>JAMKCF010000006.1:18207331-18954831 GCA_023634235.1 Pisaster brevispinus | reverse complement strand
TAATTGAATTGTAGCGGCTAAACACTCACTAATTAATCCCGACTAATCTAATGCTGCCTTCTGTAATATGCTTCAGTGATATGTTTTAAGACTATTGGAAAAAAACTGAACTGAGAAGTAAGGGTGATAAATATTACAGACAGAAGGGGGGACAGAGCTCCACCACCTTGTGCTGCATGGATTCTGTTTTCCCTTGAATCCGCGGATGGAAATTTCGGCCCACTATGCGGCTAGCTTCAGTCAGCTGGAAACTATTGGCCCGTTTCGAAACTACGACTTTGGCTTGCGGGCTACGGCTGAGACTTATGTCAGATAGTTGAACAACGTGCACAATCCGTACAGCGGGGCTTTAGCCACAGGCGGATGGAGCAGAGCCGCGGCCGGAGCAGCCGAAACTGAACCCGTGGTTTCGAAAACGACCACAGAACATCAACAATGGTTGGAAGTCAAATTAATTTATCTGCAGAGCAGACGAATAAAGAAGTAGACGACACTTGGTGTTGCTGAGCTAGTTTTCTTCCTCCATGGTTTCAGAGAGTCTTCTAAAATCCCTTCCCAATGTTCAAGGTTCATGTAAGGAAGGAGGCAATCGAATAAACTGCTGGCTGAGGTTAATTGCAATGTTTTTTAATGCAGGTGAGAAAGAAATGAATGTGTACACATTTCACAACATTTTTGACAATCTGAATATTTAATTAAATTAATAAAAAATTCTGATTGATAAACTTTTCCTTTCTCTATGCTTTGACTTAGACCATAGACACCCCACTAATGACTAAGCACTAGTGACACTAGCCCCACTTGTGTGGCCAAGGGACAGGAAACCTGAAGGATTCAGGTTTCCTGTCCCTTGGCCACACAAGTGGGGCTATAGTGACACTGACAGTAAGTGACACAATAATACTCATCCTAAATATATGTGGTAAGTGTTTTTAGAAACTTTTGACCAATCTAAATTGAAGATTCGAATGGCTGACCTATTAATAATAGCATGCCTAGTGATCAACAAGGTGATAGGTTTGTTTGGGCTGAAGATCCTCTAGGCTCTGTCCTTCTGAATCCTTCAAGTCAACCTCCATGATTTGAAAAAGCACTAGATACATGAGAATTTGGGAGGAGAGAAAGGGTTAATGTCTTACTCTTTCTGTTTGAAAAATTTAAGTGACACTCAGTAAGTTTACTTCTTTATACATGTATACCAATTCCATAAGACCTGTGACCTGCCCATGATGAAATGTAAATTGCACATCGCACTTTTGCACATACACTCTGGTTGGCAATAATATAATCAATTGATGTTTAATATATATATTTTGATGGTATAACTAGTTAAATATTTACCTAGAGTGTTGTTTGTAAAATGTTGATTTTGTTCAGAAGTGGCAGTAGTTTTGAGTGGATACGTACGTGGTTGCATTCTTGGTCAGGACTTCAGAGAGATGCATTTAATCAATACACAATTCTTTTGCACAGATTTCTTCAGAGACTACATCAACATCTAGTTCCATCCCCTCGGAGAAATATGGGCATTTGCTCTGACGACTTGAAGAGCATCCTCACATGCAGAACATTGTTTGGTAGCCTGGCCCTCGCGGGGACCTGTCTAGCATGTGATCATATTCTTCAGCTACCGGCAGTCGCATCCAGTACTTATGGTCGGGCAGTTGTAGATAACTTCTCACACGGACTGGTGGGTGTGGTGTCGTGGGCCGTTGTGGTCGTTGCAATCCCACCGTGCAGCTTACGTCAGCTGGCCGAAGTCATCTTGTGTGGCTTGCTTGCTTCACTGTTGGATGTGGATCACTTTATTGCTGCCAGGTCTTTTGAGTTGAAGGTAATTCTTTGACAAGGGATCTTTTTTCAGCCAAACTTCACTGCAAAATAATCCCAGAACGGTCAAGCAAGAATATTACCACAGGATGGCAATTCCATGGTTACTCTCATATTTATATCTATTATCTATGCTGGTACCCTGCAAAGTCCACTTTAAGATGTAAAGCTGAGGTTAAGACTGGGTGTGTGTGAAACAGGTGTAAAGTTGTGCTTAGTGAATAAGTGCAACTCCTTGGAGCTAGTGAGTTTAGATCTATGTGCGACCTGAAGACGCCCACTGATGGAGCAGTGATGGCATCTGCTGGGAGCGCTAGCTGTGTAAGCGAAGAATGCCTAGTAACGTGGCGTACGCACTTGCAGAAGCAAAAATTCCCTGCTAACTCGTGAAATACGCTTGACGTAAGCGCGGAATTCCCTGCCTCTGTAAGTGCCGATTCTTTGCCATTGGTAAGCAGAGCCATGAAATTGGGCCCAGATGCTTTATGGAGGCACCCAAGGCAATTGCCTTAAATGCCTTGGTGCCCCTTGAAATGTTCCAGTATTTTACATTTTCCCTCATTGAAGCGCCCTTACAAAGACAAGAATGAAGTTTCCACCTGCAGTGCAGATTCCATCCAATTCAGATGAAACCACAAGAAGGATTTAGGGGGGGGGGGGGATTGGGAGTTTGTAAGAGTTTGGTTCACAAAATTTGGTCTAATAAATGAGACCTGCAGTGAGACGTACAGACTTTCTAGGAAAAGAGAACCTGCTTTATAGGATTATGTAAACAATGGGAAAAAATCTGCATGAATGCTTGTACCTAATGTCCAAAAGGTGTCCATTGTATTGATCATGAGCAATGCCAACGGTATGATAATGTTCTGTTCCTTTTCGCCCTTACAGGAAGTCTTGGCATTGCCATTCAGACCTCCTCTTCACTCAACCACTCTCGTTATCCTCATTGCCATCTTCCTCCTCCTTGGTGTACGTCTCGCCGCCTCCTCCCAGTACCTTCAATCCTTGCCCTACATGTTCGTCGTTGCCACCTTCTCCCATCAACTCCGAGACGCCTCAAGGAGAGGGCTGTGGTTCTGGCCGCTGGGTTCCACGCCTCCTCTACCCTACTGGATTTACATTCTCGGTGTTATTCTTTTGCCAATTAGTACCAGACTCGTCATGGAGAGGATAGATCCGTGGTTGTTGAAATATAGTACTGGGTACACACAACAGTTTAATGTGTAGTTTTGGGCAACAGGCTGTACAAGTCAGTTTGGGTTTGATGTTTTAAAACAATAATAATAACACAAGACATTAATATAATGCAGGAGCCTCTATGGGCAACACAAAACCTAAAACAATGAAATGAATTAGTTTACTACAATAATGTAGACTCAAACAAGTGGATCTTTTGAAGTCTCTTGAAAATCAGAACAGAGTCAGGTTGATGACTATGAACTGGTTAAGTCATTCCGTAATGAAGGTGGAATGAAGCTGAAGGCTCTTCGACCATAGAGTTTTGTGGAAACAGTAGTTTGCCAGCAGAAGATCAGATGGAGTCAGTGCAGGAATTTTAAATTAATGTACCTGAGAACCAAGGGTTCACAATTGTGGAGCACGCTTGGTTCCCAAGGCTTAACTTAAAACTTGCATGATCCACCAGACACCTTGCTTTTATTTTGCTATTATTCAAACTTGTTCCATTTGGTGCAGGTTGTTGGGATTCACTTGGTAAGCATTCATACATATACATCGTAACAGTATGAGTCTTTTTAAAATTCAGTCTTTCTGACGTGGGTCAAACAAATCTTTGTAAATATAAAAACAACATGGATAATTTTGAAGAGAAGCACGTCATTGCAATTGGTACTAGCAATGGGAGACTGTGGGGACGCTAGGTGAGGAGCACATTCATCCGGTAAATTTTAATTTTTTGCATAGTTGTGAGCATGGGCACATTTCTGAGAACAGTGGATTTACCTGGTAGTCTGCTGCCACACAGTGTCCCCGAACGTCTCCCATTGTTTTAGGTTTGTTACATTGATTACGGCTTTTAAATAAATGTTTCTAACAACATTGAAATATCGCTGTCACAAATGCTGCAACATCTGATCTATTCGGGGGGAAAAAAAGACAAAGTTGGCTTCTTTTTTTTTCCCATATGATTTTCAAAAAATTCCAAGTTCAAATATTTCTGCCCCTATAAGAGCCAGTTTTTCCTTTTGAGCTGGACTTAATTATCATTGTGTCATTATTACTTTGGATAGGTTGTAATTTTATTTCAAATGTATATAGTGTAACACTGAGGGGAACATTTGAATATATATATTTTTAAATAAACACCTTCCCTAAAAGTGAAAATATTGTGCAGCTTCTCAAACAAATCAAAATTAAAATGTACACAGATTTATTACAACTCCTTTGTTTATTTGATTAAGCTGTGAAAATACTATCAGGAAAAAGTTGACTCTATACATGTCTGAAAGAATTGTCATTGATTGAATTGTTGTATCAAGACAGTAATTAGTAGTCATGTTAAAAAAAGTTGTGCAACTGTATACGCTGTACTTCAATAATCCAATTCTCGAGTTGATTCTTTGATACTGAAGTAAACAAATAGTACAATATTTTATGAACTGTGTGTGGGAATAGTTATTTTCAAATATCTTTTTCACAGATTGCGTATGATATTTGTTCACATCGGTAATTCAATTTATGTTATTTGTTGTTTGGTCATCAGACCATTTCACACAATTGCTCAGTAAACAATATTTGCATATTGATCATGTAGCCCGCTAGAAAAATAGCATCGCAAACTTTGTGAATTTTCAAACTGGCAACTGGTGGGAGCCTGATCGAAATAAACCTGTATGAGCAACTTCAGTCATGTCGTAGGATTTCAACTGCTAAGCTGTGAAATTATTATTTTTAGCCTGAAATATACATACATTTTGTGTTAACGAGAGACATGGTTTAAAGGGGCTGTGTCGTCATGATCAAAGCAGGCCTGTGGATGAACATGGAATTATGAACTCTCACACAGTGACTGCATGCTTGCGCACTCTAGATATGGTACGGAGGGCGGGCAGAGGCAAACAGTAACTGGGTGAGATACATGATTCCATGTACAGCCACAGGTCTGCTTTGTTCATGACGACACAGCCCCTTTAAGTGGTAAACGGCAGTTTGTGATCATTGCATTGTATCACACCGTCCCCCCCCCCCCCCCCGACTTCAATTGTCTGGGTACCAATCCAATACACAGCTTCCTGACCCCAACATGTAGTTCACACTCCATGTTACTCAGCCACGTATTGGTGTATAATATCATCAGTTTCACAGGGTTTTATCTAAAAAATCCAAGGCAACAATCGGATACAATGCTTGTGTGATCCCATGGTTACTCCCATCTCATAGACCGCAAGAATAAAAAAAAACTGTTCTCCCTTAACAACTTTGGGACTACAGTCAATTGCTGAGCAAATTTTCAACAATTCCTAGACAAGAATATCCTTCACTGAACCATACCATTTGTTGTGTAAGCAACTAGAATGATTGTTGAATTGCCCTTTCATCCACTACCCTCGGACCATTTTGAGTTGACTTGGAAATAATTTAATTACACAAACAGGCCTTAAAGTCTTAATCATTCCACAGCCATCCCAGTTTTAGCCAGCACTTTTAAGATAGGGTGTCGCAAAAACTTGGCAGTCAAACTGAAAAAAACTCTCACAATACTTTTGCACGTATTAAAAGATTAAGTAGGTTGTCCAAATTCAGAACTCTGTCCAACAAATAGAAGACACAGATACACCCCTCTGACCAACCACTTTTTTTCATATTCCCTATCCTTTAATGATAATAGTACTAGTCATAATTTAACAACCTTGGACCAGTCTGTTCTTTCATTCCACCACAACCCACAGCAAGAATATATTACCTTGACCCAATTAGCCAGGTGTGAGTTAGATTTGAATAATGTCTGGTACAGTGACTTGCACAGTGACTGTTAGTATCCAATGCTCAGTACAGTCTGGTATCAATATAAATTTTCCCAGTCAATTTCAGCACAAAATGAATCCAATTTCATTAACACGCTTTCCAATTCATGCATTTTCCAACTACTTTGATCCAACAAGGGTTTTCTTTTAGCTTCTATTGAATTCAATTTCATTTTCGTACACACATGTTTTTGTTCTTTTTCATTTTAGGTTCCTTTAAATCATTCTATCTCATTTAAAGACATTCAAGACTACATTTTTTCCATTCTTCAGATGAATCTCTACTACCTATTTACAATTGATAAAATTCAATGGTTGACCAGTCTCTTGCTGCTGGCTTTGACAAAATTTAATGATCTCTGTGACCTGTTCAGAATTTCAATCATCTTATTTGACCCGTGAATGCTAAACTGTTGAAATTGAATTACTCCTTTTGACTGTTGAGTGCTGATGCAATGGAGCATTAATTTTCAAACAAAACTGAATAAGCCGAGTGTTAAATTTAACAAATTTTTGGTTGAAATTGGCCGGGAAAACCTACACTAAGTGCTCAGCAATGTCTGGTAGAGTGACTTGCCTGGTGACTGTTAGTATTTAACGCTCATTTTCATTTCCTCAAGACTAAAAAACAATGATTAAAATAGTGGCCTGATGTTTTGACCCTGGCAGAGTGAAGGCTTTGAGGTTCTGCTCGGGTCAAAGCATCTAGCCACTAATATCACAGGTCCTTTCGGTTGGTAAGCAGTTTGCAACAGCTAATTCTGTTTTCTATCACATGGTTCAGAGCAAGCTTTCTCCAGCCACCTCCAGATGACCAAAGCCTGGTACCTTGACTCTACACATGTTCATTCAGAACCAAGTACGAGTTTTGCGCTGCCTCTTAGGAAGCTACGCAAAAGCTCTGTCTAGTCTGCGGAATTCAAATTTCAGCTGTCACTTGTGACTTAGCAAGTCATTGTACCAGAAAATATTCACAATCTGACTCGCAAATGCCTCATTTCAAAGAGCTGCTTATCAGCAGAAAATGTTGCTTAACACTTTAGTGAATAAGCACGAAACCAGTCACACATGGCACATGGTACATTTTATTTTGGCTGGTAACCTTATTCTGATAAAGCAAAATTGTTTTGTGCTGAGCTACTCTTTGTTCTCAGGCAGCTCTATGAAACTGGGCCCAGCTTGTAAGTTACAAGTGCACGATTTTAAAAGTGAAAGGATGCAATGATTCTTCAAACTGTAAATATTGTAATCATCGTGAAGAAGTTTCCCAAAGCTTACCTGGAGTGGAGTGATTGGGGTTGTTTTCTGAGAGAGCATAGCATTGATGAGCCAAAAAGGCTGGTGCCTTGCCCATGGCTGGGTGTGGCAAATCCTGACCAATCAGGTTATGAGGAGGCACATGGCACAGCATAAAAGACTCAATTCACTGAGAAAATACAAAGCATAATTTTGCAAACAGACCTAATAATATTTTAAATTCCTTTTAGAAGAATATAATTTGTATTTACAATAGTTTTTTTTTCTTCATTTATTACCTTTCTGTATAAAAAAGAGTGAGATTTCAAATTTGCTTAATTTATTAAAATACCCCACCCGTCTGATGGAAATAGTGCATTTTCCGTTATTGCTCTTCGTTGTCGTTGGTAGTGTGGTGGGGTGTTTCATTTGCATGTAGGGGTTTCTGGCAGACAAAGAAAACACAATCGTACTCGTATTTCAGCATGGAGAATTGGTCTTGCAGGTAACTTGTGTGTATTGTCTCTTCACGCTGCAAACAAACAACAATTGGG
Source organism: Pisaster brevispinus (assembly GCA_023634235.1). Taxonomy (NCBI): domain Eukaryota; kingdom Metazoa; phylum Echinodermata; class Asteroidea; order Forcipulatida; family Asteriidae; genus Pisaster; species Pisaster brevispinus. The sequence goes on along the minus strand of JAMKCF010000006.1, from coordinate 18,947,228 downwards.
AAAACACCGTTTCTAGTTTTTGTGTCTGTTAATATTCTACCTTCTAAATCTGCCTGAACATAAGACTTTCGCTCTTGTGATTTTTACAGGGTTTTTATTCCCCAATGCAAAACTTCCATCATTTTAGGTAGAATGAGTGGAAATAAACTGATCTGAACTGAATCTTAAGTTATTTCTGAGTGACATCGTTTCTAAATCAAGACTTCCTTCCACCACAATCCTTTAAAACATCTCCCCCAACTTTCACCCTTGGATTCGACTACTCCTTCGACTTTCCTTTTTGCCTCGAGTGTGGAGACACGCCTCTCAAATACCTACAAGCTAGGTCCAACACCTCTGTGACAATCGTATTGACACAAGTCTTTTTAAGAGTCGAAGAGTAGACCCATACTTTGTTTCAAGCGTTATTTTCTTCAGTCTTCATCACCTGTTAATATTCCCATATTCCAAGTTTAAACAAAAAAACTGTAGGCGTCATCCGGTTTCTGGCACATAAAATATTGGAGTGTGTACACATCTTCTGGCATTAACTAGTTATAGTTTAAGGTGCGAGTAAGATAGCACTGCATAATTTAATTTACGTCCCCATAATCCTCAGATGACAAATAGTTATAATAATAATAATAACAATTCATTCATTTATATAGCGCAAATTCCAATATAATTTTGTTCAAATGCGCTGAACAATAAAATTTTTATTTATTTATTTTTTTTACGAGAAAATACACTATAAAAATATACCCATACGCGCTATTACACACCATTAAAATTAATAAAGGTAACAGCAATAAAATTACTTTAAAAATGAAAAAAAAAATTACAATTAAAATTACCACAATCAAAAGAAGATTGAAACCAATAGAAATACAATGAAGTAACAACAAAATCAGTAAAAGGCCAACTTGGAAAAAATGAGTTTTTAACAGAGACTTGAAGTTATCAACACTGTTAGCTCTCCTAATGTTAATTGGGAGGGCATTCCAGAGGGTAGGGGCAGCATTAACAAAAGCACGATCCCCAAGGGTAACTTTGGTACGTGAAGTAATCGTTTAGTGTTGACAACAGTTTGAGAATGACTCACCAGCATTACAAAGGAGAAATCCAGAATAACCTTCCGCAGCACATCATATGCAATCTCGATGGAAGGTTCTTTGGCAGTGTTCTCAAAATGATACAGCAGTGGACCTGTGTGACAAATGTTGTAATAATTATCTTGTCGTACACTTTAGGGCCTTGTCACACGAGGCAACTTTTACAGGCAACTTGGAGGCAACCAGCTGCAGTGCATGCTACAGGACCACTTTGGTAGTACAGGAGTAATTTTTCAAACAATGTCTTATGACCCCCAAGAAAAATATATGAACATTGAATTGTGAATGTCTTTTCCTCATGGAGACTGCCTGGAACTGGTTGCCTGTAAATTGTTCGTGTGACATGGCCCTTACACTCCTCCATTGTACACTTTCAAAACATAATATAACATAGGCCTTTTGAATTGGGCCAGTCATGCATTAGTCCCCAAAATTACCATTATGAATACTTCTTTCCATTCTTTACAATTGTCTGGGGTTTTTCTACTGGTTTCAAGTCAGTTTGCTTTTAAGACCTCATCTACTTGTGTTAGCATTTCCCTTTCACATAACACCTTATTTATTTTAGTCAATGTGACTGCCTCGCTGAAAACACATATCGTGACAAACCATGCTTGCAATGCTTATCTTCCTCATGTGCCATTTATGAGCTCACATATCCAAAACCACTACAAGTATTACAAAACCAATGCGCATTAGTGTAGTAGATTGACTGTTAGGCCCCTCCCCCCAACACAACACCCGAGGGACAGCCAGATTTTAAAAAGGACGGGGAAAGTTGTTACAAAAAGGAGCATTTATAACAAGTTTTGTATACAGCAAACTGAAAACAGAGAAGGGGAAGGGGCAAGGGTCAACTGCAGGGTCAACCTTACCCTAGCTACCTGCATGACATCCGCCCCCCCCCCACCCCCACAACCCAAGAGCAATCCACATTTTATAAAGGTAAGAAAGACATTTTTACAAAAGGGGCATTCATCAAGTGCTGTTTCTAGCAAACAAGAGACAGAGAAACGCAACTGCTAACTTAACCCCACTACGGATATCAAGATAAACATGAGCCCCAGCTCCCACACCCACCCCAAAGCACATCAAGGCAGTATACCTTCCCAGAATTCTCAAACCTATGATTCCTGGGCACACTACCGACATGGGAAAAAGCTCTCAGTTCCAGCATATGTGCCAAATTGTGTGCCTCATCAATTTAGGCCCATCCACCAGCTCAATATTTGTTCACCAACCAAAAGAAAAACACTGAGTGGTCTCCACGGTGTTTGAACATTGAGGGCAGCCTGACTCACCCAGATTTATCCAGAATCCTCCAGGCTTAAGGATCTTATAAATGGTCTCCACGTAGGCTAGTATGTTATGTGCAGTGTCTACGAAGAAACATGTTGCTACACAGTCCCAAACAGCTGATGACAAATAAAAATGAGGATAAATTTGACCGAATGATGTCAATCTTAAATAGATTATGTGACAAAGTGGAGTAGTAGAAGCGTGCAAGAGCTCAGAATAGCGGCAATTGAAAAAAGAACATCGACCCCAGGAATGAACCGCTATTACAATATGAGGAAGAGGCGACCATGAACGCAAATTTATGCCGAATTACCGTGATGCCAGTATTTATTGAATTTTGTGAGCTTGAGTTTTGGGTCCAAAATCAACAAAATCCACCATGCCGGCATGGTCAATTTTTCAATATTGGGTAAAGTTTTTGGTGAATTTTTGGTTTCAAATGCTTCAGAACGGACTACTGAAGACATTTTATTTGTGTGGACTGGATAAGTTAGCAACAGTTTGAGATATACTAAGAATTTTGTGAGTTTGAGTTTTTGGTCCAACATTTTAAGAAAATCCACCATGCTGGCTGGTAAAATTTTCAACATTTAGGTAAAAAAAAAATTTGTGATTTTATGGTTTCAAAAGATACACACTGGACAACTGAAGATATTTTATTTGTGCGGAATGGTTAAGTTAGCCAAAGTTTGAGACATTTTGAAAATGATTTGAATGGTCTTTCACTGGCTTCACTTTTAACGCCATTTCTTTTTTTTTCTTGAGAAGTGCCTAATTTCGATGTGGGGTGTCACAAATTTCTGCAAAGTAATCGGAGATAAACCTGCATCCATTTTCATTAACTCTTCATTGTAACTCTTCCCCAGAGTATGGGGTTTGTTCCGTTTTTGGAATAAAATTAATACAATTACAATTACAAATTAAAATTACTTCGCATTTCACGATCAGACCAAGTGCTACCCACTAAGCACTGACTTAAGCCTTCTCTAATTCCATTAGAGTGTTCAGTAAGATGTGTTTGTAATGCACGGTGTTTATTACCTGGTTTTGTGTAAACTTCCAAGAAGTCGCCTGCAACCATGGAAAAGTCTGCATCGTCTCGTAGACCGGACGGGTTGGTGTCTGGTATGGTGACTGGCCTGATTTGTTGACTGGAGGTACTGAGATTACTGAACTGGTGTGCCCAGGGGTAAATCGTAAAGCAATCAACCTCTAGGGACCTGTAAAAACAAAAGTGATCACAAAGAAGGGAGGGGTGGAATCGAACTTGGTAATATTGCTATACTACACATAAAATTTACAACTATCACACGCTTTTTGCTCTAGCCGACTTGAGCACACTAGTGAGAAGGTTGAGAACTAACTGGTTCTTTTTAGAGTCAACATCGCAGACTTTTTACATGGTGTGCTACAAAAGTAATAATATACTATTCCACCATGCAAAGCTTCAAACCCTATACATCAATGTTTTTTAATATTTATTAATGCTTTTAATATTTCCTAGCTAAATATTGTTATTGGTTAGAAAAAAGAAAGTTTTCTTATGTGGTTTTTATGATTTATAAATATAATGTTCGTATACTTGTTTACATGGTCTTTTTAACTTACTTGTGTTGTGTTACCAACAGATTAAACAAATTTCTCAAAGACATGCAAGATGGGATAATTGGACATGTGACTGATATTTCTGGATCCTTCCTCCCCCCCCCCCCAATGGCGTACTATTTTAGGACAGGTTTATAGAGTCCCCCAAAATAAAACACTCACCGATTAAGTATAAAATGTGAAGCAAATAGCATGAATAAGCTGAACTCGTTGCCTTGACAGCTGTACCCAAGACTTGCTATCTCGAAGGCAAGTCTTCCCAACCCAGCACCAGGCACTAAAACTCTTACACTGTCTTTATTGCTGTTAAGAGACAAACAAATCATGGTCAAAAGAATGTAACTTATATGACCTTGACTATTTTGATTTTACCCAGCACCGAGATATGCACTGTATACTTGGTGCTTGCCAAGTCCCAAGGGAAGGCAACTTAACAAGGACTTGGGTGGGATTCAAAGCCAGGACCTTTGCATTCCAGAGATTTCTCGATAACTTAAAGAGGGGCTCCAATGTCAAATTCAGTTTTGCGATCCACTCATTTTCCACGAGATAAAGAGTACTTATGAAAATGGTAAAAACAATAATAAAAGTCTCTTACCTCAGTGTCAAATGCCACTGTGTACTTGATACTTTTCAAGTGCAATTTTTTTGTCCAAATCCAAGAGAGTTTGATGATGACACATTTCAATGTGGTCTTAACTTTTTCGTACAAAGAATGTTAGTTCATTCCGGAATTTCGATATTAAATCAAAAGGACATTGAATTTGACCTTTTGACTGGAGCATAAATTTCTCTCTGGAATGTACAGACCCATTTGTTGTTGAAGTTTGACGACAAGTGTTCAGAATTTCACTCTGAAAGTGATACAAATAAAAGGAAATGTAACACTAAATGTCAGGTTACAGACATGTAATGTTTTTCCCACTTCTTCTTCCTTTTGGAGTGCAGCGTTCAAATGTTTGAAGATAGACGCACTGCCAGACACACAGGGGCGAACTTCTTCTTTTAGCGCTAAGTGTGTACTGAGGTCTTTTACGTGCACAGGACCTACGGCTTTACGTCCCATCCGAAGGACGAAGCAACAATGGTTAAGTGTCTTGCTTAAGGACACAAGTGTCGCGGCTGGGACTCGAACCCACACTCTGCTGACCAAAAGCACCAGAGCTTGAGTTCGGTGCTCTTAATCGCTCGGCCACGACAACGCCACTTTCATGAAGAATTTATCTATTAGGACATGAGTACATAACCTCGGAGCCTCTTTTTAACCACCAAGTTCATCCAGTTACAAGAGACCGTGGGTTCGAATCCCATCCGAGATGTCAGTTGAGGGTTTTTTCTGCAGGACTTTAGAGTATACAATGCTCATCACGTAATCAGTGTGCACCTATAGAGTTATTCCAGAATAATATCGTTGCTTCAGGACTGTGAAGGTTGTATGGTTTTCATAAAATTGGTTTTGCATATTTTGGAGCTCCTGGTAAAATGGAGTTTATTGATCAAGAGTGGTCTCTAGAGTAATTGTTTGGCAATCATTTTCTAAGTCAAACTTTTTATTTGTTGATTTTGATTCTATTTTTTCAAATGTGTAGAAGTGAAAAATCCAATAGACAACCTTATAGAACTGAGCTGACAATATCATTCTTTATCACGATCAGAAATATTACATCAATTATATACGGCACCTAAAAAATTATTATTTAAAAGACTTTTTGCTTATAAAGTAGTTTTCAACTACGCAAATGTCACAATGTAACATACAAACCCAATGGTGCCAAAATACAATGCTTTTGCACATTCATGACATTACCCTTCCAAATAAGATACAATGTAAACCCTTACGAGGTGCTATATAAACATGATAAATGGGCCACATAAATCAACCACAGCTCTGCGTACCTGTTGTAAAAATTGATAAACCTATATCAAAACTGCATAATTTCGTTTATTTATAGAAAATCCATGAAAAACCTACCACTCTTCTAGCGGAAACCTTCTCTGTATCTCTTCAATGATTGGCCCGTAACAGGCTTGCCTCTCACTCACTCCATCTTGACTCCAGTCTCGTACAAACTGCTTGACCGTCGTCAGCACTTTCTCCATGTCAAGTTTGGCCACTCCGTTGTTGGCCTTCGACCGTTTGTTGACCTTCTCTGGACTCTTTCAAAGGAAAGACACAATCAGTTGTTTTTAAGAAGACAAAAACGAAACCAGTCCTCTAGTTTTCAATAAACATACTACAAAGAAACCAACCCGTGAAAACCTCATCACATTTGGTGGGCACGTTGTAAGGAAAACAAACAAAAAAGTTTCAATTTTTCAGGCTTATTTCGATTAAGGATATTGAAATTACCAACGGTGATTTATGGGATCTTCAAACGATTTTTCTTAATAACAATAATAAAAATAAATAATAATCAACATTTATATCGCACTTCGTACGCATTGTTTCTAAGCACTCTTTTACTTTGTTTTACAGAATTGATGAGCTTGTTTGAATTATAAATCCCATTATTTACTTAGCACCATGTAACGCTTATTGCAGAGCCACATGAACAGTTTGTAAACCTAAGCTTGTGATTCAGCAATGATGGCCCCCATAACATGAATACTTGTGATCAATAATGTAAGGCTAAAAGGTGGAGGTGGCAACACACAGGTACAAAGCAAAAAAACAAGTTGAAGTTTTGTTATACTTTGTATCAAGTTACAACTAAGTGTAACTAATTTGTATCTTTTAAAACCTCAGTACAACATACATACTTTTGGTAGGGAATGTCAAAGTGCAGCAGTACAGGGGGAACCTATTTGATTCAATAGCTCAACAGTATTGGCTATTGGAACAGATACAGTGAAAGGGGTGAGAAGATGTGTGCTACGAGTGAAGGTGCGTACAGAAGGGACGAGTGAAAGACCTTCTGCACACATACACATTGCACCATGAAAGTACCTTTGCAATCACTTCTATTTCTAAGGCTTGGAGGAAACCCCCTTCAATGCTTACATTGTAATCATCTCTGTTGACAAACATACAGTCCGTGTTTTCGACGATAATCTTGATGATCTCATTGTTGTGTTCTATACAGAGTTGGACGTCGCTCAGATGATCCTGAAACTGTGGTAATAACAGCTGATGACGAAGCGGTAAGGCTTCAAAATCCTTGCGCTTCTGATGAAGTCTCAACATCATAAATGGTCTGGTGAAAGTAAGCAACAGTCACAAGCACAAATTGTAGAATTTTATGAAAACAAGTTTTGAACAATCACATACATGTATCTAATTTTAAATTCACAGGCTGCTTAAACTTCTACTGTTTTTTATTTATTTATTTTGTAAACATAATTTTTCCCCTTATCTTGGCATGCTGAGGCACAGTTAAGTTCTTGAGTTTTGAATAGATCCACAAAAGTCCTAAAAAATCTTTAAAATATAAATTACTATCAATATCAATTATCTAGCCAAGAAAAACAAACATTATGCAAAATTACATGAAAAGGCAAGTATATACAACACGGTAAAAAGTAAACAGTGGCTTAACAGCGACTAAGCTTCAACACAAAGAAAAAACTGTACACTGAATAAGAGAGGACGCACAATCTTAATAATATCATGGAGGAAGGAAGACCTCCATGATAATAATAGAGGACTCTTGATTCACACGAATTGACAAAAAGAGAACAAAAACATACAAAAGGATATTATTTGTTTTATATTATCAGGGTTATGCTGGTAAGGGGCTGCAAAGGTATGACAAAATACTGTTGCTCAGGGGCATGCATTGCAACACCTAATTAGGAACATAACAGAAGTCACAAAAACAGTAGACTGCACAATAAAATAAATAGATTGCACAGCGGAGGATGATGGATGGCTGGCTTTCCCAATACAATTTACATCAACATAACGTAGTCCCTAAATGCTTGTCGTGAGTAATTACTGACCTGTAATGTCTGAAGGCAGCTACCACCTCTTCATAGTGCTTCTTTTCAAGTTCATCTTCATCTGCACTGGCCTCTGAAGAAGCTATTTCTGACAGAATTTGTGAAGACCGCCGGCTCGTTTCGACTTCCGTGGGCTGCGCCATGTTAATAATGACGTCACATTAACTGACACAAATTTTACGTCGTCTGCTACATTACCTGTCAGCCATCAGACAAGCGGGGGCGCTTGCAGCACAATGTTCTCTTTCCATCGAAATGTTATCAAGTTTGGTTTGTTTGTTTGTTTGTTTGTTTTTTATGAATGTTTTCTTCAAAATTAATTACAACTCATACTGTGTTAGATCTTAATGGATTCCATTATCATTTGGGTTTTTTCAGGTAGTTTTTAATTTTATTCAGCTCAGTCTGTTTGGGCATCTAGAGGTGGAAAAGGAATGATAGGAAGGAAAAGTGGGCAAATTATACCTGCTCGTGTTCAGCTGAGATAATAATTATTAGCAAGTACTTGTCACTCCTTTGAGCATGGAGGATTCGAACAGGTGACAAGGATCCATATGAAAAAGGTCAAAAATATATAATACATCCATCCCTACCTCCATGATCCAACTCCAACCAATTCATCAGTAGCTCACTCAGAAACATTATTTTGAAATTGGGAGACCGCCATCACATGGACAGCTCAGTAGGTAGAGCGGGAATCCAGAGGTCGGGAGTTCAAATCCCGTTCTATTTCTTTGTTCACCCTAAGATTGAATTAAATTTACCCAGTACGTTTCCCTTGTGGTTTATGACTCGAGTGTTTTGGGGTTTTTTTGTGGGTTTTTTTTTGCACAGGACGTATTCAATCTAGAGCTCGGCCGGCCGGCCACCGCCGCGGCATGCCTGTATACCGCCCGCAACGGCAGGCAACCTCACTAGTGTGTGTCAAATCCAACATGGCCGAGATGAGCGAAGAGGACGCTGGACTGTTTGGAAGCGACAGTGGCGAAGAAGATCAAGGTAAGTTGAGCGATTCTTGTGGAATTTCATTGTGGGTGTAAGTCAAGTCAAAGGACTCAATATCTGTCACTTACAGCAATTTAGGGTGGCGTTGATCCCCCTGCCTTGTCCTCAGATCAACAGGGTCAGGATGATCAAGTGATTGTCGTCCCCAATCATCAGGATCATGATTTATTGTATTGGTGGTTGTGATGCATTGTGAATTGACACACGCGGTCTGTACACTTTGTGAGACCAATGCCATCCTCGTTTCGCTCAGCTGGTGCAGTGATATAGAACTTTAGAAGAAGAAAAAAATCACACCAGCTTTTGCTATGTGTGTGAGGGCTGATTATTTATTACTATTTTTAAACATATAAATTTAGATTAGAAATTGAAGGGCCTATTTAATTAGTATTATAATCACAATTCCACAACAACAAAGCATATTATGTTTTATGTGTAAAACTTCTTATGCTCAGTTAAAGTTACTGCTGTGTTCATGTTGTTATTTATCATTATTAATTGGCCTATATATAAAATGTTGTGGAATATAATTATATTTAAAGTATAATGTATAAACACATTGATTACCAAGTTTGATATTTAATTTGATTAATAATTACTTTATCAGATGGAGCAGGGTCAGAAGTAGAACATAGCGACCATAGTCAGCATCCTGACAGTGAAGAATCAGGAGGGGAGGATGACAATGAAGATAATGACAATGAGGGGAATGTCTCAGACGATGGGGCCGCTGGATCGGACAATGAAGCTGGATCAGATGAAGATGAGGAGCATGAAGAAGAAGAAGAAGCGGGTGATAGATCGGATGAGGAAATGGCGTCAGATGAAGAAGGGGGTCTAGAGGAGGAGAGGAATAGATCTGATGAGGAAGTTGGATCAAATGCTGAACAAGAGGAGGAAGAAGATGAAGAAGAAGAAGAAGAGGAAGAACATCATTCAGAGAGAGAGGACCATTCTGATGCTGAAGAGCTTGAAGTGGATGAGGATGCAGCTGAAGATCAGGAGGGAGCAGAAGATGAGGATGCTGAAGAAATGGAAGCAGAGGAAGAGGAGGAGGATGTTGAAGAACAGGAACATGAAGAAATGGAAGAGGAATCTGCAGATGAAGCAAGGGAGCAGTCGGAACATGAGGAGGAAGGGGAGGAGAGGTCTGAAGGAGAACAGATTGCTGAGTCTGATCAGGAGCAAGAAGCGCATGAGGAGGTTGCATCTGGAGATGGTGAGACCTACCAGGATGAGGACAGAGAAGAAGAAGAAGATGCTGCGTCGGTTCCAGAACAAGAATCGGGTCAGGAGGACAACGAAGATGAGGAAGTGGATGATGAGTTGGGCGAGAAGCTGGAGGTTGACGAAGGTGATGTAGGGAGAGAGCAGAGTGACGATGAGATGATGGAAAGGGGATCTCAAGAAGGAGAGGAGGTACCGGAGGAACATTCTGAAGTAGAGGAGGCATCCGATCGGGAGGAGGTAGAGGATGAAGATGGAGAGGAGAGAGACGTCGGAGAGGATCCAGCGTTTGGAGAAACAGAAGAAAAGGAAGATGATAACGAGGACGACAGACAGCATCCAGAAGATGAGGATGAAGACAATGAGGCAGCTGCCCAGGATTCTGGAAACGAAGAGAGAGCTGCTGTCTCGGGAGACGATGACGAAGAAGCCGAAAGGCATCAGGAAGAAAAGGAGGAGGAGGATGTACCTTCAGATCAGGAGAAACAAACAGGTTGGTGACAAACATCATTTATAAAATAACTTTGGGTTGAACCAAGGAAAATTGACTAGAGCGGGACTTGAATCTGTGACCTCCATATTAGCATGCCGGTGCTCTATCAACTGAGCCTTATGTAACCATCTAGTAGCCTTATGTTGGTGGACTCCATATTTTGTCAATACCTTTATTCGGGGGTACCAGCCAACCAGACTAATTTTAATTGTACAGAATTGTAACTGGTCATTGAGTGTTGTAACTGGCAATTGGCCAGCAGACCACTGTTAAGGGGGAACGCTGGTTTTTGAAAAACGGTTCCAGTGAAAGACAATTTCGTCCGTACTCAATTATTTGTAGTTTATTTTGATATTTGTAAGCAGTGTGTTTTGCAGTGAAAATGCCTGAAAGCATTGCATCGTGTGTAGTAGTCATTTGATTTGGGTTTTTGTCTCTGATCGTCTTCATTAGGAGGAGATCTGGGGGATAGCGAAGATGAGGACGACTTCATCGGTCGGCGACCAAAGAAAAAACAAGCAGCAGGGAGTGGTGACGAAAGTAACCTTGGATCTGATGACGGAGAGCAAGCAGTGGATGCTGGTAAGTTTTGGGTTTGCTTTTGGTCGAGGGTTAATCTGATGTTCAAATATTCCAGAATTCTCTCCCTCAGTTTTGTCTGAATTTGAATGATTCAGTACTGAACTGATTGATTGACTTATTACTTAATGACTGATTGATTCAGTACTAATTGATTGATTGATGTATTCAGTAGCCCAACCAGGCATGCTTTATGGAGTATAGTGTTTGAGAGGTCTGGTGCCCCAAACTCAAGTTATGGTGTTGTCATAGTGGGTTCGGATCCAGGTTATGGTACTTGTGCCCATGCAGGCTTTTAGCCAGGATTTGAAAATAGGGTGTCCAAATTTTACTGGATTGAAAAACAGGGTGTCCAAATTTTTAGTGCCGATTAGCGGGGGTCCACAGGGTGCAACAATTGTTGTAAAGAGAAGGGGATTACCCTTGTGTTTCTGGCATGGTTGGCTGCAGATTGCACCGCGTCACCTTGTGAAGGCTTTCATTCACCCATGGTGATTGCCAAAGATGTTAAACAGCCGGTGTTTAAATTAACAAATAATTATCTTTTTTTAAATCAAGAACATTGATTCATTTAAATTGTGTAGGGGCTCCATCTCAGGAGGCGCTATTCGGAGAAGCAGATGACATCTCAGACAGCGATGACGACATGGACGCTGTGGTCAATCAGCTGGCCGGAGGGTCGCAGGACGAGAGGGACAGAGACGACAATGAAATCATGGACAGGGTACTCTCTTTAGACCAAGTTAACTCTGGTGACACTGTTTTCCGTACTATGCACTGTCCTCTGCGCTGCACGTTTTAGAATTAATCAAACGGAAATTACCCCGTAGCCAAAAGAGTAGTTCCAAATGTCAATTGGTGTGCTCGGACAGTCTCCAGGGCAAAACTGAAGTTCAGAATCTCACTAGATTGTATAAGACAACTTTTTCAACGTTCCTTCAGCATTCAACTTTTTATAACTACATACCTACTCGGTAAAACTCCTTCTTTATCCTTCTTTATCCTTAATACACATCGGTGTTAGGGAAAAACCAAATAATACTTAATATAAATGTTTAATTTAACGGTTGAACGGATCGCAGCTCCAAGATCGTTAGCCAAGCGTACCGTCACAATTTCTCTAAACTAAAAATATGGCAGTGATTAAATCCCTAGATATTGGTTTAACTTACCATTTTGGCCATTAATTCAATATAAAAATGACAAAGTACTAGATTTCCACACATTGACCCATGTTTTTTTTTTTTTAACAATTCTTTCCTCGTTCCCAGGAGGGGGATGACCGAGATGATGATGAAGAAGGGGAAGGAGCACCCCAAGAGGTGCCTGAAGACACTAGGATAGAGGTTGAACTACCGAGATTGCAGTCGGATCTTGGCGATGAACTTCACTTTGTTAAATTGCCAAACTTTCTCAGTGTGGAGACAAGGTATGCAGCATAAAATCTTTTTTTTGGGGGGGGGGGTTTGAACAAAGAAGTCCTCCTGATTATCGTGCCGGTGCTCCACCAGCTGAGCTATATTTAGCCCTATGTTGGTGGTCTGCCTATTTTGTCAATACCTTTGTTCGCAGTGCCAGTCAGTAGCCAGGGATCACACCCAAGTTTTTATGATTAATACACTTTTCATTATTTTGTATAGAAAAATATAAATGATAACCCCAGTTTTACTTTTAATAAAGACACAACATGCAACAAAATCTGTGAAAATCTCATCCCATTGGGTGGTCACTTTTTCAAGATTGCGTTTACGGTAGAACATATTCTCATTTTCATTTGTCACTTTGTGTGTACATGTTCAATTCTATGATAACGTTTTAAATTATGACAAGTCAGGACATCTGAGTTGTCTTTTTATCTTAGGGATTCTGTACATAAATACATTCGGGTCCCAGTGGCAGTATAATATGTGTCTTTGAGCAGGACGATTAACAATAACTGCTTTTTCCTTCGGATGGGACATACAAAGCTGTGGTTCCTGTGTGTTGTGTAACCCACGTAAAAGAACCCAGGACATTTTTCGGAAATAAAAGGGCCTTGCCTCGGTGTTTCTGGCAAGGTCTGGCAGCAATATTGGCTACCTCACCTTGGATACCTTTGAAGGTGTTGAATTATATTTGCTTGACCTTCGTCTCATAAAATCATTCTTGACAATCTCCACCTGATTTGAAAGTTCAGCACTTGGAGTGTCATTTATGACAGACATAGAAATTATAAAAGTACATTATTATTATTATTATTATTATTATTAACTTTACATTGCTATAAAACCTTTTTGCAATAACAATTTAAACTCTATTGTTATTAAATCATTTAGTGCCAATGCCTTACACAAGTTTTATTGGTTTATTTTGCTTTTTCACTCAGACCTTTTGACCCAGCCTTCTACGAGGAGGAGATGGATGAGGATGATGTACTGGATGAAGAGGGGAGAACCAGACTCAAACTTAAAGTAAGTCTTGATCACTGATAATTATATATACTGTGTAGCAGAGTTTGCCCTTAAAAAAATTTACTTACTCTGCAAAAACTAGCAGGGAACCAGTCATATGCAGTTTTCATTACATGGTATTTCGGCTGGTAACTCATTTCTGCTAATAAGCAAGACTTTCTTCTTTGTGCTCAGCAAATGATTGAGACAAAATATTTCAATACAAGGGCCTCCAAGTTCTGAGCCGCTAAGTCTCGTAAATAAACCTTATTTTCAAGTCTGTAATTTTAAATTTTTTATTTTACATAAAGGTGGAGAATACAATGAGATGGCGGAGGAGACTTGATGCTGAAGGGAACGAGATGGATAGAGAAAGTAACGCAAGGATCGTCAGATGGTCAGACGGCAGGTAAGACAAAGTTGACCTCAATCGAGCTCGGTGTTCTTTGGGTTCTATTTCTGCAACCCAAACCAAACAGCGCCCTCTTGCTGTGTCCACCTTATCTCAAAAAAGGGAACTGCCCGCTTCTGGTTTATCTTCTCAAGTTTATGTTTTCTTTGAAACGTAGTGTTCCAAATGCATTGATGGCTTGTATAACAACTGGATTAAAATAGCGCCAAGTTGACAAAGGATACAAGGAGCTTTAGGGAAAAGAGAAAAGTTCATAATAGTGACAACCAGCTACTAGTTGGAGAACAGTTAGTCTTCAGACCCTTCCTGAAGAACAGAACAGTCTTTGTGTTTCTGATGGGGACAGAAAGATTGTTCCACAAGCGGGATGCAGCAAAGGAAAAAGCTTGTGTCACCGGCTTGTTTGAGAGACTTGCTCACCATGAGGGGAGATAGCATCGTAGCTTTGGAGGTTGTCACAGCAGTCATGGATTTAAATATGCATTTAAATAAACTGCACTTGTTTCATTCTTGCAGTATGTCGTTGCATCTGGGTAAAGAAGTCTTCGATGTTTATAAGACCACGATACAGGGTGATCACAACCACTTGTTCATCAGACAAGGCACTGGTTTACAGGGGCAAGCTGTCTTCAAGACCAAGCTGACGTTCAGGTGAGTCGGTAGCCTTTAACCAGTCAGTGCCCCGGGAATCTTCCATTTTTCTCTTCCATCCAGACGGGATTATCTCTCGGAATTTCCTGAATTGTTTTCCATTGAGAGTATCAAAGATACCCTGACTTGACAAAAGCCAGAAGAACAAGGAGTCTCTAATAGAAGCACTGGGATTTGTTGTTTCTTTGTCAAAAGAATGCCATAGTCACGCAAAGCGAAAAGCAAAACCTCCACAGTGGTACATGGCCAGCAATTGGGTCCATGGCTGGAACCAAGGCTTAGTCCACTCGGACTGTCTCCATTGAGCCCAAATTACAATGAAATACAATGGCCGATGCCACAGCCCCTTTTCTTGCAACAATAGGACAGAGGCCTAGAATCGGGGATTACACAATTAACAACACACAAAGGCAGAATTCCAGTACTATTTGTTCACCACCTGTGTGTGTGGGTGGGACAGAGGGTTGCAGGGTGAGCATATGCCCTGTGCCCGCTCCATAGTAAAAAGTACAGGCTGCCTCCATTCCAGTCATCTGGGCCCAATTTCGTGGCTCTGCTTACCGTAAGCAAAGAATTGGCGCTTACGGAAGCAGGGAATTCCGTGCTTACGTCAAGTGTATTTCACAAGTTAGCAGGGGATTTTTACTTGTGCACGTACGTACACCACGTTACTAGGCATTCTTCGCTTACACAGCTAGCGCAGAAAGTCGGTGCTTGCACAGTAAACGGAGAATGGTGATCGCAAGCGCAGAATTCAGCAGTATGCAGAGCCATGATGTGATACAAAAATACAACATTTTAGCAGGGAAAGGATTGACTTGTGAATATGACCTCCGGCATCAACTGATTAAGCAAGGGGCACGTGGCATCCAAGAGGGCGTAGTACAAAAATGGCACTTTTCCAAATGTCAAAGCTACCAAAGTGACTTTACCATTGGTTTTTCTTAGTAATTAAAATGAGTGGTATTATGATTGGTTGGTTGCAGGCCACATTCCACAGACAGTGCCACCCACAGAAAGATGACATTGTCCATCGCAGATCGCTGCTCCAAGACACAGAAGATCAGGGTCTTGCCCATGGCTGGCAAAGATCCCGAAACACAAAGAGCGGAGAAACTAAAGGTAACAGTTCAAGTAAATTTTGGGGATATTCTTGCCATCTTAACACTATAGTGATGAAGTAAGGGTTCAGTAAAAACTTACTACACTAACATTGGTACACTGGCCAAAGGCATGTTAAACTACCTAAAGACCAGTAAAACATTATGGCCAAGCGTTCTGGCTATATATAAGCCACTCTGCCTGTACAGGTAGTTCAAAGTGCATCAAGTAAAAGTCCATTAAAATTAAAAGATGACAAAAACAACCTTCAGACATGAATTGGTGGAAAGAGTGACAGACCAATGACTGACAAGCTACAAGTAGTGACTGAAAAAACTTGAAGGCAAACCGTGATCGATGTTAAGACGTCTCGTAAAATGTTAAATTCAATATCAAACACTTCCAAGTTATAAAGTCTTCAAGTGTTTCTTTTGTAGCAAGAGGAGGAGAGGTTACGATCTCAGATACGCAGAGAGAGCGCCCAGCGTCGAGTCCGTGAGCGAGCCCATAATAGAGGTCTCAGCGCGTCGTACCTGGAACCAGACAGAGAAGACGAATTTGACGACGATGACGAGGGAGTGATTAGTTTATCTGCCATCAAGAAGGGAGTAAAGAACACGATGGGAAGAAGTGAGTCGCAGCCCTTTCCTTTGGATGATCTTTGAATTTGATCTTCGATTTCACAATACAGTGCACCCTCAACAGTTTACTCAGGAGAGGCCATTTTTACAGTGCATCATGGGAAAATGTTGACAAGTTTTTAGTCACCTCGCACGATTACCTGATTGTTTAAGTTCGCTGATGTTCTGCAAAGCTGCAAGATTGTATTTTCACATTCATGTCGGAGCTGGTATGCATTCTCTCATAAAAAACTAGATTATATCATTTTCTTTAACATCAGTCTGTTGATGGCGCTAATCTTTAATTTCCTTATGATTTTTTTCTTCTACTTTCACAGCGGACAGACATCACATATATTCATCGGACGAGGACGAGTCGGATAAAGAAGACAAACTCATGAAGGCCAAGTCACAAACTCTGGAGAGCGACGAGGTAGGTGTCAACGCAGTAATGACATTGTCAACCACTGTTGGGGGGAATTTAGAGTTGGTGACCTATTTGGATGGAATGGCTAGTTGTAAAAAGATCCGTTAAGTGAAATACATGTCCACAAAAGAACTACAGAGCCTGGACTTCCTGCACTCACGTTTTGTACTTACCCAGCTCAAAGAAAGAAAATATATAACCTGACATTTAAATGGAGATTACACTGTTTAATTTGTATCAACTTACGCTATTAATGAAAAAAGGGTACATCTCTAATATCTTTTTTGTTGTGTACAATACTTGATTTTATTTTGAAAATTCAATGCAAAATGAAGGCATGATATTTGGTCCTTGGGAACAAAATAGAAAAAATGATATTAAGTGCA
Source organism: Pisaster brevispinus (assembly GCA_023634235.1). Classification (NCBI taxonomy): domain Eukaryota; kingdom Metazoa; phylum Echinodermata; class Asteroidea; order Forcipulatida; family Asteriidae; genus Pisaster; species Pisaster brevispinus. Next base: position 18,929,964 of record JAMKCF010000006.1, on the reverse strand, counting down.
ATCGCTGGCCCACATGTACATACGTTTTCATAGACTTTGCAAGCTATTTAATAAACATTTTGCTGGCTTGTCCCAAGGGCAATCAAATTGAAAAATCGGATTAATGTAAGAAGAATATCAAGCCTGAAAATGTAAAACTTGCTATGTCAACAGAGTAGTATCTTGCCTACCTGGAATAAACAAGATGGTTTATTGGATGGTGATGAAAGCCAAATACAGATTTGTAATTTTACAAATTGAAAAAAACAACCATTAATCACCAACATTTGTTGCAGTATTTATTATTTGGTTATCCTTTGTTTTGCAGTCTTCAGATGAAAGAAGTAGCAGGAAACGGAAGCCAGAGGACGAGGAGTTCACTCGCAAAAAGAAACGAGCAGTTGTTGTCAGCGATGATGACGATGAAGATGAGGAAGATGCGGACTGAAGATGCGACATCAGGACATTGGCATAACATCCTCTCTTTGGAGTGAAATCCTGTTCCACCTCCATTATGTTATTTATGTCAGGAGTCTGCAAAATTATTGGTGGCGTAGCTGTGGTGTGTGGAGGGGGCAGGGGATGGGTATACATTTACACAGAGCTGACAACTCTCCCTGATTCTGTAGAAAGTTCCCTGAAAATAAACCAATCTTTCTTTGTTCAGATGAACAAATATGGAAATCTCCCTGATTATGGAAACTTTTCTCCTATTAAAATCAACCGAGGTATTTTTTTTTTGGGGGGGGGCTGAATGTTGCTGTCAAAGTTTGTGAAATTATTTTTAAAAATCTGCCCCTTTAATAAGTATTTTTCTAGAACTGTTCCTGCACTTCCCTTGCACTACTTGGATGCTGCAATAGCAAGGGTTCCAGACTGAAATGTTCGTTTTGTCGTGAATCATGATGACATTTTAGACAAGTGTGCTAAAACAGCCATTGGTTTTTTTGCTGAATGACCAAATACATCAAGATGTTAGTAGTGACATTACATGCTAAACCAGGCCACTGAGCCTCGATTTCTTGCAGGCACAATTTGTACATACATGTAGCTCAACAGAAGGAAATAAACAATCCCACATTTTTTTCTGACGATAGCTTTGTACAGTTATAATTTTGATATCAAGATATGGTGCAAACATTAAAATTTGTCCAGCTGTTCCATTAAAAATTTTAATTTTTTTTTTTACAATACTTGTGTTATATAAAAATAACAATACAATAATGTAGAGTGTAATCTCTTGCCTGCCAGGAGAGACCCTGGAATGCTCAAAGTCACTCTTTTTTTAAGGTGACAAGGTCAAAAGTGCTTCTGTTTTACTCATTTGTATTGTGGTTAATTTTTTTATTTCTGGTACAAAATTTATGGTACAAAACAAATCTGATTCACAGATGCATTATGGAAGACATTGGAATTTGGTTGACATTAGTTGGGTAATTAAGAATTTGCTTTGCTAGACGTAAAATTAAACAAAGTGTCATTACAACTTTAGTCAAATTGCACTTTTCAAATAGTTTGCACCCTTTTTCCAGCTGGAATATGAATACTGTACATGTAACTGGAAATTAAAACGAGAAAACAAGAACCCATTTGTGAACAAATTGTGTATTTTGTTTATTATGCAATTTCACACGTCATATTATACTGAAATAAATATACAAATTAGAGCTCAAAATTATATCACTGAATATTTACAAAAATAGTTATATACTTTAAAAATGTTCAGAGATGTACAAGTTGGACGGAGTTTTAGAGTATAAGAATAATCTTACAAAATAGTTAAATTGTATGGAACAAAAATGGCTACGAAAGGCACTTTTCAACAATATACATTGTATATACATTGTATACACAAAAGGAGGTAAATCGTTCCCGAATGACATTCAGAACAACTGAATACACTTCCACTCTTAGAAATGAAAACAGGCAAATATATACATTGAGTTTAATAGATGTTAATTTTGCATCGGGGATAAAGAATATTAATTTTGGTTTTTACCCTACACCGATGTGTGTTAGCACTGTATACTCGGTACTTTCCCGAGTTCTGTGAAAAAAATCACAGGCATATTACTCGGGTGGGATTCGAACCCACGACCTTTGCAATTCTAGAGCCGTGTCTTACCAACTAGACCACCGAGATTGCCCAGCAGCTAGAGGCAGTTCGAATCCTATATTTTAGCAGCGGGTACCGCAACGATTTTAATAGCTGCCGGGCAATCTCTTTTTTTTTAGAAGAAAAATACTGCAAAATGAGGTGTAACACATTGATTGTTTTTTGAATAATTTCAATGTGTGCTTGTTTATGGTAACTATCTTTTCAACATGAGTATATCAAATACAACTTCAATTTCACTTTTTTTCCAGTGCTTTGTTCCCCTATACCTCAGCTGGTAATGGCGTGAAGTTACATCAACGCAACATAATTTAGACAAGCGTATTCTGACCACAAGTACTTAAAATCGAATCAGAATACATTTACAGTCCAGTATCGAGTACATGACTTCAAGCACAGATTATTTTTTAGTCGTGTATCAAGTATAGATCCCGAGTACTTTGCTAACCATAAAAATGTAGTTCCATAAAAATATAGTACCATCAAAACATAGTACCATCAAAATGTTACTTGAGTAGTACTTTAGTGCGATTACCAAGTACAAGTACTACAAATACTGCCCTTTACCCACTATCCTGTTCGTAGGTGTGCTCCACTGCGAGCCACGCCCACTTTACACAAACTAGCTCCAACCATTACCAGAAGCGCAAGGGAAAAGCAAGGATTTCTTCAAGAATGTATGTACATGCCAAAAAATTGGTATGTGGACTTGCCTTCCACTAATGTTTTGCAGAGTCCACAAGGTCTTGTCAGAATTATCGGTTTCTGTCAAATGAAATGGCTTTGAATGATGAATGAAGTGTTTTTGGTAAAACTACACACAAATGTATTTCAGCTTGTGATCCCTGGCTACACGGCAGCGAACAGTTGTATGGCTTCTGACTGGCACCACCGTACAATATTGAGAAAATAGGGAGACCGCCAACATAGGGCTAGATAAGATAGCTCAGTTGGTAGAGTGCCGGCACCTTAAACCGGAGGTCGTTGGTTCAAGTCCCGCTCTATTTGATTTGTCTTTGTTCAACCCCAAAGTCATTTTAAAATTTAACCATTCAGTTTCCCTTGTGGTTAATAACTTGATATTTATCATCATGGAGGTAAGAAATAGACCTGTATGGTGTAGACTCCTTACACTGGCGTCACACCCGGCTACTGACTGCCTATATGGGAGTCAAATTGCATGACAAAATGTGATGCATGTCTAACCAACGCAGGTATCGCCTAAAATGCACGCTGCACAGTAACACAAGGGTTTCTGACTCCCCAAAAACACCACAATCAAGATTTATCATGGGTGATGATGTCAAGCAAGTTCTGTCAACCAACAGTTTGCAAGTCAGATTTGAATAACATCTGGTACACTGACTTCCTTTTTAAATAGTCTCAAGTTTCTGCTTAAATTTGATTTCCTCAGACTATGGAGACAGTTGCTGTGTCACATGGTTCGGTGCAAGCTTTTTGCATAGTTAGGTAAGAGACGGCGAAACACCCAAACACAGTTCTGAGTGAATGTGTATGGCCCAATGGTACCAGGGTTTGCTCGTCACTGTACAAAAGCTTGCCCCGAACCATTTGACATAGCAACTGTCTCTACAGTCTGAGGAATTCAAATTTTAGCAGAAACTTGTGACTAAGCCAGTCATTGTACCGGAGGTTTATTCAAATCTAACTTGCAAATGGCTGATTAACTAGGCTTTAAAATTACAATGACAGCAACTCAAATTATGTCATTTCTAAGCTTCTTTCCTGGGGAAAGAAATGACCACGTTTTGAATAACCCCTAGGCCCAAGCAAATGATGGCTTTTAGTTCAACCTAACACAAGATAGGGTACAGCACTTGTACATGTATACTCTCAGATTCTAGTGCAATGTTGGATGTAAATCTTCATGTGAAAATCTGGGGCCGATAAGAAAATCAGTAGCAGAGAAGTTTTGCCAACATCAAGAGAACCTATCCCAAGTCAAAGAGAGTAAAGAGTGCCATCACACTTGTCCAAATAACAAGATTCTAAAACTAAGACGACAAGTTGACTTTAGTTTAAGTCTGAAACAGAAACAGAGCCCTCAATGTCCAAGGAGAGGGGGGGGGGGGGGCTGGGGGAGATTGTGACCCTGGATAAATCTGTACTGCAAACAATGAAAAGAATTTCCAAAGCGATTTTTTTTATTTTTTTATTTTTTGATGCTGATTCACTGCATATGATGGCTTCACTATGGGTGTCACATGTTGTACAGGAAAAAAGTGAGGTCGCACCGAACTGCTCTCCAAGCAAAATAAAACCCCAAAATTTGCAGGGTCAGCTTGAAAATTATGCTCTTGATAATTTGTAATTCTTTTGGGTTCCCTTTTCCTATTTTTATATTTTTTCGGAAGATTATGGAATAAAGTTCTCCAAAGGTCTTCACAAGAGACCCCCCCCCCCAGACCTTTGCTCCGAGACCGAGACCAAAATGGAGTCTTCAAACTCGAGTCCCATAGAAACAGCCGAGACCTCAACAAATTGGGTCGCGAGACCTATCTCGATACCAAAACTGGTCACGCTACCTACACAACACTGGTTTCAGTAAGTCACCTAAGTGAGATAAAATTATCATCGCGGCAAGTTAAATGTTTTAGGCTCAGTAAGTCCTCGCCAAGTTGATTCATTCCGCAAAGTCAATCACGTTGGCCAGATAAATTATCTTGTCATGTGGTTAAGTGGTATGGCATTCCTTAAACTCCGTAGTGTCTGCAAGTGCTGTACCTTATCTAACATGAGGGTGTTATTAGTGTGGTCAGGAATGGAAACAGGCATGGGGGCATTAGTAGTGAAATATTTGCGAGTACGTAAGCATTAATATGATGAGCATTTGTATGAAGTGTGTAGTTGAAAATGTTTGATTGTTTAAATTTTCATTGATGCTTCGATCGGCCATTACACCAACATGCAAAAGGCTCAATGTATTTGGTTTCCTGCAAAATAAGCTCCCCTTCTTTCCTTTAAAAAACTTGGCCAGTATACAGTGACATGATTGTTCACACTAAAGGCGAGATTCTCACATTTGGTCTATGAATAGGGACTAACTCCAAAGTTCTCTTGGGGGACAAATCACTGAGTGTGAAGTACCTCAAGTGTTCGTTGGCCATACAGTCATCAAAGTCCTTTTTGGAAGACAAGATCCCGTGTATTTCAGAAATAATAGTTATGAGTAAACCTCTGCTTACCATAACCAAAGCAACAGTTAGCGAGGTTGCCGGCAGTTCTTGGAAGCTGCTTCAGCACACAAATTTGCTAAGCACAATCAAATTTTGCTTACCAAAATAAGGTTTACCAGCCAAGCTACCACATCACGTGTACAATTTGTGACTGGTATCCTGCTCATTTCTGCTTAGCAGGGAATTGTTAAGCATTATTTTCTGCTTATTAAGCAGCTCTATGAAATTGGGCCCTGCAGGTGAGTGGTGCCACAATGCAAATCAATTGTCAACAAACACACGCACTGTCAAGTCTTGTTGATCATTTAGGAAACAATCGTTATGCAGGAGGAAGCACACATAAATTGCTCCCGGTACTCAGCTTCATGAAATTGGTCCCAGTGTTCCTATCTTGGAATTTGTTTGTGGTAATGTTCCACCAAAATAGGTAGAGTCCTGCCATTTATACACACCCATCACATTCCCTCCCTCAAAATAAAAGAAATCTTGAAGGTAAGCTAAGGAGGTAAGTGAAGTGCGTGACCATGATCTGATAAAATGTACAACATATTTGCTTCCTCTTTTTTTTTTTAAGGAAATTGTCGGACAGAGTTTAAATTTTAGCAAAATTTTTTTTAATGAATGTTCTTCAATATCACTTAATTTTAAAAACAATTGCTCTGACCACAATCAAAATTATGATATTGGATTAGTAAATAGTTTGGGTTAAAATGGGAATGAATTATGCGAGAGGTTTTCAGGCTTTTGCAATGCCAACACTACCACCTCCAGAAACAAAACAGCACGCAGAGAGCTTTTTGCGTTTTTCTTTTTAAAATTATGCTTTTAAATAACTATCAAACAAAACATTTCCACCATTTAACTTTTGATTGCATAACCATCAATGGTGAATGATTTTTTTTTATGCTGATGAGTTTGAGCTGATCAATTTAAAAGCTATGATTGATGTCAAATGTTGTTGTTATTTATAATCTGTAATTTCTTGTTTTTTGTTTTTGCTCGCAACTGACTTGTTTACTTTTTTTACCATTGGGGCCCATTCTTATGTGTAAGCCATGGTTGATGTCAAAATTTGTAAAGGTCTATTTCATAAATTCTTGCTATTTTAGCGCTCACAACATACTTGTTTACTTTATGAGTACAACCAAAATAAATTGTTTACAAATTGTGGAAGCTTGCCGATGATAGTGATGAAACAATTGGAAGTCTGTTGGAATAATTATGTGAAGTTTTGTTGTTCGAGTCACTTGTCTCTAGGTTGTATCGTGTGGTTGTGGTTTTGGTCTTTTGCCTTCCGGTAGTGGCGATAACCTTACTGGTCGTCCATTCCCTATCACACTCTTCATACCCAGCAGGGTCCCGTTCTGACCGCTGTTGTTCACCGTGTTAGTTTGACTAGCTATCACAGACCAGGCCTTGGAGCGCCGCGGTGCGTGGAGTCGACCCTTCCCTTGGGCGGGGCCGACGCCCATGGCCTCCAGCTCCTCTCGGTGCTGGGTCTTCATGCGGGCCTCGAATTCCAGGATGTACTTTGGGAACAGACTCCGCTCGTCATAGGAATTCTTCTTCACATCTGGGTGAAAAAAAGAAAGACGTTTTATCATTTTCAGTCAAGTCCTCTTTTAAAAGATTAAACTTAATTTGTTACTGTCTGAATTTGTGAAGGAGTTTCGCAGTGAATTACAGTTAATAGAATCATTCACTGACCAATCGTGTCGTCGGGTTCTTTGTCCAACACCTTGGCATCGACGATGTCTTCTCGATCTCGGAAGTACCGATGAGGATGAGTGATAAAGTCTGGTTTCCTTAACGTTCCGACGTCATCCAACTCTGGTACAAACAATGCCTGTCCAAAAAAAAAACATTTGTAAGAAGACCAGATTTAAGAGGCGTCTCATTTTGGTAAAATCCTTGTAACAAATTCTATCCCTACTTGACAAGAATCAATATAAACTAATTTTATAACAAATTTAATTTTGTAAAATGCTTGGACATAAGTTTATCCCTACTAGACAAGAACAGTGAATTGCATACAAAATTATGTAGGCCTAGGCAAATTTCATTGTACAGTAACAGTTTTGTGCAGCTAGGCCTTGAAGCCAGGCACTTCAAGTCCGAGGCAAGATCCTTTCACGATGCCCATCTACGGATCCCTGGTTCATCAAAGAAAACTCTCCATTATGATATCAGCTATTCACCCATTCCAAATTCTCAATGCCTGAACATTGCTATAGACAGTGCATGTCTTGCACGCATGCGCATGGCTGAGACTTTAAGAGTTTGAGTTTGTTTTCTAACTTGTTATTAGCAACGTACAAGGGAACCCACTGTTCCCCTAAAATGTTTAAATACTTTGCATGAATTTGCATAATGTGCATGAATTACAGCCACAGTTAATCCCTTTGGGTAATTGGCTTTACTCTCACATTTTTCTAAACATTAAAATGATATGCACAACATCAGGGGTTAAAACTAGAATACATGTACGAAATTAAAGTTTAAAAAATGGTCTGTCGATAAAGGTGACAGATCAGTGGAAATGAACATTTTGAGGACTTTTTGAGTACAGTATTACAAGTTCGCACAATGACCTTGCAAATACTCTCGTAAAAAGAAAGAAAGATAAACCACGCTGTTCCAACTTTTTAACCCCCTTTTTACCCCCACCTCCTCCCATCCAACTAGGAAATAGTGCTCATGTTACCACAGCAACAAGAATTGCTGGTCCACACTGTGGAAAGAGCATTTACGATGTGACCTATGACCCTGAGTTGAGGTCATCTATATTTAGCTGTGATTTTGTTAAGGCATGGCCATGTAGATGAAAAATACAAAACAAACCTGAGTCCACAATGGAAGGATTGGCTTCTCTGGAGGCTGCTGCATGATGGGATCAAGGGGTGAAAGGTCAATGCATGCAATTAGCATCAGTAATGAGCTGCGGGTGAGACTAAAAACTCGAGTTAACAAGAACTACGTGAGTGACTGCATGATGTGTAAAAATGCTAGTGAGATGAGAGAACGAAGTCCTGGAAAGCAACTGCAATTTTTTTGAAAGTAAAACAATGGACAGACAATGAGGCATCTATGTTGTAGCGCCCTCAATGGTCACTGGCAAAAAAATAGGTGTGCCATGGCTTCTAGCCTGAACATCTGACATTAAATTTTGAGGTGCGTGAATAATGCCGGACACCGACCTTTAGAACCTGCTGGTAGCCTGCCAAATGTACCTTTGACTTGCATGCCGTAATGCTGTGTGTGTGCACACACTAGTGCTCGATAAAGACAGGGACCGGTCAATGTCATGGCTTGATACTGACACTGAACGGTGACAAAAGACTGATGCTTTACTAATGACTGTTAAAGCAACTTAACCTCTTTTTAATTAATATTTTAAAAATGGCGTGTTGTGGCCGAGTGGTTAAGAGCACTGAACTCAAGCTCTGGTGTTTCTGATCAGCAGAGCAAGGGCTCGGAGTAACGGTCTTGACACTTGTGTCCTCGAGCAAGATACTTTACAATAATTGCTTTGTCCTTCGAATGGGACATTAAAGCCAGAGGTTTCGTGTACTAGGATTATTAGCACACGTAAAAGAACCCAGAACACTTATCGTTAACCCCAGTGTTTCTGGTTCACACAGCAAGCCCTATTGTGTATAGGTTTCCTCAGGCTTGCGAGCTACAGTAATTAAGTTCACTTATGAGGCATCCTAGGTTTAACTACCAGGAATATAAAATAATAACATTAATCAAAATGATTTCTCGATAAAAGAGGCCCCCTTGAAAAATGGGCTATCAAATTTTGACAACTACAAGAACAATAGTTTGAGACTGAACGCAAAATTAAAAAATTTCTTAGGAGAAGCAGAAGAATTTGGAAAGATGCAATAAGAAAGCTACAATGTCACGCATTCAGATTACACGCAGCCAAGGATGAGCTGGAGTTCCTTTGAGACAAAGCATGTTAAAATATTAATAAGCAGTTTTATATTTATGTTTAAACAATCTGGCAGAGTTGAAGGATCATTGTCATTTTAAAGATTATTGATTATCAAGAAAAGAGTACAAGCTTCTGTTCAAAATGGGAAAGAACGTCTGTTTTAATACCTGCCAACATTTGAAATCTGGAAAAAGAGACACATAAGTAAGTAGCAAGAGGCGCGAGCGTCCAGGGGGTCACAGTCGAGCTGCCCAGGCCCAATTTCGCACAGCTGCTTCAACACAAAAAGTAGCTGAGCACAATAAAATAATGCTCACCAGAATAAGGTTACCAGCCAAAGTACCATTACACATGTATCACGTGTGACTGGTATCCTGCTCACTCTTTGAAATTGGGCCCAGGCCACTGGCAAGGTCAAGGATAGGGTCAATGTGTTAGATAATGAGCAGAAATGAAACGGTTTGACAAAATGTAAACATGCGGTTACTGTAACAATAGTATGTAATAAACAAGAATGATGGCATTTAAAAAAATACGTTTAGATATTTTTACACCCCTTGAGGGTTTGTTCAGAGGTCAAATCGCATGAAAGGTACAGGGCCCAGTTTCATTGCTCTGCTTACCCCCAAATTCTGCGCTTACGGTCACCACTCTCCGCTTACTGTGCAAGCACCGAATTTCTGCGCTAGCTGGGTAAGCGAAGAATGCATAGTAACGTGTATTACGCAATCGCACAAGCAAAAATTCCCTGCTAACCCCTGAAATATGCTTGACGTAAGCGCGGAATTTCCTGCTTCCATAAGCGCTGATTCCTTGCTCACGGTAAGCAAAGCCATGATATTGGGCCCAGGTGGTTCAAACCATGCACATCCATGCAATTAAGCAGGGTAATGAAACATATGTAAAACAATCTTGATCCAAAGAATAGGTTGTCATTTTTTTTTTCAATGGTTTCAAAACCAGTAGCCAATTTCTTTTTTAAATTACTATGAGTGACTTGGGAGACAATAATAATACTTTGTTTGTAATGCACAAATCTAAGACAAGGCCGTTCAAAGGTGCATGACAATGAACTATAAAAAAAAATAGGTACAATAAAAAATACAGCAAGAGGATTTTTGTATCGAAGCAATGAAGCAGCACTAAAAATATACAATGCATGTATACAAACAAATAAAAGACAAACAAGGAAATTAGAAAGAGAGAAAACCAAACTAAGCAAACTCTAAAAGAGTTAGGCACAGTTACATTGACTATTAGAGAGAAACTTACGGCAAATGGTCCTCCGGCAGGATTAGAGGAAGGGGGTTGGCCTGCCTGGATCTTATCCCAGTAGAGGTAAGGAAGCTCTGGAATCGTCCCTGGCTGTTTTCTCTCCCTCTTCTTGCTCCTTAGTTCCTGGTACTCCTTACCTGTTAAACATATACAAAAGGAAGGAGTTCAAGGTAACGTACATTTACGCTGACCACTGCGATCGGGAAATCTTGGCCCACTTTCATGCAGCCGTTTGTTTGCCGGAATTCCCTTTTTTGTTGTAGTGTTTTAAATGCCGCGCTTTAAGGTTTTATACAGCATTGGTGGAGCTGACAAAAATGGTTGCAGACAGTGCTCAAGTTTTGTGTGATCAACCACATGCACGACTAGTGCATCCATGTACTCTGACCCTCAACCAAATGTTATGTAATAATTGTATAAACACTACATGAGTCCGTCTATGAGCGAGTTCAGGTGCTAACCTTTTAGTAAATATTGCCATTAAATCACGCATGCGTGGTCTGTGATTCACTCGAGCACATTTAGTTGATTGATTCGTCAAATATGGCAACTCATTTATTGGCTCGTAAACCATTACTTGCAAAATACAGTGCAATGATAATTATTGTCTTAATATTTTGACATATCTTTTTAGCAAAAACCTACCATTTATCGTTAAACCAACTGTTTGTTATATTGCAAAAGTTCACAAAACTTTCTCCGCACGAAACCAAACCGCCATCTTAACAAAGTGACGTAACTTTGTTAGTTGACTAGAGAAACAGTGCTCCCGAGATAGGCTGATCCAGTTGGACTAGCTTGCTCAACCATGCAGCATTCGAGTGACATCTAGATATGGTTAAGTCTAGTCGACTTTAGTCAGCCAACCAAACTTGCTCTATGTTGTTTCATTTAGTCTAACATTTTATCAGTGTTCATAGGATTATCTGTGACATTTATACCAGACCATTTAGTTGAACTAGTCAGCCTCTTCCGTTCTGCTATATTGACCTACCTAGCCTGGTCTTCTCCCAAGTGTTGACCTTTGTGAGTGGATCCATTAAGCTCTCCATCATCTCCTCTGTCATGTCATCTTGAGACGAATCAAAGGCATCAGCGCTGAAAGATTCTCCGCTGTCTGAATCCTCACACTCCTTGTCGTCACAGGAGACCTCCTCTGGAGGTTGGTAAGGCTCGATCTTCCAATGGTCCTCCTGAAAAGAAAAAGAAACATAACATCCTTAAAGGTAGGGTCAAACATTGGTAGGTACTCCAAAAATTAATGACCATAAAAAACTTACTTGGTGAGAAGCACTGCAGCTGTTGACAGTAGAACTATTTTGAGAAAGGATTCCCTTTAAAGTAATATGATTTGGAAAATGTTTCCCCTCCACAAAATTTAAATCTGAGAAACAATTTGTGCATGAATCACTTTTCAGGTTTCTAAGGGTTGGTGTCCGTTCATGAATGCTGCAGCCAGAGATGTGGTTGGTACCCGCTGTCACCTCGCTAAACGTGGGTGGATTCGACGCTCTTGTGAAAACACAGTGCACGATTATCCGATAATAAACTAACTGCAGGAGATGAAATCTTAAGATAGAGGAAAGCTGAAATCCTGATATGGGCTCAGGCAAAAACCTGAATATAAAAGCTTATACCCAGGCTTCTCTTTTAAAGAGCATTCAAAACATAGGGGAAATAAACAAAACACAAATTTGTTTTGACTCACCTGTCCAAAAGTTCCAATACAGATACCGTAGACATCCCAAACCTGGACGCTGCCATCAGCAGATGCAGACACTACCAACATACGATCGTTTCTCTCACATATCAGCAGACTGTTGATCATATCGCCGTGGGGGTGCCAGGATGCGATAAGAGCTGGAAGCATAAGAGCAAGGTGATATTTCTTTCAACTTCAAGAACACATCGATAATCGTCAAAGACCTGTATCCCCACTTTGTGTGACCCAACATAAGTATGAAATAACAAGCCATTGAAAGTTTAAGCTCAAACTGTCAGCACAGTCTTGAGAATATTGTAGTGAAATGTTTTCACTGTTTTCAAACATCAGGCTTTTTCGAGTCAAAAGATCAAAACTCATAGTTTTACTAATTTCTAAAGAAACTACAGCATTTTAGGCAAAATTATTTCAAGGGAAGTTTTCCACCATGACCATCTGTACACAATGTAAGTTGTGTGCAAATCGGTGAACATTAATTTTTTCAATCTTACCAATGATGTGCACGCCCTTTCAATAATGGGAGACTTTAGGACAGTGGGCCGTAGCAGATGTAGCAGGTCATTTGCTACTGTTTACGTAATTATGACACATTGGTGCAAGCAAAAAAAACTTACATTATTCTTTATCCCAGATGCAAGTTTAACATCTATTAAATCAAATCTCACATTTCGTAGAGATTGCATTGTTACGTTTTTAACTTTTGATATGCAGAAAAGGGGTCACATCTCAAAATGTGTACAGCTGTTCTCGAAGAAACTCTTGGGTTTATGTGGAAATTATGACACGAATGTCAATTTCCCGTATGACCAGTGTAGTATCTTGCCTGCTAGGAAATGCCCTGGAATGTATCCGGTCACTCTTTTTGTAAACAAAGTTTACATGGTTTACACAGTGCTAACCACACCCTCCATGTACTGGTCAGGTCAAAACTAACCTTTTCAGTTTTGAAGAATACGAGGTTTACTTTTGAAAAAAGCTTGTGTTCAAAGGAAAAGTCTTCTATTTTTCCTCAAAGATATTTCTCCAATCCGAGAGATTTCCTAGGATGAGATGATTCCCCTTGTACAAAATAAGCAGAAATTTGGTGACATTTCAAACCCCGATCTCATTATTTTGGGACTCGGGTTGGGTACTCTCAAGAAACCTTACGTGGTGGTTCGGTGATGAGCGATTCCAGTTGTAGAACGCAATACTCCTGTATATTCCAGACTTTAATGACGCCGTCCGTGTCTCCAGTGACTAAGATGTGATTGGTTTCACTCACCGCCATCACAACAAATGAAACTGTTGAAATGAAAAAAAACACAAATAAAATAAAAAAATAAAAAAAATAATCAGTGTGATTATTTTATTTTGGGGTCGAACATGGAAGACCGACTAGAACAGGACTTGAACCTGCAACATCCGGATTAATGTGCCGGCGCTCTACCAACTGAGCCGTGTAGCCAAAGATCACAACCAAATTTACACTACAACCTGTTGTTATTTTGAATACAAGTTTACCAGCATTGAACAAAAATGCTTGGGGTGTAGGGTAAAGCCAAAATAATCAGATTTCCCTCTGTGCAGTTATCACAAGTAAATTGTTTAACATACCCACTTCTAATAAAAGAGTTCAAACTGGCCTGTCATCACCAGGCAAGCTCTTTTATCCAGCGGAAAAGAAAGTGCTGGATGGGCACAGGTTCGAAACCCCACCAAGATGCCTCACCTTGTTTATGAGCTATGTACTCGGCTAGCAGGGAATTCTTCGCCGTGTTCCAGAATCTGACCCAACCATTCCCGCCGCAGGATACAAGGTTGGCACCCCCTGATGCAGACTGGCCCTTCCTCGCCTCCAGAAACACCAACCGAGTGACGATGAAATTATTCTAGAGTGAAAAAAAAGAAAAAAAAGATGCCCAAAACTCAAGTTCTGGTGTCCAAGTTTTTGAAGCGTGGGTTCAAATCCAAGTGACTACACTTGTGTCCTTTGAGCAAGACACTAAACTATGACTGCTTCTCATCATCCAGGAGTAACTGGGTACCACTGCGGGTAGAGATTACTGGTGTGAATGATCAGCAACCTGCTTGCTCATTTGGTCCGAAGTTGAGAATGTTTCAAGAATTCCTATGGCCACATCAACAGAGGACAAGAATAGTATAAGACACTTTGTTCCTTTGTCTTGAAAAGCCTTGTAAATGCTTTTGATAGAATTAGAAAGTCATTGGACAACAATATGGACAATGGACCCCCGGGCCTGGGCTTTTGAACGTGAGGGGGCAAGGCCATTTTCATTCTGCAAAAAGGCACTCCCATCAGAAAATCCTAAAGTCTATGGGAAAGTTTTGAAGAGGCACCAAGGCCAAGACCAGACAACGGAGGCCAATATGCCTCCGTGACATCCATGCGATTCCAGGCCTTCAACACTAAAATCAAAGAAACTTTTGAAGGGGCGTCAAGGCCAAAAAACCAGGGCATTGGAGGCTAATGCCTCGGCGGCCTCCCTGTGATTCCAGGCCTGGGCCTCCTGGAAGCAAAGAACCTACGCTACCTGTTCATCCTCGCTCATTTCGCTGGCTCTGGACCCGGGTCTCTGTGCTTTTGCACTCTCCAACGTCTCTGATTGGTTGGTCGGCAGTTGGGACAGCGCGGAGGCGTGGCTTTGAGTTTCAGGTTGCCGCTGCGATGAGGAGTGCTGAGTTGTGGTGATGGAGGCCATTGTTGCTTCTTTCTTGATACCCTAAGAGAACAAACAATGAAGTACAGAAAGTTGAAGCTTGGGAAACAAATCACAAACAAAAACATGAAAATGCAAAAATATCAAACTGAAATAGGAGCAGGTAGATTGAAAGCGATGGAAATAATTATCACACACAACAAGTTAGGACTATTACATATAAGGCGCTTCGTAAATATCTCACTTTCATGTTGATCTGGGTTCAATTTCATAGAGCGGCTTACAGACCAGCCCAGCTTTCTGCTGAGCAAAATACGCAGGATACCAGTCACAAATGGTACATGTTGAATGGTATTTTGGCTGGTTTTGATAAGCATAATTTGTTGTGCTTAGATCCTTTTGTGCTTAATTAAGCAGCTCTATGAAACTCGGCCCAAGTGCCAGTGTCGCAAAAATTTGCCTGCACTGGTAGAACAACAGCCTCCGTGATCTTTTACATTTTTTTTAACTGGTAGACCCCAGGTTTCAAGCTAAAAATAATGACTGCGAATCCAACCTGTATGAACTACTTCAGTTGTGAGGTAGGGTCTCAGCTCTTTAACCAATAGTTATAATCCGTGGAATTATATTTTCAAGTTTGTTGGCTTCTGTAACCAAAGATTTTTGCACAAAAAATGTGTCTACAAAAGGATGTTTTACATGATTTATTTAAGTAACTTGCAGTTTGTGGCTATGATTATCAAAAAAAAATTTACAAACAATTTGGGGAGAAAATAGAATTAGCTATTGCAAACAACATTTTAATAGACTGTGCAAGTCTCATGCGTATTCAAACGTTGGGACGCAATGAAGTGCGCAAGTTTGTTTCCTTCGCGCATTAATGCAAGTACGTGGGACCACGGAGATCCCCATAGAGATACTCGCGAGACTTGCACGGTCTATACACAACCTTATCATGGGGTTTAAAAAAAATTAAATATTTATTTTTCAAAAAATCAGTAACCAAAAAACAGTTACACATACACTTCTATCTTAACATCAAGTTTTATTAAACCTAAATGCAAAACTACGGCTCTTAGTTTTAGAATTTCCACAATGGAGCACAAAGTGCAGAAAACTACTCAAACACTGACCAATCTAGTTCCTGCCCGTGACTTGACAACTTTCTTCAGGTATCGCTGGCGGAGATGTCTTGAAGCGACCTCTGACCCAGAGTTCCATATGATGATTTCACCGTCGTAGCTGGCCGTGGCTAGCGTGTGCGGGGCGCTGAATGCGGCAGCTAGAATGTCATCGTGGTGCTCCTAAAAATAAAGTTGGATTTTAAAAAAAAGGAATATAAATGTGAGTTATACAGTTACAAATAACAATAAAAAGGAAAGTTTTATAGAGACAAAGTTCCATAAGTTCCATACAAGATGACAAATATTCCATACCTGGCCACCTTTCCACTCCGAGGGCTGGACATGAAACTGAGTGAGTTGTTGGTTTCGGAAGACAGTTATACACCTAGATGAAAAGGCAAAGAGTTGAGAAAAAAATAATAAAGTCTGGTAGAAGTAGAATGTTGAGTCTAAGGAATCCAAAACATTCAATGTTATGCCACATCACACCAGGCCGGTCAAGTTTTTGAAACAACTTCCAAGAACCTTGTCAATTTGTTTTTCAAACCAATTCCATTTCCACCCATTCTTTATGCCTCAATCGTGATAAATGATAACGCTTTTTTTGCTTGTGTCAGCAATGATGCAGCAATGTTTCACATACACGGCCTGCGTTTGCAGATAAATTTACACCGTCTGCTTGCCGCCACATTCCGCACATAAAACATTAGGAAAACTGCAGAACCAGACTTTGTAGAATGTATGATGTACAATGTGCATTGTGTCTGAGTCTAGACTGCATAATTGGTTTATGTACATCAAAGCAACCATGGAGCCAGACATTATCCTTTTGATGCATATGTTTTACCTAACTGATGTGCAATAGCGGGATTGTTTTGTTATCAAGCACCAGGATTTGCGTTATAAAAGGAAAAGTCTTTCATGGTCTTTCCTTTTCATCGTGGATGTTTTTTTAATGCTCTTTGTACAATTAAAGCCATAATAAATAGTTGGTTTTCAGAAATCTCTTCTTTTTTTCCCCCGACATGAAATAAAGAAAATCTGTACTGCTTGGCAGCTCTGTTAAGTCTGGTAAAACCATATAAGGTCTATCGATTATGATCAGTTGCCAACTTCTATTGATTACTTCCAATATTTGTTCCATCCAATAATGCTCAATGATCAACTTGTATTGATTAATTCCAATACCTAATCCATCCAATAATGCTCAGTTATCAACTTGTATTGATCAATTCCAATACCTATTCCATCCGATGATGATGAAGATTCGTTTGAGGACAACGATCTGTGAGATGTCAGCAGGATCGCCCATCCCAGCGTTCAAAGTGTGATGGCAGTGGCCGTTGAAATCCCACACCTGATATATGAAGAGAGGATATCATTGTGTAAGTGCAACAAGATCGTAGCTCGATTCTACAACAAAGTTGTATCATGCGCCAAAACGCTTCAGGCAACAGCATTGTATCAGTGTCAACAATCTCCCTCGTATAACATAGCAAAATGCTACACAAAAAGTACCAGTTAAGTTGCTTATAAAAAAAAACAAACATTTGCTGCTCAATAGTAGCTTTCAATGTGCACAAAACATGTTCAAACTAAAAATTTGCTGGACAAAATCGTTCCCTGATTCATTTGGGTTATTCTAAATGAGATACGACCTTTTTGACATTCCAAGATTTGCATTTCACTAAGAGGAAAAAACATGGCGCTTTTCCTACCTTGACTGTGCCATCGCTACTTCCCGTGAACAATCTCGTCTCACTGTGATCCAGAGCAAGGGTGGTGATTTCAGCGTTGCCGTGGCAGTTGAGGAACTGCTTGACCTTTTGACCTGTCTCCAGTAGCCACATGTTGACAGTTGAGCCCTGACATGCGCTTACAACCTTAGAACAGAAACAATTGATACTAGATGAATAGTAGATAGATGACTACTAGATGATTAGTAGATGAATAGTAGATGAATACTAAATGAAAACAATAGTAAAATTCATTGTTAAAAAATAAATATGGTTTAACAGGAGGCTTTTGAGGCGAAGCGGGGCATCCCACTCACTTGTCCTTTTCCATTGTTCTCAGTGACTATAACAATAGAAAAGGACCAATGAGTGGGACGCCTGCTCTCGTCTCGAAAGTCTACCATTATGATGATGTGACTAAATAAAAGGTATTCTGACTGTTTTTGTTCATCTTTCATGACCATGCCGGAAGGTCCGGAGAAAGACCCTAGTGGAATGAGAAAGAACAAACACACAACGCTACTCACACAATGGCCTTAGCCGGGAATCGAACCATGGCCACATTGGTAAGAGGCGAGCGCTTTACGCACTAACCACCCATGCCACCCTACTTTAGTCTAAACAATGCTTATCACACCAGTGTAAGGGTAAAACCATAATAATAATGCTCATCAAGCTTGAAGTTTGATGGGTAAAATGCAGAAACCTTGAAATAGGGACACACATATACGTCAAAGCCAGCAGGTAAAGCAAAACCACTGACCTGACTGAAGGTGGAGCTGTAGATTGCGCATGTGACGGGTTTGTCGTGGCTAAGAACACGATCTTTCACTTCTTTCTTCATCTCCAGTAAAGTCAGCTGATAGTTGAAAGCCATGAAGAGACGATTCCGTTCCTCGTGGAAGAATAAGTGGGTCGTCACTGAGAAAGAGATACAATCATAAAAGTCTTGAGGCATTGCATGGTGGAGTATTGATGTATTTTTCATTTGTGGTAACACCATCTTCTTTCGCCGAGTGGAATTTAGTTTCTGCTTAGTTTTTAACCTACGGCCACGGGGTGACTTCTTATATTTAATTTCACGATCCCCGAGTGAGACAAGTTCGATCTTAATGTTAGACTAACTTTCTCTAGTCACTCTTCTATGCAAAAACATATTGTGTTACCGTTAACCGAAAAGAACAAATAAGAAAAATCATGTTGACAGCAACCTGATCATTATTAGCATAAATTTCTGGTAGCGCAACCAAAGATGCTTTAAAAGTCATCTTAATCAGTGCTGCTCTGTCATGAACAAGAAACACAAGGGATTGTCCATATTCTTCCATAACAAATGTTCTGGGTTATTGTAACATGCACTACCCATCCTAGTCCATGGAAGCTATGGCTTAATGTCCCATCTGAAGTAGCCTTTTGTCAAGGCCTTCGTGGCTCGGACAGCTTTGTAAACAGCAGTGCGACTGGAACAGGAGACCATGCACGCGAGCCAAGTGGCGAAGCCACGAGGGCCTTTTCCAACTTGTTTGCGTTTTTTTTTTAATGAACTATTCATAAAGTATGAAACGTGCATTATTCATAACTTGTTTGCAAACAAGTATCTGATGATACACTCGACGAGACGTTCGGCATTGTATGCTGACCCGCTGACCCCCGTCGCTTCTGATTGGTTTGGACTTTTGCTACCCCATTTGGGTAGCAAAAATCAAGATCAAGAAAAACATTAGAAACCGCAACCAAGTTGGAAAAGGCCCTCGTGGCTTCGCCACTCGAGTGGCTTGGTCTCCCCTTCCAGTTGCTTGGGATCGCTGTCTACGAAGCTGTCCAAGCCACGAAGGCCTTGACAAAAGGCTACATCTGAAGGGACATGGATATTTGAAATGTTCATAGATTTGTTTTGTTTTTGTTTATTATGTGACATTATTCACACCTACTTAATAATGTTATTGTAAATAACCTGTACACGTCTTTGTAACTGCCATCATGGAATAAATATTTATTGAATTGAAAGAGAAAAAAAGGTCAGAGCAACTGTGGTACAGTGTGCAGGAGGCAAGAACCATAACCGGCCAGGGCATGAATCTGTGAACCAAAAAAGGTTAAATGTGGTGCACTTGACCACTCCGGCAAAACACACATTTTCACAAAAAGATTCAAATCATTGCATGATCATTTGCAACTCCACTGATTAAATTCAGGGAATCTTCTCTTAACCTTTTTGTTAAACAGTCCAAGACAAACCCAAATCCAACACCACCAAACACAGAAAATAAAAGTGTCCCAACTTACAGTCTGGCCCTTTAGGGAAAGTCCCTGCAATTCTCTGCAAGCAAACTTGTAGCTGCACGTCCCATATCCTCAGCACTTTATCCTTGGAGAAACTGATGAGCTGGCCCCTGCTGTGGTTAAACTGGACGTGCATGACGGGGGCCATGTGACCTCGCAACAGCTTTCAAGATTAAAACAAAATAACAAACTTACTCTCCGATTGAAGTTAGGTAAAGATATTTGGCCCAGTCTTCTTAATCGTTCTGTGTAAACTCCCAATAGAGCTTGCAGCCAGCATAGATAATTATTAAAGACCATGAAATAACAAACCTGTGAAAGTTTAAGCTCATTCGGTGACCAGAAAAACGGTTTCAAACATCATGTTTTAACTCATTTTTAAAAAACTACGGCATTTTAGGCAAAATTGATTAATTGAAAGGGAAGATTCCATCATAACCATCTGTAAACCATGAAACTGATGTAAACATCTGTGAACATTTATATTTTCACTCTTACCATGTTATGATCTGATCAATCTTATCATATTAATTTTAATCTTACCAATTTGAACAGGTTGCATGGCTTCTGACTGGCACCCCCAAACAAAGATATTGGCAAAATAGGGAGACCACCAACATTGGGGCTAGGTAGCTCAGTTGGTGAAGCACTCACTCATTAATTCGCAGGTTGCAGGTTCAAGTCCTGCTCTAGTCAATGTTTCTTTGTTCAACCCAAAATAAATTTGAACAGTCTCATACTTTAATTTATTTCCTCTCACTATTATAAAAAATATCACTTTCCAAGTAATTTTATGAAACTCATTTCAATTCTGTTCGTTTGCCAAAAACGAAGGACCCACTTCAGCTTCGGGTGAATGCACATATTTACTGAGAAAGGGATTTCTAAATGGAGAAATTTAACTCACTCCCACTGGTTTGGAGACAACGTAAGGGTTCCATAAACAGACGTGGTGATTCACCCCGGCAGTGGCTGTAAAATAAACAGATATTTAGTTTTTGTCATTTGAAAATAATAATAGTAATAATATATAGCCTAATATACCAGAATTATCTACTAAGGTACTCAAGACACTTGAACAAACAAACATTTAAAGACAAGTTGTTTTTTTACTTTTTGAATTCTGAGACCAATTTCTTTAGCACCTTATGAGGGTTTACAAGGTGCTGTGGTGCATTCAGCAGCCACTGCCAGAAACACCAGAACAAACCCCTTCTCTTAGCAATAAGTGTAACTGGGTTCTTTTTACGTGCATTACACAAGACGTGGGACCTACGGCTTTACGCCCCATCCAAAGGACGAAGCAATCATGGTTAAGTGTCTTGCTTAGGGACACAAGTGTCAAGTCCGGGACTCGAACCCACGCTCTGCTGATCAGAAACACCAGAGCTCGAGTCAAGTGCTCTTAACCGCTTGGCTACCATTGAATTATTGAATAAGCAGATTAGTTTTAAGATGGTGGCATGATGACGGAAATGCAAGGTCCATTGGGTCAACATATGACCAAATTATAGTCAACTCAATTTACCAAACTTCCTACAAAGCTGTTAGTATAAGTTTTGCATCATAACTAAGTTGCTTAGTTAAGGAACCATCAGGATCTCGGCGATTTATGCAAAGTTTATGCTATTCGGCACAGTTTACTTTTTCCAGCTCAGCGGATTTCCATTGCAAGCTCTTTGATACTCTCACGAGGACAAATTGTTCAAACATTCCTTGGTTTCAACACCTCAACAAAATAAAATAAAATAAACTTCTAATTGATAGACTCACCGATAAGATTCAGAACTTCGTGATAATCAAACGCATTCACTCCCTGTGCAATGTTGAAGGAACTCCTGTGGAAAGAATCCAAACACGTCAAGTTTTTTTCTAAGGGTGTCACAGATAAAACGAACAACTTCCAAGCAAATTTCAAATTAAACACAAACCAGCATGCATGGTCTAAATTGAATAACTTTTGTAAGCACGTGTAAGGAGTTACAGGCCCAATTGCCATGTTGTTCACATTGTTGTGAATATTTGCCTTTTATTGTTTTATGTTTTCCTTAGCAGAAATAAAATTTAAAAAATTGTAATACAAACTTGGCAATTTGGGCAATAAAAGCATTTGTTATGAGATGAATATGGTTGGAAAGATGTTTTGAAAATAGAACCAAATTTTGGACTCCACAAAACTACAGACCTTGTTGGTTTACGAAGCAAACAGAAAACCACACAAGGACATCAGTGTCAATGACCGGGATTCGAACCCACACTCTGAGGACCCAGTCACCAGAACTCAAATTCGAGGCATCTGGTCACTCGGCCCATACTCACAAATGTTTCACAAAAGATGACCTCAAAAATTTTAACCACCCAAAACAGTTCAATTTCCAAACAACCTTTTTTACAGTAGTTTGTTTATTAGAACAAGTTATTAATTGTTAATTAATACACCGGAACGAATGCTCACGTTTTCATCCTTTGTCTGGCTTTTTCAATCCATCCGAGCACCATAGCATTCTGGTAGGTTGTTGAGCAAGAGATGAAACAGTCCAAATGTAGAGCATATTTCACTGCAAGAAATAAAATAATTGAAAAAAAAAATTAACAAAAAAATGCTCAAATACCTGAACAACCTAAGCGAATCTGTTCTTCTGCCATAAAGGTCAAAAGTGAGGAAAAACAAAAATGAAAAATTTGTAATTTGTGAATCTTTGTGAACAATTCTCAGCAGTATCCTTTTGGTCTGAACATGAAGCCCCCTGATGATTCCAGATGTTATGTTTAAGAGATTTAAAAACACTCCCTCCATCCCCATCGACACAAATCTAGAGGTTTTATCAAAACATCGACTATGTCTGTCTTGCCTCTTGTGCACCTACACCTCTCAAGAAAATTTCACGGCAAATTCAGATCACTGAAAAATCCTGAAATCAGGAGAAAAGTTGATGAATCACTGGCCTGAGGGGGGGCCAACAAGTTATGACTGGGATTATAGTGTTCATTTATCCCAGGAAAATTACACCAAGTGTGCAACGAACATGTCCGTGGGGTTGACATTTCCCACTGTGGTTTTATTTTACTGGGAATTGGCTCGGGAGTGTAAAATGGGCTAAAGAGCATTTCATGTACACTTTAAAAAAAAATTGTATTTCATTCATTACGTACCTTGTCTAGTCCACTCCTGATGTCCACTGTGCCGTACCAACCGGCAATATTTAAATTTATCCTTCAGTAGATCTTTGAAGTTGACATTCACCACTTGCTCTGCAAATTCAAGTAGAGTAAATCATACGGGGTTGGCACAACACTTACTTTAAAGGTAACACTTACTTTAAAGGTAGGGTTCTAGATTGGTTTATGTCAAAGTAATGCTAGTGTATTGGCAAAATTATCAAGAAAGATACAATCAAAGTCACATGTGAAACTTTCAGCTGAATACAGTACACACACAAAACTGTCACTGTATTGTCACACAAACATCAAATCCATAGATGACTTCAATACAAAAGGTCTGTTGGTTACAATTGGAAACAGACCGCGCATGTCTCACAGGTATTTTAAGACTTTCAGGAACCTTGCATTCCCATGTACATTCCAACATGTGAAGGAAATAAAAATGCACTTTTTAACAGGGCAAAATGTTCGCTAATTCGCACGAGACTTGCAAAGTGTGTTCTTGCGTGTTTTCTCACGTGTATCAGACCACTTTCGGGAACCTTGCATTCCCATGTACATTCCACCATATGAAGGAAATTAAAAATGCACATTTTTAACAGGGCCAAATGTTCACAAATATGCACGAGACTTGCAAAGTGTGTTCTCGTGTGTTTTCTTGCCTGTATTAAAACACTTTCGGGTACCTTGCATTCCCATGTACATTCCACCATGTGAAGGAAATTTTAAATGCACATTTTTAACAGAGCCAAATTATTCGCAAATACGCACAAGACTTGCACAATTTATCAAGAGACACCCGTCTTACCTTGACCCTCTCCGGCTGTTTGCTGAGGTCTGTCAAACAGCGCAATGATGGCCGATGTGAAAATGAACGCGTTCACATTACCACCCGTGTCTCCCATCACGATGATAGCCTCGTTGGAGTTGTTTGGGTTGCTCCTGACAAATAATAACAAAATAAGAACAATATTACACACCAGGGCCTAATTTCATAACACTGCTTTAAGCACATCTTAGTACAAAATGCTTAGGTTACCAGCCAAAATACCATTCCACATAAATCATCTGTGACTGGTATCCTGCTCCTTTTTAGCGCAGCAGAATATTGTTGAGCACTATTTGCTACTTTAAGCAGCTCTACGAAAATGGGCCTTGGTCACCAGCACAATTGAAACTATAACCACTAATACATCATCCAACAAATAGTCTGCTCACTTCTTTCAATTGACTGTCCTATGAATCAATTATTTTATAGTTCAGCTTGTCCTCTCCAACACTAGCAACCGTCTCAATTTTTTAAGTGAGACTTTGGCAAGTGTACAAAGTAGGAAGTTAGTAGCTTTACGGGCAACAACAATGCGAATAAAAACCTCTTTTGGGAAAGTGTTGGGTCTACGAAGAACCTGGGTTAAGAATGAGTAGTGTTTTGACATTTCAAACAGTGAGCCCTGCTCGTCTTCAAGAGGTCTTGCCCTAAACATGAGCAAAGCATACTGTCCTAGACTCCACTATATGTCAACCCCACATCTTCTCAGAATCAACCAATGACAGATTTAATCACATGATTTTAAATCCTACACCAACTCGGTTCTTACATCTTTGTTACAATAAAACCAAACTTACTTGTGATCTTATTTCTTGCGTTTCAACTTTTTGGTACAAAGAATAATAATGAATCAAATTTCTGGATAGTCTTACCAGTGGTCCATACTTAATGGCGTGTGCTCAAGCCCAGACACTCTGTACTGACAATTAAATTCCAGCTTGGAGCTCAAGTCATAGAAAACTGGGGGGAAAAAGGAGGACAGACATTTGTCAAAAAGATGTTGTTAACCGTTTTCATTTGCCTCTGTCCGTAATACAAAACACAGAAATGTATCTAGAGAAATTATTTCTTTTAATTGTAAAATAAGAACGAAACAAAATGGAGAATTTAGGGGGGTTTAGAGTTCAAAGTTCAACCAAGAAGTGAATATTCAACAGAATAAGTATGTGATCTTGGAAAGTTTGAGGCATTTCTTTAAGGTTGTACATGATTATTTCTTAAAGGTTGTGGGGCAACAACAACTCAGTGGTTTGGATCAGGGTGCTTTTGATCAACATTGGTGCAGCTGAATCAACAAAATATTTGGATCAATTTGCTCTGATCATCTTTCAGAGTACGACCAATTACTTGGGCTTTTTCCCCCTCCCAGGACTCCGAAAGTACTCGGTACACAGTGAATATCACATATCAGTGTAAAGGTAAAACCAAAACATTAGTCTCTACTCTCAATTAAACTATTAATTTCTGTTAAAATTTGAGGGCTTCATGCTGAATGTCAATCTTTATATAATAATAATTATAAATCTAGTCTTATGTAGAGCATGTACCTACCAGACAGATAAGAACTCAAGGCGCTTGAACAACAGAAACATTTCAAGACAGGTTTTTAATTTGTTTTTAATTATGAGACAAATTATGTAGCACCTCATAAGGGTTTACAAGGTGCTGTGGTGCATTCAGCAGCCACTGCAAGAAACACCGGGACAAACCCCCTGCTCTTTACGATAAGTGTTACTGGGTTCTGTTACCGGCATCACACAACACACTGAACTTACAGCTTTGGACTAGGCAATAATGGTTTAGTGTCTTGTTTAAAGACATAAGTGTCAAGACCGGGACTCGAACCCACACTCTGCTGATCAGAAACACCAGAGCTTGAGTTCGGTGCTCTTAACCATTACGCCTTATCATAGAAGTTCTCAAAAGAGAAATCATTGTCTACTCACTGATCTCTTTGCTGGTGAACGCCAACGCTATCTTGTTGATGTTCTGCAGTACAACAAACGTTGTTACCCACATATCTCTAGGCTTGACAGAATCGTTGTTGATCTTTTTAAAGAAAGACACAAAAATATTATTCAAAAATCATTTTTACACACAGCGCTCGGTAAACAACGGAGACCTAATTTAAATATTGATAACGTGCCAGAGTTATAAATATTTGCCTACACTGGTAGAAAATTGTTGCGTCAAAGCCAGCTTTCAAGCTATCTGAATTCAATCTGTATGAAGGACTTCACTTACGACACAAAAATCCACTGGTGCCTCCTGATGGATTTCAACCAACACAAAAAAAAGGGTTTCACTTTTAAAATCAATGTAATAAATAACTGTTACAACTTCCCAATTAAAAGAATTAGTACTCAACTGCACCTAAAAGTAAAACAACCAATCTGTGAAACTGACTATGTAAAAGTGAGTGTGCAAAGCTGAAAATATCAAATTTTGTTTTTGAGAAATCATATTGGACAATTTGGGGATTTTTTTCTTTTGCCACCATGTTCAGAGAATACACTCACTCGAATTGACTTCATAACATGGAGTCTCGTATCCCATGTCGATATGCCGCCTTCTTTACTGATTGCAATGTAACGACTGGTGTTCTTCAAGAAGGCTACCTTGTGGATGACATCCTTGTGGGGACTGGGTAACATCTTGATGTCCTTCCACTGAGGCACCTACAAGAAAAACAGTCATTGAGAGGAGGGGAAACACAGAATACTAATAGCATCCATTGAAGAACCTAAAAAGGAAAACACAGAATAAAGAAGACAAACACAGAACAGAAATAGCATCCATTGAAGAACCTAAAAAGGAAAACACAGAATAAAGAAGACAAACACAGAATACAAATAGAACTATGATCCACAGTTGTTTGAGGCCGACCATATTCATCCTTTTTTTCAATTTTCAATAAGCAGGCATCATAACCACCCCCAAAAAATTCCTTCAACTACTTATACTTGTTCTTCTTCTTCTTCTCCAGCATCAATTTAGATCAGTTCAGATCAAAGAGGAGGGGTTTTCAATCTGTTTCTGCTTTGACAGCAGAAATTATTATTTGTTGAGTGTTTTTGCAGCATTGATTTTTTTCAATTCAAAGTGGCGGGTGATGTCTTTCAACCTGACTTTTGCCTTACCTGAGTTGATTTGACCCTGTCGTCTTTCTCTACATACTCCAGCAGCAAATGTGAGGCAAACTTATCCTGGGTTAATAAAATGGGTAAAAAGTTGAAGTGAGTTATGAATAATTCGTGTGAATTTAAGGTATCTGGGCATTTTCTTTTTCTTCTTCATATTTGGGGGTGAATTTGGGTTGGAATATACTTTATTTCAATAATTAGGCTCAAAAGAAATCAATAAATGTGGAATCCGATGTGAATTGTTACCAAAGATGAGCATAAGCAACTAAAAAGCAAAACAAAATTGTGTTCATACTGATTGACACACTTAAACTACAGAACTAAATTAATTTATCAAATTAACAATTGTTTTTATTATATTTATAAGCAATCTCTCCTAATCAGGAAAACTTTCATTCTCATTTGGTTAATTTATCACAAACTTCTTACCCAATCAACTTTTCCATCCTTGGTAACGTCAATCTTATCGAACAGATCCGCGTACTAATAAAATAAATACAATTTGAAGAAAACAAAATTAGTTCAACAACTCAACATCAAGAGTATTCAATTTCAAATTGCAATGCTGTACTCGAATGCGTTCCTGAATTCAAAAACAAACCTACAGACACTTTAGGACAGTCCTGTGTCTGTTTATTATATTCACAGTTTGTTGACATTGTGATAGGGGTATGTGTTTGGCTGGAAATTTAAAAACTGGGTGTCCAAATTGTTCACTTACTATACATTTACACGTACATAAATGACAGATAAAACAGGGTGTCCAAATTTAAAACAGGGTGTCCAACAGACACCCAGACACCCCTCTGGCTATTACTCTGTGGTGTACCCCCTTCCTATTGTGTCTTTATTGTGTTCTGGGAATCTCACAAATTCTTTAGAGGATTTTAAGGGGGGTACTTCTGTACAATAGGAAAAGAGTGTGTTAAAGTATGGGAACATTGGGGGGGAATGACCCAAATCTTGAAGTCTATGGGAAACTTTTGAAGGGGCACCAAGGCCAAGATCAGGGGCAACTGTTGCCATGGCCTCTGTGGTGAGTTAGTGGTATTTAGTGTTTGTTCTTGAAAGGGGCAATCAGGTGATCAAGAAAAAATGTGAATTCGTACTGAAGGTGGTTTTTTTTTAAGTGTTTGGTTGGTGTCAAAGAGGGGGAATTATCACCACAAACAGGAGCGTGATTTAGAAATTTGCCAAGGTGACAAAAACTTTGAAAAAACAAAGACATGGTTTGCTACCTTTTACATCTTCCTTGGATGTGAGAGACAGTCTCTCCTGATCAGCATACCCTGAACTAGAACTATTGACACGATAGCAGATGCTTCTTGTTGCTGGGTGTGAGAGACAGCCTCTCCTGATCAGCATACCCTGAACTAGAACTATTGACACGATAGCAGATGCTTCTTGTTGCTGGATGTGAGAGACAGTCTCTCCTGATCAGCATACCCTGAACTAGAACTATTGACACGATAGCAGATGCTTCTTGTTGCTGGGTGTGAGAGACAGCCTCTCCTGATCAGCATACCCTGAACTAGAACTAATGACACGATAGCAGATGCTTCTTGTTGCTGTTTTGGGGTTTTTTCTTTTTCTTGTTTGGTCTTTACATGTACATACTTAAGTAAATCCCAGAGAATTCATAGGCAAAGAGTCATTGTTTGCTGCAAACATTTTAGGCCTTTTTAAAATCTATGTTAAAATTTTGCATTTCAAAATCAAAATCATAGGCATAGATCAAATTGTTTTGGGTTGGAACAGAAAAAAATGACTACAGCGGGACTTGAACATGCGTCCTCCAGATTAACGTGCTGGCGTTCTACCAACTGAGCTATCTAGCCCTATGTTGGTGGTCTCCCTATGTTATCTTTGGGGGTGGCAGTCAGAAGCCATTCAACCTGTAACTGCCGTTCAGCAAGGGATCACTCCCACTCTCCCAAGTTTACGATACAAGATTCAGAGGAGTGCTGTGCAAGGAAGCACACATCGTGTGAAAAGGTGCTCTTTTGGGTGCAAACATTTGTTTTCCTGTTCTGTATGTTTTCAGGCACATTGTGAATCTTAAAAACCACAACAGCAACGCTAAAAACTGCCTTCAGAGAGGGGCAGCAATCAGCATTTAGGTGGGAGACATTACCGTTTCTCTTGTACCGTATGCAGGCTTTCAATAAAAAGACAAATTGATGCAAATAAATTTTGAAAATTGTATTCTTTAAAGGCAAAGTACACCTTTGGGTTTTGGAACCGTTTGATTGTTTTAATCCTAAAGAAATGCAAAATACAATGAAGCTAACCTGTGAAAATTTCATTTCAAAGTGGGAAAGTGTTTTTGAGAAATGGCCGAAAATCTGGAGCAGTTAAATCTGCGCAGGAAGACTAATCCGTTTCTTAGATTGACATTTAAAAAAAAATCCCTTTCTCTCAAACCACATTACTGAGAAGGAAATCGTAAAATGCTGGATGCTTCTTACCAAGTAAGTTTTTATTGCCATTAATTTTTGGAGTAACTACCAAATATCTACCCTGCTTTTAAAAACTCTATTACAAACCAACTGAACTTTTTTTCCGGTCATTTTGACAACCGGCATTTTTCCCAATTGTTTTCTTCAGTCAAGTAACGTTTTTGATTCTTATTTACTGATGATGGAACATTAATGCATTTAGTGCTGGCAGTTTAAAAGGGTTAACCCTCCAGCTAAATTCCAAAATGGATTTTCATAAAAACCAACCTGTGAAATTTTTCATCAAATACTTGTAAGGTGACTTTGTGAAAAATAACTTTTTACTTTGTTCGGAAATACCCTGCAAGTTCACATAATAGATATTTGGATTTGCTACAATGTATAGAAGCAAGGACAGGTTTCATGTCTACTCCTAGGACTCGCTGATCAGTGTAAATGAGTAAAAACCAAGATATTATGTGTTGACCTACTCACCTCCTCTATGCTTCCTTTCGTCAAAATTCTGTCGAGGAGATCACAAAACTCTTCTTTGTTGACACTCAGGCGCTTATTGTAGCCGTCACCTTGTACCTGATCATAAGAACAATAATTAAGATCTTCATATTTTGACAGGACAAGATTACATATCTTTTCTTACAGCTATGAAACAAATACAATTAAATTTGTATAGTTATAGGCTAAATTAAGATTTTTCTAGATTGACTTACGTCGGACACTTTTTCATGCCTGAATTTTCCTCAATATTTTGGCGACAGCTGGATGGCTGGCGTTTTCATCCATCTGGACTGTCCAGTGTGTAGCGTGCACAGGCAGGCACCCATCGTAATACGCTTTGTTTTAACCATACAAAGAGCAACAACAGGTCCTGGAAAACATGCCCTGTAAAATCCCTTTCCGGGGAGTTATTGTGTAGCCCCTGATCCCAAACCTTTGTCCTGTTGCTGTACTATTGCGGCATACAAGATTGGACAGGCTGCCACCATTTTTCATCATTATATTCAGCTCAATGGGAGGTAAGTGCAAGCGTTGCAAGATTCTAGCAAACCATGGCAGATTTTCAGCCGTGGCTCACAGCAAGGGTTTTGCGAATCACGGTGAGTGCCTACTCAATCTTCACACGGCAACACAAAATCCAAGTGCTAATTATAAGAGCAGTTGTTATGAGCCGGGGTTTCACTGTGCCAACGATATTTTCCAAGGAAAACGGTTACTCAAGAAGCTCCAAAAAGTTTCAAAAAATAATACTGCGGGTGGGCACAGAATTCTTTTTTAAATTCCGTCGTGAAGTGGTTAAAGCTCAAATTTTCTCACCATGAAGGCTTTTTTCAGATGCTGCAGATCCTTAATGTTGAGTCGGCTTTCTAGTTTGACCCCAAATGTCATGACGCCCGACCCTGTTGCCATGGCATTTGAAGGTTTCCTGAAAGAAAAGAAAATCCACTGAAGCTTAACACATACTTGAAACTTTATTAGTTATTACCTTAAAACCAACTTAAATTGATTTACAGATCAAAATGCAGGGGGTTTTTTTTGCTTCTTTTTTTACAAACAAAAATAAAGCGTGGAATTGAATTTCAGGTGAAAATTGAATCCAAAAGGTTCAAGGTTCATTTATTTTCCACAGCCCCAAAAGTAATTGAAGACAGCCGTCACAAAAATTGTTAGCATCGAAAAACTATTTAGCAGGCTTGCTAAAGTGACTAAAGTGGTGCTGCATAAGGAGACCTGGCCCATTCAAATAGCATTTTCCCTCCTCCCAACTCCCTGTGGAATGAAAATAAATCTAGACTGTAACGTATTCCCCTGAAAAATAGGGTTATTATTTGGTTTTTGTCAACATAATGTTTTTATAGGCAAAGTTATAAAGATACAATAAAAGTTCCAGCTGAACACAGTGTCTACTTGCTGAGAAAATAGCAAAAAACTTTCACGATATTTTCACATGAACATCAAATCCATCCACGTTTAGCGAGGGGACGGAGGGTACCAACAAACAGCATCTCTGGCTGCAGCATTTGCAAACGGGCATAAACACTCAGGAATCTTAAAAAACGGTTCATGCGTGAACCATTTCTCAGATTGAAATGTTTTTATTGATTTCTAATCAACGGGGGCATTTCAGACGAAATAATTTCACAGGATGCTTACTTCCACTATTACCATCTTTGTAACAAGTAAGTTTTTGGATAGAAATTACGCATTTTGTTTGTTGTGGGGGGGGGGGGGTCATTACCAAACAATTACCCTACTTTTAAAAGGTCTGACGTTAAGGTCGATGGACGCAAACCAATCGTTATGTTGTTATTTTAAGTCTTACTGCTTCTGAATCTTACGAAGGTGTCTGAACATGACCAAAATCTAAGAAGAAAAACGTTGTGGAATGCCTTGCCCTCAATGACCTTTTGATAATCTGTTCTCAATTATTTCTACAAATCTGTGACAACAAGCCCCGATCAGAGCCAAATACCAATAAGTCAATTAGGGCTGATTCAGAAATAAGCCACAACGAGCTAGCCAAAATACCAATGGATCAATTATTCAGAACTATTGGTTAATAGAAGTGGTAGGCCCTATGTCTGAAGGACTTATCAATTTTTAAAACTAGACTGACAGCGTGTACCCTTTCCACAATAATTTTTTACAGACATTGGAAACAAGCCACGACGAGCTAGCCAAAATACCAATGGATCAACTATTCAGAATTATTGGTTAATAGAAGTAATAGGCCCTATGTCTGAAGGTCTTATCAATTTTTAAATCTAGACTGACAGCGTGTACCCTTTCCACAATAATTTTTTACAGACATCGGAAACAAGCCACGACGAGCTAGCCAAACACCAATGGATCAATTATTCAGAACTATTGATTACTGCAAGTGATACGCCTGATGCATTAACAAGGACTGAGAAATCAATTTATAAAACTAGACATAGTGTAACCTTTTCACATTTTTTTTTTTACAAATCTGTGGAAACAAGCCTTGATGAGCTATCCAAACACCAATGGATCAATTATTCAGAATGATTGATTATTGAAAGTGGTGTACATTCTCAAGGGGGCCGAGAAATCAATGTGATGAAAGTAGAGAGAATGTACCCTTTTCACGGGCCTGATACTTTGTTGCTGCAGGGGCTAGGCAGTTTTCTCTCAGTATTGAAAAGCACATCTATGAGGCAAACGTCAATTTTGACTCGGAGCTCTTCAAGTGACCCCCGAGGCAATTATGACCACGGGGCAAATTGCCTACTGTGAAGTATCACCACCAGGCCCCTCTTTTTTTTCCTGTTATCAGGTTACAGATTGTAACAGACAAAAGCTAACTATTTTGTCCGATTCTGAGAAGAAGAAAAAAAAACACCCAGCATTTTGAAAAAAAAAAAAGTGAGGCTGTATATCCAGACTGGCTGCTAAGGCTACGGCTACAACTATTGCTACTAAGGATGTTGCTAAAGACATCCTATGCATCAATGCATGACGCCGCCGCAATCCAACAGTAGCCATCAATTTGGACACGGCATAATCAACAAAACAGCTACATGTTTGGTTTCGGGGCATGGTTCATAAAGTTTTATGGGACCACTTTTGCTCCCTCTAAAATTCTGGTGAAATTGTTTGATTTCACTTTCTTGGTCATGTGGTATGGACATTTTCAGTTCAATATTGTAGCACTTAGTCAAGTTTCTTAGAGACATACATGTATAAGCTAGGATTTTGCAGTTTTTATTTGTTGATGATCCGAGTCGGTCTACTACCCCATCGCTGTGAAATAAAGGATCAGTACCCCCAGCCGGCCGACGAGTACACTAGGCATTATGATCAAATCTGCTGCGATAGAATCACCCAACATTTGATTTAGTAAAAAAAACTGCGTACAAAAAATGGTTTGCCTATGATCATCAGAAAGAGTTCTGATTATCACAACTACATGTATGATGTTCAAGCTTGTAAAGATACAAATGAGAACTGCGGTCATTTTGAATCAATCATGCCATTCTTGCACCGTGGATGAAGAATGCAAATTTATCCCCGATGCAAATTTAACATCAGTTAAAAAGTTGTTGCGGTACAAAAAAATACGTCCCTGTACTAGGATTCAAACTGCCTCTCGCTACAAGACAAGCTCAAATCTACATGTAGGCCTAGCTGTAGTGTTAGACATGTTAGACATCTAGCAAAGAATTGGCGCTTACGGAAGCAGGGAATTCTGCGCTTACATCAAGCGTATTTCACGGGTTGGCAGAGAAATTTTTGCTTGTGCGCGTACGCACTCCACGTTACTAGGCATTCTTCGCTTACACAGCTAGTGCAGAAATTCGGCGCTTGCACAGTAAGCGGAGAATGGTGATTGCAAGCGCAGAATTTGGCGGCAAGCAGAGCCATGAAATTGGGCCCTGCTCAAGAAAGGAAAATGTTATTGGTTCGAATCCAACTTGAATGCCTGTAGATTTTTATAATGTTCAGGACTTGAGCTCGATTATACAGCACTTAACCCACATCGGTGTAAAGGTAAAACACAATAGACTGTGCAAGTCTCACCTACTAATCGAACATTGAGACCCGCTAAAGTGCGCGAGTATGTTTCCTTCAAGCATTCAGCAATGTACTTGGGACAAAAAATGTTCAAATATTATGTGCAAGACTTGCACCGTCTACATAACAACCGTGGACATACTTCTCTAGTTTCTTGTCCTCATCTTTTGGTTTGCCTGACAGAGCAAGGATGGCTTTCATCGCATGACTCAATGACCCTGTTGTAGGCTGCTGCTGCTGTTCAACAGCAGGGCTACTTTCTTTCGGAGACGCCATGCTTGTCGCTCACATTTCTGGAAAAGAAACAAATTGTGAATTTAGTGTGCATGCACATTGCATCTAATTAAAGATGAATAACCCCCAAATCTGTATACCATGTCAATTATTGGGGCAGAGGGTGACCCTCCCCCCATACGATAACACGCCTTTTCCTTTTCATATGTCGGCTACTCACACACACATCAAAGAAGAGGGTGCAGTGCCAGCTTAAATTTAGTAAAACAGTTCACTATCTTGAAATAATATTTATTGTTTTAATGGGTGGGAGGTGGGCATAATTTACACCTACAATTACAGTAAGACCCAGTAACTGGAGCCCTGTACTCCTTTTTTGAAAGTATACACTTTTTTTCGAAAAAGAATGGAAGACGGAAAAATGTCTGTATCCGACTGCCACTTTCTACAAGGTGTTATTTGCTTTTTTAATAGTTGTTGGACATTATTTCACATCTTAAAAGTAATCCTCTTGCTTGAGGAATTGGAAGCTAAAACTAACTAGACTCAGTAACTGGGGGTGCTGTACTCCTTTCAAATATTTGTTGACATCTTCGGTCAGTACAACTGAAGGTGTCAACATTTCTTTTTAAAAGTACAGCGCCCCAGTTACTGCTAGCTTAAAGTTTACACTAAATTGTGACCTTCAAAATCGAAAATGAAATCGCTCATTTTATTCTGTGGACGGAAATCTCTCCCACATGCCCAAACTACAAATCGAGTGCAGCATATAATTGTTCATGTTTTTGACACTTCTGTTATAGTTCAAAGTGCCTGTGCCTCTCTGTATACATTCTGTCAACCCTTTTAGTTTTAAACAGGCAAAATGGAATGTTTAGCCAAAGGATTTTAGAACACACAGTGCCCCATACTGCTGGGTTTAACTTACATACAGTTTGTTGAGTCAGGTTTTTCAACTTACACAAAACATATGCGATCCTCCTTGCCAGCCAGTCGCTCACGTCCCCAAAGAGACAACTTCTTGATAACGATAAATTAACCACAGGCATAAAGTCAGATAGGCTTTGTAATTGAACAATCTTTTTTACGAATACTCCGTCCTTGGTCGTCTTGTCACAAATCCAAATCAACACCCCCACTCACTGTGGAAGCGAAACTGCATAACTAAAAGTAGTAAAACACGGTCGATAAATATTGATTCTCACACGGCTTGCACCATCCACTAAATCATGTATCTGTTCAGCTTTCAGAAAGCCATTGTTGGAAATCGAACAAGTACATCATCTCTTTCTTCTCCCGTGTCCTGATGCAAAAATCATGATTGAAGACCTTTCCTTTTGCAGATTGTTTTTCACGCTGTTCACAACCACTCATGCATGCAAATGAGTGCGTGTGTCGCCAGCAGCAACACCGATAAACTGACCCTTTACGACTGATTGGTGGCGCTCTACACAAGACAAAAAATTCACTCCGTTTTGAAAGTTTGTGGCTTTTATTGAGTGGTGACAAAATGGCCCACTTGTACTCCTTGGGTTATTGACTTTCAACATGGAGTATTTCAGGTACATTAGCCTACTAAAAATGGCTATATTTTGCTGAAAAGCGTACAGGGCCCTTTCTCAAGATGGAGTCAAGATGGAGTTTACTCAGAAAAGAGGTGCTTTCATTGGATGAGCGTAGATAAAAAATATTAAAAAATTAACGACTGGCCTGTCAAAAACTGAACAAATAGTAAATTATGATCAATTGTTATGGACAACTTCTTTGTATGAGTGTCATTCAAATTTAAAGCTTGATTCTATACTAGTAGATACAGCGGGCAGCCTTACCAAAGCCATAAGGGCCACCGATACTTGCACTTAAAACGTCCCAAAACCGAAGCTAGTATCTTTCAAGGACTCCAGAGATAGCTGCCCTGTATGAGTGTGTAGCCTGTAATGTACAGATCGTTGCTGTTTATTTTTTTAATTTTATATATGCTCAGCATTGAGACGCATCAAATAATTATAAGTCTAAACTTTTATTTTATTGTTCTTGATCAGGCAATATAATTATAATGATAAACTAAAACCGTTGATGAATTAGCTCTGCCTGCTGTATACTAGATCCAGATGATTCACCAGAATCGACGGCAGTAATTAGTGATTTAAGACATAAGACATAAGACATAAGAAACTTTATTACACATTTATATTGCGGGCACAAGTTTAAAAACACTACATCAACAAGTTTATAACAAATGGCAGATACAAATATTACACAAGAAAGCATGCACAGTCATTTAAAAATAAAATCTACTGTACACCACACATCCAGTCTAGCCATGTAATAGACAAAACAAGATTTTACAAAAAATCAGCACTCATCTTTTAATACAATACATTGAAAAACGTAATACCCATCGGGACAAAAGAGTGAAGATGACGGTTAGTGCGAGCAGCCGGCAGTCTCATTCTACCACTTCTTGGAATGACGTGACCAGAAAGTTTACCATGAAGTGGGTGGCTAATGTCGTCCAAATTACGACGAAACACCCTCTCCTGGTGAAGAGAGTCTACCGACACCAAACACACTCCCGTCATTCTCCCTACTTTCCTCACCGGACGATCAATCCTATCTTGATCTCTTTTCAAAGCGTTCCCACCCCGCCCAGCCCGTCAAACAATAACTCCATACCCTTACATACAGATCACTGATATTATAGAACGTCACAAGAATTTCATTGAAAGCATTCACTTTACGAAGACAAAACATGAGTGAATTAAGCTTTTTCATTACGTAATCCAAGTTATCACATCAAATTCAGATTATCATCGAACATAACCTCAAGGTATTTATATGCATTTACCCTTTCGACACAGTTGTTATTAATCACAATATTACTAGGCTCAAGCTTACCTTTCACGAAATTCAATGGCAAGCTCTTTAGTCTTATAGACATTATAACATAACATAACAATTAACATTTATAAGGCGCTATTCCATCAAGATCATAGCGCACAAAAAGCAATTAACATGGAAAAAAGTGAGTCCTTTACGAATAATGTATAGACATCATTGAGTATAAGATTATTATTTTTGCAGTACCCAACAAAACGATCAATTTCAGCTTTATAATGACTATCATCATCATGTTTAATGAGACCCAGCAAAGCAGTAGGCCCTATCACTCAGCAAATTTAATAACCGGACAGTCAATGTGACTGGATCGAAAGTCAGATGTACACACAGTGGAATGGTGCTGTCAACACTGTACACTTATAATAATAATTTATTGAATTTATATTGCGCTCTCTCCAGGACCAGCCTGTTCAAGGGCGCATACAAATTCCATAAGAAAATTACATTAGAAAACAGTTAAAGAAAAGTACACCAGTAAAAAATATAAGCAAAATAGAAATCAAAGCCTTACAGGCAAAAAAGGTGCATGAACAACATAATACTATACAAACTGTAAAAACAATGCAAACTTTGTGGAGCACATGTGTTGGTGATTAAGCACTCGGACTGTTAACATTATCATTTAACTTTACAAATTGACTGCGATTTGTGAGAAAACCAAGACTAGCCTAACCAGTTGACGAGGAACGTCCATATACGGAAGGAGGAGATGAGGTTGCATTGTATTGAAAGCAGAAGAGAAATCAAAATTACAGAGTTACCATAATCTAGACTCCTCTAAATGAGAATACAACTTTTCTAACTTGTATACAACTGCATCTTCGGTACTGCGGTTGCTACTGTGTGCAAATTGCAGTGGGTCAACAAGTTTAGTGACAAGAGGCTTCAAATGATTCATCAGAATTTTCTCAAATACTTTCATGGCAGCAGATGTAAGAGCAATAGGCCTCAGGTCATTCATACATTGACAGGCTCCTTTGGAATACGTACACTACACTGAAGTCTTCCAGATATCTGGTAACTCCTGTCAGCTAAAACACATATTTAAAATGGTCATGAAGATATAACTTAATTGGTCAGCACATGTTTTCAAAATACGAGGCATTAATTTATCTGGATCTGAACCTCTACACGAGTTAAGGCGTTTGAAATGTGACCGTACCTCATCTTCGTTGGTGGTATCTATACATTAACCTGTTCACCTGGACAAAGCGTCTGTCCCCACTTCTTTGTCTCACTAGTGAAGTCATGCAAATTTCAAACTGATTGAAAATATATATTAAGATCGTTGGCATAACAAGATGAAATATCTGGTAAATTACAAGATTGATTTTTTCCCATTAGCGAACCCACTCATTAGCCTCATGCCATCAAAACCTTCTTCATATCATGGAGCTATATATAGCTCCATGTTCATATCATTATCAGCGAAGTGTTTTTCAATCTTTCCTTTATTAAGCCATTTTTTTTCTTTACGAATCACACGGTTGAGCTCTTTCTGAATGTTTCAATTGAATCTTATAGCAAACACTTTTCTTTTTAGATTGAGCACTTTCTTTACACTACCAGTAATCCATGGCTTGTTATTAGCATAAACTTTGACGACTTTAGGTGGAACAATCACACATCTTTACAAAACTCACTATTCTTTATAATCACAAACAGTCTCAGTAAGTTCATTGACATCATCGGATGTATCTATAAAAACGTTCATGTCAGTGCTTTCAATATTAGTCAATTTCTGAACTTTTATCTTCCTGGGTTTCTGGCGTTGAACTAGAGGTCTATATTTAGGGCTAAGAACAACCAAATTGTGGTCTGTGCTTCCAAGATAGGCAATTTAGTTGAAACGTAGGCATCTTTCACGTTTGAATAGTGTAGCATTGGTCCAGAATTGTTCCACGGGTTTGGCATGTGACTTGACGATAATAGTTACTTTGACTTAAATGTGCAGTGGTTGAAGTCACCATTAATGACAATTGACAATGTGTGCGTCTGGGGATTGATCTTCAATATCTTGGATCACATTATATAGTTCCGTTTCAGCCTGCTTAGCATTCGTGTTATGTGGAACGCCAGACAGTAACGTTAATCACATGGGAGAATTCACTAACCACAAGATTCTTGGAATTGGCGTGCACGTACAGCTCTTAATATACACATTATTCGGATGACAATACTTGTTATTTACCCCCAACCCCACCACCGCCATCTTTTCCTGCTGCAAATGTTCTATCTCCCCCTCCGTAACATGAATCCATCAATATTAACATGTGCGTTACTGTGATGTTCACCAAGCCAGGTTTCTTTGAAGGCCATCACGCTAACCGTGCGAAAATCCATGCATGTACTCAACATTTCCTCGCAATTCGTCCGTTTTGTTGGAGATAGACTGCACATTTCCCACAATAAGGGAAGGAATAAATGGTTTGGACTTACGAGAACGGAGCTTTTTCTTAACTCCTGCAGCATTACCCCCTTTTCCTTCGTGTAGATACCCTTAAGTAGGGTAAATCGTTGAGTACATGTCTGTTTCTCATGGCACGTAGTTCTTCGGGTGAGTAACGGACCCACGGTTTCATTTCAGGTCCATAAAACACAGCAAAAGTACAACAAATCCACAAAGTCCACGTATAAAACACACATGACAACAGCAAAAAAGCACAGGAAACCAATTACAACGAACGACGACAAAAAACATCCAATGATATACACAAAATCCCCAAAACTGTGTGAGCTAACGTCGCCGCAGGAGCAGCGCCGTAAAAAGCAGAGGTGAAAAATAATGAAGCAGAGGCAGCAATTAACAGTTAATTAAATAATAAATGGTTGATGAATGGTTGGTGATTTACCGGATGGCTCCTGGGCTAGGTTGACGGTGACTTTGGTGCCGAGTTGTCAATAGAGGTGTGTGGTGACAAGGTGTCGTTTAGTTTAGGAGTGTCAATTAGGTGTCAAGTATAAGTGTCAATATGGTGGTTCGAATGAAACATGCAAAAATAACAAGTTGTTTCATACAATTTGTAGGCCTACCCTAGTCACATTACTTTTACATAAACCATGCACCAACCCCTGAAAAATTATGAACGTGTTGTAAATCTCTAAAGTCTCTTGACACAAGAAGCTAATTACTGTATATTACTAACATAATTAATGACATCAATATCACATTCCAGTTTTTCAAAATACAAACCAACATTCCGCTTGATAGAAATTCGATCATCTTAAAATTACAGAAAATAATGATTGAAAAACAGTATCAAACTGAACAGGCGAATCTTTGAGCCAGTAAGTGTCGAAAAAAAGATTGTATAAAACGTCCAGGGCTCGATTTCACAACCGAAGCACACAAGATTCATCTTGAGTTGAGTTGTCAGTATTACCATTAGTGATCTGTATAAATCACACTTCGCTTAGCAATCAAGATTGATTCGCAGTTAAGATCAATCTTAGCTCAATTTGTGAAATCGGCCCCCGGTCTCGCGTGTATAGAACACTTCATCAGTGAGAACCACTGATAAATCTCTGTCTTTATAATGTGTGGAAGAAACAAACTTTAATGAGACCTAACGCTTGAATACACGCGAGGCTTGAACAGTACACTATAATAAGCTCTGTACACAATTTATTTTCCCAACAACTTCATTATTTCTTTCAATTCTTTGACGAAGTTCTTGGAATGCAGTTCTCTTACTTCACTTAAAACGAATAGTGAGCTCATTCGATTTCAGCACTCATGGCTGTCCGTAATTTTGTAAAGGCTCATAACTCGTTACAAGTGAATGTAAAAAAAAAAAAAACAACCCAACAAACTTCCATGTGGTTCTATGCCCATAAATAAAATACACACAATATTATTGTGTATGGTTTGAGTACTATGGGAATGAGGTTTTTTATCAGTATAGTACCTGTAGATGTTTATTAGAGTTACAAATACCTATCCGGTTGACGAGTCAGTTTGACTCCTGTTATGTTTCGAGTCAGTATGTGTCATGCTGACCTTAAACAGCTACTTCGGCGAGAAATTGTTAACGGGAATGCTCTTTTTAACTTTTCATAATGTGTTCGTTAATCAATTAATTGTAGTTTTGAAAACTTGACAAGTCCGAACTGTTCGTATTGATAAATGAATTAGGTCCCAACCTCAAGGTTTTTAAAAACTAGCTACACTTCTGCCGTTGACGGCGTGCGTCAAAATGACAATACTTTGACGTCATTTGTGGGAGGTTGCTTCGTTATACCTCCATGTTGCAACAAAGCGGCTATACAAAATGGAGCTCCCACAACTATAGTGATGTAACATAAGTGATGACGTAACGGGACTTTTCGCAAATCTTTCTAAAAAGCACAGGAGAAGGGTGTTAAAAACGATTGTTTTTCTTACAACTACAATCTTTTAAACCATATGTGAACTCAATTTCCCTATTGATTGAAACCATTTGAAATTAATTTCAGCAAAGACCACTTGTTGCTTGTTTCGTCCAAGCATGTCTTTAATATTGGTCTGACCCCGTGAGACTAAGTATCGGTGACTAATCTGACATGGCTGTTTTACAGCGACCATCGTAAAAACAATACAAAACCTCTGAAAATGGGAGGCTGGCCGACTGATCTGTCTACACATTGTGGATAAACTGTCGTCTCACTTCAGTCAATCAATTTCGTGTCATTATCAAACGCTACGTGTTTAATAAAATAGGGATCCGGGAAGATGACATCACGACAGTCCTCGATTCGCTTTCGTGTACAAAACCAATGGAGACGTGCAGTTTGAACAATTTGCCGGAGAACAAAGGGAAGTCCTCGGTTAACGGCCTTTACACATGTGTATGTAAAAGAAACTCATTTTGCTTCTTTGTGACACACGTTTCACCGTGCCGTTTCCTCGCTTACTACACTCTGTCATTTGATGTTCCTTGACCGTTCGAAAAGCCGTTCGCTCCGCGCTCTTTTGGGCCGCACTTACAACAACAAATTCTTCTTGCCGAGAACTTCTCCCGATCCAAACTGAAGAGACCATACACAATCGGGTTGACGGTGGCGCTGACTGCAATTACGGCTACCAATACCATCTCAAAAGACGTTTGATCTAGTCTCCCTTGATCAAAGTAATGCACGATGATATGTACGACATGGGTTGAATCAAATATGAAGACAACCAGGGTGGTGATGGCCAACTTGATCACAACTCGCCGCTGCACAATAGCCGATACCAATGGGCGTTTACACAGTCTCCCGATAGTGCACGCATACAAGACGATGTTTGTGATGAGGAACACGGCACACAAGACGAGAACTGCGATTATCAAAGTGTTCGGACTCATGATGATTACAAAGACGAATAGCTTGATCAGCCCCCCACAGGCTAGTGCCACCAGCCAGGTACCGGCACAAACTATTGCCAAACGTCGTCTGTCTTTGCAAATTGATGAGAATTTTGTAAAAGTGGCGAGAAGGCGTTCAGTGGCGACTATCGTCACGAATAGACCAGATGCAACATAGCACATGACGAACAGGACACAGAAAACGACG
Source organism: Pisaster brevispinus (assembly GCA_023634235.1). NCBI lineage: Eukaryota > Metazoa > Echinodermata > Asteroidea > Forcipulatida > Asteriidae > Pisaster > Pisaster brevispinus. Next base: position 18,887,141 of record JAMKCF010000006.1, on the reverse strand, counting down.
CGCATGAGGGGTTCCTGTTTGTCACCGACTTGCATGTAAGATACCGCGAGAATTAGGAATAAGACTCCGGCCACAGAGAGGTTGCACAGGATGATGTTGAAGGGTGTCCGCATCGACTTGGTGCGCACCACGAAAAACACAAAAAGAGCGTTGGTGAGGAGACCAACTGGGCTCACCGCAAAGACGAAAATCTCTAGTGCAAGGAACATGTTGTCACTCATATTAACACGCAATGCGAATAATGACTACGGCGATGCCAGAAAATGGCATGGACTCTCAACCAAAATATTGCAGTCAATATAAATCAGAGACTCTTCTTCTCCAACACTGTTGCAACAGTGTGCGTGAGTAGTGTGTTAACTCCAGCAACGGGAAGGCTCGAGCCAGACTGTTCTGCATTCGTCGAACAAACTGAACCTGCTCTCAAAGGGCACGAGTGAAACAAAAACGCTACATCACTTACTCGCGGCTTTTAAATTTACGAGCTCATAACTGCCATGTAACCTTAATTGTTTGACGGTGTCGCGGTTGGGCGGGTTTTTTCCAGGCACGGATAATTTGCAATCAGCTAAGCTCTGTCTGGGAGCACTTGTTTATGTCGGTCAGGTGACTCAAGTGGCAAATAAACTCTTAAGTTGATAATTTTAATGAAATAGTTTTAAAGAGGCAGCTGACAAACAATATCACTAAAACATCAGCACCCGACTGATGCAAGTTATGACCCCCCCCCCTCCCCATACATGCAATGAGATGAACTTATTTTCACTTGACAAGATTATATGCAGTTTACTGGCATATCGGGCCATCATTACAACATTATTTTATTCAGAATCTGGTATTTGTGGTTGGCTGGTTGCCGTGTAAAAAGGTATCATCATTTTTACAGTGCTTTTGAAGACAAAATCCATTGATACCCATAGCGCATATATTGCACGCAACGATGACGCAGGTTGCCGTGGCCGTGTTGTACTGTTTGCTACAACATGGTGTCTCTCAGCGAACATCTCAGACATTAACATACCGATGTCAGTTCTCTTATTAAGTTTTTTTTAGACTATATTCAAAGTCGCAAATAATGACGCCATTTTGTTTCTCCGTCACATTGTGCAACGTAGCCCGCAAGTCGCGAACATCGACGGTAAATTTCCAGGTAAAAAATTACGCAAAATATATCGTCGCCACTCGTCTTCAATGAAGTATTATGGTAATTATAGTGCAAGCTGGCAAAAGGAATAAAACCGGGTCCAATGTCTTGGCACTGCCTACCGTCGTATGCGCGCGAAAAGCAGCTGTTACGGTAGAAGAACATTTCGCTCTACAGTTGCACAACCTGTGCTGCGAGTCAGTCCATCCATGAAATTGGAGATGATTGCTTTGAGAGTGATTGCTATTATTCATTCATTCATTCATTTATTTTAACCCACCTGACATCACAAAGCTGAATAATGTGTCATTACAAGATAGGACAAAACAATAGTTTAAAAATGCAGATAAAAAAATAAAATTAAATAAAAAAATAAAAAAACGCCGAAATAAGGGGAACACTATACATGTGGATAACATTACACAAATAAAAATATTAATTTGTCATATTAACAGCAAAGTGGCATTAAAAATATACAACATGCGTAGGAACCATCCTATGCATTGAAAAAAAACCGTTGAAATAAAACTATCCACCCCCTTACACACAGTCTTGAAGAGGAAGGGAAAATAAATGACCAATTCAATTTTGTGACGCACTCATTTTCCAATGAAAAGAGCCCTCTTGTGAGCGGGGGATCGGAAAGTCTCTAACCAAGGCTAAGTAAACAAGGTGACGTCATGGACGCATGACCAATCATATCACAATATGGTAATGAGCGGACACTATTTGGCAGCGGACACTTTTTTGGCACGACAACGGGGCTTGAAACAGGTTGGCAGAGCCTAAGACAAGGTTTCGACTATAAAGCCCTGTGTCATTGTGCGGATTTGCACTGGAGTGTTTTTCAGTATACCGTGTAGCTCATGAGGCCATACAAGTGGCTGATCCGAGTCAACCACTACGGCTCGTGAGGCAGTGCCTGGGACAGAGCCGTATACTACTTGGGAGAGTTGTGACAACTTGTGATTATAGAAGCTATTTTGTGTCCAAAAATGTGCATGGGCGAATAAAGGGTGCCAGACTAGGCTGCACATTGGGTTGTGCTCATTGATCTCTATGATGGGTGCACCCTACTAAATAACCCCCCCCCCCATAGCATACAGTGCAAAATGCTAAATATTCAAAAAATACACAAAAAAGACTATATATTGACTCTTGAACTTTTATCCTCTGCTCATTTTAATATGGGGAGTCCCTGGGCCCGCCGAGTTATTCCCCCTCCAAACAAAAAACCCCCTACACCGGTGTAATTTTCCAAACGTCCGAGCATCAATCTTGAAAAAATTTCCCCACACCTCTCAGCAAATAGGACCATTTATTCCAGGGCCTATGCCATCTAAAATACCTCAAATTGGAAGTCAACAACGCCCAGGTCACATCTGGGCAAAATTTGTACACTGTTTTCCTTTTATTGGGCTCTCAAATCTGTCTAATAGAGAATATGTTGAAGGCCTACAAAATACTAATGAGGCCGACGCTCCGTTTTCTCCTTATTTAGTGGGGTGCACCACTAATCCATTGATCTCTACCATTGATCTATATTTAAATACAATAGAGATCAATGGCTTTGCAGCATTTGGACCGAAAATGGCGTCCACGTGACCAAAGAAATCGGTCCCTCTATTGTAGCAACTTTCCCAATACATGTATACAGCTCTGGCTTGAGGTAGTGACACAAAACTAACGCCTGGTTCTAAAGAAATGGAAAATATCTTGATAATATATTTTTTTTGAATGAAAGTTCAGTAACAGCTGAGCACAGGCGGGGTCCTGATACCCCTGCGCCGTGAAAGATCTCCGGATCCAGGCTACTTATAGTTGGGCCGTCTTAACTAGACTTAGTTATATAACTACTCCATAACAACGGGAAGTTTGACCATGCGATCTTTATGTGTAATATGTACACAAGAGCTTATACGAAAACTTTCCCTTTCACATGGCCTAGCTACGGGCAGCCAAAAGGGACACATTTAAAAACAGATCCATCATAACGCATTACGAAGCATACATAAGACAAAACAACAGTCAAAGACCAGATTTGTCAAAAGAAAGACATATAAAACAAAGGACAAAAAGCCCAAATAGTACAAAATAATTTACAGAAGGACAAATTAAAATGACAAGAGGACAAATTGATAGAATGACAAAGGGAAAAATCAAGCAAAGGACAAAATGAATACAGAGGACAACAAATAGGGAGAAAAATACAATAGGACACATTTTCCTATATATTACCCCACAATGTAAATAGTCTTTCTGTTATTAATTTTGAACTCCGTCTTTTTGAAATTTTGTCCTCTTGTCATTGTGTCCTTTTTGTAAGTTTGTCCTCTATTGTCGTTTTTTTCCTTTGCTTGAGTATCCTGTCCATTGTTTGATTAAGCCTTTGTTTTGTAAAAACATTGTCCTTTTGCAAATTTAATCTTTCTATCTGTTGATCATTTAATAGTTTTGTCCTTTGTGTGTTGTCTCTCTTTTGACAAATTTGTTCCTTGACTGTTGTTTTGTCCTTTTGGGGTAATGGATTTGTTCAAAATGTTTTGCCCCTTTCGATGCCCAAACCTAGCCCCTCCTAAAACCGGCGTGACTTTTCAACAGAAAATTACGTAACAACATTAACAATAGAGTATGGTATGGTATTTGTTTAAGGGTGGGGCGTATCTAACAGCGCTGCCATGTTTGGTTCTTACAGTGATGTCTCTGAGTGGACCCGATTGTTAGGGAAAGTTCGTTGGTGCAAGTGACGTAGATGTCAACGAGAAGCGGTTACTCTCAGCTTTCAGGACTTTGTGTCAGATGGAGTTTTGAAGTTGACACTGTCTAGTGTTCTCCAATGGCACCCATCGACAGAACATTGTGGTTTTTAACCATCACTACTTTGGGAAGTTTGATCAGCCTGTCTCCGGTACTAGGTAGGCCGAACTTAGCATATTCTAATAACAATGTTACTATTCAAGGCAGCAGTTTGACAATTTGAATTAAAAAAAAAAAAAAATTCACCATGGTCATAAATTGTTTTACGTGAGAAGACGTTCATATTCATGTCTTGGGAGCAACATCAGTAGTCTGTTGTTTGGTTCAAAAGGGCGATTTATTATTATCATAAATAATAATAAAAAATCTTCAACAAACTAGGCTAATCGATTACTGGTGCACCTATACGCTTCATTTGTACTATTCAATGGGTTCATTAAATTGGTTTCTTATCATTGCGAAATGGACAATGTCATTTTTCATTTCTTAAAACATACCATGACATTAGGCCTATAAAGGGCAAATGAGATGAGGAAAAAATTAAAGTCAACAAGAAAATATGAAACTAAATTGAAATGCTCATTAGTTTCTTTAACTACGGCCGCAGTGCCGTTTATTTGAAAGGTTTTTGAAGGAAGCGCAGCAGTGGACACGTTTTTTCTGCGTGGTTGCTCATTTCAAAATCGCTTTGGTGCACAGTTCTTGTAGGCCTAAAGTTTGGGAAAGGGAAGGCAAGGGAATGGGGAGGGGAGGGAGGGAGGGTTGGTGCGGGGAAGAGGTTGGGAAGGGAGGGCGTTGCATGGTTTACTGGAAGTCCTGTTTAATGTGACACACTCAAATGAGCAACCCTTCATTCATCAAACAAACATCATTGACAAAGGCAAGTTTCACCAACAAAACCAAGTTAAAACAAGACGCTAACAGATATCACCGAAAAACAGGTAGGCCCACCTGATTTAAAAATGAGTGATCACTGTCAAAGTTGCCAATGGATCTCTAAATTCTGTTCGAGCGATCTTTGACTGCTGAATGCCTAAAGGTTTGGTCATTTTCGGTAAAATGCATTTGAGAAACAATTTACGACGTTAGGCCTAGTCTTCGTGTTTAATTTTGGCATAAAGGAAGATGTCCGTATAAACGGCTGCAAATCAAGAAAACATATTGCTGCGGATAATGGTGGTACAATTATGCAATGTTGGGTTTTACTTTGCAAAAAATGCATTGTTGAGTATCAATGGGCGTGGTTTTATTATTCATGTTTAATTTTGGTTTAAAGATGTTGCTCCTTATATACAATATAGAGAAGATGTCCTTATAAACGGCTGCTCAATAAAGAAAGTATATGGCTGCGGAAAATGGCGGCACAACTAAACACTGTTGGGTTATAACTTTGCAAGATTAATTTGCAATTAATTGGCACTTATAATGTTTGCACTTGGTATCAAAGGCTGTCATTTTAGACTTAAGTAATACACAATATGTTTTAATCCACAGCGTCTATTTACTTTGCAGTGAAATTTCACTGCAGCAAAACAAGTTTTTAGAAAAGGTTAATCCAGCCTAATTGTGAGTCATCTACGGAAAATGTCCATCCATGGGGCTAGGCTGCCGTTTAGGACTCTATGCTTTGCTGCGTATAGCCCAGCAACATAACTGCAAAACGTAATGCAAAATACATGGGGAAAAGCAATTGATTAAGTTTCAATCGTTGCGGTTCTTCTGCAAGAGAAATAAGTCTGTGCTAATAAAATAATCGTCCATAAATTAACACATACAAAATAGCTACGGCAGCTTAATGGTTTAGCAGTCATATTAGGACAAAACATCGTGCGAATAGGTTTGCACTTATATATCATTGGGAGGCAACAGATATTGCAGTAAGTTATTTGTGGGGTATACACATAATTTCACCAAATACAAGTATCCGCCAGTCGTTTTCGAGTTCAAGTAACACAAGTAAGAGAGATGAATATTTTGTATATCTTAATAAAAGACCGTCTCTGATTCCATATTCCATTTATTTACATTTAGCCTGGTGAATTTTCCATGTTCTGTACCGCATTGCTAAATAAATAAGTGTGTTATAGGTGACTCAAGAATAACTCCAGTAAATCAGCTTAAAATCATGTTTCACGCGCCTTAACTTAAAATGCAGACGTGACTCTACTCAATTTCACATAGATTATATGGTATCAGAAATATGGCTTCATAAATTAACGGCGGCAAAACATAGATGACGACGCAAGCTTGTCTCCAATTTAAGGAACATGTGAAGTACATCTACGTGATCGGAAACCAGTTGACGAACGCTCAAGGAAAGGGACAGTACTTTTGATTTTGGACAAGTAGATTATTTCCCACCCTCTCGTTTTTAATATAAACACCAAACATCCACATTTTGACATTGTTATCAAATTCGGTTGTCATGTTTTAGTGAAAAGAAAACAAAAATGGTTCATTGAAGTGAATTTTGTGCACGTTCATGGTGTGCTTATTTCAATTGCATCATTCGAATTTGAAAGTAGGCACTTTTTTAGCTCAACTTATTCTCTAAAGAATTGGCACAGCCAATGATTTCAGTGGGGTTTTTTTTCAGATTGGAACTATAATCATATTTCCCCCAATAATATCATTAAGCTTTTTATTGAAGAGGAGTCCGTCGATGACTGTGTGCTCGTATAAATATTTCTAATTGTATACCGCTTGAATTACCGGTACCGTAAAACTGTGCTTACTTGGAAACTTATTTCATTTCTTTTACTGACCAAGAAATGGAAACATAAAACAAACCACGTCCATGTCGGTGTATTACGTACAGAGCGATCCTCCTGCTTAAATTTATGCAAGGTGACTTTCCAAACTTTCGCTTATTGCATATTGCCGACAAAGTTGTACCTAAACGGAATGCGAACCCACGATTCCCCTTAGGAGATGACTTCTTATTACTTTTAAGTGTGTTTGTTAAATTCGGAGCAACATCATCAGTCGCTGAAGTGCACGAAAACGCTTACCCGTCCTCATGTCCTCATTTCCTCATTCCATCAACAGCAAACAGCTTATCCCGGCCTGCAATGGGGGGCCCGTTGAAAGGAATGCTTTTGGTCTTGTTGACCCTGGGGACGAGCGAGGCCAGATTCCTTATTTAAGTGTGTGCACAAAAGGGTAGTCACTGACGAGGAAGGAGCTGTTATTCACAACAGGGGTGTTATAAGGAGACAAGCCTTTAAAACAAATAACCATGTATTTGCAGTGTGTTGAGGGTTCTATATGTTCTACGAATCTATATGTACTCAGACGGCTCCCATTTTGGCCCCCGGGGTGCTTACAATGACCCGTACAAAAATAGCACCCGCTGGTCCTCTGACGTAGGTCCAAGCATATATGAGAAAGGTCCTTTCTCAATGGTCTAAGATACTTCCACCTCCTCCCAGCTTGAACAATAAGTGGTTTTTGTAAGCGATGCACGTTTATAGCAGAACTGTTTCACATTTTATGATGGACAAAGTGTTTGTCTGTATAATGTGGGGGTGTGTGTCAGGGATTCATTGTTCTTATTTAATTGTTTTAACTTCTTTGTTTATTGATTTTTTTTTTCTTGAATATGGGTTTATACGACTCCGTTTATTTATCAGCCTTCAATGCGAAATTCACACAAATAATTAATCAGTGACAAAAACAAAAGCAATACACAATGAATAGATGTATCTTCATAAAACAACTTGCCAAAAAGCTTACAATTAATACATTACATTTAAAAACCAAGAGTAGAATCAAAATAAGAAACTGAAAAGAAAAAGTTAGAGACTAAACATTAGTTGGTCATATACTCCTTTTAAACATAAAGCAGAATTGCATGTGTAGTTATTTTTCAAACATTCTTTGCTTAGCCTACTGTTTTCGAAGTACAGGAAAAGTTTCATACTTTGTTTGATATTGTGCTGGTATCATTTAGAAAAACAATTTTCTTTTTATGTTCCAAATCCAGTTGCTGACATGGCTGGGGCCTTGTCTTTGTTTTCTTTGATTAAAGAAAGGTCGAAATGGTTTTGGATTCTGTTGACCATTCTCCCCGCATTAATGTTTTTACCCTTTTAATACGGACCGTGACAATTTCTTCACAGGTAATTTCCCGTTACGAATAATGTCCTTAATGTGACACACACACAAAAACGCTAGACTTCATCGTATAGGAGTCTCTAAGAACAGAATTGTCAATTGTAGCTTTGGAGTTATTCCACAAGTGAACATTACAACATCCAAGCAGTGAAGAGAAATTACATTCCATTCTCCCTGTTATTTTTGAAAAGCAGAAACTGCATATTATATAACAAACTACTTGTTTTCATAGATTATCAAAAAACATACTATCCTATACGCGAGCAGCGTTAACAAGACCACCATAGACCCATTAATGGCTTATTTTCATGATTTTGACACTTTGTAATGGTTCAAAGTGCCTGTGTCTCTCTGTATACATTCTGTAAACCCTTCTGGACAGGTAAAGATATAGTTTGACCTAAATTAAGGGAGATACGTGGTGGCTGGATACAGAATTTTAGCCTTTTTGATATATTACATCACATAAAGTATAGAAAATTTGTCATATTTTTATCCTGTACTTCCAGAAGGGTCCTGAATATTGAACATTTTGCTTCGGTAAATAATCTTCACCTTTTCATTCTCTTCTGTAGCTCAGTCATGTACCACGCCCGTCGCCACGCCCAATCTATCGCTGACACCCAACAGTGTATCGTATAACAACGGGGATACGGTCACCTTCGAATGTGCAGCCGGCTTCAGTTTAATTGGGGCACCCAGCGCCACGTGTGTCGACGGGGGCTGGAACTATCCCGTCCCAACGTGTGTCGGTAAGTACAATCAAACCAGTTATCTTATTCGAGAATTTAGTAGAGCAGTCGTCCTATTTAATCGAACTGAACTAACATTCCTTGAGACATAACCGCAATTCTTTACATCGCCGAAGACTTGGAAGAAATTCTAAGCCTGAATCTGGGTCACAGAGGGTACCTTCACACGATGAGTCAAACTGACCAAGAAGATTCCGACTTTGTGTTGATCTATACGCTCCATTAGTAGGACATTACACAGCCGTTTATACTGTGTTCATGTAACTGGAACAAGAACTGAAATCTTATGTTGCTGTTATTATTACAATCAAGTACGTTCCTTTTAACTTATAATGTGAACAATTCCTTTCTATAACACTGTCTGTTCAAAAGCCATTAAAACCACCCGCGGGCTTTCAGGTGACTCGAGCTGCTTTATACTGTGATACAAGTTATCTTTTAATATTCGCCCTATTCATGTATTCATGTGTTATCCATTGCATTATTATTATTATTTTTTTTATAAGCGTGCAATTGCCATTAAGACGAATTTTCCACGGGCAAACTTATTTTTTAAATGTCAACACTTTTGTTGAAATGAACGAAAGAGATGCGTCGGGTTCTTTATTTTGTTTATTCCATCATGAATGAAACGGCGGTGTTTAACTTTTCAGGTTTATCCATTTTTCACTGCACTCTGACCTGGGTCAGAAATGACCTTTTGGTGACAAGGAATCTGTGTCAAAATGGCCCAGAGATATGGGTAGATATGACGAGGAATTCGAGTTATAATGCCGTGTTTTTAAACCAGTTTATGGATCAGCCTGACTCCAAATGGGTCAGGTCCCCCGTCACGCATTAAAGTTTTAAATCTTCGATACATAATTATCCAAGCCTATTTTACACTCGACTTTTTTTTTCTTTCTTTTTTTTTTTGGGGGGGGCGCACTTTTAGACAAATTTTGCATGTTTCAGGAAATCTGGGGATTGGATTCTATTGGCCTTTTCACAATTTGATCGACAATTCTAAACAAACTCACAAAGGACAGGATTACTATCAGAAACAAAATTACGAGCTAAATAAAAAAATGTAAAAAATACACAGAGAGCCAGATGTCGTTTATGTACGTCAAAACGTATAGTCTTGTCGTGACACATTGGTTATTTATCGCACTGTAACAAATTATCAGTTACCAGTTTCTACGAAATAATTATGAGCGCGCTCGCGCATATGCCTTAATATGAGATTGCTTTTCCATCCACCGCTTGATAAACTGAGCATGACCAACACTCGGCCACGATCGAGGATCATTAATGTCGGCCGTTACGCAGGATGCAATTTTGCATCGGCCAATATACCGAGTGCCGGGGTGCTACTTTCAAATAAGCCAATGGAAAAATGAGTCCTTTGCCTATATATTATTCAGAGTTTGTATTAACAGACGGTCGGTCGGTCGGTTAAGTGGTCCGGCTGCTAAAACGAAATTTAATCCCGGGGCGTAAATTGAAGGGACAATTTTACGCTATCTGAGAATTCCCTGAAAGGGACACATTGCCTTCATACCTCTCGACATTTTGCTGTTTGGAATTGCTCCATATCCTTTTCAAAGGGTTGTTCATGCACTAAAACACCTTCGGTGTTTTTGTAACTAGTGAGCTGTGGTTAAACAAAACATAAATCTGCCTCTTGAGATACAGCCGGCGGAACATATACGGTCAACAATGGGGGCAGACTACTTACCTTTTCATCATCGGTTTGGTTATTTTCACTGGAATGGGAGTAAAAAAAAAAAAAGGGAGTGGAAAATAAATATTTATTACACTTATCTTACAGGGAAACATTGCCTTCAGATTGGGCGCTTTGGGCTCCAAAAATCGTTTGTTATGAAATTAATGTGCTTGGAAATATGTTTTAAAAGTAGAATATAATGAATCTTTTACTTCGGGAACTAACACGGTCTGTAATTTTGTGGAGTCAAAAATGTGGTTCGACAAAATGGCGGACCGTGTTAGTTCAAGAAGTAAAAGGAGACCACACAATTTCGAGGGATATTTGTACGAATCATAAAATTCTATACTCTTAAAACATCTCTATAGACATCTCATGGCAAACATCTGTTTTTAACCCACATCGCCCAGTCCGAAGGCGATGTGCCTCTTTAATGAAGACTGATAGACCTAAAAAGCTGGGAATATTCCCACTCCAATTGTTAAAACTGATTGCTGTGCAACATACTTCCAGACGATTGTTCCGATCCGGGATCTCCGACTGATGGCTCTCAGACGGGTACGCCGACTTTCAAAGCATACACCACCGTCACTTTTGAGTGTGACTCGGGCTTTAGTTTGATTGGCGCTCCGGTCATCACGTGCATAGACGGATCCTGGACCTTGTCCAATCCAACCTGTTCAGGTGAGCTTTGTTTTCTTTTAGTTGTTGGTTTTTAATGATCTTATGTTCTATATTGTTTAATTAGTTTGTGGTATTCACTTGTAGCATTTGCTCAGTAAGGGGTGGGTGGTTGAACACAACAGGTTTTAAACGATTTACTCTTGGAAAATGTTTAGCTCGGGCATAAAAATGCGCTGTTTTTGTATTAGTTTGTACATCAGTTCGTTGTGAATGAATTGCGTATAATCACGAAGAGATATGAAATAGGCGAGTTGGTAATGAAAGGAGTAAAACATCATGGTTTCTTTTCCAGAGTTGGCCAAACAGTATTGGCGAAGCAATCATTATGTAGTTTCAGTTAAATTATACACCACCATCACCGTCCAGCATCGGGCTTTTTTCTTATCGTGCAACGCGAACCTCCCAAAAGATTGTACTCAGGCCATTCAAAGTTTCAAATCCCATCGTCAAATTCTACAAAAGTCAGACGGTCTTTTTGTTATCGCGTCTCGGTATTTTAAGTATTTATTTTGGGGGTTGAGCAAAGACAAATTGACTAAAGCAGGTCTTGAACCTGCGACCTTCCGATTAACGTGCTGGCGCTCCACCGACTGAGCCATCTAGCCCTATGTTGATGGTCTCCCTATTTTGTCAATATCTTTGTTCGGGGGTGCCACTCAGAAGCCATTTTTAAAAAATCCTGTTTTACATAACTGTATGTTCATTTCACCTTTGAACAGCCGACTGCAGCGACCCTGGCACACCTGCCTCGGGTTCACAGGTGGGTACCCCATCCTATCTACTCGGTACCACTGTGACCTTTGAATGTGACGGTGGGTATGACCTCATTGGTGCCTCCGTCATCAGCTGTGAAGGGGGTTCGTGGAGCCGCGATGTTCCTACATGTTTAGGTTGGTATCTGTTCTTATGTAGTCATTCTTCAAATGCATCTATAGTAATGAAAACAACATAAAAATGAGATTAATATAACTTAAAATAAGATTAATAATAGATCTTTGGGGGAAATGGGAAAGCGATGAAATACATTTTAGATGTGAGCAGAATGACGGGAAATCTATGTAATGGAGAGATACGGACGGATTCTTAAAAAGGAAGCTAATAGCAGTAGACTTGCGGGTACAACCATATTAAGTAACTCTCTTTTTGGAGGAGTGTTGGCTCTGATTTAACCGATGGTTGTACCCGCAAGTTTACTGGTATTAGTTACTTCCAATAATCCATACCATGCAAAGCTTCAAACACCACTTAGGTTCTATAGAAGGCTATTTTCACGAATCTATGAGAAATCCTCACCGGGTAAGTCATCGTGCATGCAGGGCACCATGACTCGTATACTTAAGCTTGGACTAAAATTCTAACTACAACATGTCCAGCCACATGTCAAAGTCTGGATTTGTAACAATTTCATATCTGGCACTAAAATGTTGTTATTTTTCTACAGCTAACTGCGTTGATCCTGGCACCCCTGAAAATGGTGCCCAGTCGGGCTCCTATGGCAATGGTGGCGTGGTAACGTTTACGTGCGATTCAGCTTTTAGTCTGGTTGGGGCCAGTGCGATAACGTGTTCCGATGGAAGTTGGAGTAATAGCGTACCGATCTGTGAAGGTAAGGCAACGAAATAAATGTACAAGGAAAACAACAAATCAGAAATCGTATGTTTAAAAAAGAAAACCGGGGAAACTAATTTCCATCATTGTTCACCATCATACCTTAAACGATTGGTTCTTCACAGAACCAAACAGAAAACAAAAACAATAAGAAAAACGAGCATGTAATTTATGTACCGGGACCTCAAGATAACAGTTGGTGGTGTAGAACTAGGATGACCAAAAAGATAAATTACCCGAGCCGGATCATAACTAAGATTTTACCTAGCAGTCCTAGCACACAAGGTGTAAATTTCACCAAATTCTCTCTTGTCATACCACGAATCCAATAACAAACTGCTACCACTTATTTTTTACAATGGTATAAAATAAAATAAAGTCCATATTATATTTTGAGAAAAACATCCCATTTTGCTACTCATTCTTCAGCGGACTGCAACGATCCCGGTTCTTTGCTAAACGGCAGAAAGTTTGGTGGCTACACCAATGGAGACACTTTGTCGTTTGAATGCGACGCTGGTTACTCTCTCGTTGGAGCTCAAAACATTACCTGCCGGAGTGGTGCGTTTGACGGTGTTCTGCCAGCATGTTACGGTGAGTAAAAGAAGGGTAGGAGGAAATGTAAAAGAAATAAGCCACCCACCATCAACACAGCTTTTGGAATAGTACGAACCAAAGAAAATAGAAAAACCAAGTTAAAATTGTACAGTTTATAGGAGTGGTGCCTTTGCCGGTGTTTTGCCGGCATGTTATGGTAATTAAAAGAAAAGTGGAAAAAAAGTATTTTTAAAAGAAGAAAAGGATCCACCCATCAATACAGCACTTGGAACGGAACGAACTCGAAAGGATACAACCAAGTTAAACTTATACAGTTACATGACGATGATGCAGTGACGAGATGCCACTAGACTCTTATCGCGCACATAAGCCTCTATATCCGCATTTTTAACAATCCTATTTTGTTAGCTCTACAAATCCCTTCGATAATTATGCCCAAGGTAATCTGAGGGGCTTTGTGCTCCCCACTTAATGATTTGTTGCATCACGGCACCCTGTCTTGTCTATGAATTAATGCTTCATCAATGGCTGTCTCCTCTGTGTTGTGTCAAGGGGCATTAACTTGCCACACTAATTAGTCGGCATACCTTTTTCAGGTTTAATTTGCAGTTTTCAACGTTTTTTTTCCCCCAGCACTCCCCCCCCCCCCCCCCCCCCACCAATTAAAAAACAATCTTGGGTGAGCTTTTTTTTTAGTCACTTAAGTTTTTGCATAGTTTACGGTACCAAAACAAACATCGGTAGGCCCTGGACGCCACCTGCCCCAATCGCTGCACAAAGGTTACCCTTGAAAAGTGGCGTCTCTAATACAGACCGTTCTGGAGTTATATTAATGATTTGTTTGTATATGTACTTGTTGACTTGGTGAACATTAGCGTCTTGAAAAGGACATACCACAACTCAAGGTATTCTTGAAAAGGACACACCGTAACTCAAGGTATTAAACAGGATTGTTAGAGCTGAGAAAACAGTCACAGACAGCGTTCATGTTTCGTGTGATCAGCAGTTTACATAAAATAACAAACCTGTGGTAATTTGGGCTTAATCCATTGTGTGAGTCAGGAGAAAATAGTGAAAAACATGCAGTTTTCAGCATGTATTGTCCTTACTTTTGGTTGTAATAACCGAAATCAGCTGTTGCGTTTTTATTTTGGTTTTCAGATAGAGTTTTATCAAGATATGATTTCATTTCAGGGGGGAATATTTCACAGGAAAAAAAATTGTTCTAGTATGTGAACTTCATAATCAGAAAGCTTTCAGACTAAAATTAAACAATGTTTTTTTTATCCTGTATAATACCTTTGAAAAGGTTGATACAAGTTACTCGATAAATTCTGCTTACCCAAATGGTGGAATGAAACCTTGTGATGTATACTTTTTTTCAGCTGATTGTGTTGATCCTGGTACACCGGAGTCGGGCGGCCAGTCTGGTATGTACGGGCATGCAGACATCGTGACGTTCTCATGTATTTCGGGTTTCGAGCTGATTGGTGCATCACAGATCACGTGTGATGATGGCTCCTGGAGTAACAGTCTGCCAACTTGCTTGGGTAAGGATTTGATTGCAAATAGTGTCTAGACTTCAGATGGCGTTAACGAAGTTTTCCTATCGTTTGTTTTAATAGTAATAACAATACTATTATTTGTAATATTTTTAAATCAGACTTATAAAACACGTTTTCCAAAGCTACAATGCACTACTAAAGATTGCTACAAAAAGGTCGGCAGAATCTTTTTTAGCCAACACATTTAAATCTGATACTTTTCTTGCAGCCAATTGTACTGATCCAGGAACTCCAGAATTTGGAAGCCAAACTGGAAACTACGGAAATTCCGAAGTTCTCTTCTTCAACTGTTCAGATGGCTATACCCTGGTCGGTGCCGACCAAATAACCTGTGCAAATGGGGATTGGAGTAACAGCGTGCCCGTCTGCAAAGGTAATAACTAATATCAAGCCTACCCCTGAATGTTTTTAACACAAGAACATTTGACCCACCAACAACTGTGAGGTATCAAGTGAGGGCATAGGGTCAAACCCACCAAAGAGTGCAGTTTTAAAGGCTATTTGAAACATTGCTACCAAGGGAGACTGGACGGGAAAACGGGTCTGGCAATGCTGTTCGCAATAATTTAAGAATTATTTTGTCAATGACTTCTTTAGAACACAGAACCTCTATTGAATAAGCGATTATGATATAACTATTTTCGAAGCATATTTAGCCCCAGAGGAACATCTTGATTTAAGTTGGTGTGATTGATTGGGTTCACATCCAAATGCTATCTTTATAATCTATCTCATTGTATCCCAGCTAACTGCGTTGATCCGGGCACGCCGGCGTTTGGAAGTCAAACAGGGACGTACAAACATTCAGATATTCTTTTCTTCAACTGCACCCAAGGCTACGACCTGATTGGAGCTGATCAACTAACGTGTAACAATGGAGAATGGACAAACAACATACCAACCTGTCAATGTAAGACAAAGGCCTGCCAAGTAAAATATTTTCACTTTTTTATATAACAACAACACGCAAAACGTGAAACATATGCAGAAACGAGAATCCAAAGTTCTTCCCTGTCAAGCTTATTTCCTCACAACATGAATTCTTCTATAGCTCTTTAGGCATCATTTGTGTACAGTTAAACAACAATTTATAAACATGCTATTTTTACAGAGTTGTCTCAAGATGCTATTAATATGTAGGTAGTCGCTACGAACAATTATTACACCTCTATGGTTACTGGTGCAGTCAATCAACTATACTGATAACATAAAACCTGACGTTCATATTACCTGATATTTTCTCATGACTAGTGATTGATGTGCCGAACCCGAATGTGCCAACAGTATCCCCAACATCTGCCGTTGATGAATCGACTACAATTGACAGTCCGACCACATCAGCTATAGAGGTTGACCCAACTACAGCAGAAGAGCAACGGGAGTCAACCACTCTCCAAACGGAACTTGACTCAACTACCTCTGCAGAAGAAAAAGAGTCAACAACCCTAGAAACTGAAGTAGAAATCACAACAGAAGTCCCTGAACAAGAGTCAACCACTCTCCCAGCAGAACTTGACTCAACTACTTCTGCAGAAGAAATTGAGTCAACAACCCTTGAAACAGAAATTGAAGTCACTACAGCTTCCACTGAGCAAGAGCAAACTACTCTTGAAGCAGAAGTTGACTCGACCACAGCGGTAGTAGAACAAGAGTCAACAACTCTTGAAGCAGAAATTGAAGTCACTACAGCAGTAGAACAAGAGTCAACAACCTTTGAAGTAGAGGATGATCCAACTACCGACAGTGCTGAGGAGAACTTTACACCAACTGAGAATCCGTCAGATGACATCACAACGGAAAGTGACTTCACCGTTGTTCCACCTGATCACTCGTTTACAACAGATTCAGATACAGATGAGGTGACAACTGAAGGTCCAGTGCCAACTACCAGACCGACAAGGCCACCGTTGTTATTTTGCCCACCACTATGGCTCCATGTGCACGGCATGAATCGAAAGAAATACAAACAAGGAGATAAGGTCAGCTTCACTTGCAAACCTGGTTTTACAGTTGTGGGCCCAAAGTGGATTGTCTGTTTTGATGGGGAGTGGAGTGGTCCAGTACCTGAATGCAGACGTGAGTATTATTTCCATCATAGATAAAGCTGTATCCCGTTAGTTTGCCAAGCTGTGCTAGCCCTCTTGTTTAAAACTGCCCCCTTTCACAACGCGGGACGCACCTCCGTACAATGCGCGTCTACCATTTCCACAACTTTGGGAGTCAATTTCTTTGTGTATGTTAAGTTTTGACTCCCAAAATAGCGAACAGGATAGGCAGGTGTTAGTGTGCTGCGCATTGTGCAATGGGTCATTTACCTGTAGTTCGTTGTAAACATCTTTAATTTGTAATTTTGGCTTATAGAGAAAACAAACGCTTACCCTATTCACTTTAACTTTCTATCCCATTTGTTTGGTCTTAAATAAAGTTTTTAACCATGCAAATTCTGATTTGTTACAGGCTCGTGTGAATATATTCCTCCTGCTCCTGAACATGGCCAGAGTTATTTCATGCCATCGGCACGTAATCCTTGGGACGGCTTCAACTGGGAGGACCTTCCACCACAAGTTGACCATAATCCATGGGGAGACTTATTTCCAGACTTGGATCTTGCTTGGAGTCGAAACCTACTTCGCCTCTTTTTGAGCTTGCAAGATGGTAGACTCACATGGGTTGAGATATTCAAGCTGTTCTTGAATGGAATTCACATCAGGAATGAACACTGGCCATGGGACGCTGAGACACCAATAGATCTTCCCAACATTCCATGGGCAGAGATGTACCAGTTGATGCCCGACGGAATTCCACTGGGACACGGTAATCACTTCGGATGGACTGAAATGTTCCAACAATTCCCAAATGGGTTTCCCTTTGGAGGTGACACTCTCCCATGGATGATGCCTGGAAATGGAGGTCAAGGTGGAATGGCACCAGAATCCGAAGACCCGAGCAGTGTTATGCCTGGAAATGAACACGATGAGAGTGTTGGTACGATTCCTTCTGACAGTGAGCTTCCATGGGAAGATATGCTTCAAATGTTCTTCCAGTGGCTTTCGACTGAAATGGGTGATGTAAATCTCCTTCCCGGTGGGGCAGGTGATGGCGTGATACCAGGTGATGATGGTAGTTTAAACAACCCCAGTATTGTTGGAATAACAGCACTCCTCGAACTCATGAATGGGCAAATTCCATCCATAGATTTTGGAAACATTCCATGGCAGCAACTGTTTAGCCTGTTTCCCGATGGATTATCATTTGCAGACGGACAGATTTCATGGGACCAAATTCTCCAGATGTTTGACCTTTTGGTCCCAGCAAGTGGGAATGATGGCGGAATGGGTGGCTCTGGGAATGTGGTTCCTTGGAGTGGTGTAATAGCTGATGGTTTCTTCAATACTGGAGGGGTTGTCGTGACATGGGAAGACCTGTATCAAGCAACTCCACAAGGTCTTCCATTGGGAGGTACTACCATTCCATGGGAAGTTCTTTTCACAATGTTTCCAAATGGTCCTCCGTCTCTAGATAACTGGTCACAGCTCATACCAACTGGTGGATTCGAATTGCCTGGTGGCGAGTCCGGCAGGGACGACATAACTCCCTGGAGTGGTGTTATACCTGTGGGTTACCTAGGTTTTGGAGACGGAAGTCTTACATGGGAAAATGTGTACCCATACTTACCAAATGGAATTCCTGTTGGAGAAACAACTGTACCATGGGAAAAGGTATTTGAGGAGTTTCCAGATGGGCCCCCAGCAACTGAAACTTTGTACAGCTTTCTAGCCACGGTTAAAGAAGATAGTGTGGTTCCTGGAGAAGGCAGCGATGAAGTACCAGTTAGACCATGGAGTGGTGTTATACCTGTAGGTTACCTGGATATAGGGGATGGCAGTTTGACATGGGAAGGGCTGTACCAGCGACTACCAAATGGCTTCCCATTTAGAAATGAAACCATCCCATGGGGACAAATATTTAAAGCTTTTCCAGATGGTCCACCACCATTTGAAGATTTGTTGATGTTTTTCAGGATGGTCCAAGCAGGTAATGATATGAATCCTGGAGAAGGCAGCGCTGAAGTCCCAGTTAGACCATGGAGTGGTGTATTACCTGCAGGTTACCTGGATATCGGGGACGGTAATGTAACATGGGAGAACCTTTACCAACAAATGCCAAATGGCCTAACATTTGGAAATTATACGGTCCCATGGAAAATGTTGATTAAAGCATTTCCAGATGGTCCACCATCAGTCGGAAATTTGTTGGTCTTCCTCGGAATGGCCCAAGAAGGAAGTGGTATGAATTCTGGAGAAGGCAGCGATGAAGTACCAGTTAGACCATGGAGTGGTGAAATACCTGTAGGTTACTTGGATATAGGGGATGGCAGTTTGACATGGGAAGGGCTGTTCCAACGACTACCAAATGGCTTCCCATTTAGAAATGAAACCATCCCATGGGGACAAATATTTAAAGCTTTTCCAGATGGTCCACCACCATTTGAAGATTTGTTGATGTTTTTCAGGATGGTCCAAGCAGGTAATGATATGAATCCTGGAGAAGGCAGCGCTGAAGTCCCAGTTAGACCATGGAGTGGTGTATTACCTGCAGGTTACCTGGATATCGGGGACGGTAATGTAACATGGGAGAACCTTTACCAACAAATGCCAAATGGCCTAACATTTGGAAATTATACGGTCCCATGGAAAATGTTGATTAAAGCATTTCCAGATGGTCCACCATCAGTCGGAAATTTGTTGGTTTTCCTCGGAATGGCCCAAGAAGGAAGTGGTATGAATTCTGGAGAAGGCAGCGATGAAGTACCAGTTAGACCATGGAGTGGTGAAATACCTGTAGGCTACCTGGATATCGGGGATGGCAGTTTAACATGGGAAAGTCTCTACCAGCAGCTACCAAATGGCCTTCCATTTCGCAACTACACCATCTCATGGGAAAGATTATTCATAACATTTCCAGATGGGCCTCCGTCTGTTCAACAGTTGGTCAGGCTGGTTATGAGTAGAATGAATCCTGGTGAAGCTGATGACGGTGAAGAAATGCATAGTTCGTGGAGTGGCATCGTTCCACAGGGCTTGTTGAATTTAGGGGATGGCAGATTAACATGGGAAGAGCTTTATCAGGCAATGCCAGGGGGTCTTCCACTTGGGAACAATACCATTCCATGGAAATTATTATTTATAATGTTTCCAAATGGACCCCCACCTCCTGAGGCTTGGATGGAACTCGTACAGGAAGGAAACTTTGGTCAAGTTGCCTCAAATGATGAGAATCCCGAACAACATAATGGAGAAGAAAGCACCAGTGCTATAGTTCCATGGACTGGCACAATCCCTCAAGGATTGCTCAATATTGGAGATGGGAGTATTACATGGGAAGATCTTGCTCGACTGATGCCAGACGGTCTTCAATTTGGGAATAATAACATTGCGTGGGGAGTACTGTATATGATGTTTCCAAATGGACCTCCACTGGATGCTGCAGATTGGTCAGGCTTCTTACCAGTTAGTCAGGATGGCAATAATCCTCTGCAAGAAGTGATACAACACATTGAATCATTTCCATGGGGAGAACTTATGGATGTAGTTATACCTTGGCTGCCATTTGGAGATGCTTTGAGCGGTGAAACTCCTGGAGACCAAGGGAGTCCCGGAATGGTAGCACCTTGGACAGGGGTTATTCCGTCTGGCCTTTTTCCTTTGGGAGATGACACCTTGACGTGGGAACAGCTGATGCAGAATATGCCAAATGGTATACCATTTGCTGATGGAATCATTACATGGGAGGCTTTGTTTGAACTATTTCCATCTGGAATACCTTCTGAACTTCAAGAGTGGCCATGGTCATTCGAAATGGCTCCCCAGAGTGGTGATGAAGTGTCTGGCAGTATCAGCAGTGGATCTGGAAATCTAAATCAGTTAGCAGTGGTAATCCAACCGCTTCTTGACCATTTGTGGAGCGGCCAAATAGTGATTGACTTGATATCACACTTTGGAGAAGGTGAAGTACCTTGGGAACCATTAGCCCTACTATTCCCGAATGGTATTTCTTTCGGAGAGGGGACATTGTCATGGGAAGAACTAAGAGAATTGTATGAAAGCAGTATTTCATCAGGAGTAGATGGAATGAGGCCTGGCAGTGGAGGCGAAAGTGGCATGAGACCAGACTCTGGAGGTGAGAGTGGTAATAATACAAAACCTGGAAGTGGTATGAGACCTGAAAACGGAAGTGGTATGTATCCAGAAAACGGAAGTACTGCGAGGCCTGAAAGTGGAGATGGTGATGAAACAAGACCTGGAAGCAGTATGAGACCTGACAACGGGAATGGCATGATGCCAGGAAACGGAAGTAGTATGAAACCTGGACACGATGAGGAAACTATGCCAAACTTTTGTGTCAGACTGCCTTTTGGTGAATTTTCACCATCACGGCCGTTCGGAGGAGGTCACATGATGCCAGATGGTGAAGGTGGCATGATGCCTGATGGTGAAGGTGGCATGATGCCAGATGGTGAAGTTGGCATGGTGCCAGATGGTGAAGGTGGCATGATGCCAGATGGTGAAGGTGGCATGATGCCAGATGGTGAAGGTGGCATGATGCCAGATGGTGGAGGTGGCATGATGCCAGATGGTGAAGGTGGCATGATGCCAGATGGTGAAGGTGGCATGATGCCAGATGGTGGAGGTGGCATGATGCCAGATGGTGGAAATGACACGATGCCAGAAGGTGGAAATGCCACGATGCCAGAAGGTGGAAGTGACATGAGACCTGAAAGCAATAATGCCTGGAGAAGACCACCTGCAGAAGGTGATTCGGTGGAATTCTCCTGTTCACCTGGCTTTGTGATAGTTGGATCACCCTTGCTAACCTGCACATGTCATGGAGTATGGGATAATCTACCACCCATGTGTAAAGGTACCTAAACTTTTGACACTAATGTGTGCGAATTTAAATATGGAGGAATACAATTAGTTATCCAGAAATTTGTGCAATTTAAATTATATAAAAGTTTTAAACGAACCTTGTATCATTCTTACGGAAAGGAGGCAGCTTTTGTTGACTCTTTTTCATCTTGTTGGGAGTGATATCATTTTGATGCATTTTACCAAATTTAAATTTCAAATAGATAATTTTGAGCACAAATTAGTAGTACTACACTACCAAACTAATGTAAGCTGACTTAAATATGGTTGTTAATCCATGTAGAAGTGTTCACTACAACTACCCCGGATTACACCAGGCCATTTGCAGAGCTGACAACGATAGATGCACCAGAAGGTAAGCTCCAAGTCCTCCACCGCACCAACAGCGATTGCCGGGTGCCCTGTGCTTTTGCTGTGGTGCCCTTTGCAGAGTTTCAATACAAATTTTAATTGTCCTCATAGAAGTGGCCCTTAGCAGGGCCCATGCAAATGCCATGCCCCTTCAAGAGTGAAACTCAATTGTCTCTGAATGACTATTTTGGCCCTCACTTCAATTCACTCATATCCAACCAAGACATCTAACCTAAACTTGTGTTTTTCTTTTTCGTGCATAGAAAACTGGTAAGCTTTGGATGAAGTTTGTGTACAAAGTGCATAAGCTTCTTAAGTTTGTTTTTGTTTTTGTATTTCTTAATAACCATATTACTAAGCATCGATAGAGAAGCTGTGAACAGAAGTATGTGAACTTTTGTTGGGTTGTACACTATGTTATGACCAGGATGCTGGATAAAAGTTGGGCACAAAGTAAACCAAACCAATCCATCTTTAACTTATTCTTTTACAAAAGAATGGTGCTTTGGCACTTGCCTGATGACTACATTTCTGAAAAATGTAATTTGATTGACCAAATGAGAGAATACATTGATAAAATCTTTTTCTATCTTTTTTTTCTTCAATTATCATCATTTGAATAAGCGAGTGTCATCATTTATGTTCACAGACCCATGTTTTTCAAACCCTTGTGCTGAGAAAGCAAACAGTAAATGCATTTCCGAAGATGACGATTCTTTCAAATGCCCCTGCTTACCGTCTTTCTCCGAGTCCGAAGGAAAATGTGTTGGTAAGAAAAGCTTTGAAACATTTTTGAAGAGTAATTAAAAGCGATTATGAGGCGGTAGTGCGTTCCTTTAATTTCTTTACACGTTACACTGCTAACAAAGATGGTGAATTTTTTTCACCGTGCCATGGCATTTCCTATCATGCCCATCCAGGAAAGTTTTGTGCAATTTGTAAAGTTTGGATCACAAGGCAGGCTTCTGAATTGTCCATATTAATTTTTGAAAATTGAGACTGGCAAAAGACAACACTTTGACTGACTCCAATGCTTATTAGAATCCAATGAAGCCATGCATTTTAGGCCAAAATTTATATAGACTTGTTGAATCTTGTTATATTGTATAACTTTTATCCAAAAATTTGTGTAGATCTGATAAGGATAAAGAAGATAAATTGTGGTAGAAGGTTGTGTTTAATCATTCACAAGAATCGGGAAAAAAGTAGCTAAAAGCCTTGGTGTACACATTTAAATGACAAGGTGTTAAATTTATGTACATAACAAATCTATAGCAATTGTTATTTTCTCATTACAGAATCGACAGCATTCAGTGGAAATCTCAGAGTGACTGGGATCGGCAGTCAGCAAGTTGAGTTCACTCAGGATCTGACCAATCCATCTACGCAGGCTTTCCAGAGGCTGGCTCAGGGCATGGAATTCATAGTAAGACATTTTCAAAGGTTTATCAAACCGTGTTATGTTATCAAAGCATATTGACAACTTTAAAAGATTACACAATAAGTATAATCTTCGTAAGATAATGCCAATATACATCATGATAATTTATTGTGATGTTTTAAATTTCCGAATGATTCCTTGCTTTCATTCGAAAAAATTGAAGCTTATTTTTGATTTTGCTTTAAAATCTGACAAGGCATATTTTTGCAAATAACATACTTTGTGACTTTTTGGAAACTGGCCTAATGAGAAACTCTTGACTCGAGTTGTGGCAGCCTGCTTACATTTCCTAATACCTTGTGCTTGAAAAGGTGTGCATGCCCAGAACTATGTAAACATGTGAACAATGAAATATTGATACTGTAGAGGCTCTGAAAGGAGGCCGGCCCTCTAATTAAAAAGAACGAGCAATCAATAAAATTCCACCAGATGACGTCTAAAATATAAAATAATCTCCTGCACTTGGTGATAATTCTCTAAATACAGCAGTACACAATAGTCACATGATGCTAATAGCACAACACAGTAACTAATGCGAAGGTCAAAATGTCAACACGAGGCTTGCATGCATACAATACAAGTTTTTAAATACAAATATCCCTCTAAAATACAACATTTCTCTGACCAAAATATCATCTAAAAACACAGCAAAACTCACAAAGAGTTCTGGGGTATTATCCCTCCCAGATAAATAGCATTCAGATTATGACCAGGGATATGCTCCCTACAAAATCGACGGACTAATCACACAAATTGTCTGGGGCTCTGTCTTGCTCAAAGCTAAAATGGAAAAGGGGCCAAGTCCAAAATGTCACTCACATAAACACTTGTGTTTCATGAAAATATGCAAATCATAAAGTTAGATCAGACACTTGAACACTGAGGGCGCAATTGGGTTTCCTACAGTAAGTTTTCTGCCACCTACCATCTCAAAACCTCCTTTATATTTCATCTAATTTATTCTGGTTATGAAGCCAAGGACTCTCAGAAAAGCAAACTGAATCACTATACTAGCCAAGAACCCCAGGGACAGAAGACAAGGAAAGAAGTTTCAGTTTTAGATATGGGAAGAAAACCCCAGAGAAATATTCCAGGGAAAACCCACCAATCACGTAGGGACTCAGTGAAAACCCAATGGATTCAAACCAGGGTCCCAGAGGTGGAAGGCGAGGAAAGATACCACTACGCCAGCCCGACCGCCCTTTTTACATTTTAGTCTAATCACACATTAATTTCAATTTCTTTCTTTTTTCAGATTGATGGAATATACAAGGAGAGTAGTGTGTCAGACCAGTATTTGGGAAGCACAGTCACTGGTTTTTCAAATGGTTCGATTGTTGTTGGCTACATTGCCAAATTCACCGAGGAAAACGGCCAAATAACCAATTCAAGTGTTGTAGATTCTGCTTTCAAAACTTCTTACATGGAAAGTGTCAACAGTGGAGGCCTTAATGTCACAGTAGATGTAGCAGCCAGTGGAGTTACAGGTATAACATTAGTTTAAAGACAAAGTACAGGACTAATTCTTTTTTGGACAGAAATTTCATTTTTAAAGCTCAATGATTTCCCACTTCATACCTCTTTGGAGGAACATTTCTGTTTCAAATACTGTCAAATGTGAATAACTTTCATTTGCAGCCCCAAAAGATTTGCAGTTTAAAGATCAGTTTTTGGTCAATGTAATGCTGATTTATTGGCAAAATGATCAAGAAAGATACCATTAAAGTCACATGGGAATTTTTCAGCTGAATACAGTGTCTACTTGTTGAGAAAACAGCAAAAAAAACTGTGATCTCTTTCTTGGCTGCCTCTTCCCAGGTTGTATCATAAACTTAGGTGTGATCCCTGGCTACACGGCAGCTTACAATTGTATGGCTTCTGACTGGCACCCCCGAACAAAGATATTAACTAATAGGGAGACCCCCAACATAGGGCTGGATAGCTCAGTTGGTAGAGCTCCGGTACGTTAATCTGGAGGTCTTTGTTCAAACCCAAATTATAAAAAAAAACTGTCACTGAATTTTCACAAGATCGTCAAATCCATCCATGCTTAGCAAGGTGACAGCGGGTACCAACCGCATCTCTGGCCGCAGCATTTTCGAACGGACACCAACCCTCATAAATCTGAGAAACGAACAATCTCAGATTCAAATGTTTTTGATTTCTAATCACGAGGGGCATTTCATACGAAATAGTTTCACAGGATGCTTACTACCATTACCATCTTTATAACAAGTAAGCTTTTGAATAGAAGTTACACACACAATTTTTTTAGGGGTCATTACCAAAGTATGACCCTCTACTTTTAAACACCATGTACATGCAACACAGTCCAGCATTCTCCTGAAGACGATCAGAACATACTGATCGAAACGTTGAGTCGTTAACCACCGGTTCTTTTCAGAACCTAAACTACTCAAAAGAGATTTTCACATGGTGTTACCGCAAACCTCTCTTAGTTAAACATGTACATGAGATTACTCCTACATGACATGTATGTACAGGAGTAACCAAGTACATGTAGTTTTATATGTAGGAGAAATAACAATGGTACTCACGCTGTGTCCATCTGTCTCTCTAGATCTGGATGAGTGTCAGTCAATCAGCACAAATGACTGCTCTTTGGAAGCTTGGTGTATCAATGTAGCAGGCTCATTCACTTGTGAGTGCCGCTCTGGATTCGTCGATAAGGCCCCAGAAAAACCAGGACGATTCTGTGGTAAGATGACAGAAAAATAAACTATCTTGACCTCAGCCAATTAAAATTTTTAGCCGTAGATAGGAAAGTAAGAGTTGTATAATACTGTAACGTACTGCCAACGGGTCCTTGTTTGCTCTGCAGCCAAACGCAGACAGAAAACAAACAAACTCAAATTCTGTTCAATATGAAACACACTGATTTATTCATTCTCCAAGAACAACTTATTCAGTGCTCACTCACTGAACTCATCATTTGGTCTGTCTAACACAACTAAATCATGCACAACACATCGCTAGAAAAAGGGCGCCAAAACAACGAACGCATCCTGGATAATCTTTATACAATTTGTGTTCGTTACAATACTGTTGAACATCTTACAATTTGTAATGTGAAGCTGGTAGTATCTTGCACAGTTACAGGTTGTATGGCTTCTGACCGACACCCATGAATAAAGATATTAACAAAATAGGGAGATTGCCAACATTAGGGCTAGATAGCTCAGTAGGTAGGGCGCCGGCATGTTAAACCAGAGTTCACTGGCCCAAATCCCGCTCTAGAAAATTTGTCTTTGTTCAACCAAAACTTATTTAAATTTACCCAGTGAGTTTCCCTTGTGGTTTACAACTAGCTATTACTTTTGAATATTTAAACTGTGTTAATTTTTCCTTTCAGAATTTGTCACCACAACAAAGCCCCCATATGTTGAATTCACAACAGAGGACACTATTGGTGAAGAATTCGAAATGACAACAATGACTAACTTACAAGAAACAACAGATGACTTTGAGGAAACAACTATCCTGGATGAAATGCTGTTTGTGACAACAATTATTTTTGAAGAGGTCACTGAAATTGTAACTGAGAGTCCGGAGGAAGTAAGGACAACAAAGGCCAAGCCTGAAGTATCAGAGGAACCGGAATCTCGCACAAAACCGGTAGATGAGTCCGAATCGACAACACCAGAAGACCTCCCAGGCACCGAGTCAACTGAAGGAGTAAGTGAAAGTCCAGAGCTGGAAAAAACGACAGAAGGCGAGCCTGAAGTAACACCTGAATCTGAATCTCAGACAAAACCTCCTGACGAGCCTGAACTGACAACATCAGCAGAGCCTCCTGTGGTTGAACCCACTGAAGGTGCGACTGTTAAGCCAGAGTTGGAGAGGACAACTGAAGGCGAGCCTGAAGTAACACCTGAATCTGAATCTCAGACAAAACCTCCTGACGAGCCTGAATTGACAACATCAGCAGAGCCTCCTGTGGTTGAACCCACTGAAGGTGCGACTGTTAAGCCAGAGTTGGAGAGGACAACTGAAGGCAGGCCTGAAGTAACGCAGGAATCTGAATCTCGGACGGTACCTTCCATCAATTCAGAAATGCCAACAAGTCAAGCTGTGGAAAAAGAAAATACCACCAAAGCACTTACAGTTGCACCAAAAACACCTGGAGCTACAGCCAAAGTGGCATCAACAGCACCACCGATTGGTAAACATCAATGCAATAATTGTGCTATTTTTTTACCACTGCAGAATCTAAGAAACATGCACTTTCAAATTTCCCCAATAGGTTATATTCAGGAGTTTACTGCAGAAAATGTGAACCTGTATTTTCACCATACACAGCTTCAAACCTTAAACTAAAATATGTTCCACTATCATGAAATCAAGAAGTAACTATTATACTACAGTAAACTTGAGAGGTAAAAACCATGTTTAAGTCGCTTTTGGGGAGGAGTGTTGGTTCTAGAAAGTGCCGATGTTATCTCAATGCTTTGTTTTCAGTGTACTCTGCTTTCTTCAGAAGAAGAAGACGAACAAAGTTTACTGTTCGAAACATCGACACCACATCGCCTCATTTCAGAGCCAATACTCCTCCCAAAAGATATTTACACGTGGTTGTACCCGCAAGCTAACTAGCTGCAGTTGCTTTTTATTTTTACTTTTACTTATCATGAAATCACTTCCAAGAGATGTTCTTGATACATGGAGTTAAGCATGTAACAAACTTCCTCATGCCACAGATTTCATTTTAAAAAGGCATGACTTATGCTCAAAGTTACTTTTGATCTGCATCAACAAGATATTTATGACTACAAATGTATCTCCATTACTTTGCAGATCCGTGTTTCTCAAGTCCATGCGCTAGCAAAGCAAACAGTGAGTGCCTGGCCACGGGTGATGGGTCGTACACTTGTTCCTGCATAGCTCTTTTCTTTGATTCAAATGGGACGTGTGTAGGTAAGAGCGCTATCTGAATACTTTCAAGTCTTTACAAGTATTTTCTTATCTGTTGGCGTTTGTGCACATTATGCCGCTATTGTTGTTGCCTTATGTCCTGTATACCATTGGCAATGATGACTACTGCATGCAGCTATAGAAAAAGGGACCTGACTATTTGCCATAATAACTTCAGTTCAGTTTTCTCCCATTTTAATAACTGCAAAAACATACCCCTGACGGATAATTAGAAATAATCCTAATAAGTTGTCATCGTAAATAGTTCTTTAAAATGACACTCTCATTACTTTACTAAGCTTACCAGCGAACTATTTACAAAATTAATATCCATCTGAAATGCTTTCAAGGTTAAAAGGGGAAACAGCTTTTTTTTCCCCAAAAGGCCCATTATCAGGCCTAATTTGCAAAAAGAGTTCATTTCTAAATGCCCGAAATATTCGTCAAAACTGTTGTCACTGACCAATGGATGGAGGTCTCCCTTTTTTAACTGAATGTATGATCTTCTGGCAGCAGTCGCTGAGCCGCTGAAAGGTGCCAACATCCAACTGTATTGTGGGTATCCTGAGGTTCCCAGTAAAAGACGGCGAAGAGTAAAAAACGGCATTTTACTCTTTAATTCCAGACAAATGATGTCCAGATGTACAGCACTAATAAAATCCAAACACAAAGTGGCGCACTTTGTCTTACATTTGCGATGAACTTATACTTTGCGGCCACTAATGAGTCAGCGCTAATTCGTCGCAAAGATTTAGTGAAAGCATATCCAATATTCCTCGCTTTATAGTTGTGATGGATTTTGGATTTAGCGATCGGTTTCGGCATTTGTTATGATCGAAAGGCGTAATAGTGAAATCGACCCCAAGGCCCAATTTCATACAGCTGCTTAAGCAGAAAATGTTGCTTAAAAATGTTTTACTAAAAAGCAAAAATGAGCAGGATGGGAGTCACAGATGTACGTATGAAATGGTACTTTGGCTGGTAACCTTATTCTGGTCAGCATAATTTTGCTTTGCTCAGCTTCTTTTTGTGCTTAAGCAGCTCTTTGAAATTGGTCCCAGGCTGCCAGTAATGCTTTACTTACATGTGCATCATTGTGTTTCTCTCTGTGGTGTACGTTTTCAGCTTCCTCGTCATTCAGTGGCAATCTCCATGTGACGGAGATTGAAAACCAGGATGCAGAATATACTGATGAGCTGGCAGACCCATCATCCCCGGCCTTCCAGTCCATGTCCGACGACATGACCTCTGTGGTAAGTAACAAGATAATGTGACGGAAACTGTTGACTTCGTAGGTCAAATTGACTTCGTTATAATAATAGTTAAAACTAGTTTTTTAAAAGGTGCTGTAAGATTTTTGAATTGTGGGACCCGTTTTTTTTGTAACACCTTGTAAGGGTTAACAAGGTGCTGCGGTGCATTTAGCAGCCACTACCAGAATCACCGGGAAAAATCCCTTCTCTTGGCAACAAGTGGAACTGGGTTCTTTTACGTGCATTCACAGAACCAACAGCTTTATGTCCATCCGAAGGACAAAATAATAATGGTTAAGTGTCTTGCTTTAGGTAATGAGTGTCAAGACCGGGACTCCAACCCACACTCTACTGATCAGAAACACCAGAGCTTGAGTCCAGTGCGTTTGACCGCTCGGCCACGAATGAACCCAACTCAAGCTCTGTTTTTAAGGAGTGGTGGTTTCAGCCTGACCGGGTTGTCCCTGGTGCTTCTAATAATAAATTCCACATTTACATGATTTTTCCTGGTTTACCGAGGTAAGACAAACTAAATAAACTAATACTAACTGTTGTCCTGCCATTTATCCACAAAATGTACATTATTCTGTATATTGTAAAAGTTGAATCAATATCGGAGTTACGTTTTGTGTTATGTAACTTGAGATGTTTTGAGGCCTCGAGGACATGTTTGTGGAGCAGTGCCTTTAAAAATGTCATTTGTTTTCAGATTGATAGTATATACATGGGGAGCAGAGTGTCAGACCGTTACCTTGGCTGCACCATTTCTGGATTTTCAAGTGGCTCAATCATCGTCGACTACATCGCTCACATTGACGATGCAAGCGCCCAACCAACCAATTCGACCGTGGTAGAGTCCGCATTCACAGAGTCCTACATGCACAGTGTCAACACCGGGAGACTCAACGTCACTGCTGATGTTGCAGCTAGCAGAGTCACAGGTACCAAGGCCGTGTCTGAGTTGGTGGCTACAGCTAAGGCTGCGGCTAGATTTCCGTTTAACCAGGCGTTTAAGTAAAAATACGTCCTTGGTGACACCCTTAGCAACAGTCATAGCCATAGCTGTAGCAGCTAATTTGGATACGATCTTACACTGCTTTTAAACATTGTTTATTTGAAGATTTGTATAGATTATCAAGTTTGAGATTCACCAATGTAATGTAGGTAATGCCACTAAAGAGCACACTTCACAACTGGAAACCATTTCCCAACTGGGTACCCTATTGTCCTCTTTTGTTATAGGTCCCCGGTTTGAATGTGTGTACCTACCCAAACACACACACACAGGTAGTAAGTCCCCCACTGAAATACCAATATCAAGGTTTTTCACAAGATCATATTCGTTGTTGTAACTCTGAAACTCAAATTGACTAACTCTCCATTTGCCTCACTCCATCTAGATTTCAACGAGTGTCTATCCACCACGACCAACGACTGCTCGGTCAATGCCAGCTGCATCAACATTGAGGGATCGTTCACTTGTGAATGCCACTCTGGACTCGTTGATTTGGCCCCGGGAAAACCAGGACGATTCTGTGCCGGTAAGACTTTCTACAGTCTTGATGCTTATCACTATTTATTTCCAGACAGGTTTTTGAAGTTTATGAATTATGAGACCCTTTTATGTAACACCTTGTAAATGTTAACAAGGTGCTGGGGTGCATTCAGGAGCCACTGCCAGAAACATCGAGCAACTTCTTTGATAAATGTAACTGGGTTCCTTTACGTGCATTACACACGTCCCATCTGAAGGACGGAGCAATAAAGGTCAAGTATCTTGTTAACGACACAAGTGTCAAGCCCGGGACTCAAACCCACACTCTGCTGATCAGAATCACCAGAGCTTGAGTACAGTGAGCTTAACAGCACGCCAAGAGTAGAGAACAATATTCTGCTAATAAGGAGTTGAGAGGGTTTTTTGAGATTTCTTCTGGTCAATGACCACAGGTATAGGTACCAGGTACCAGGACCAGGTACTTTTGATACTTGGTTTAAAAGTTCTTCATCAATGATATTACAATAAAATACACCATAACAATACACAGTGGCTTTATCACACCCGAGGGTGTCTCAAAGTGCTCATTATTTTTTTCTACAAAGAATGTAGAGCTATGTTTGAATTATACCACCAGTATATTTAAATAGCACCATAATGGTTTTTATACAAGGTGTTGTGGCAGAATCTGCAGCCAACCATACCACAACACACTAGGGCAAACCCTTCCTCTTAACACAGTGTACTGGGTTATTTTATGTGCATTACACAACACAAAAGACCTAACTAAGGCTTTACATCCCATCTGAATGGCGAAGCGAAAATGGTTGTGTCTTGCTTAAGGACACAAGCGTCAAGAAACATGAGTCCAGTGCGCTTGACTGCTTTGCAAGAACTGTTATTAGGACTTGTGTTTAATAACTATGTTATATTCTTTGCTCCAGCTCCTCTACCTAAAGTGTGTGACAATGAAGTTGATATAGACTGCTCACCCTTTGCTGCCTGCTACGACACTAACACACGCTCTGAGGGTTATAGCTGCCAGTGCTTGTCTGGATACCGGGATCTATCCCCCAATATCAGCCTCAAGCCTGGTAGAGTCTGTGAAGGTAAAATAGAGTCTGTTTATCAGAAGCATCTTTTAGCTTTGACGTTGGGAAATTGGTTTCCATGGGCAGGGTTTGAACTTCCAAGGAAATCGCTTAGCTTTAGGCTCAGAGTGTTCACTTTGACTGTTTTCTTCTATTTCATATTACCACTTAAAGGGGTGTGTCAGTATGAACTCTCACCCAGTGACTGCATGCCAATCAATCTATGAAGAGCACAGTACAACTGGGTGAGAGTTCATGATTCCATTTACAGCCACAGGCCTGCTTTGATCATGACGATATTGCCCCTTTAATGAGATTAAAGAAAAAGTTTTGGTCTTGAAAAATGAACACAATCTTAGCATGTGTGTCTTGAGAAAAACCAGTTGACAATGTAGTGAAGTTAGATATATTACTTACAAATCAATAGTAAAACAGAAACACATTTTTTAAAAAGGGAGAGGAAGGAAGAGTTTTAAAAGTGTTAAAAACAGAGTATTTTAAACATTTCCTTCCATAAAAAAAAGCGAGACAATTTTTAATCGGGAAC
The DNA here is from genome assembly GCA_023634235.1 of Pisaster brevispinus. Lineage (NCBI taxonomy): Eukaryota > Metazoa > Echinodermata > Asteroidea > Forcipulatida > Asteriidae > Pisaster > Pisaster brevispinus. Next base: position 18,854,210 of record JAMKCF010000006.1, on the reverse strand, counting down.
AGTTTTCACAAACTAAACTTTACACTGGTAAATATCATTAGTACTCAATTTTGTTCTGTCTTTAGAAATTTGCCCTTTGACTAACTGTTTCAATGGTGGTTCCTGTGTCAGTGTTTATGAGACCGGAGAAACAATATGCAGGTTCGTTGATCGTTTTATTGTTTAGGTTTAAAGTCAAGGGATAGAACAGTTGTGTTTTACAGGTAGGGTCATAGATTGGTTTTTGTCGATGTAATGCCGATTTATTGCCAAAATAATCAAGAAAGATACAACAAAAGTCACATGTGAAAGTTTTACTTTTTTGAGAACACAGCAAAAACTGTCACGATTATTTTTCACAAGAGCATCGAATCCAATCACATTTACCAAGGTGACAGCGGGTACCAACCGCATCTCTGTCAGTAGCATTCGCGAGGGGACACCAACACTCAGAAAACAGAGAATTGATTCATTTCTCAGATTTAAAGGTTTTTTGGTGAAAATTTACGCAAACTTCGAAGGGAATGCTTTCTCAGCTGCAGTGCTTCTCACCAAATAATTTGTTATAGTCGTTGATTTTTTGAGTACTTACCAATCTATGACTCTACATTTAAAGGGTGTGAAATAAGATTGAAATTTAATAGTTCACAGATTTTTAATCCCACTTTTGAGGAACTTATTTCAGCTACTTTTTCCCCCAGTAGACTCCGACGTTCAAATCACAGCCTTCTACTTTCAATTCCAAAATATTTCAAAATGCAAAAAGTTGTGGCTTTGAATTCCACATGAGGCTTTTCTGGATTTGTTTTTTCTTTCTTTTTATCAAACAGGCTTTTTTGTTTTTGGGGGCACTAGCTACTTTTGAAAAGGCAAAACCAAATAAAAAAATTACATTTTGTTAACTTTTTAACCCCACAGTTGCCCAGAAGGATTCGATGGGAGCAGATGTGAGAACGTTGTTGAATCAGGTAAATGAGTAGTGAAAGCATTAACAATTGTATACTTTTATCTTCATTTACTATTTCATTGAGATAAATGAGAAAAACCCGAAAATATATGAAAACAGTCTTGTCTTGTAAAGACTAGAATAGGATTTGAACATGCGACCTCCAGATTAATGTGTTGGCGCTCTACATGTACTAACTGAGCTATCTAGCCCTATGATGGTGATCTTGCCTATTCTGTCAATATCTTTGTTTGGGAGTGCCAGTCAGAAGCGGCAGTTGGTAGAGTGCCCATACGTTAATCCGGAAGTCACAGGAAAGACTCTGCTAGGGTCAAAACATCTGGGCCCAATTTGACCCCGTTTACACTAGATCCAGAAAGGTGGATCAGACCCGGGTCTGATCCGGCAATGTGGATTAACGGCTAGTGTAAACGCAAAAAAGCCGGATCAGACCCGGTTCAAGATCCGGCAATTTTAATCCACCTTTCGAGGAGGGTTGAATCCGGCAATTGGTGGATCAGATCCGGCAAAGTGGATTCCAAATACAAGTGTAAACGCAAAGGTGGATCAGACACCGCAATTCGATGTGGTCATTTCCGGTTTCGCTACGAAAGGCGCGCTTTTTGCTTTTTGCTTGGTGGGACATCCGTCGCTGTTTATATTTGTGTGTGTGCTGTGTGCACATGGACTGTGCGTGTGTGAAACGTTTTGTTGTTTTCAGCGTCCTTATACATACATCGTTACGTTCGGAGCTTGCCTTGTTGCTGTATTTTTTAAATTCCCATCTACAAAATATTTCTACCTGCATGGTCGTTGTTATCCGTATCATTTGCTGTACTGTATTTTCTGCATTCTACCTTCGCCTTGATAATGATTATTTCTAGAAGTGGCGCGCTGTAATCGTGACCTTTGAGCTCTTTGCGAGGAGCGGTGACGTCATGACCAATATACATCCGGTTCAAAAGTGGGATCGGAGCCGGATCAAGCGCTGGTGTAAACGCGACACAGGATCTTGATCTGCGGTCGTTAAAAAATTGCCGGATCTCAATCCACCTTTCTGGATCTAGTGTAAACGCGGTGAGGATCTTGATCTGCGGTCGTTAAAAAAATGCCGGATCTCAATCCACCTTTCTGGATCTAGTGTAAACGCGGTGTTTCTTAGAGCTGCTTAAGCACACAAAGTAGCTAACCACAACAAAATTACGATTGCCAGAATAAGGTTACCAGCCAAACTAACATGTCACATGCACCATTTGTGGCTGGTATCCTGCTCATTTCTGCTGAACAGAAATTGTGATGCAACATTTTCTGCTTAAGCAGAACTATGAAATTGGGCGCAGGCCATCAACTATTTTAATTTTAAAGAAACTCACCCTTTTTTTTCCCCTCAATAGGTTTGTCAGACACCCTGATCCTAGTCATCAGCCTCATCTCTGTCGCCAGTCTCGTCCTAATAGGGGTTACCCTCCTCCTCTGCTTCACCTTCTATCATCGCCACACCAAGGAGAGCATCAAGAAGCTGTCCTTAAGGTCCACAACCAGAAGGAGGGAAACGTCTCGCTTCATGCAGGACGTAGATGTCTGGGATCCAATCATCTTGGATGATAGATCTAGCAGTAGTCAGCAGACTATCATAGAGGTTGGTATAAAAAAAACAGGCTATATAAAAGCATAGAAACACATGTAGACAAAGGTTTAATTGTACAGCATGTAGGTGATGGGATTGAGCCTTCGATGATACACTGGCAGCCATTTTAAACATTTAGAGCATTGCTGGTTATCCTACCGATATGTTTTTTCAAAGGACAAATCTGCAATGACCCTATAACCAAATACCGCAGGAGGGCACGGAATTTCTTTTAAGATACCGACGTGAAGTGGTTAAACCATCAGATAGTGGAAGAGCAAATTAATTCAAATTCACTGCCATACAAGTATACAGTGTTATATACTGCAGAAGTAAGCTGCAAAAACCCTACAAAAGTGCTTGTATTTAAAACATAACTGCAGCTTAGTAATTTGTTTAAACATGAGTAAACTGGCTTAAAGAAAGTTAATGTCTCCTGAAAAATTGTAAACATTTCAAGCAGAATTATTTAACAGTAATAGTAATTGTACAATTTGTAAACATCCGAGTATTCATTTTAGAAATATGTTAAAAAGAGGAACATATTTTACCATAAATGAAAAAACCTCAGCTAGACGAACCTCTGTTTTCTTTCTCAGCCTCGACGAAACGATCAGATGACAACTTTCTCCGAGCCAGTACGCCATGACAGCGAAGACGGTGGTATCCACAACCTGGATTTCATTGACGAAGAAGTGGAGTCCTTGGCCAGGACAGTCACAAGTGCCATGAGCAAACTGCCAGAGGTCGAGGTAAGGTCACAGATCCTAAACTGAGTACACATTAGATCAATTTGCTGTTAAAAGGCCAGTTTTCAAGATACAAAAACATGTGAACAATTTAATAGATGTTAATTTTGCATCGGGATTAAAGAATATATACTTTGTTTTTTGCCCTCACACCGATTCAAACCGCCTCATGGACTTGAACCGCCTCTAGCCACCGGGGCTTGCTTGGTGGTCTAGTGGTAAGACATCTGCACTAGCAATGCAAAGTTCATGGGTTCGAATCCCACCCAAGTGATTTGCCGGTGGATTTATTTATTTTTTGCACAGAACTTGGAGAAAGTACTGAGTATACAGTGCTTAATACACATCGGTGAAAGGGCAAAAAAAAATTATATGTGAATGATTGTAGAATGCTACTGCCATACAAAATAACATGAATAATATAATGGGAAATGTCAGGATTAAAACATCTGGGGGATTTGTGCCTTTAATGATACCAGCATGAAATTTGGCACACAGTCAAGAGTATGTCATGAGAAAGATATTTGGCTATACGGCCATCAGACATTTGTCTTTTGAAAAAATATTGAGAGACAAACAAGCAACTTTCAAAAATGGCTGCTATTGCTTGTTTTTCTACATACACTATGATTCAAAGGACAAATCTGTGGTGGCCCTCAAGCTAAAGCATCTTTTTCTGACTGTGAGCCAAACTCCATGCTTGTATGATCAACGACACAGTCCCATCACCTACCTGCCACACCTATACATACCTGCATATTGGTTTAAATTTAAAATCTAAGTCATTATAAAGACTGTACCACTGGCAATCCTCCTGAGAAATACTTGCCCCTGAGGAAGTATCAGACTTGAGAAACGAACAGTTGGAGACCCCCAAAAATTGCTGCAATAAAACAAAACAAAAACATTTAAAAACTAGTATATGGCCTACAGAAAACCCTGAAAAATGTACACTAACCTTCTTTTCATTTTTCACTGAAACATGACCACCGAATATTTTTTAATTTTCAGGTTTTGTTTTGTTTTGTTTTGAACTAAAGGATGAAATGTTCTTTTCCCCAAACCCATGGAGTAATACACCTTAAATCTAAGGCTTGCGCCAAGTAACAATTCTAACTCTAATACTATTATATCATGTTGATGTGTTTCTGCAGAGGAGAATGCGAAGAGAAGTTCCATCCCTCGGGAACTACCGCCAGGAACCTAACGCTGGTTCAAACTTTGTCCGGCCGTACATAGCTCCGGAGACCATTCCACTAGACAACTATTTACAGGTACAGTTTAAATGTCATGAACATCCCCTCTTGTTCTGTGCTGTTAAAAGGTTGGTTTTAATACTCAGAAGTACACTGGGTTATGATTACATGCTACTTGCACGGGAACTATGGAAATTCAAACATCTTGTTTTGTTGGGAGTCTGAATGTTTTCAAACTTCAAAACACAAAACATTTGTTTTTCACTAGACCTTTATCATGGGACATCCATCTTGTGTTTCTCCCGTTTCAATCAGTGTAACCAAAGTGAGGCTGGAAGGGCAAATAGTCTGGCGCACTCTTGGTATAGATTTGAATCAGTATGCACTATTAACATTACACAAAGGGGACTCAACAACGAGGGTGCTAGCATGATAAAGGTCTACAGTCCTGATCTCAGTGTCACTCTCATCAGAGTACATAATGGTTACATGATGAAACTGTTCTGTTTTTTGCTAATTACCTCATTCAAGGATCCACGCCGCTACTCTGCATACGGTGACGATTCCCGCAGCTATGGCTATGGCCGACCCTCAAGGTCAAGTACAGAACCGCACTATCACCATGGTAACATGAACCGCCAGCAGGATCTCCGAGCCACTAGAATGTACTTTCCCGCCAATGATCCCTCTATGATGGAGCCTGGATTACAGAGGGAGCCCAGCCGCCAAAGTGCACAGCATCCCCCAGCATCTCGTATGTACATTCCGGCAGCTCCAAGTGAGAACCCCCCTCCCCCACCCCCACCACCACCACCTCCAATCCAGGGATACAGCCGCAACTACTAAGGCAAAGTTGTCTGTAACGTGGCCAACACAAAAAGTACCCAGTACGGCCAAGAAATATTATACAGTATGCATCACAATAGTAATTTAAATTGTGACACTCCATTTTGCTTAGCAATTAAGAGTCATTTAACACGCTCATTTTAAAGAGGGGCTCAGTGCTTGGTACAATCAAGCCCATGCTTAAGATTAATTGAAAATCGCTAATTGATAAACTGGAAAGAAAAAAATTGCAATTTAACAAAACACGACAGCTTCATAAACTATGCCACTTTTAATCCGTCCTGTGGGTTCATTTTATTGCCAGAGCATCACTGGTCTGAAAACGCATCAACCCAAATTTGTAATTCTTTGTTGTTGTTTTTGTCAGTTTGGGTCCAAAGACTGTAACACTTAAACATATATTGATACTAACAGTGTGTGCATGGTAGAAATATCTTAATAGGAATATTTCTTGCTTACATATTTAGTTACTTATACTTTAGTTCTAAGCAAAGATTTAACCATTTATTATAAACTGTGTTTTGTAATCTTTTGTAGGCCGTCTCTATGAAAAAAAATTCTACATGTAGAATGCATCGATGCAAATTATTTTTAGTGTGTTTTTATAACCAAGTTAAACCATTTATTTTTTAAAGTCATTATATCTTGTTTTGCACAGTATGTTAATATTGCACACTTTTTCTAATCCAGATATTAAATAATTTTTAATCAAATTTGTTAATGCTTGTGTCTGCGGTCAAAATACCACATATGCAATTGCACTGCAAGAAGCTCATATCTAAGCTATTGGTTTTGTGTGTACATTTATACAGAGATAGAACTTACATCTGCAGTTAAAAAAAACATGTCGTGTGCTGTTGACCCAATGCACCTGACATCATCACATGACTTGTCTTGTGTATGCCATTTTGAGGGTCAGATCCCCCCCCCCGTGTTACTTTGTAGGTGACACAGGTGCAGTCAGACGTGCATCATCCCACAACATTGTCGCCCGTTGTTAATGAAGTTTATTCAAAGTGAGAATGAGTCTTAGGCAATGAGTGTGAGACTTTAACCCAAGCCTGCATTGATGTCTTCCTAATGAAACAATTTAGGATTTAAGCGGGATTTAAACCAACGACCTCCAGATTAACATACCAGCGCTCTACCAACTGAGCTATCCAACCCAACCCTATGTTGGCAGTCTCCCAAATGAAACAATGCGAAAAACAAATGCACCCCTGTGTATGGGTCAATGAGCAGCCTTCTTTTCACCTCTGTGGGAGGGGGCGCTATTCCTGTGACATCACATGCATACTTGTATGTGCAATTGTCAATTGGTTACATTGCTACAAATTTCGCACCAAAGTGAACGTGGAGGTTAACAAATATTTTGATGACACAATTTGAGGAATGTATTCATGACCTAGCTGATAGATGATTCCATGTATTGGTAGTATTTACTGATAAGAATTATACTGGAAATATTATAGAATTTTGTCAAGGTTCCGTTTGATTTACATTAGCATTCATTTAGAAAACAAAGAAATACACTTCTTAATAGTGCATTTAGAGAATTGACAATCAGTGTAAGAACAAATGTACTGTGTGCGTTTTATTACTGTACTGACTTTATAAAAAAAATCATTTTATGTCTACATGTATAATCTCATATATATTTCTTGATAATAAAATCTGTAAAGTTTCCAACGTCATCACATGTATTTGTTTAATATGAGAGCTAATTTTGTTGTTTCTGACATCATTTTTATTTTTTATTTATTTATTTATTTTACTTCTTTATTTATTTATTAATTTGTTTATTTATTTATTTATTTATTTATTTTTTTTTTTTTTTTTTTTTTTTTATTTATTTTTTTTTTTGGGGGGGGGTTGCAAACCAGTGTTCACTGTTAGCATTTAAATGTCTGACATCTGGGTGTTGATCCTTCACCAGGATCACCAGGATGTAACTGTTATGAAGCACTTGTTATGAAGCGCTTGTACAAACATATACTAGGGCTTGAATTTGACACTGGACCGCAGGCCAGAGGCCAGTGATTTTAGCGTTAGGCCAGTAAACTCATGACCACATAAGTCCAGCGGCCTTGTGGTTTTTTTTTAATTCAATAACAATATCTCACTGTGTAATATCTTGAACAGAAAAAAAATTATGTTCAAGTGTTGACTTTAAGTCTAACACTTTTCAATTCTTTTAAGTAAAGATACTTTATACTCAGATTGGACAAATGAGATCAATCTTCTCTTACATGTCATCAAGCTTGCTCAAATAAACTCGGTCAAATACATGTTAAACTGTGGTAGGAAGTTTTTCTCTCATTTTGATTCTGGTCTTGTAAAAATATTTCTGGTTCAGTTATCATTTTGAGACATACAAGTCCTGTGGTATTGTGGATTTTCCCCAAAAATTCGAGATCTGGGTAAAAAAAATTATAAAAATAACTGGTCAAATGGAAACTGACATACCATTTCTTGATAAACTATGGTTTTATTTCCAATGAAGGTAATTTGCTTTTAGTCATATTACAATGTATAAAATATAATTTGATGAATGAATGGGAACTGAAAAAAATAACTCTCTTTTTTCATAAGGTTGAGAACAGTACAAATTGTCCTGAGAAATACATGTAGTCACATCTGAAATGCTTCAATGTGCAAAACAAAAAAAGGTCACTACAGAACTTGGTTCCTTGCCAATTCTAAATTAAAACATTTGACCATGAAAAACATCCCCAACAAAACTTGTTGTGCTCACCTCATTCGATGAAGTTTCACAGATTGGTTTTAGGATTTATTGAGAACTAGGGACCAAGAAAAAGTTGGTATACTTCCAAAACCAGTTACTTCCAAAACCTAGGTATATACAATGCATTAATTTTTTATGTTGATATAAGAACAGCATTCAAGTAATAATTTATGAAAGCAACGTTCTTCATTATATTTATATTTTTTAAACCACTTTATAGAAAGGCGGAAAAAAACTAACTTTTAGGAATTGTGTTTGAACATGTCTGTCCTGAAACTTCATTTACAAGAGGGCTGGAATGCGGAAAGCATCCATGTTGCAACACAAAGTTACCAGGATCTAGCCCAACGATAAATAATTGTTAGTAAGGCCTGTAGTACATCATACCTAGGTTTTTCAGAGGATTTGTAAAAGTAAGGGCTTATCGGCAAATGCTGTCAATGTTTACTTCTTAATAAACAATTTTATCAATTTTCGAAAAAACACATTCAACATTAAACATATTTAACAACAAATACAAAAAACTATATTATTGGTTTTTTTTTACCCAATGACGATGTATGAAAAGCTTTCCGAATCTTGCAGGAACAAAATACCAACAGGTATACTAGTCGGGTGGGATTTGAACCCACAACCCCCCGCCAATCCAGGGAAAATGTTTTACCGCTGCAGTGGACCACAGAGTATGCACGGTGACAACACACGAGTTGGACTCCTGTAGTTAGCAGCAGTTACTGCTGCAAATGTAGGCCAGTTTTGCATAATATTTCAATACAAGCATTTCAAAGAACTAGAGGGAGCCCTTGCTATGTCACACACCTTACACCACTGACGCCTCATGCGCACAAATCCATATAAATAGACCTTTAGCATACTGCCACCATCTTGGTCATGTTCCTTGTATCCAATACAATGAATGCACGGTGACAACACGCCAGTTGGACTCCTGTAGTTAGCAGCGGGTACTGCTGCAAATGTAGGCCAGTTTTGTATAATATTTCAATACAAGCATTTCAAAGAACTAGAGGGAGCCCTTGCTATGTCACACACCTTACACCACTGACGCCTCATGCGCACAAATCCATATAAATAGACCTTTAGAATACTGCCACCATCTTGGTCATGTTCCTTGTATCCAATACAATGAATGCACGGTGACAACACGCCAGTTGGACTCCTGTAGTTAGCAGCGGGTACTGCTGCAAATGTAGGCCAGTTTTGCATAATATTTCAATACAAGCATTTCAAAGAACTAGAGGGAGCCCTTGCTATGTCACACACCTTACACCACTGACGCCTCATGCGCACAAATCCATATAAATAGACCTTTAGAATACTGCCACCATCTTGGTCATGTTCCTTGTATCCAATACAATGAATGCTAATATTCATTGTACAAAAAGGAACCAGACGGTTTCTCCATCCAGCCTCAGTTTGGTTTACATTGATTTGAATGGGAGAAAATCAAGATGGCCGCACCATGACAAAGGTCTGTCAGATGTATACAAATGTCCACTTGGAAAAATGGTTGCTTTGTAGACTGGTGAGTGTAATACGATGAGTCAGCACCACTGTCTCAAAGGGCAACATTGCTTCCTGCTGTATTATATGGTTATGTATGCCCTCTATAGTTCTATGCCTAAATCTCAGTGCAACCATCTTGGTTCATTCCATTCCAATCAGGGTAACCAAACAGAGGAAAGGAGGAAAAAGTACTTTAGTCCCTGTTAAAAAACCTGATGAATAAGAAGACTGCAGTGCGAAAATAAAGGCTTTACATTCCACACAAATTGGAAAAAATCCGTGCAAACAAATACAAAAATAGTTTCAAAAATACTTTAAAATTTTTTTTTTTAATTTAATTGAAACCATCTTTGGCCTTCTTATTCAATGACACATTCTCTTGAATCAAAGAGCCCCAGAAAACGTGTAAAAAGTTTAATACAATATAATCATGAAATGTCAAGATCTAGAAACACTTTCGGGTGTTCAAATTTGGTGAGCATTCATCCCTTCTGCCTCCCATAGATCTGACTGTGGCGGTAAGTTATACATAGTAGTACTGTAATACCAATCCAGATATTAAAATCAGGTTGTCCAAAATGAAAACAGACAGTCCTCTTTCTAACACTTTAAGGCACAGATATTTGTTTCAGAAATTCCTGCTGCAGTCATGACAATCCTATGGGATAGAACAGTACCTCAAAATCCTTCTGGCGTCCCAAAGATCTGTTTGAGATGCTAAGTTATAAAGTTCTGTGATAATTCATGAATCAAGTCCCACCTGATGTTGCCTCCGTGGAACCGTCCCAGTCAATCACTCAAGGATCACCCCCGAGACTGATTCCTCACACCTCTTCTTGTTGTTGAAACTCCACCAATGTGGAGCTATCCACGGCAATTAACAGGAACTCCACACCATCCAACCCCTAACGGAGGAAATAATGATAGTATTTAATAATAATTAGGGAGGCTGATCATCCTTACTTGCAGCTGAGAAGCTGAATTGCAAAGGACGTGGCTACAATGGTCTTCAAGCCAAGAATCCCAAGTGGAGAGAAGACAAGGAAGTATCAGATTTAGATGTGGGAGGAAAACCCAAGAAGAATTATTCCCTGGCAAACCCATTCACAGGATGAGCCAACGAGCAACCTTCTTTTGACCTCTAGCCGAGGGTGCCCTACTCAAATGACGTCGTGTGCGCAAGGTCTATCAGGGTGGAGGAGTTTGGGGACCTGCAACCTCTGAAGCCCCCCTCCCCTTCATCTGGAAGGAGTCTTTGATTTTTCAGTCCTTACCTTTTTGGATCTGATCAGTTTATGATCTCTGAATTCTGTCAGTTGAGCTCGTAGAGTCAGCTCACTGTTGACAAGAAATGCCTCCCGACACTTCTGATACAAGTCTTGAAAGGAGAGTCCTAAGACAGGAAAGCGATTTTTTATTCAAATATGTTCACGACTTGTTTAGTTTGTTGCTGGGTGATAACTAAACAGGGCTTGTGAGCGCATAACTTATACAGCTCAATCTTTCCTAGCATTTACACAAATGTAATGTTGCTAGTATAGCTGTACATGTGTTTTGGGGCATTGTATCAGACATGTATAACTGCACTATGCGAAAAACTTATACAACCAAGGTTTGTTCTTGACACAGATTGAGTAATGTGTGTACAACTCAAGTTGGCAATTGGTTAATGGAAATAGTAGTAAATACGCTAATGTTTTTTTGCTCAAGAACAAATTCATTTTATTTATTTATTAATTCTGGTTGTGAAGCCAAGGATTCTCAGAAAGTAAACTTAATCACTCAACTAGCCAAGAACCCCATGGAGAGAAGACAAGGAAATTTCATTTTTAAAATGTGGGAGGAAAGCCCTAGAGAATTATTTCAGGGAAAACCCATGCAATCTCGAAACCCAGTCCACATAGTGCCCCCAGCGAGGTTCTACCTGGGGTCCGAGAAGTAGAAGGCGAGGAAAGAAACCACTATGCCCAACCCGACTGCCGTCTAAATTGTGAATGCTTTCAAACATTCTTTTTATCTCTTTATCTGCCCCAGAAATGAAATAGATAAATAAAATAAAAAATAAACAAGCTGTCAACGGGAGACTGACCTTGGTATGTGGAATCATCTTGATGAGCTAACTGATACTCCACTAAAAGATTGAAGATACCTCTGTTCAAATGAGAATGTGCAAAGGTACAGACATTGAAAGGAACTGACTGAACCTAAGAAGGTTTGTAATCAAATATCTGCTTCGAGTATTGTTAACCCTTCAGAGACCACAGTGGCCACAAGTCGGTTGTACCAAAATGTCCATAGCATGAATTGTTTCTCAGGCTTCTGAGGGCTGGTGTCCGTTCCCGAATGCTGCGGCCAGAGATGCGGTTGGTACCTGCTGTCACCTCGCTATGACTTGGTGGATTCGATATTCGTGAAAATACAGTCACAGTTTTTCGTTGTTTTCTCAGCAATTAGACACTGTATTCAGCTGAAACTTTCCATTGAATTTTGTTCTTTCTTTCCTTATAATTTTGCCTATAAGTCAGCATTTTATTGCCAAAAACAAGTCTATGACCCTACCCTGAACCAAAGACAGAGTAGTCCTATAAACTCACCTTGCATTGGGTGTCAGACTTCTCAGTACATGAGTCAGAGAACTAAGGGCAAGGACACCAGACTGCTGGACCAAGAGAGAGTTCTCATAAGAAGTCTCTTCTGTGTAAGGCTCAAAGGTCGTGACCTCGTACCACATCCAGTAGAAACTGCTGGATTTTGACTGGTCCCAAACTGTGGAGATTTTTAAAAAAATCACTTTTGAGTGACTGATGTATGTAAACACAATTTCTGGGGAAAAAACAAACAAACTTTCGTTGTGTCAGTGCAAAAACATTGTATCTCTTACAAAAGCACTTTTGTTACACGCAAGTTTGAAACTGTCAAACTGTTGTATCTCGCTGAAAATAGCCAGGATGTACACACAAAAGCAAGTACATGCCTAGATAAAACGTTTTTTGCACGGAGCATTGTCGTGCTAGATGCGTTGTTTTTTGCAAAATTGAGATACAGCATTTGTGCACTGGCACAACGCTTTGACAGCTGAACTGGTCTGCATGCGTGTTCATGCATACATTCTAGGTGTTTGGTATCAACTTTCTCAAATATAACAGTATTACAGACAGAATCATTTTCAGGACATTTTGGTACTCTGGTGTTTATAAAAAATAAGATTTGAAACTTCTTTATTTTTAATCGTTACTGAATACATAACACAACATGCCTGTCAAAAAAGTCTTTGCAGGAACTAAACAACTAGCACTTAGATTCCCTAATCTGTACAATATTTAGAACTGAAGGTATCTGCTGAGATGTAGAACAAAGATCCATTAAAAGTAAAACAGCTTTATTATATTCCACGTACTGCATCTCTTTGGAACTCCTTGCCTGGTGCAAGTTTCCCTCCATCCTACAATAATTCCCACCTTTAACACCCCCGAGTTATATTCATCCTTAATATTATTCTTCTTGAAGCCTGTTACCAAGACTGGCTTTTAGCCTTGGTCGGTGTGAACTTGCATCATCAAAATGTTTTTACAAATTAAGGATAATTTCACAGTACTTACTGAGTGGTGCATTGATGTGATCTATTGTCCCAATGATGTGTACCGATGACAGCTGAGATAATGATGCCAGGGTAGTCTGGGACTTGTAACCTCTCAGCATCATGCCATCTATGTTGTGAATAATCAAGAACAGTGGCTCTGAAGAGAGAAGAAAGAACAGTTGGAAATGTTGGATAAGGTCGTGTTAGAAATATAAACTGCCTAGTTTTAGTGAGGAAGCTAATTTAATAATAACAATAATGGAGTCATGTAAAGCATCGGTTCGCCAAATAAGGCACTCATGGTTCCGCTCTTGATACAAAAATAGTTCAAAAGGGACAACAAATATGTATGTGGAATATCTCTGGTCAACATTTACTTTAAACAGATGAGTTTTGAGAGCAGATGATGTTATATCAACTAGGTATCAAACGATAAAGCTATTGAATGTAAGCCTGCCTGAATTGTTCCCAATCATGGTGCACCATCTGATGCAATGATTATGAAGCCAAATCTAAAGCTACTCTTTTGGACACGGTGAAAAGGAGGTTGGTGATGCTTTTAAGATTGATTGAAGGAATTAGTGATTGATTGATTGATTGATTGATTGATTGAGTACACTTAAACCAATATAGTTGACAGGGCTGCATTATCCCAAGAGGTAGAGATGGCTTCAGGAACAACTTCTGACATGATGAAGGGTCATAATGTAAAGCACTGTACAACTTTATTTGAAGGTAGGGTCATAGATTGGTAAGAACTCCAAAAATTAAAGACTATAAAAACTTACTTGGTGAAAAGCACTGCAGCTGTTGAGAGTATAAACTATTTTGAGGAAAGATTCCCTTTGAAGTAGTTATATGGCTTGGATAATTTTTCATCCAAAAACATTTGAATCTGAGAAACGATTCATGCATGAATCATTTCTCAGATTTCGGGAAGTTGGTGTTTGTTTGCGAATGCTGCGGCCGGAAATGCGATTGGTAACCACTGTCACCTCTCTAAATGTGGATCGATTTGATGTTTTTTGAAAATACTGGACAGGTTTTTTGCTATTTTCTCAGCAAGTAGACACTGGTATTCAGCTGAAACTTTCCACATATGAATTCTATTGTATCTTTCCTTATAATTGTACATTTTAAGTCAGCATTACATTGACAAAAAGCAATCTATGACCCTAACTTTAAAACAGCTATTAAACAAATGCTTGCAATTATTACCCTGCAATTTCCTACCTTCTCGTTCCTCTAGAGTGTCGTGGATGAACTCAGTTTGTTCAGCGAGGTTGCGGAATCCCGCCTGATGTCCCAGTACATCATCAGTAATGCTGTTCAGAATCTACAAAGAAGTAACTAACCTGTTTTATTATATTAAAAAGATACATGTAGTGCTGACAAGATTTGCCAGAAATGGGCATTTCTGTTAACCACTTCTGTGCCCACCCATGGTACTATTTTTCAGAACTTTTTGGAGCTTCTTGAGAATAACTCCTCAAATTTTCTGGCCTTCCGGTGAAAATCGGGCGATGCAACTTTAATTAATTTACACAGCACTCTGGCTAAAAACTCAAGCAAATATATGCGAAGAAGCTTGTGGACTACTCGAAATGTGGGTTCACTAGTCCGGCCGACTAACGTAGAGAAAAAGTTAACTGCAACCACTGGAAACTAGACTATGCACTTACACTTTTCACAGTTAGACCTGGAAAGAATCCGTTGACCACCACATGGCTGAAGGTGCTCAGCATCTCTGCCCGGAATTTATCTAGAAGACACCGTTTGGAACCAAGCCCATACAGCATCAGATTGAAACCATTGCTGCAAAAGAAGGGGGGTAACAAGCGGTTTGGGACATATGCATACAAATTTTTGTCAAATAAAAAAAACAAACAAAACAGTTTACTTGCCACAAGTGAGATGGTAGAAAGTGTGCAGTTGCTAGTACCATGCAACAAGCAAAGTCCAGAAATACTAATTAAAATACTGTCTGTACTAAATGTCAAGTTTGCAATCAAAATCTTGAATTCAGCCAAGCTAGCCTTCAGGAATACTTGCTTGAAAAAGTTAAAATGGAAACCTGTCCTTATTTACTTAGACAAAAAAACAGGATTCAGGGAATACAGTGGCTATAGATTATTTATATATATATATATTTTAAATGCAAGCTCGCCCCAAACAAGGCTAAAAGAAAATATTTAAGATGAAAATGTCTCAGGGGAACTGAAGGTAGGAATTGCTATTCCTCTTAAAACAGTCGAGATTGTAAGATGGACTGAAACATGCACCAGGCAAGGAGTTCCAAAGAGATGCAGTACGTCGGAATAAAGCGAGAGTGTATGGGTGAGAAGAAGCAGAAAGCCTGGTTTCACGCTCAAACACCCTGATAGGAGGAACCAGGTCGGACACACAGGTGGCACATTTACCAAGATATCCATTAAAACAAGTTTTATAATGATCCCCAAGAAGTTTCTGAAAAAAAGAACCTGACATACCTCAGCTGAAACATCCACTTTTTAAACAAGCCCTGGTACTCCGTGTACAGCTCCGTTATCTGTGCATGGTGACTACTGGGGGCGCTATTCAGTGCCTTATTGACCTGCTGCTGATCCATCTGAGGCACAGCCAGTCTGGCTAGGGTGTGGTCCGAGGTGAGGGACACGCCCGCATGGGCGGAGAAGTACTCCTCGGCCAAGTTTGGCTATGAAATGGACAACAACAAAATGCAATGAACCATTATGTTTAGCAACAAAAATATACAACGAAAATAAACTCAGAAGTGTCTCAGGCCCTTTTCGAAACCACGACTTCAGCTTGGACTCCGGCTTAGGCTCAGTCAGTTATTTTGAAAACATGCGCTTTTGGTACAGAGTTACCAACAGGTGGACGGAGCCCAAGTCAGAGCAACTAGGGCCATATAGTATCTTCTCTCAATTTAGCGAAGGCATCAATTTTATACCTTAAGCTTATAACTCAACTCAACACCCAAACTTCACAAAAATCATTGCTAGTTTCACTTTTGCAAAGTACACAAGAATCAAGCAAAACCTATGGGTGGTCATGGTGAAAGTCAACAACTACAAGACTCTTCTTGATCAAGTTTGTTAATGTGTTGTAAAATCTAAATTGAATCTTACAATATCTATTTCTCCCCTGGTCTTCCTTTTAGCGTTCTCTGACGTGGACCCCCTGGGCGTCTTGCCCCCTTTAGCGCCCCCTCTGATGCCCCTAGTTGATCTACGCATTGATGACGTGCTGTCTTTACTGTGGGTGCTACTATTATCATCATCTCCTTGGTCATCAGAAGTGGAACTATCGGAGCTGTCACTGTCATCAACCAAGTCAGGTAAAGCTCCTGAAAATATCAACGTTTCACAAGAGTGGTTCATCGTTCTCTTATAAAATGCAAAGTATATCTTTGGTTTTTGTTTAAATCCATACAATTGTAGATATAAACAGCAAAACTAATCTGTGAAAATTTCAAATCAACGTGGGCATTTCAGATGAAATAATTTAATAAAGTATGCATAATACCATTGCCTTCTTTATAACAAATAGGCTTTTGGATAGAAATTACACACATTTTTGGGGGGTCATAACCAAACTATGACCCTAAGTTTAAATCTAACCGCAGTCTCCTGCCTTCTCATTATGCATTTGAATCCCCAAATCAAAGTATATCGTCTTCATTTCGTATGAAAAGACCTTACGTCTACTACTTCTTCTTGTCACTCTCCTGACAGGTTCTATCTGC
This sequence comes from Pisaster brevispinus, assembly GCA_023634235.1. NCBI lineage: Eukaryota > Metazoa > Echinodermata > Asteroidea > Forcipulatida > Asteriidae > Pisaster > Pisaster brevispinus. Next base: position 18,837,269 of record JAMKCF010000006.1, on the reverse strand, counting down.
TTTGGGGTAGGCGCAGGTGTCTCCTTCTGTTGTTTCTTGGTGGAAACAGGTGTTGCACATTTTCTGGCAAGCTGCGCCATCTGACCAGCTCGCTTGTTCTTCTTAAAGTGGTACACATTGGCCCCTTTGACACCTTCTTCATCAAGCAGTACTGCAACAGGACAACAAATATCACAAGAAAGTCTCTACATGTTGAAAAGTTTTGATTTAATACAGCCACTTGAAGCAGAACTGATTTTTTTTTTTAAATGTGATACTTCTTAACATTCTTAAAGTTTTGATATGTGGAAATATTACCAACGTTTTTCCAAGGCACAAACATTAAGTAACCAGACAGAACCGTTTTTCATTAAACATGAAATTGACAGAAATTGGAGGGGAAAACAGTTTAAACAATTGAACATTTACAAAAGTACCTAAAATAAACTTCACATACAAAAAGAGAAACAAGTTGAAGATGCTATCTAAAGTTATTGCAAGTTTGGAGTGTAGTTGAAAAGCTTGTGTCTCATATACCCCCCCCCCCCCCAAAAAAAAGAAAAAAAACACTGGCTAAATAAACTCTCTGAGGACTCACTGCACCTTCTGGTGTTTTATTCAAATTGTCCTCTTCATCATCTTCTTCTCCTTCATCGCTTTCATCATCATCTGATGTGTCGGAGTCCGAGTCCTGCCTGTTCAGACGCAAGAGAGTTTCGCTGTAATTGACTTTCTTTCTGGAGGTCCGGACTGGCCGCTGGGCTGAAGGTGTTTCTGCGAGTGTCTGCACTTTGGAGATTCTTGGTTTCTTTGCTGGAAAAAGGAAGTTTTAGTCAAATATTTTATACTACACAAGTACTGTATCAGGTACATGTAATGTAATTATTTCTTATTTAAGGTCGGTGGAAGTTGGATGGGAACAAGAAATTTAATCTGTGATTCAGCCCAGAATTTTACGAAGGACATACCTCTGTTACCTGGTTTTGGCCTTGGTTCCCCATTCCCGTTTACATTCATGACATGTCATTGTTCCTTTGCCCCCAAATTTGATAAGTTCCTTCCTCAATTAGTCTAAATAAAGGTCTGTGATTCTGATTTTTCATGATTTTGACACTGTATAAAATTGTAACAATTCAAAGCTCTCCCTTCAAATCAGATTTCAGTCCCTGTCACAGAGTCTGTGTCACTCGGAATCAGATGCTCAACAAAGGAAGTGGGCCTGGCCTATTATTTTACATTAATTTTGTACGACTGTCAATCTTTCTGGACAGGCTAGGGCATAATTTGACCTGAAAAGGAGACATAAGGTTCCAGGCAAATGCGGCATTTTTGCCCAGAGGAGTAAGCTGCACGACTGAATGATTAGGAATATTATAATTAATAAACCATAAACAGGAAAAGTAAAAACAGAAGCTACATGGGGCGATTTGGTTTACTGTGCGTAAATGAAACGGCAGGGGGCGAGAATGATTACCCACGCTCCCGGCAGTTTTTGTTATTGTGAAAAGAACAACACTTTGCCAGAAGATGACCATTTTGGAAACTGACTATGTTACACTTCAGAAACATGGTTTGCAAATTAAATATACCTGAAACTTCATCAAGGCTCACAATGTGCTTGACAACTTCATCGTTCCCAACAAACTCCAACGACACGGACAAATGTCCTGCGGAAGCCGCCATCTTTGAATTTACTCCACTAATTTACTACGTCGTCTGCACATATTTTGTTTGACCAGCGATCTTTGAATTTGACTACACAAATTTCGATTTTAGGAAGGATTTCTGTCATTTTATCGTGTTTATTTGTAAATTATAAATTATATCTTGTGCAGGTTTTTTTTTAATTCTTAAATCTAATTATTCTAAGCTAAAGTTCATGACCATTTAAATTCATTTTTATCTAAGTTTAAGCCATGGTTGAGTTCAATGCACAAACAAACAAACATAGAAATCACTTTCAAAGATGGCGTCCTCCAGCAAGAGAAAAGTTGATCTGCGGGACTTAATGAAGAAACAACGCACGGAGAGCAAATCCACAGTGACGAGGATAAACTCACCTTTGGCAAAATATCCTTTATGTTCTACGAGCCTAATATATTATTATTAATACAGTGCTGATTTTCTAAGCCAAGATCAATAACATTATGAACAACACCACTGGTTTAACATCAGTGGTTTAATTTTAAATTGTGCATTGACATGATTTGAGGGAGTTCGGTGGTATTTGCATTTTTTCATCAAACCTCTACAAATTGGTATCAATGGAAAGCTTGTTTTAAGAGAAGTTCATTGGTGCTTAAATCAGCTTCATAGCTTAAAATACAAGTTGGAGTTATGCCATTTTTTTAAGGATGGAAGGATGACCCGTTGTTTGTGTCTGTAAATGTTTTTCTTCAATGTTGTTGATGCCAAACTGGTTAGGGTTTCATTGGGTGACACTCTGCTTGACTTGTGATTATAAGGACTGGGAACTCCTGCAATGTCACCATTTCTCGCTAGCTTTAAAACGGCACTGAATACGTCATTCTTGACTAAAATTTTCCAAGTCTTCCAAGTTCCATTTATGATGGTGTCAGAAGTTATCTCAAACTCCTTCAATATGTAGATTCATCTTTTATTTCATAAAAATGAGAAAGATGTCCAGTTCTTTCGTAGACTATGGGGTTGGCATGGCTGGTTTGATTCCCGGTGAAAACCAGGCATGGCTGGTTTGATTCCCGGTGAAAACCAGGCATGGCTGGTTTGATTCCCGGTGAAAACCAGGCATGGCTGGTTTGATTCCCGGTGAAAACCAGGCATGGCTGGTTTGATTCCCGGTGAAAACCAGGCATGGCTGGTTTGATTCCCGGTGAAAACCAGGCATAATGAGTTGAGTTTGTGTTGAATCCTAAGCGAAAATAAAAGGGATTTTCTCCTGTCCCTCCTCTGTGGTAAAAATCAAACACTTTCGATTTCTGGCTGTGCTCCATCATCATGTATGGTTCGATGTGGCTGGCTGCCTGCAGCTTGAAAACGTAGCCGCGTCCTTCACAATTCTGCTTCTCAGCTGCAAGTAAGGATGCTTAGTATCCCAATTTAGATCAAATCAAATTTGTCATTTCTGTCAGTACCTTGTGTGGAATTGTGCATGAATGTCATTAAAAAAATGCTTTTCATTCATACTGTAGAAATTGGAAGACAAATGAAAAGTGGCTTGAAAATTTGCAGAATGCCAGTGTCTCTGTCAGCAGACATTTATGTACTCATCACAGTTTCTAAAATAAATTTGTTATAACCCTTTTTGGCCATAAAAGAACTCCGAAATGAGGTCACTAGACCGAGTGTAGTGTATCAGCAGTGAAACCTCAACCTCAAAGTTCTAGGATAGTTGTATTTCTCCCAAATCATTGTTATACATGTTTTATCCTTAACTGGTTACACGTATAACAGCATTGGTCAGCTCGTTTGTGTTGTTTGTAACGCACAAGTGAAAAGTGAGATTCTTTGGCCGGCACACCTCCAAGGCAAAAAACACAAAGAGGTAAGGCTGACTTGATTTATCATGAGGTCGAGTGTTTTGAGATTTTGAGTATTGACCCAATTCACCTAACGTCATCCTCACAATTATCTTGGTTGCACCATTTTGGGAGTCATTGTTCACTGTCTGTTATACAGTGTAGTGTGACTTGTAGGGGACGAAATGGTGAACGTCAGTCACTGCATGTGACGTGTGTAAGGGATGAAAATATTCCAACATTAGTATCGAGCCTGTCCAAGCTTTGCAGTACACTCAAGTCAAGGCTTGATCCCATTTACACTGTTGTTAAAGACACAAACAATGTTCCGAATTGTTTACCTCTGAACAACTTCCATGCATTTTTTTTCTCTCTGGGTTTTGTAGAATTTAGCCGCACTTAAACACGGCGGTACACCAAACGCAGTACAACAGAAACAGTCCATTCCCAGACCTCATGTCACATCCCAAACAACAGCAAAGAGGAAAGGGGATCATGGTGTAACATCAACAACAACAACAACAACAACATCCGCAAAGAAAGCAAGAGAAAGTGGACAGTCCAGTGCTACAAAGGGGTAAGTGGCATGTCACGAGCGTTGGATTTAACAGACACCTCTTTAAACAGTTTATGAACATGATGAATAAAGAGTTAGGACTGAACAATCCTGTCCCAGTTGGACAGTGCTCTTGTGTCCTTTTTAACATTAACAACACAAGCACATTGCTTCTCTCCATCCAACACTCAACAGGCATGTGTATGTAACTGGGCAAATTTTGTTCTATTTGGGGGTAAACAAAGACAAAGTGACTAGAACTGGATGTGAACCTTCGACCTCCAGATTAATGTGCTGGCGCTCTACCAACTGAGCACCCCCACTGAGCATCCCCGAACAAAGATATTACCCGGTAACAAAAGAAGGAGACGACCAACATTAGGGCTAAAACAGAGATATTGACACGAGAGGGACATTGTCAACATTAGTGCTACAACAAACATATTGACAAAAGAGGGAGACTGCCAACATTAGTGCAAGAACAAAGATATTGACAAGAGAGGGAGACTGCCAACAGGTCTAGATAGCTCAGTTGGTAGAGCGCCAGCATGTTAGTACAGAGGGCGCAGGTTCAAATCCCATTCCAGTCATTTTTTGGTTTGTTCTCCCCAACATTTAATCAGGTAACTGTTACACTATTACAAATTTCTGACAAACATGACAGTAGGGCCTCCTTTACCCCCTCAAGTAGCTGAGACTGTTAGAAAAAGGAAAACAATGTAGCATAATGTCAGTTTATAATGTCAAATCTAGGAGTGCTTTAGTAGTATTACACATAACAGCAAATAGTGGTACTTGATAATGTCCATCGATGATCCCAAGAGTTTTAATCTGAAAACATCCAGAAAACTAATGGCTAGATGTACAGTCATACCATGAGCATACGATTTTCAGAATGACCAAGTAGACAGATTCGCAATGTACTTCCAAAAGAGTGTGGAAAATTTGTCATAAGGTGTCATCTTTAGGCTAGATAATCTTCTCTTTTTTTTTTTACAACTAGTTCTATATTTCCTTGTTCATCTTTCAGACTACCTGCTGGATTTTTTGACAGCGAGATCCAGAGTCCGCCCTCCAGCGATGTGTCCGAGAAATCAGTGACTAATTCTGGAAGCAAGACAGCAGAATCATCAGCACTACCAGCAGGTTATTATTTATGTTAAATTTACAGTACTGTCAATATCTTATGTCCAATATTTGTGCGGAAGCTTTACCTTCAAAATGAGCAAATGACAAGATCGTCAAAGAGCATCAGCCAAAGCTTCATACACATAGTAGTGATTGGTGTATGATATGAGACAAAATGTCAAGGTGACATAAAAAGTGGTACATTTTATGATGTATTTTGGACATTGCTCTGTGCCCCCCCCCCAAAAAAAATATATATATACATATATAAAAATATACATGTGTGCCAGTGATTTAGAGTTATCATTTAGAATGGCAGATCAAAGTTCCTTTGGACGGTCAGACTGTCACACAACTTGTGGTTATGACACTTTTCGGTTGTTTTGTTGTGTTTTTTTTTTTTCCAGACTTCTTCAGTCCAGAATCAACAGCCGCCAAAGCTACACCAGAAACAGCTCCGCCGCTGGAAGTAAACTCATCAAAATCATCAAACGAAGACACCAAAGAAAGGTATTGTATGCAGTAGTTAAGTACTGATGCAAGTTGAACATCCTGGGAATAATGTATGGTGTGTAGACATCTACACTGATTTTGCATGACCCTACCTTTAATGACCCTCTCCTTGTTTCATTACAATTTTCTTGCGTTGACAGGAAGCCATCCAGTTCTGCTGAGGCCATACCGGAGGGGTTCTTTGATGATCCAGTAATGGATGCAAAGGTACATCAAACTCAGGCTTTTAATCTTAGTATTGTTTGTTTGTTTGTTTGTTGATTTGTTTGTTTAGGTGATCTTTCTCAATAAGGGAACTCGGCTAAGCTCCCCACAAGGGGGGTATAAACACCAAGCTGGCAACAGCCAATCTCTCTCATACAAACATTGGTTTCTAGTCATTGTGAAAGCAGCAGTTAGCGTGGCTGGATTCGAACCCACAACCTTGTGATTGCAATTCCTGCAGTCTAATAACCACTGGACCACAGTGTTCATAAACCCTTTGGCTTTTATGTGCTTCATTTTTTAATGTCAACAAATAATTTCAAATCTAAATATTAGATTGGATTGATGAGGTGCTTCATATGTGAATGCTTACTATTTCATGATAATTGTTTTGGGTTCTTTTACGTGCACAAGCAATCATACAGCATGGGACTTTTATGGCGCATCTGTGGGGGAAACAAATTGTTGCAAGGTGTTCTTATTCGAGGAAACGAGGGCCTCGACTGGCCACGGACCTTTCTTACATCGTGCAATTGTGCATGGTCGTTCAACATCTCCTGCATTGACTTAAAGTTTGGCTCTGTTTTCTTTTCTGATTAATAAAACACTGTGCTGGCCTGTTTCAATTAGGTTCGTAAGGTGGAAGTGAAGAACACCATGGAAGAAGAATGGAGCAAATTCCAAAAGGAAATGGTTGAGCAAAACCAGGTAAGACCTAGAGTAGATTATATACACAGCCCAGGGATGTGTATCCCCAAACATAAGATAACAGAAACAATATTTTTCCCATCAAATTTCCATTTGGAACTGTTAGAGAGCATATTCTATGTGCACTACCTACTGTGTAATACAACTGTGTATGGAATGGTCACAGTACTGATTCTTATCGTTTGTTTTTGTAGGTGTCTGAAAACCTCCAAGAGGAGGATCAAGAGGCAGCTCAGGTGGACAGAAATATCGATGAGATCGATGAACAAATGTGAGTTGGATTTGTCAAGAATAGTTAATCAGAGACTTTCAGGGGGCCAGATGGTAGCACATTTAGCGGCCCCACAAGAAAGCGCGATCTGTTATGTCCTCACCAATTGAAAGTAGACTTAACTCACTGAAAACAAAATTCTTCTTTACATTATTATTTATTATTATATATGGTGCTGGTAATGAAACCAAGGATGCCTTATAAGTGAATTTAATTACTGTAGCTCGCAGGTCTGAGGAAACCTGGGAACAAGGGAACAAGGGTGCTTGTGACCCAGGAACACTGGGGTTAACCCCAACTCTTCCATGATAAGTGTTCTGGATTTTCATACGTGCACTACCAATCCTAGTACATGGGAAAGCAATTATGATAAAATACTGTCTTGCTCAAGGACCAAGTGCCATGACCGGTACTCGAACCCACACTGTGCTGATCAGAAACACCAGAGCTTGAGTCCAGTGCTCTTAACCAGTCGGGTGCCACACTCCACACGCACATTGGGAATTTGTATGCATTTCCTTCATTTTTTTTTTCTTCTTAAGTACATTACATTTACTACGTCTTTTTAAATTTAATGCATTTCAACTAAAATCAATACTTGCAGACACTGCTTCGCCAAGGTAGAGGCACTCCGAGACAAGCAGGACCACATCAAATCTGAGATGAAAGTGAAGAGATCACAGCATCAAGAAAGAGGCAAGGAGGGCCAGGATGATGGGGATGTCAGCGACAGCGCTGATGAAGCCGAATTTGGAGAATTCTTAGACTGGAGGTCAAAAGGAGCATGGAAGTAAAGGACAAAGTGACCACGTCACATCAACCCACATAAGACCTGTCAATACAGTACTTCTGCATCATTGTTGATTAGCCAATGGTCGCAACTAAACCCTAGGCATTCAACAGGTTTTTTTCCCCCATCACTGAAGCAATGTAAATGTATGTTTGGTCCTCCCCAAACCAATTTATACCTTTGCATTAAAGAGGGGATGATTTTAACTGCAAGACCTCTGAGCCTGCTTGGTTTTAAATTCAGCTTTATTTTGAAAAGCATCCTCCACATTCCATTGCATGGTTCTGCACAGAGTCCAAAAATCCAGAGTCCAAAGAATAACTACTGGAAGACTTTGATGGATTTGGAAAAGAAGCACCTGGGATTAGGTAATGATAAGAAAGAATTTGCATAAAGGGCAAACCAATCGCCATCATGGTTGGTTTCTACACTTCAAATTGTTGGTTGTAAGTTTGATTTAAGTTTATGTAATATATCAAGAAATGTTTGAATTGGTTAACACGGCAGAAAGATAAACTTTCACACATGGCATCTTAGTTCCCCTTCCCCCCCATAAGTCTATTTTATTAGTCAAGGCATAGAGGGAAGTACATGTTCATCATGAACCTAAAAGTTAGACATCCACATCCTGACTTTGGTCTTCCTCCTTGCACCATGCTCATCAGTGTTTTCCCTCTGGCTTATAAGCAGTGTGGAGGTGAAAAAAACTTTAAATTGTCCCAAGTAAATTTAGCGAACAAGTGCAGGATTGGTTATTATTGAAAAAAAAAAAAAAAAAACAGACAAGGATTAGTTTAAATCGTGTCTTATGAAATGAACAAGAGAATGGGAATTAAGTTATACTCTCCAATTCTTGCAAAATTAATGCCTAGTTTATTGCCTCAATGGTAAATTTTCCGAGTAGTGATATTGGTAGAAGATAACGGAGGCAGCCACTAAAAAATAGTTAGCCAGGTTACCTTACATTTGGTTGGCTGGAGGACGGGGGTAATGACGGTGGGTTCTTACTCCAAGGTCATTTAATTGCAGTGGAAATTACTGTGCATTGCTGCGATGTTTGTAAATAAATGTACATAATAACGTGAAATAAACCAAGAAAAAGCAACATCACATTCTCGATCTTTTTTTATTGAAAAAATATTCTTATGATTAATTATATTGCATGAATCATTTCAAGGATTATCGGTGGTATAAATTTGTGCATGTCATTCTATGAAAATTCTGTCTCGAAGCAAATAACAAACCTCTTGATCAAACGTTTTGTGAGAAAAGTTGTAAGGTCGCAGGTTCAAATCCTGTTCTAGTCATTTTTCTCTGTCCACACCAAAATTGAATTAAAACTTACCCAATCAGTTTCCTTTGTGGTTCATTACCTGGTATTTGATGTGTCGGGTCTACATTTGAAATAAAATAGGTATGCCCTCTTTCAAAAAAATTGGATCCGCGCCTGATCAGGGCAAGATAGCTCAGCTGGTAGAGCACCGGTGCGTTAATCTGGAGGTTGCAGGTTCAAATCCCATTCTAGTCAAATTTTTCTTTGTTCGCCCCAAGATTAAATTTATTTCAGTTTCACAAAGGAACTCAAACATGAACACCGGTGCTCTAAGCTACTCCAAAATCATCGACATTCTCACATCTTACATTAACTGTCGTTTTCTCAATATGTTAGTTCACAAACAAGTTCCTTTGCTTAAGTTATTGGAAAAATATTTTGACCGGCCTTAATAGAAATTAAAACAAGTTCTGTCAAATCATCTCTCATAATACAGTATATCTTATATTTGGCTTTAAATAAAAATCTGGTTTCATGTTAAATTATAAATATTGTAAACATAGTGCACGGTGAGGCAAATGAGGTAGCACAATTTGCTCCTGTCATTAATTCATATATAGGATTGTGGTAAAAAAACAGTAGCTTTACATTTCTCTGAAATATTTTTTTAACAATTACATTTTTCATAATGATCTTTATAAATTATTTTACAGTAGGCTAAATTTTGAGTTTCGAATATATCTGTCTAAAAGCGCTTGTCATTATTTATTTCCTGACAGGTTTTTAAAAAATTTGTTAATTATGAGACCCATTTATGCAGCACTTTGCTGGGCCACTGCCAGAAACACCAGAGCAAACACTTTCTCTTAGCGATAAGTGTAACTGGTTCTTTTTACGTGCATTACACAACACACAGGACCAACGGCTTTACGTCCCATCCGAAGGACGAAGCAATAATGGTTAAATGTCTTGCTTAAGAACCGAGTGTCAAGACCATGACTCGAATCCACCCTCTGCTGATCAGAAACACAAGAGCTTGTGATTAGAATGTTTTTAACAAACCAGAATAATAATATTACTAATAATAATAATGATAAAAGTAATAGTTACAAAGTGGCTACTCAGCAAGCTGATGAGGCTGTAGAATTGACACTCTGTCACCAACCCGGAGCATTGAACTCGTAGACGCTGTTTCATCGTGCAGTAAGAGGATGCCAAATGGAATCTGGAAATTTAATCATAAATAGTTGGAAATCACCTGAAGCAGACATTCATACCAACTAAGAAAAATACTGACAGAATGAAGAATTCTCCCCAACATTTTGAGTAACTGTCTTACAATGTGAAGCTTGATTACTTGATGGTTAGGGGGCGTGTCAAAAGTCAGAAAAAAACCAAGGTATACATTTATTAAAAGATTTTGTGATGGGTTACACCTGTTACACAAAATTTCTTTTTCACAACAAAAGAGAACGAATTTCAAATGAAAATGTACCTCAAGTAGAATGGTACTTCAATGAAATTTAAGTCCGGCAAGCTTTAGTGTTTTGTAACAATGCGGAAACCTCCTTTTCCAATATGAACCAAGATTGTTTTGTTATCTTCAGTTGCTGCTGATGCCGTTGCAACCACCGCAACCATCATTTTTGTTTTTTGTTATTGTTTACCTTCTTCCCTCTGAGTGACGACAGGGTAAGCAGAGGCTCTTTGCTTCTGGTTGCAGTATTTGGATCGACACATACCATCTGACAGCGAATACACATCCCAGCTACCTATCATCAGATCAAAACACAGGATTTTACATCATTACAAAAACAGCTTCCAGGCACCCAATAAATAGCTCACATGAGGAAGGAAATTTAAACAGATAAACCCAAACAGTAACGCTAAACTGCTGCTGACTTACTGGGAATGTGTGGTCGCCAATTCGTATCTTCTCCCATTCGTCCTCATCGAAAGCCTCCCAGCCGTCAATCACCAGGTTGCCACGGAACCGACCAATCAGTTCTTCCACGCGCACATTAGACCACCCCCCTTCATCTTTCCTGAATGGATAGTTTGCCCTGATTGGTTCCGATGAATCGTCGGGGTGCTGGAGGGAAGTTGTGATTGGCTGGGCGCTGGTGGTGCAATGTCGCTCTCTGATGGCACTGAGGAGAGCCTGGGCACTGGGTCTGCAGAGCAGCGTAAACGGGGACGTGTTGACTAAAGACAGACTCTGATGACTGGGAGCAGCACACTGTGCAATACCTATGTTGAAATACAGGCAACAACATGATTCACAACATCATTGTAAACAACTGAGACCTAGAACACTTAATCATGGAAGAGTAGGGTTCACATAGCATTAGCAAGCACCCTTGTTTACGGTTTCCTCAAGCTTGCGAGCTACAGTGATTAAGTTCACTTATGAGGCATCCTTGGTTTTATTAATAGAACTATATATAATTCAAAGGTGTAGACTGATCGATTAAAATGCAACTAGACCTATAAAGAAAGATGATTGCAGCACCTAGAAAAATTGCATTGGTTGGCAGAAAATGATACTTTCATACAAAGGTTTTTTAACTTGCAGCTAATAATGATTATTACCTTTATTACTTAGTAATGGCAGAAATTATTTAAAAAGACAAAAACTCAAAGTTGACATGCTCTTTCAAATTTCATCTAAAATATTTTAGGCATTTAAATATGATATGAAAATCCTGAGATTGAAATACTGTTGTTTACTCTAGGGTGCAAGTTGCAGTTACCTATTGCTAACATTGTTCAGTTCAATCCAATGCAATTCAATTCAAATCAACATTTACTTCCATATTGGTGAGAAAGAAAGAACAACAAACAAATTTTGAACAATTATTTAAATCAATGACAATCAAGGACTGATTTAGAAAAAACAACAACAATGAAGTGAATACAGAACAAACCAGTATGGGGGCATTTCCAAAAGCCAAAAGGAGGCTTGTATTGAAATGCCCAGTGACAAATACAAACCGACACAGTTTACAGCAAAATCAAATGCTAACAAAATAATAATAATAATGATGACAAGAAGGAGTTATGCAGAATGACAACATGAATATTACATAATACAACAGTTTAGCAACAAGGCAGAAATGCATAAAAGAAAGTCAGGTTCACAACGGGAATCAAGTATTCATAACTAAACATGTGTAATACATTTACAGGTGAAGAGTTTCCAAAGTCACTTTTAAATGACAAATAAAACTAAAACAAGGATTGTTAATTCTTGTAGCCAATTTGTACATGCACAGGGCTCCAAATTAACACTGGACCACAGGCCCGGGGCCAGTGTTTTTAGCATCGAGCCAGGCAGCCAGACAAGTCCGGTGGTCTTGTGTCTGTAAAGAAAGATTCCTCATCTCAAGTTTAGTTTTAAAAATTATGTTTACTTTGAGTCCAATAAATATCTTTCAACTGTGTTGAGTATGTTTACCATAAGACAAATGAGATAAATATTCTCTTTCTGCTTGTTCAAATAAAAACAGATTAACTTTGACACTGAGTAGATTTTTTTTTCTCAAATTTCTTCTGGTCATGTGACAAATTTTCAGGTCCAGTTAAAGTTAAAGTTTTGAGCTACAAGCCCTGCAGTCTTGTGGGATTTTCCCCAAAGTTCAAGCCCTGATGCAATGTTAGTCTCATAAAAAGTGTGGTACCATGCTGACCTTTAAGCTGACAGTTTCTCTCAAAGTCAGGATTTTGCTGGAGCAGTCGACAATCCTTCCCAAGAGCAGATGACAACCACTTTGCCACTGCCTCTCCACAGTCTAGAGTTTTAACTCTGAAGATTACAATAACAATATCAAACGTTAAATGAAATGTTGAGGGTGAGGTTGATGACTGGAGGCTGATCTTTGAAACCAAATCAAGGCCGAGAATGTAACCTTCTGTTCAAGGTTCCAAGTACCATATTATATTTATACTTCTGGTTTATTATTATTATATTGAATAATTGATATAGGGGGCCCAAAGCCCCAAATTCGCTTTAATGTACACAAGCATTTAAAAAATTGCACTGAAATAATAAAATTGTTACAAATTACAAGTTACAACAAACACAAGAGCAGTAAGAAGATAATTGGAAATGGGGGCATAGCCAGAAAAGCCAAAGCTTGTGGTAGGTTTGCCCTGACAAACAAAGACACAAATGGACTAACATTAACAAGCATAGTGAGGGTAGGTTTGATATAACAAAAACACAGTGTAATAAAGGTGATATAGAGAAATCACAATAAGGTGAAAGCTCTGTGGATTAGAGAAGATTATTGAACAATCTGTGCTTTGAGCTTGCGTTGAAAGGCAGCTGCGTTCCTGCAAGAAGTTACATAAGCGGGGAGTTTGTTCCAGTTGCAAGGCCCAGACCATAATATACTGTGTTGAAATGCGGCTGTTCTATGTTTGGGAAGATGAAATAAAGTAACGTCAAGCACATGACTGGTGCGATGCAACAAGGCCATGTCAAATAAATAGCGCCACATCACCTCGTTGTTAAAACCTTTATCACACATCTCTGAAGCAAGATGGTAATATTTCCAAAAGATTTGTCAACAAAGCCACTAATCGAAACGAGCAAACAACGTAAGGGCAAGGGAGAAATATTTACCGGTCAGCGCACACTTTACTCTGAGCGTGGTTCTTGGACAAGATTTGACCAGCCTCGGTAGAAACATCAAGAGGGACACTTATGGAAGAGAAACCTGAGATTACGCATTCAAAGAAAAAGATATTTTCAAACACTTATAGCAGATAAAGTCATTGTGAAGTCATTACACTTCAGGTTGGTATTCTGCAAAAAGTTTCGTGGCCAACTGCGATATTGTTCTTTCTGAACTTTTTAGAGCTTCTTGAGTTTTTCTTTGAAACTATTGTTGCCACAATGAAACCCTGACGTGATGAAGGAAACAACAAATGCTCTCATAATTAGCACTGAGATTTGATGTTGTGTGAGAAAATTCGAGTAGGCACTCATCGCAGCTAAAAAAATGAGAATGCTCCGATCGTGTTTAACCATTCGCTGTAAGCCAGTCCAGACAAATGTGGCGGATATACATGTCATCCATCATGGTTACAAATTCTGTGGTATTATGACTAATATTTGTTTTACCATTCAGTTCAGTTTGACTCAACTTACTTTTCTTTATTTCATTTGAGCAGTTGTGTAGCCAAAGATGTTTCATGGATAAATGGACAGGGGCAGAGATGCTGCAGTAGAACAGAGGGTCTCCGAGTTCAAATTCAGTTTCGTGATCTCCACTCATTTTCTAATAGAGAGTCTTAATGAAAATGGGTGGAAAAACTTAAAAGTCTCTAACTTCATGTTAAACGGTGTAAAATGCCCCTGTGATTGGATACCCTTCGAGCACAATTTTTGTCAAAATTCAAAAATGTTTGATGTTGTCACATTTCAAATGTATTGTCTGGGGTCGATTTCACAAAGCACTAAGATTCATCTTAAGATGAGTTGTCAGTATCACCATAGTGATTTGTGTTGTGACATCACACTTTGCTTAGCAATTAGGAGTGATTTGGAGTTAAGATCAATCTTAACTCTTTGTGAAATCGGGCCCTGTACGTTTTTGTACGGAGATTTTTTTTAGTTCTTTCCTGAAGTTTGTTGCTGCTCAACTTTTTGACCGGCACAAAAAATTCCTCTTTGTATTGTACTGACCCATTTCCTTTTTGATGATGTCACGTTCCAAATTTCGCTATGAAAGAGTATGACATTAAATGGCGTTTTACACGGTTTTAATGCGAGGTTTAATTTAGAGCCTTGTCATTTTTTCCCCACAGTTCATGAGGACTGTATCTATTAAACAATGAGTGCATCACGAAAATGATATGGGCATTGAAGCCCCCCTCAGTAAAGTAACATTTTGGGTATTATTTCTCTCTGTTCAATTGTTTTCTTTCTAAAGACAAATTGGTTGGGTGTGTGGGAGGGGTTGTCTAATCAGTGACTTCCAATGCCGACTTCCCCCCCCCCCACTGTTTCGTATAATGTACAATGGTTAGGTTTGAGGAACACGGAAAACACTACCTTGGTATTGAAGCCAAAGGCACTTTTTCTTGAGATCGATAGAGGGCTTGATGAGACTGAGGCGCTCCTCTCGCTTCTGACTGAGACAGACGCCGTTGCTATTGACAACCATCCAGTGCCTGTCATACATCAATCCACTCTGTCCTATCTCCCATTCACTCACCTGCCATCAATGGAAATCGGTTGTTATTATCAAGGAAATCGGTTGTTATTATCAAGGAAATCGGTTGTTATTATCAAGGAAATCGGTTGTTATTATCAATGGAAATCGGTTGTTATTATCAAGGGTGTGTTTGAATGGCCGGATGGTCAAACGCACTGGACTCAAACTCTGGTCTTTCTGATCAGCAGAGTGCAGGTTGGATTCCTGGTCTTGACACTTGCCCTTGAGCAAGACACGTAACCATGATTACTTTGTCCTTCGGATGGAACGTAAAGCGGTTGGTCTCGTGTGTTGTGTAATACACGTAAAAGAACCCAGTAACACTTATGGCTAAGAGATGGGGGTTTGCCCCGGTGTGTCTGGCAGTGGCTACTAATGTGCTGCAGCACCTTGTTAACCCTTACAAGATGTTACATAAATGGGTCACATAATTCAAAAACCTTTAAAAAAACTGACTGGAAAAACGCCTTGAGATGCCTGTAGATAAAGCGCTATATAAAAACTAAATATTATTATTATTATTATTATTATTACTAAACTGGCCCTCTATAAAGCAGATCTTGTGTTGATTTACAGTGTGGCTCGATGTCTTGATTATGGTAACAATTGTGTGGCGGCCAGTCAGGTTGGGATTCAAACAACACTCTGATGCTACCAGAGTGAAGCTCAAAATGCTAGACTGCTTGGCTACAACTCTTTAGAAATGCCTAAATACGAGCAGATGTTTGTTAAAACGTTACGACTTCCCATTGCAGGCGAGTCATTAACTCATAGGTGCATAGAAAAAAAAAGTTGTTGGCATCTGCAAAACGAGTCACTGTAAAATTGATTGCAAAGTGTAAATTTCATATTTCTATTTTACTGAAACAAAAAGTTTCTTTACTGAAATTGTGCTAGCATTAAGCAAGTGAATAAAGAGGCACGTATACTAACCTCAAATGCACTGCATGACTTTACGGGATACAAATATATATTTGTCAGCACCTTGCCACCAGGAGGTGGTCTGATCACTGCCTCATAGCCATTCAAGTCAACTGTATATCTGGACTCTGGTTCGATAGTTTCCTTGTCTTCAACCATTTGTTGCAAGCTCAATTCACACACTTGGCTTAATACAGCATCTTGATAAACACCCACTGTCGGATCGCCCTCCACGCCATTGGTCTCGAAGGAATTTGTCTCAAGATCTGATTGTTTCACATCAGCTTTTATTGGCATGCTCTTTTCTGAGGGAGACACAATGTTCTTTGTTTCCGTTAATTGGTGAGCCTTCTCGACAAAGCATTCCTCTATGAAGTCCAAAAATGTTTCGGCATCGGCGCGAGTGGACATGTAGCCGAAGGAGATTCTAACAGAGCCTGTTGGTCGGCCATTGATCAGGTCCATTTCATCACCGCACACATGGCCTGCCTGCAACCAAAGAGGAAAGTTTGCTTTAAAAGGAAAGAATCAACAGAATGTAGCTGTGGCGGTGAGCTTTAAAGGAAAGAATCAACAGAATGTAGCTGTGGCGGTGATTTTGATGAAATATCTAGAATTTACTTTGGCGATAATCACCCAAAACTTAATAACGTCTTTAACAGGATTGGGTGTCTACAGCTTTCAGCTGGCCTGGGTATGAGAATAATTTCCTTGCAGTATGGGAAGCCAGCCTCGCTACCATGGGCAGCGCCTCGTATCAATACCTCTCGTTACTCCCCCCTGGTAGGGATGTGCAGGAAAAACAACGCTGATTGGTTCCCAAGAGTGACAGCTTTGCGAGCATGCTTGTTACAAACGTTCGAGCGCTTATATGGCGCTTGTATGGCACTTATAGAACGCTTAGTACGCGTATGTCATGGGGTGGCGCTGCAAGATGGATGGCCCCTTGGAAAGAGGTTGGGTAGGAGCTTCTTCACAGTACAATTTGATGTGTATCCTATGTATGTATGTTTGTAACATGTTTCTGTGCTTCCCAATTTTTTGTTTAAGTCTTACATACGAAGTGTGGACTTGAGAAAAAAAAGAGGTCCACATAGTGTAGGGACTTACACACCTCCACAGAGTGTTTTTTTACGGTATTGAAGAATAGAATTGTCCTTAAGTGTACAGAACAAAGGAATGTCCTCAGAGTGGATGCCACACAGAGCTGTTTGTGCTCACAAGCTTTATGAAATTGGGCCCGAATTCAAACACACACTCCAATCTTTCAGCTATAGGAAGGTGTTACCTGAAAGTTGACGATGATTTCTTCATCCCTCAAGCCAACGTGTTGCTGACAAGCTCCAGTGTTACAAAAGCAACCCGTACGAAGATGTATGCCGTGCAGCGAAGCCAGCCTCTCAACCTATCGACACAAAGACACAGACAAAAATTGTGTTTGTGTCAAACTTGGTGAAAGTAGTAATAATAACGATTTGCGAGGCTAATCATCCTTAACTTGCAGCTGAGAATCTGAATTGCAAAGGGCGGGGCTGCAACGTGTTCCAGCCCCAGGCATGGGAGGGCGCTTTTGGCAGCCACCCACATCGACCCATATATGACCACAGAGCACAGCCTAAGATCAAATTTTTCCAGAGGGAGGAAAACCGGAGGGCCCAAATGAAAAACCCTCATTGAATGAGAGAGAACCAACGCCCAACTCTAGTCACATATAGCCTTATAGCCAGGAACCGAACCAGGGCCACAGTGGTGAGAGGCAAGAGGCAAGCGCTTTACACACACGCCAAACATTGAATCCCACAATGCAAAGATTACAATGGACGAGCAACTAGGCCTCACACAATCAGGTGCGTAGAAGTAATTTGCGATCACTACAAGTTTACTATTAGCAATGGAACTTAAATGCAGTGATGTCATCACACTACCATCTTTGAGGTAAAATGATTTTTTTTTTAAACACACAACTATGTATGCGCGCCGCACAGGATCAGCCAAATGAGCTACATTTTTTTACCTCTAGCCGAAGGTGCCCTTGTCAAATAATGTCATGTGCAGGAGATCTATATCGATTGATCAGACATGAAATAAAGTGGAAATAATTGTCATTCCTCTAATTTTGTGCACTAAAAATACAAAACCTCATGCATTCCTAAAACAAAATCCTCCCACTTTTCGCCTCTTCCATTCGGATCCCCTTCCAACGCCCATGTACATGTACCTGAGCATATCCCACATAATCTCCTGTTGACCTGAGCAGATTGAAGTTGACAATGGGTCCCTGGTTGTAGCTACTCTCAAAGTTGCCGTGGCAGTAAAGCTTGGCAACGGGGGCGCCGTTACGGTGATGATAAGATACCAACTTGTGATGGACGTACCTCGCCAGACAGAAAGTGTGATCTGAGATAGCGCTCATGCTTCCTGCAAGGAGAACACAAAACCACCACAGTTTAAGTAACTAATATGAAACTAACTGAACTGAGAATATATTGTTTAAGGCAGGGTGTACTTTTGGTAATTTGTACTCCACAAGTGAATGACCATAAAAACTTACTTGATAAAGAGCACTGGGGAGCTGTTGATATTATAAAACACTGTTAGAAATTACCCCCTTTGAAATAATGTAGTTATAGAGAAAGAGGTAATTTTTCACACACAAAATGTGAGAAAAGGCTTCAGGCACACAACTCTATGCAACAAGGGTGGTTTTTTTCTTTAATTATTTTCTTGCAACTTCAATGACCACTTGAGCCCAAATTGTCACAGGTTTGTTATTTCATGCTAATGTTGGGATACACCAAGTGAGGATACAGTTCTTTGATAATTACCAAAAGTATACCCTGCCTTTAACCAAGGTTTACTTAGCAGAACAACAAAATTCACAGAGAACCAGTCACTATTTGGAAAGACTGTATATATTGATATCCTCCTGCCATCATATTAGAGGTAATTTGGGTTAAATTTCACGAATCAGCTTACTGCGGAATTCTGCGCTTACAGTGCCCTGTAAAGCACGCAATTCTATGCACCACAAGTGAAAAATTCTGCGGTAAGCAGAGCCATGAAATCTGACCCTGATGATGATGCAATGGAAACACATAAGTCCAGGCCCCGTGGCTCTTTTGTAAACATGTGATGTCACAGGTTACAAGGTGCATAGTTATGTTGCACGTGTGCACCACACAGTGTGTCATTACAAGTCTCTCCAATGAAGCCATTGCTTTTGGAAGACCGGTGCACTAGACAGGGGGACCAGTCTACTTGACGACCTGCTTCTCCTCATAAGTCGATCGTGAGCCAATTTTTGTGCTATATAAAAAAGCTCTTTGAATTGTCCATACCTGCAAGTCTTTCTAAAGTGTCAAATCCGTGCTTCAGTGCAATAATGTCAAGAAAAGGTAGTGTTCCATCTTCAAATCTGCAATGAATACAAACAACTGATTAAGAGAGTACCTGTCAAACTGAAAATGTTCTTATTCACAAGAGATTTGAATTGGAGTCTTAAATCTTATTCAACAAACACAATGAAAAGATTTGTCTAAATGCAAAAAAACACATTGTATTTCCCATGTCCCAATCATGTCCTGGTAATTTAGGAAGCCTCAAACATTAACCTGGTATAGTGAACTTAACTCGCCTGTCTGAAATGTTTGGTTTTTGAGCATGAAACTGACTTCTGGCAAGGTAAGCTTGCACAGTTCCTCCGCCAAAGTACGTCTTGTGCAGCAGCCGTGCAGCATCGTTCCTGACAATCAAAGCACCAATGCCAGTTGGAAATCCAAAGATCTTGTAGAAGGAGATGGAAACAAAGTCTGCCTTGCACTGTCCCAAATCGAGTGGGGAGGTGCCAACGAGTGACGCAGCGTCCAGTAGGATGGCCCAACGGTCCAGACCAGTTGAGCTAAACGGAAGACTCTCAATATTAGTATTGACTAAGTGATATTTAGCACCGGAGAAATTGGACTGAGCAGGATATGCGAACAGGCAGTTTCTAGAAATATGTTTGTCTTGCGTACAGCTTGAATTCTGGGCATCGTTGCTGGTAGGATACTTTGAGGTCTGATCAGGACAATTATTAAAAACTTTCTGGATGTCTTCATATGCGACACACTGGACGTCAGCTCCTTTCTTTCTGGCGATTTCCCGCATTCCCACGACAGATGTGTGGTTGTCCATCAAGTAACAAAAGAGTCCCGGTCTTCTACAGGCTGTATTTTGGGAGGGTAGGCTACCAGTGGAAAGGTTTGTACTACCAGGGTGAACAGAATCCTTCTCCGGATGAAGTTGTGAAGCACCAGAATGTTGAAACTCATCTGAAGTGTTTCTAGTTTGCTTCTGCACCTTTTGGGAATTTCTGGAAGCCCAGTCAAAGTTTTCTGCAAGCAGCTTCAGTGCCGCAGTGCATCCAGCTGTGAAGATGATCGAGTGATGGTCTGGCGAAGTGTTGAAATGCTGCAGTATTCTAGGGGTAAAACAACACATAGAAAGTTCATAAAGGAAGTGATGTACGATGTGATTTGTTCGTTCAAAAACTAGGTTGGTCAAGCACATCTACTCAGTGGTGTCTGAATCAAGTTCAATGCTACTCATGAACTACAAGTTCAGTTATGTGGTCCCCAGTACTCACCTATAGAGCACCTGCTCAATAGTGTCCGTACTGAGTCTACTGCTAACACATGGACTATGGAGTGGTCCCCAGTACTCACCTATAGCGCACCTGCTCAATAGTGTCCGTACTGAGTCTACTGCTGGCACATGGACTGTGTGGATTTCCATACACATTTCCCAACAGATCCTTTTGGAATGCCTCTAGTTGACTTTGTGCATAGAGTGTTGCTCCAGCATGGTCCAAGTATGTGTCACCTGTTGAGTGCAATAGGCAAAGAATTTAACTAAAGATTTGTACACAACTTTGGTAAAATTTTGGTAGGCTTGACGCACTTTCATCACGAGAACAAAATTATACATTCCTTACTTACCCTTCAACCTGGAGAACTCTTTCTTCTTGATACTTTCAATGCTTTTGTTGTAGCCTTCCATGTTTTGCTTTTAAGAAAGATCAAAACAGAAAACGAGTAAATGGCTTGTGTACCAATGCCTCAGTTACATGTGCATGTTGCATTGCATGTTACTTAAGCGATGAATTTAAGCACAGCGTTTGACGTATTATTTAAAGTTTGTCTTGCTTTTTGGGGATAAGTCATGCCTTTGAACAGGATCATCGGTAATCATGGTAATCTATTACTTCTTCTTTTTTGGTATGTTTTGTAAACCGTGCAATTCTCGCGCATATTCCAACATTTTGGGGACCACCTAGGTCTGAAGTATATTGCTTTAACGCGTGAAGGAAACAAACTCATGCACTTCAATGGTTCCCAATGTTCAACTAAGCGCAACAGCCTAGCTGGGATGCCTGAATGCAAAATGTTGATCCATTTTCAAACTATTCCGATGTTTTCAGTAATGAACGGTAAGTGTGACACATTTTCACTGTAAGGAGGGCTTGCTTCAGACACATTGTCTCCAGACAGTACCGCCATAACTGATAGAGAGAGATTTTTTTCATAGTGTACGTGGTCTTTCAGCTGCAAATCTTACTTCAATTGTCTCAAATAAATACCAAACACAACCAAGGAAGGTAGTGGTAGCACAAGACTAACTAATTACATTTTTTTTTAACTGCATGAGCTTTCGTAGCAGCAACTACTTCATCAGATCATAGAGCAAGGAACAGTTCCTTGCGCTATGATAAGATGCAATGAAATGGACATGTTAAGTGCACACCTAACCATGAAATGCACTGTCATTTTAGAAATAAAACAATTTTGTGGAACATGATTAAGATATGCAGCTTAGAATGATAAAATAAATTCAGAGTAAAAAAAGAAGAATATCCGACAACTTGCTTCCCTCATTGCATATTATTTTATATAATGGTAAATCAATCAAGGGCAACACTCAAAACAACAATTAGCCATAGGCCCTGGGGCCTATTATATGGCCAGATGGTCCTCAGAGCATTCTGCATTGAGGCGGCCCGCCAGATGTCCGATCATCAGAGTATGACACATTTGACCACTTATTAAAACAACACTCCACTAATTAAGTTAAGGTGAGAGTACTCCTAGAACTATTCGGTTCGTTACGCTATCGTCTCCCCGTCGGGGAAACGATAGCGGAACGAACCGAATAGTTCTAGGAGTAAGGTGAGAGCAACCCAGGATTGTAAAATAGTGGGCTTGGAAGTTATTATTATCATGTTTGAAACTTTATATTCAAAATATTGGCCTATGTTTTTAAAATAAAATTTACTCAGTTTAGCCTACACACCTCTATTCATTGAGGTGACATATCTAGCCTACATCGGTCAATCGTGATGAGACCATTGCGCAAAAGACTGATTATGATATTGATAAGAGAGCCACACCAGCCGATTCAACAAGGTCACAGGCAGGTGGGCTCATGTGGTTCATAACTTAACAGACCTCAGTCATACGCTCAAAGACTACTCTTGAAATTGAATATTTGTAATGTTGTCATCCTAGAAATAGAATTTCCCCAACATAAACAGTAAACATTTACCTTTTTTTCAATTTTATTTAGTGTGAACCTTTGACTTATCAAGTCATGCTTTACTTAGAAGAGGAGGCCGGCGGCGAAAAAGACGATGAAACCTGGCAGTAAACAACTCTTAAGTCCATATTATGTGTTGGGAAAAAGTGAAGGGTCCACACTACCACTACCACAGGTCAGCTGTTGTTCATCAACAGTCAGCTAGCAGTCAGCAGAGCTTGGGGGGAGGGAACTCGTGACATTACAGTGTCAAATGAGGGCGCTGTTTACCTTTTCCGCAAGAGAAGAGAGAGAAGAAGATGACACGAATGATCAATTCTTGAAAAATACCGACAGTCAGACGCAAGACCGTGTGGATAGGGAGCACCTTTTTGCCGATATTGAATCTATTTTTCAAACAGTAAATTATTTTCTAGGGAACACATTCGCCATTCTTCTGTGGAATCGAAATGATTAAAGCAATTTTAGTCTTCAACAATCATGGGAAACCAAGGCTGTCAAAGTTCTTCACCCATTATGTAAGCGTTTTAAAATGTATCAACGTAAACTTGCCTCTGTTGGTCATCTCGACCCTTATTTTTTGTGTGCTGACTCGCCATCTCCATCTCCATTGATTAAGTCAGCAAAATATCCTGCCGGATACATCAACGCTAACTTGCGCACTGCGTGTGGAAATAGACTACTGGTGGATATTAATTACTGATATGTCCCTTGAATTCTGCTAGTGTTGCGCTGTTCACAGCAGCTGAGGAGAGTGAGTTCCAGTGTTTAACAGTTGATACGAAGAATGAATCTTTGAAGGCCCTAGCTTTGTGACTGACTTGAATGAATTTTTGGTTGTTTCCCCTTGTATCTCTGGTATTAGGCTGAACATAGTTGTGAAGTGGAATGTCGACCAACCCATTTTTCATCTTGTAGAGCATACATAATTTCTTTTGATTTCTTCTGTTCTGTAGTGTGTCCCATCCCAAGTCATCCAGAAGTTTAGTAACAGTTCCCGCATCCCTTTGGTAGTTTCCTGTGCAAAATCTAGCTGCTTGACGTTGGACTCTTTCAAGTGAATTAATGATCTGCTTTGTTGAGGGGTCCCATGCAGATGCAGCATATTCTAAGAGTGGTCTCACTAAGCTCAAATAGGCAGTTGCTTTCACTTCACTGTTACAGCTCCACAAATTCCTGCGGATAACATTCTGTACTCTTTGAGCTTTCTTGATGGACTCCTGAACATGGATGTTCCAGCTGAGGGTATTAGATATGTGAACACCAAGGTATTTTTGAGATGAGACGCTGTCCAAAACTTGATTGCAAAACTTGTATTCATGCTGAGGTGGGTTTCTCTTGCCTATGGTCATGGTGCAGCACTTGCTTGGATTAAAGTTCATTAGCCAAGTGTCTTGCCAGTTTTCCAGGAGCTTCAGGTCCTTCTGCAAAGTGCTAGTGTCCCCGTTGGTAGGAATTGGGGCGTAAAGCAAGCAGTCATCTGCAAAAAGCCTGATCTGGGAGGTGATGTTGTTTGGCAGGTCGTTGATGTACAACAAAAACAAAAGTGGACCAGTGACAGTGCCTTGTGGTACACCAGATGTGACGGCTGCTGGGATATATATAAATATAATTTCATTTGTAACTTGAACCACCTCCATCCATGCTTGAACTTATTTTCCTTTGGGGAAAAATTCATATACGACCGCAATTTCCTGGAGATTTTTGTAATGGATGTTGGACTTTATTATTCATTTCATTTGTTATTTTTTTATTATTTAATAATAATATTAATAATAATATTAATTATTATTCCTCTTTCTTGTTGTTGTTCTTCTTGTTGTTGATTGAGAGAGATAGAGAGGAATTGATGGTGCTCTCTATCTTGCTAAATAAAAATTTAAGTAAATATGCTAACGTTTATTATTGAACATTGACCTTTAAATAAAATTTTGTTTTTATTCAAACGGCATTTTATCGCATGGCTGGTGTGGTTGCCCAAACACCAAAAATGAACTAATAAATAAATGGCATCCAGTGACTCTGAGTAGCAATTGTTGTGATTGTCAAGACCACGCTAAGACACCAAAATGGCTTAATTTTTTGTGATTTTGACACTTTTACCATAAATAGTAATCAAAGTGCCTGTTCCTCTCTGTATACATACATGTGCACTCTGTCAACTTTTCTGGACTGACAGTTATAAATTGACCTACAAATGAAGCTTGGGAGATAAAGTGGCAGTCAGAAACGGCTCTCTTCAATCACAAAAGGACTTCAAGAAAGACCCTTCCACCCTTGCAAGAGGTTACCACATTCCCTTTGAGTGTGAATGCGACAAGGTTTATATTGGGGGAAACTGGACATAACCTTCCCACTAGACCCGAGGAACATGAGCACATGAGAGGAGAGGACATTTTGAGAAGTCAGAGGGATTGTCAAGAAGCACTCCAACATCGCTGACCACTGAGTTAACTGGAGGGCTGCAGAACTCATCGCTCCCATCCAGGCATGGCACCCAAGACGGATCAGAGAGGCCATCGAGATCTACAAGCATGACACTGTTCCTCAAGACATCTACTTCCACATCAGTGACATCTACTTCCACATCAGTGACATCTGGCTGCCCCTCTTCCCAAGCAATGGATCTCATATATCCACTGTCACATCCCCCACTCCTTAGACTTGGATCTTCTATACCCCCACATGTAGGTTCCCTTGTTACCAACCGACACAGTTCAGTGAGCACACACTCCCCACCCACTCCCAGTAGGATCCAGTTCTAGTTCCAGCCTACACTCATCACTCAGTTTAAGCCCAGCTTAACCTGTTCTGGTTCTGCCTTCGCGCACCACTGAGCTAAGCCTACCTACAGGCTAAACCTCTTCAACGGGTTTTAAGCAGCATACAGCAACAGAGTCCAGCATTCTCCTGAAGATGATCACAGCATACTGATCGAAACGTCGAGTTGTTAAACCACTGGTTCTTCTCAGAACCACCACAGCTGTTAAGAGATTTAATTACATGGCCTTTCCGCAAACCTCACTTGTTGTAACTTCGCCATGTATGCAAAGTTTCAAATCCTACTTGACAAAATTTTTTTTTTTTTCAGAATGAAGACATGGAGCAGCAGATTATCCGAGAAACATTCCATCTGGTTTCCAAGAGGGACGATAACGTGTGCAACTTTTTAGAAGGTGGAACGTAAGTTTAGAGGCGCGCGCGTTCGCGCCTTACTGTACATTATCTTTATTTAAATAAGGAAGTTATGATCTGTTTTGAACAGTTTTAGTCACTTTTTCATGGACTTTATAAATGTTTTTTTATTATCCTTATTATTATATGTTTACATTATATTGTAGAAGAAGATGCTGTAACAATGAGTGTACTTTTTAAAAATCCAGTTGTAACTGTTTTTTAACTAAACCAAAAAACAGATTTTAGTTGTCCTATTCTCAATGAAAAAACCAAACTGGGGTGGGTGATTATTTCAAATCTAACCCTGTATGTAGCTAACTCGCAGAACTTCATGTTTGGGTCAAGGACACCCCAAATCACAATGTAAGAAAATAAATTCGTTTTATTCTACAAACTACAGGTTAATAGGTGGATCAGATTACAAGCTGGTCTACAGACATTACGCTACTCTGTACTTTGTCTTCTGTGTGGACTCCTCGGAGAGTGAACTAGGCATCCTAGACTTGATACAGGTGAGTCATGGCTGTTGCAATGTTTTCATGGATTCTTTTTCTTTTTCGGTAGGGACAAGGTCATTTTCTTTTAAAATGTGCACTTCCGTAACAAAAACATTTAAATGATGATTTAAAAAATAAATAGCTAAATAAATAACTGTTTCCTTTTACATTCAAAATAGGTTTGGTCGGTATTTTTGTATTTTTTTATTTGTGATAAGTTTGACGTCGGAGCAAAAGTTGTGGAAAAACAAATCATTTTACTGAAGTGGGAGACGAAATTGAAAAGACTAGCATCAGGAAATGTGAGGATCTTTCAAATGGAAACTCACACATTTTTTGCCTAATTTTTTCCCTAATATTATTTAACTTTCAATTGTGGTGAGTACATTAAAACAATTTGTCCATTTTGGAGAAAATTTGCTTTAACCATCTTGAATGAAATTGGCTTAAATCCTTTCACAGGTTTTTCTCTTGCAGATATTTTGTGTTTTCCTTTACAGACCTATGGATATATAAAAAAAGAAAAATCTGACCAAATGCACAAATGCACTCTTACACGTTATATTTAAGTTGCTATCATTTGTTTCAAAATGTTCAGGTTTTCGTCGAAACATTGGACAAGTGCTTTGAGAATGTCTGTGAGCTTGATCTGATATTCCATGTGGACAAGGTAACAGTAAAACACATTTTTAAAAATAGCGTTAACCTTAAATACCCATATATCTCAGTTAGTTTTTAAGAATTTTCGCTTTAGTTTAACCCTCCTACTGTTTGATCCGTTCATATCATCCACTTGGTTTTTCGACAGACAATGCGCACTATGCCAGCCTGTAATATGAGCCTTTGGTGAATGCATCTGTACACAAAAAGTTCTCTGAAAGTTTTTACCAGACACAACTATTGCATTTGAATGGTTTCAAATGGTTGGTCGGTTCATGAAATGTTTTACCACTAGTAGGAGGGTTACTAAATTATTACAGGAACACCATACTCTATATCCTTTTTGGGAGTCTTTTTGTTTGATTGTTTAGATGAACTTCCAAAAAAGGGAACTCAGCAAACCCGACAAGGGGGGTATAAACACCAAGCTGGCAACAGCCACACTCTCTCTCATACAAACATTGGTTTAACGTCTATGGTTATGAATTGCACAAATCAATAAACTGTGATTCAGTAACAAGACGATAGTACAATGTACTTGTTCTAGTCATTGTGAAGTCATCAGTTAGCTTGGTAAAGATTCGAGCCCACAATCTTGTGATTGCAAGTCCTGCAGCCTAACCACTGGAACACGTTAACCCTGTTGGGTTGATAATCAATGCTTCGGCTGGTGTGCACCAGCCATCGTCTTAAGGAGTCTGAAAAGATTCTCTTTCTTTTCTTTGAAGGTTCACAACATCCTTTCTGAGCTTGTGATGGGTGGTATGGTTCTAGAGACAAATATGACAGAAATCATGACGAGGATAGAAGAACAGAATAAGCTTGAAAAACAAGAGGTAAGCTGCTGGTTGGCTTGTGGTATACTCAAATGTTGTGATTTTCTCATTATTTCTTATGTGTGTAGTGTGCATCTATGATTTTCTCTCTTTTTTTGCCTTACACCTTGTGTGATAAGTTATGTCCAAGTTTACGATTCAACCTATGGAAGGACAGGGATCAGAAGGAAGTTGAAGGACAGGGATCACCCTAAGGGGATCTGACTTTTTATTTGGGGTTTCACATATAAAGTATCAAACCACAAGGCAAAGAGACTGGGTAAATTCTAATTCAGTTTTGGGTCGAACAACAAAATTGACTAGAGCAGGATTTGAACCTGTGACCTTCCCACATTTATAATACAACCTTGAAGTGGCAGGACGGCCGCTTCCCAGGTTGTATCGTAAATTTGGGTGTGATCCCATCATGTTACACGGCAGTTTCAGTTTGAAGGGCTTCTGACTGGCACCCCCGAACAAAGATTGTGACAAAATAGGGAGACTGCCCACATAAGGGCTAGATAGCTCAGTTGGTAGAGCTCCGGCAGGTTAATCCGGAGGGCGTAGTTTATATTTGATTGATTTATTTGTGAACATTGTACACATGCTGTATTAGTATTGCTTTGTTGTACTGTCAACAATGTTGAATGCTTTTGGTCCAAATAATTGAATAAATAAAATTGATTGTATGTGTGTTTTGGGTTTGGTTTTTTTTTTACAGGCGGGTTTATCAGCAGCACCTGCCAGAGCAGCAGCAGCTGTCAAGAATATGAATCTTCCCAACATCCCAACGCCGAACATCAACTTGCCAAACTTGCCCTCCTTCAAGTGAAAGCAATCATCATCAAGACCAGACTCCAGGATGCTGCTATAAAATGCACACACATTGTGTTGCCCAACTCCCCTCTCCACGTCAGTCAAAAGAAGTACCCTACAGTCCATCCAAAAGTGCAACGAGTTCATTCCTCAGTTTTTGGTCAAAGTTTGTATCTTTCTGCAGACACAAAGTTGGTTCAGTTCACCAAGGTCAGATCTCATACAAGTGGTTTTATGTACATCTTGGTACATTTGCCTTAGTACTTTTGATAATATTTCCCAGCGAGTTGACCAGCCCTTCGTAACCATTCAAATGCACGTGTTGTGTGTTGTGGAGAAATTGTTCACAGAATTATATGTGTATTGTGTATCATCCACCCCATGATTGCAGGCTTGCATAATGCATTTACCATTTAAAACCAAGTGGATGGTATTGAATGGTCAAACAGCAGCAAGGATAAAGGCTCTCTCATTGAGGTTTTGCTGTCACATTCAAATGCTACGAGTTGTTACCTTTGACCTGGAATGCTGCTCTAAAAGTTCTGAGAATGTCAAAGTGTCCTTTAATTGAGCACTTCAGATCATCGTTAGGGCTCATTATTTGTGTGGCCAGTTGGAAAACCAATCAAAGATGTGACGACAAGATTCAGGTAAAGCATTAGATAGCAACTTTCACAAGAGTACAAACCTTGATGCAAAAACCAAAATGATTTCAAACACTGACACAACACGTTCATTACAAGTGACCTGCTCTCAGAAAAAAAGGAGCTTCTTAATCGTACCCAACAATCATAATGATACTTACCACCTGAAATGTCATTTTAAAGATTGTGAAGATTTGGACTTTTCAGATGTTATTTTGTACTTACATGTTGCAAAGTTTTTTGGAGTTTATCGGATCAGTACTGAGCATTTGATTGCCTCGTTGGCATCAAATTAGACTTCGCATGCAGTTGTTTAAAAATGAATTTAAAATTTCGTTCTATAATTAAGTGTTCCTTGAAGAGAGGATACAGAACTGGTTGCATCATGTTTTCAAATCATCTAAGTATTATTTAAAGGTCAGCCAGAAAAACAATAATTAATTTGTAGTTTCTTACAGAAAGCTTGCTTGTTATAAAGATGGTAATGGTGGTAAGCATCCTGCCAAATTAATTTGTGTGAAATGCCCCCCATTGATTAGAAATCAATCAAAGTATGTTGAAAAATGTGAATCTCCAAAACTCAGCTCAAGGTGAGTTTTGGAGATTCAAAGTTCCTTGGCGTTCATTTGTGGAAGCTGCCAAGGCCATAGATGCGGTCGGTACCCACTGTCATCTCACTAAACTTGGATGGATTTGATGTTCTTGATAAAAATACAGTGGACAGTTTTTTGCTGTTTTCCCAACAAGTAGACACTGTATTCAGTTGAATCTTTCACAGTTTGACTTGTATTGTATCGTTATTGACAATTTGTCCTATAAATCAGCATTACACTGACAAAAACCGGTCTATGACCCTGCCTTCAATTTGGTGTTAGAAGGAGTCTGTAACCATTACATATTTTAATTATAAATAATTTATAATGCTGACCATTTTCGTGAGGTGAAACTACCTTACATAATACACCGATATGGGTGTGCAATAATTGTTTATTACATGGATAAAACATTTAAAACCGTTTATTTTTGGAGGAATTCTTTGCCAAGATTTCTGTATCATGAACCCAGGGCCCAATTTCATAAAGCTGTTAAGCACAAAAACTTGCTTAGCAGAAACTAGTTACCAGCCAAAACTCCATTAAGTTTACATTGTTGTGACTGGTACCCCGATCATTTTTTTGCTTAGCATAGAAAATTGCTAAGCAGTATTTTCTGCTTAACAGCTTTATGAAATTGGGCCCTGCACGTTATGTTTAGGATGGCTTTTGAAGGATGGCTCCATTTACAAGCACAACGTCATGTTACACCTGCGCATCTAGCAACCGTGAATACAGATTCCCACTGCACTAAAAGAGGGGCCAGACTACTTTCCATTCCAGCCTCCATTTGGGGTACATTGATTTGAACCAAAATGGCTGCCTTACAATTATGTTTTATGGCAACTAATTTGAGCAGTCTTTGGATGTACATGTTATGCATTCCGGTCCATCATGACCAAAGATAAAGTACATACTGTGTAATCTGTTCAGGGCCCAATTTCATGGCTCTGCTGCCGTAAGCAAAAAATCCGGAAGCAGGGAATTCTTTGCTTAAATGTCAAGCGTATTTCAAGGGTTAGCACTCCACGTTACTAGGCATTCTTCGCTTACACAGCTAGCACAGAAACTCGGCGCTGCTTGCACAGTAAGCGGAGAATGGTGATCGCAAGCACAGAAGTCGGCGGTAAGCAGACCTATTAAATTGGGACCTGCTCATGAGTTTTCAAGCTAAGCGAATTAATTTGGGTTTATCATTATATCAAACTGGGGATCCAGTCAGCAGAAGTTGGCACAAGCTTGTGAAGTCTTATAACATTTAGTTGTTAAAAAATACATTCTATTATCAGAAACCGTGTACATGTACAAATAATTTGCAAGTTACAAGTGCTTTGCAAGTTACAAGTGCTTTGCAAGTTACAAGTGCTTTGCAAGTTACAAGTGCTTTGCAAGTTACAAGTGCTTTGCAAGTTGTGCGCGGCATACGCAAACGTTTTTTTAAGGTTTTTATTTGTTAAAAACTTATGTGAAATTTCTTTTGAAGAAAAGATAATTATTGGTTTAGTAATTTGACATAAAATTAGGCCAGGCAACATTGTGCTAATTTAGCTGATCTTTACACCAGTTCTGTTGGTTGTTTTAGTAAGTTAGTTATCTCGAAAGTTTCAATGTTGTCATTACAGTTAAAGGTGCTGTCTGGTCAAAGTTACTGAACAATTTATTGAGTGGACTTCTTATCTTGGAGTTGCCCTCTTTTGGGTCAGATTGTTGAAGCCAAAGCTCAACAGTCATTCTTATTTGGGTCAAGTGGTAAATTACCACTGGTTATAGACCTTTATCATGGTGCAGCTATCTTGTTTATCTCCCATTCGAACCAATGTCACCATACCGAGGCTGGCAGGAAAATAGTCAGGTACCTTTGTGGTAAATGTACAAATCAGTAGTCATCATCGAAATATGGTTGACGGGGGACAAGACAAAAAAGGTTGCAACAAGGTTGCTGAGTTCAGTTTTCACAAGATAAGAGCCAAGGATCTCTTGACTTGAAGTACACAACTGTTCAGAGTAAGCTGAGATAGCATCTTTGTGATCTAGTGAATTTTGCATAGACATCATTTACATACATAGAGCTCCCTGTATGAGTTGTGGTGGTTCAATAACTCGACCGGTAAGCTCTGATCGTCTTCAGAAGAATCCCATTCTCTTCTCAGAACCACCACAACTCGTAGAGAGACTTTTATCATGGTGTCTCCGCGAAGCTCACTAAATTGTATTCCCACTATGCAAAGTTTCAAATCCTACTTGGCATCTTTGTAGTTCCACAACCAGGGCCCCATTTCATGAAGCTGTTAAATGCAGAAAAGACTGCTTGAGAAATTTATTTGCTCGGAAACAGTTTACAGGGAGCCAGTCATGAGCAATGTACTTAGCATGGTAATTTGGCTGGTAAACCATTTGTGCTAAGCAAGGGCTCGGGTTATGTAGATGGTATACAATATTTTAAACATTTGTGTAAGTGCCACTTTGTGTTAGAATTGTAGCCATGCCCCTTTTTGTGCGTAAAATTTCCGACTACTGTTGTGTTGTATGCAGACTTGTGTTCCTCCCAAGCCCCCCCCCCCCACCCCAACCCATAGGACTTTTTTGTTAGTACATGTAAGATAAAACAAAAACATGTAGTAATCAAAATTTGGCTTTATGTTAAACTATAGCATCTGTGGTTACACCTAAATAAGTTAATCTAAATACACCCTAATAATCTTCATTCTCCTCATCAAGCAATTGATTTGTGGGGGGGAAATGGATGTTGTCTCTGCATTATTAACCATAGATTTCTGTCTTTTATAAATGGTGTAAGTTTATTATGATGTCATAGAATATGAAGCTGTATTATTCCAAGTATATGTAAATATATCATATGTACGGTATAACTTTGTTGGATTGCGCAGTTGTTGTTTTTTTTGTCTCTTCCTTTTTCTGAACTAACAAATTTGCCAAACCTTCAAATGGTTTCAAAATACATTTCGGACAACCACATCATTGATGTTATTGTGGAGAAAGAGAACACAAGTCTATAAAAAAATTGGGGGAGTCCAGTCCAGAGTCTCCCTCAAGTCTATGGACCTTTCCCGTAAAATATGTAAATTGCATATTGCGCATGCAATACTGCTGGGCCAAGGGAGGGAACATCACGCCATTTTTGTATGGGGCTGATGTTGGTATGATCCAGGCGCATTTATGCACGTCTGCCTAGTGAACAACTCTATTTGCTAACCAATAGTGTCTGTGGTAATTAGCATTAGCTCATGGGGAAGGCCAACTGGATAAAGCCCAAAAAAAACTTTCCCCATGTGTTACAGACAGGATCAATAGTCTGTCCTGAATACCAACCCCCACCCCAAGCTGAGAAAAATAAAGACAGGACATGGGGCTATTTGAGCTGCTCTTGAAAATTGCTTTAAATTCATCAAGGTAAACAAAGATTTGAGTTACATCCTCTGTTGGCCCACAATGCACCTGACACCATCCATGAACAATCATGCTTGCGCCATCTTGGGAGTCTTTTTCCCTGTGTGTTACTGTAGTGTGTACTGCAGATTTTGAGCGATGGACCTGCAGTTATAGACTTGAACTAGGCCTATACCTTTCACATGCATTTTGACTCCCAAAATGGCAGACCATGGACAGACAGTGGCTGCGTGTGACATCAGAGCAAGGAGTCAATAGACCAATCTAAAGCCATATGGAAGTCGTTCGCCACACCGAAGACCTCACTCATGAGCTTGTGTAGGCATCGCGCGCAGCCTTTATCAGGCTTCATGCTGGCACTTTGAAAACAATGTACATGTAGTTGAAAAAACACCATAGGTCAAAGGTATCTGTGATGCGTTAAAAACAATCACATCCCCTTTGGTGATACCACTGCTGCCACTTCCCAGGTTGTATCATTAACTTAGGTGTGATCCCAGGCTACATGGTAGTTACAGGTTGAATGGCTTCTGACTAGCACCCCTGAACAAAGATATTGACAAAATTAGAAGACCGCCTACATAGGTCTAGGCATGTTAATGCGGAGGTCGCAGTCGAAGTCATGCTCTCGTAAATTTTTCTTTGTTCAACCCAAAACCTTTTTTTTGTAATGCCGAGTGCAATGTATGGGAATTAGTACCTTCATGTACCTAGTAGCAGTAGAACAACAGTCACTCTGTATAATCGGACCGACACTGAGTTTCAACCTACTGCAAATCATACATTTTTTTAAAAACATACAATCCAAACAATCTATGAATAAAGATTTTAAGTGAATTTATTTCAAAAACTCATAAAATTGTACTGTTCGATTATTTACTAATTTTTTGAGACTATTTTCTTTAAAGCAAAACATTCTTATACTGAACTTACTTAAAATTAACTCCTGTTTTATCATGAAAATTTGATCACATGAAAACCTGGTTCACCAGCTTGAATTGTCTCCACTGCTTCTTGAAACTTACATAATTTTAAGAAAAACTACTCATATAAAACAACCATTTACCAACCTTCTCAGGCACTACGTTTACATTTAACCCTAATTATCTTCAATAATTACACTTTCTTTATGACAAATGTTGAAGAAGAAAAAAAATTGAAAATAAATCTGGAACTGTTTAACTACATTCATGATTTTATTTCAGAGAAAATTTATAATATATATTTTTACCCAATATTAAAAGCTACAATAATTTGACTTCATTTCATTCATACAAATTAAATAATAAATTTGCACAAAATCAGCTACAACGGTTTGAATCATTTCAATGAAAGTTCTGACATTTGTTCACTCTGCAAAAAAATAAATATGACATAAAATGCCCTATCTCTAACAAATATTGCTTCACAGATCAGCGGTGTAGGAAAAAAAAGCAATGCATCAAAATGGTGTGTCAAATCAAAATTTAATCCAATCAAAAAATACTGCTTAGTATTTTCTGCCAAGTATAAATAAGCAGGACACCAGTCACAGACGGTACGTGTGACATGGTATTTTGGCTGGTAACCTTAATATGTTAAAGCACAATTTTATTTTGCTACCTTTTGTAATTAACCAGCGTTATTAAAACTGAACTATCAGATTGCTATGAAAACAAAAGATGAGAGTTGTCTATTAATTTAGATTGTTCAGTCTAGCAGTAAAGAAAACGGTGCACTAGAATTAAGGTTAAATGATATGGTCCTACTCGAGGTGCCACCATGTTCTCCCATAGAAACATGAAATTTGCGTTCTCCCTTAACCACTTCACATCGGATGGCGTTTATATCCACCAAATTTTTCTGGACTGGCGTACGGCAGACAGTTTATTACGACTGATCAACTTCGGTGCGCTCTCAATTCTTTGCTGGCAGCCGGATGGCTGACGGAAATATCCACCCGACATTCCATGATTGTGTAGCCTGCACAGGCATGCACCTACAGTGCTACGTTTTGTTTCTCCTGTAGAAAGAGGAAAACCAGGTATTGGAAAACACGCCTTGTTTTATTCCCTTTTCCGGGGGTTTTTGTGTAACCCTGGACTCCAGACCTTTACCCTGTTGTTGTACAAATGTGGCATACGAGAATGGACAGGCTGCCACCATTGTTTATTATTGTATTCTGCTCACTGGGAGGCAAGTCCAAGGTTCCAAGATTCCAGCATACCTTTAGATGGCCATGACTCAAGGTTCTGCAAAACGCAGTGAGTGCCTACTCATATTTTCTTACACGACAACATCAAATGCCGGTGTTTCCTATGAGAACCTTTGTTGTTGTTGTCTTTCCTTTTTCAAGCCAACAATATTTCGTAGGAATATTATTACTCAAGAAGCTCCAAAAAGCTGCGATAAAATAATACCACAGGTGGGCATTGCCAGAACTAGAACGTGAAGTGGTTAACAGTGGCCAGCTAAAACATTCGAGGACCTGTTAAAACTTTGGCCAAGTGTCCTGCTTACATGTACTTTACTACTGTACTACTTCAAAATTAAATTCACTTACAAAGGCAATGTTAAAAGGAAACCTTGGGGTATGAACTAGTGACAAGACAAGGTGACTGGTCTGGCTGACTTACCATTGAACAAGTTAACACGTTGACTGCTGGTCATAGATTCGTAGGGTGTTCCCATTTGCCAAGTGTGGTGCGCATGCGCGCATACCAAATAGGTACTTTTTTGGTGTCTACATGTTGTAATACAAATTCTAAGGATGTATGTCCTCACCACTGCCAGAAGCGTATTTGTTGCGTTCTCAGTGATGCCAGTGTATTCAATTAACAATACAAAAACCTTTCATTCTCTACGAGTATACTCGTAGTGGCAGAATCCGTTACATCTGTTACTATGAATATACTCGTAGGCGGCAGTCAACGTGTTAAGGACAAACCCTGAAAACCACTGACCACAAAACCCATAATAGCAGCTAGACTGTTGGACTACACAAAACCTAATATTCATCTCCATGCAATAGTTACAATAAGTAATTTCAAACTTTATACATAATTTTTTTTTATTATGAAAATACATATTCTTGCTATATTATGAATTTTTAAAAATCAATTTCATTGATTTTCTGTTTGACTGCACCCTAATGAATGAATATGAGAGCCAGACACAAAATATCTTTTCATACCGTACGAAGGCTCCATTTAAAAAAAAGCTGTAAAATTCATCTTAAGATGAGTGGTGAATGTTGCCGTAGTGATTTGTATTGTGACATCACAGTTCGCTTTGCACTTAAGATTGAAACCCATCTTCAGAGAAATATTTCCATCTTAAGAGAAATGTTAGCTCTTTGTGAAATCAGGTATTCCCATGGTGTTGCTCCATGGATGGGATTGTTCCATGGTGTCGCTCCATGGAAAGGGTCGAATTATCCTGTGCCATCAGCATTACTTTGAAAATCCCAAATGTAAGAGCTTCCTGAACATAGCAGGTCCATGCCAAAATCCCCTGAGGAAACAAGAAATGTACGTCAGATAGTTCCCTTCACCTAGGAACCTTTTACAATGAATTGTTGGAAAGATATGATACAAAGGTTACAATCAAGGATACAAAGGTTACGATTGGAGGACACAACAACACAATTGACTCTTGCGCAACTCGCCACGCGATCTTATAAACGGGCATTCGTCTTTCTAAAGCATGTTGTCAACACAACAACACCACGTGAGGTGAGGCACTGTGGTGGTTGAATGTGCGTACACAGGAAAATTACTGTGTCATATGGTTCTGTGACCCTCCGGTGAAAAGGCACTGCAAAGAATGAACAGATTTACTCTCTGGATGGAGTCGTGTCTCATGCCTTTGACGAACACCTGTTCCTTTCACATATCAGCCGAGATTTTGTAAAGACAGATTATAATGCATTGTCAAGAGGCCTTTCATCTCTCTTGGGGACTGTTCAACTGGGCGTGGGTCGATGATTGGCAGTTACATAACCTCTTTCCAGGGAATTATTCCGGGGAAAACCCATGCACTCAGGTAGGGACTGAAAAACCCAATCCACATAGTGCCCCTGGTGGGATGCGAACCAGGGTCCTAGAGGTGGAAGGCGAGGACAGATTCCACTACGCTAACCCGACCACCCAAATTAATGTGTTGAAACCTCATTTTGCAATATTTTTCTTTAAAAGCACTCCCACTCCTACTCCTACTCGTACTGAGAGATCCAAGGACTTGGAACTCAGCTGTTGGACTCGGTACTCAGACACTTGTGTTCATACTCGATGGCCAAGGTACTCGCACTCATGTACTACTCGGTCATCCTAGTACTCATCAACACTTGATGCTCGACTGAAAAGCACTTGACAACAGCACTGACATGCATTAAACACTTTACGCGATTTGCCTGCAAAGAGGCAGGGGGTATTGGAACTGTGTGACTAATGGCGAGCATTTGTACTTCACTTACTTTATGAGTCCATTCCAATACATGGTCGGCATGAGATCAGCCTTTATGTGGTAGGCAGTCCTTCTCTCAACACCTTGGTCCACTGGGAAAGTCTCCATGGGCTCTAGGTTGTAGTCAAACTCAGCCAAGACGCATGATCGACGTCCAGTGATAAGAGGACAAGATGTGTAACCATCGTACTAGGTTCGAGGGTAGTGAAGAATAGTGATTGGTGACACAGTACAGTTTGAAGTAACTCAGAACTCTCAAGTGCATCAAGTAATCTGCCAATAGACTGAAACTACCTCCAACCTGAGGGTCGGACTCATTTGCACAAATACAAAGTTATTATTCCCAATTATGTGAAGACACCCAGCTGCAAGACACTGCATTTAATTCACTTTTCACTGTAGGTGTGAAAAAGAGTTTTTTTCCCTCTGCTCAAAGGCAAAGTATATCTTTGGTTTTTGGAACCCTTTGATTGTTTTAATCCTATATAAAAGTAGATATATATACAATAAAACTGACCTGTGAAAATTTCATTTGAAAAGGTAGTAGAATTTTTGAGATACTGCCGCAAAATCTGGAGTGGTTATGTCCACACAGTAAGAATAATCCGTAATTTGAACACACAATCTGAGAAACGTTTCATGCATGAAACGTTTTTCAGCTTGACAATTTTTTGAATCTCTTTCTCTAAAACCACATTCCTCAGAAGGGGATCGTGTTGCAGTGCTTCTTACCAAGCAAGTCTTTTACGGTCATTAATTATCGGAGTAAGGGCCCATTCAGAATTTTTTTTTTTTTTAATTTGATTTTTTTTTCTCGATATTGTGGGTGGGTGCGTCACAAGAAATAACTGAAAATCGAAATTCAGTTTTTATTTAAATAAAAAAAAGTATATAAATTAACAAACGAAAAAGAAGAAGAAAAAGTACCCAGCTGGCCAAGATTGTCAATTCAATTCCTGATTAAACTACAAAGTTGTTTGTTTATGCCTGAAAAAAAACCATTGAAAAACTACTGATGTTGGAGACCTTTGGTCTAAAATATCTGGTTCATTTGAGGCATTACTTTGTTCTTCAGTGTACAGATTATATTATGAAGTCATTCAATATTTAAAAATCAAAATTTGGGGTAGGTGGGTGGGTCAAAACAACTTCGAAATTTTGTAACATTGACTATTCTGAATGGCCCCCAAGTACCAAAGGTATAGCCTCCCTTTACTCTAGTCCTTACCTTTTCATATGGAGTCAGGCCACTGACTACAGCGTTAATGGTCTTCAACAGGATGCCTGATTGTCCAGCTGGAAGAAAGTACAGCAGCAAAAGGCATCAGATTAGTCAACAACATTCAATTCAATTCGATTCAATTCAATTGTATTTATTTCATCACAGTTTACAAGTAAAAAGTGAAAATTGTTTTCCCTGTGTGCACCAAAAAACATTCCAATTCATTACTGATTACAAAAAAAGCTCATTACAAATTACATACACAAAAAAATACTAATTACAAGAATTAGTTTTAAACAATTAAAAAGTGAACGTTTTAAAAAGAGAGTGAAACATTCTTTCAACATTAGGACTATTGTCTAACAAAGTCGATATTGGTAAAATGATTGCGGAGCAAAATATGATCACACGTAACGTCCTAACCGATAACCATGGGCCATAATCATTCAAACAAAAACAGACAGAAAAAACAATCTTCAAAGCATTACCGATAGCTGCTGCAGTCTTGGATGTTGGGAAGTCCGTACAGTCACCAATCCCAAAGACATTAGGGTATTTGGTGTGTTGCCCAGTGTCCTTGCTGACGCTGAGGAACCCCGAGGGTCCTGCCAGGGGACTAGCCTTCAAGATATCTGGGGGCCCCATCGGTGGTGGCACATGCAGCAGTTCATACTAGCACAGGAATCAAAATGAACTCTTTTAACAGGCAATTATGCATTCACAAAGCCAAAGGTACCATTTCAGACATAACCAAGCTCACAGAAAAAATTCCAGCAAATACATTTTATAGTGCAGCCATCTTCTTTTTACCCTCACTCTTCTAAGGCCGTGTCCGAAACGGCGACTTCGGCTACAGCTACGGCTAGATCGCGCGCGTCTGCCTATTCTTTAACACTGGCAGACGCGCTGATCTAGCTGTAGCTGTAGCCGAAGTCTCCATTTCGGACACGGCCTAAGTACCCACACTGAGGCTAGAATGATGAAATAGTCTGGCCTCTTTATTGTGAAGTGAGATTCGGTATCTATTACTGCTAGCCCTCACAGGGAAACGAGACCGTGAGGATGAAAGCAGCAGTGGTCTCTTCAGGATACTCACGGGTATTGTGATCAGCTCGTTGGGATCGGTGTTCAGGTTCGCAAAGACGGCTTCCCGGGTGTCCGGCTTAATCTCCACAAGGTTGCGCTTCAAGTTGACCTGGATCCCTCGCTCCTTGCAGATTCTGTTCATGACAGCGGCGTACTTTGGAGCACTGAAAATTGCCCCTAACGGTGAGCAGTACATGACGGTGGCATTATCCCGCTTGTTATTCTGGGAGAAACAATGAACTCATGGATCTTAGATATTGAGAGGGCGGCCAATCTCAAGGAATTTGATAAAAACGGAATTCAAACAATCATAGCTACTTCCAAGTACAAGCTCTGTTAAATGTCACCTTCTGTTGAATGGCTTCTGACTGGCACCCCCGAACAAAGGTATTGACTAATAGGGAGACCGCCAACATAGGGCTGGATAGCTCAGTTGGTAGAGCGCCGGTACGTTAATCTGGAGGTCGTTGGTTCAAGTCCCGCTCCAGTCAATTTGTCTTTGTTCAAACCCAAATTATTCTGAACAAATAATAAATTATTATTATTATTACTATAACAATAAGGACGGAGGATGCCTCATAATTGACCTTAATCACCTGTATTCAAACAAGGGTGCTTGCTATGTGAACCAGAAACACCAGGGTTGACCCCTTACTCTTCCACGATTAGTGTTTTGGGTCCTTTAAGTGCACTACCAATCCTAGTACACAGGACCTACAGTGTACTGTCCGAAAGACAAAGCAGTTATGGTACGTAATGCATCTAGCTCTAGGACACAAGTGTCATTACTGGGACTCGAACCCTGATCAGAAAACTTCACAGGTTGCGTCCAGTGCTCTTAACTGCTCGGCCACGACACACCATAAAAAAACAAACTTAAAAAGGTAAAAGCGCTACTAACCTCTCTGAAGTATTCTTCAGCCAAGTACATGATCTTCTGCGGTGCACCAGCACACTTGACAGGGGTGTTGGGGAACGTAAAGATAGCATTGCCGCTCTTGAAATTCTGTAAGGCCTGGTAGGTCTTGTCGACTGTGTGGTAGGAGTAGTTGCAACACACTTGCGGGTCTTGCTCAAGTGCCTGCACTAGCCCCTTCAGCTGATCAGGTAGAACAAGATTGTGTTTCATGTTAAACATCAAAAACCGTGTAGGGTACTTACTATTATTATTATTATTATTTATTCGGCCAAATATGCAACAATCAAACATACATACATGAGAGTGAACGAATAATTCAATATAGAATAGGATAGGTATTAGGATGTCTAGTTTATAAATGTACAGACTGAAATTAAAGAATGGGTTTAAAGATTGAAAGTCCAAGAAACAATACGTTAACAAAGCAGCAATTGAACATGGGCTAAGAAGTATGCGTAGAAGGTTGCGAACTACAGTAATTATATAGAGTTTAACAACAATGAAAACAATGCATCATAGAGAAACACCAAGTAGTTTTTAGTTGAAGGTTTTTAAATTTTGAGACCCATTTATGTAGCCTGTTAAAACAGGTTAACAAGGTGCCGAAGGGCATTCAGCAGCCACTGCCAGAAACACCAGGACAAACCCCCCTATATTAAAGAGGACGGGAAATGTCAAATTCAATTTTGTGATCTACTCATTTTCCAGTAGAAAGAGTCCTCATGTGAGTGTGGAATAAGTTACAAATCTCTAACCCTAACGTGGTGTAAATTGCATTGCATTCGATACCCTTCCGGGGTAAACTTTGTCAACATCCCAAAAATCCGATGACATTATTCGAGAATTTCTGGTTCGTTCCTGACTTTCAATGATATTCAGTCAAAATGGGCCTTGAATGTGACATTTCGACTGACAAAATATTCTTCCTTGGTATGTAAGGACCAATTAGTTGTTGAAATCCAATGACGTCACATTTCAAATTTCGCTCTGAAAAAGTCATCACTCTTAAAGACTGATTGCAGTGACACAAAATGGCACCACGCTGTTTTCACCTTCCAGCCCGAGCTCAGATAAATATACTTGGAAAACAACATGGCTGTACTTTCATCATTAAGGTGAAGTTTAGATACTTGCAGGATTTTTATTGAAAGCTTACACAGTTCAGTTTACTACCTGATCAAAGTTTAGTTGCAGTCCCATGGCAACAACCAGGTAGTTGTACTGTAGCGTCTTCCCTTCAGCCGTTGTGAGGCTGTTGTTCTCGGGGTCAAACTTGACTGCTTTGTCCTTGATCCACTCGCATGCTCTGGGCATCACGTCCTTCATAAGCTTACGAGACTGCTCTTTTTTCTTTTGACCGCCTCCTACAAGTGTCCACATGGGCTGATAAAAATGTTCCTGGAATAAATCATTGTATACAAGTTTAAAAAATTTGTCATTGATGATTATCATTTTATTATTATTATCATTATTAACTTTATTATTTATTTCTGGTAATGAAATCAAGGAGGCCTCATAAATGAACTTAATCACTGTAGCTCGCAAGCCTGATGAAGAACATTTGTATGTGAAACAGAAACACAGGGGTTAATCCTAGCCCAGGTTGGACTCCTCCGTTGCGTACCATTGCAAAAAAAAAATTATAACAAGCATTTTTAATATTTATACCTGATGGAGGAAGCTGAAACTTCCTACACATATTCCTTTTGTCCAGAACTCTCAGCCTGCTTGGTTCAGAATTGTTAATTTTAGCCTCGAGTGACATTATTTGGAAAATAAAATGGAAATTGACGTCTCCTCTTTAACTTTCTGTACTGACGTTGTTTATGAATACTCGCATGCAAGCGCGCCCATAGCAAGTTCGTCATACTTGTTCTAGTCTGGTGCAAGATTCCTCTCACTGATGTCCTACCAGAGCTAGGGTTGATCCCTGCTCCTCCATGGTAAGTGTTCTGGGTTCACTACCAATCCTAGTACACAGGACTTTTGGCTTAGTGTTCCATCCAAAGGTTTTAATACAAGTATGCAGTAAGTTACAAGCCATTGATGGATCACTATACATTTCATTGATAAAATAATGAATAAATTTAAAGAAAAATAAGAGGCGTAGTTTTCTTACATCACTCGGTTCAACAACAGCAACCTGTCCTTTGCCATACTTGCGGGATAGGTTGCTAGCTAAAGCCAGGCCACCCGAACCACCACCGACTACGACAAACTTGTACATACTCTCCGATGGGCTGGGCGACAAGGGTGACTCTGCAGTTTCACTGTGTGCACTCCTCGCATGACTGACTTGTAACCGTGGTAATGCCTTAGTAAACCTCAAACAGCGCGAAAGACTGGTCACTGACTCCAAGTAGAAGGCCATTATGTGATCTGTAAAAATCCATTTGTACAATTTTTCAAATGAAAATATTACCTTTTAGCTTTAAATATCATGTAATAAATCACAAGGGAATCTGACTGGGTAAAATTGATAAGAGCGGAACTTGAACCTGCGACCTCTGCATGAATGTGTCGGCGCACTACCAACTGAGCTATCTAGCCCTAATGTTGGCAGTCTCCCTATATTATCTATATCTTTGTTGTGGGGTGACAGTCAGAAGCCATGCATCCTGTAACTGACGTGTAGCCAGGGATCACACCCAAGTTTATGATACAACCTGGGAAGCGACAGTTTTAAAATAAAATTTAAATTTTCTTAAATTAAGTTAAAGGATTACTATTTATTGAAAAGTCATTTGGATAAACATGGGAAAAGGATAATTATTGGAAAACGATAAAATTCATCTTTGCTTCGGGTACAAAGTCGTTTTGACTAAATGCTTAGAAAAGCCAAATCGAACCGCAAGTTTTCACTCATTACGACCAAAAATGGCAAATAGTTTATCAATTTACTTAATTACACACTCATGTATGGCTTATGCACATCACCAACTTAAATTTATATTATCCTAATTACTGAGCATATCATATGCACACACACACAGTGTGAGTGCCATCAACAGTTAGGCCTAATGCCGTTCGTCAGGGCGGATCAGATGATGAAAAAAAAAAGTTTGTAAACAATCTCCCATTAATTATAAAAATCTTTTTAAAAATGAAGACTTATAAAAATTAGATCGCCCGTTTTTGAATATAACAAGGGAGGGTGTCCTTCCGACGCTGAGATAACATATAAATAGTAGGTGTAATTCGTGCATGTAGTTAACACGCACTTTTACGGTATTTTGCACGTATTCATGGCGACTGTAGTGTAATGCGGGCTTTACATGTACACTTTCGTGACTTTTAAGAGAAAACATGTAGGTATTGTTGAATCGTGATAGGCTAGGCAGCCACAGTAAAAATCAACAGAAATCGAGAGGGCGTGGAGAAGTTGAATATAGCAAACTCCAAACAGTGCTTCCTGATACTTGAAATTTATAATGCAACAAACCCAAACATTAAGAACAAACAAATAGAGACCTAGTCTTTGTTGAACATTAACTGAGTGGATAGTGATAATTAAATACAAGTGTTTTGGTGAGAATTTGAGTAGTTTTTTCTGTTTTTCTGTATTTTCTTGTGTTTCCAGTAGTTTTCCGGTATTTTCCTATAGTGTTATTATTGGTAGTAATACGATCTGTTTATTAACACCGCATTATAACAAAACGACCATCTGAAATCGTGTATACCAAAAATATGACCTGGCTAGAGCGTGCGATCTGTCACATACACAAACTCAGTCAAGTGGACGAAGTTAGCGTTGTTCCGTCCCAACTTGACAATTGTCCCAACTTGAGTGTTAAAAAATGGGACGTCCCAACTATAGTTGGGATCGCCCATAGAGTTCAACAGGGCACCGTGATCGATCATGCACAAGTCTTATTTCAAACCCGGGTCTCGGCTCCGTACA
Organism: Pisaster brevispinus; assembly: GCA_023634235.1. NCBI lineage: Eukaryota > Metazoa > Echinodermata > Asteroidea > Forcipulatida > Asteriidae > Pisaster > Pisaster brevispinus. The sequence continues at coordinate 18,792,454 of JAMKCF010000006.1, read as the reverse complement.
AACTCATGTCACGGGCCGTTGCCCAGGACGAGGTTTGGAAAACCGCTAAAACTAACTCGGTGTTAATAGTGTTTTTAGAGGGTTCTGACAGCGGCCTCATGCTCATACCGGGTGACGCTTTCAGTCTCAATAAGGCCTACGCATTTAGTTTCCCTTATCTCGAAAAACCAAAATTCTAACTTATTAATCTAAAATATTCTCAAGGGAAAGTGGTCTTAAAAACGTCATACTATGATACTTACATGATTTGATTTTATTCATGGGGTGCTTTGTGTTTACTACGTCCCAACACTCAAGTTGGGACAAGTCCCAACTACTGAACTATAGCTGGGACAATTGTCAAGTTGGGACGGAACAGCGTTACTCAGCAAAATTGCCTTACAAATTTACAATCATCAAATTGAATAGGCCTATAGATAGTATATGATCGATACATTGACGTGAAAATTTCTACTGCCGAAAACATACTTTAAATTAATCGATAAGCATTTTATTAATTGGACCCCTAAAAAACAATCAAATACGAAGAGTTTTCAAAATGTAATTAGGAACTGAAACACTTACGTGGTCTTAATTTGTGTGGGAAGACTTTTCTTGGGTGATGATCCGCCGAACTTTTTTAGCTCCAGGCCAGGCCATGTATGTGGTGTCGGTTAATACCAGGCCCAAAACGTTGGCATTTTAGCAATGCAAAAGCTGAGTGGTGTGTGGGGCCAGTCTAAAAGCTGGAGGGGGGCGGGGGCGGGACAAGTTGTATGCCAATGTTGACCCTCTCCTCCAGGGGCGCGGCGTTTTGGTGACCTCTCCCCCAGAAGCACGTTTGAGCTTGGCGGTTCCGATCGACAAACCGTAACCTTGCTCGCTCTCGGTTCCAGCTAGCTAAAAACGGTTCATTCATAACTAGTTCTAACTAGTTTTGTTTTAACTTGCACTTATTTACAAGGAACAACTTTCCACCTGATTCACACGCACTTAGTCGCGCGCAACATCAGACTCAGAGCTCTTGCATCCAGTGGACTCATTGACGAGTACGACGTAGATGTGGTTGAAAATGGTGAATTCCAAAAAACTATAACAAGATCAACCAAATTTAAAGCATGCTAACGCCTGAAATGTGAAAATAAAATAAAAGACGTATGAATTTGATACCATTAAAAACGGACATCCATGGCTTCATTGAAGAGATGGACGTACGTAGGCCGCACAGTGGCGTAGGGGGCGGGCTGGGCACGTGGCCCCCTGGATGTCCGTGCCCGATCCCCCCCCCCCAATTTTGTTGTGCGTCTATTAAGACCCTGTATTTAAACAATGCAAACGCAACCACAACTAATTTGCCAGAAAAATGGTGCACACCCTAAGCCCGACCCCCACCCCACCCCTATATTTAATCGCCCCACCTCACCCAGCCCATACATTTATTTGTTTTCAAGTTGAAATTCCTGCTTCCAGCATAGAACTTTGTGGTTGAAACGTTTGGGGGAAATTCACCACAACTCGGCACCGGGCTCGTTGAGTTCATTTATCGAAACAAGGTAGAGCGCATAGCCCAAGTGCAAACATAGGCCTTACGTAACGAACTTTCTGGTACCGGTCATTCAGAATAATAAGGATTTAAAAGTCCCAAATCATGCCTAAATTGGCAGTTACATTTCTTTGACGCCTACGTTATTGTATGCAGTAGTAGTCCTGATGAAACATGGATGTTTCACGTGGCTGGACCGTAAGGCTCGGGCTTACTACGGAATGAAACAAATCTTTCAGAAAATGTCTCGCCTCTAGTATTTCCAAACATTAGGCCTACTATCGTGGAGAACCATCTGGTATCGATCCTTAAATGAAATTTTCAATATTTCAGAGAGATTTCCTGGTAAATAAAGCACTTTTATTTCCACATAACATTGAGTATTGCAAAGTATAAGAATCAATCGCGCTTGCTTTAGTTACGTTTAGATTTTAGAAGCCGGGCGCCTGTTGATTTTGAGACTAAACATCAAAATACAAGTTAAATATTTCCTGTTATTGTGTAACGTTTCATAAACCATACTTATAAGTATTATTTTGTTTTTGCTAGAACACGAGACCAACTGGTTATATCATCCCCGATGTATTACTGCTTTCTTTTTCTGACTTGAATTGTGTTCCAGTTGTGACAAACCCTGGTGAAGTGTAATTCAATACGCATTCACTATACTTGCGACCATTTTGGCGAGAGTCTCCGTGCATGATGCAATGACGGGTGTCCCGTGTCATTGACATGTTGTCTTCCCAGTACAGTACAAACATTTTAAAACTTATTTATATTCATAATGTTGTAAAAAAACCATATACTTTAACTTGAATAAGTATGCTAATAATCTCTGCTGACCTCAATAGACCTTTATAGCGGCAGCCGTCTTGTTTTATCTCACATTATTCAAACCAAACATCAAAACCAGGACTAAACTGGACTAAGCCTCAATGAAGAGTCGAACATGATAATGATAATGGAAGTATTGTAAAAAGAATAAGGTTCAACTTTAAATGAGAATTAATTGAGTGTATAATTTAAAATGTTGGACATGCACTCATCATAATATTATGATTATATAATATTTGAAAAAACAAAACAATTTAGCACTTGAAATTTGGCATCCTTTGTTGATATATTAAAATAAACATTTGAAATAAAAAATAAATCATTATAACAGGTGGTGTTTCTGGTGTATACATAGCATTTATGAAATATTATAATGTACTTCATGAAATCCCTCTAAAACATGCTAACAATTATTTGCAATATTCAGTTGGGTTGATTAGGCACAATATTGACTTTCAGCTTGTCTTATTATTAGTTTCAATACTTAAAACATACTTTTACCGGCCCTGCAATGTAACCGTCGTGTCAAAAAACGTCACAAAGTTAGTTAAGTTCTATACAAGCTTAGTCTTTTTTGCCACCTAACCAGCATTTCCTTTTTCCGTATTCACAGCGTTCACACAGGCTCTGTTGGTGTGGTGGCGGTCGATCATCATCCTCGTCATCAGGGTTGTGCCTTTTGATTCGGTAGCTTCCGTCTTGCAACTTCCAACATCTTTGGGGGAAATGAGATGAAATGAAAAAACACTTTTCATTATAAATGAAAAAATGTTTTTCCCTTTAATCTTACACTCGACTTCACTGCCTATAAACACAACTGTGGTGGGTTCAGCGTTGGGTTAAAGATTAGGGTATTATGACTAAACATTCGTTTATAGAGGGCATTAGTAAACAAGCTTTGAAAAAAACATTTCGAACTTGGTTTGACCCAATCACCCCAAATTTTCAAAGATTGACAGACTATCATAAGAACTGAAGGCCAAAGTGATGCCTCAGTTGAAGCAGACATTTTCGATCAACGTTCTCCCAGCCCCAGGAGTTGTCACTCAGTGGCACTCAGTTGGCACTTCATGGAACTTTGCAGTTGAGCACATTTTTGTCTTCTCGCTTCAGTTATGGAGGTCGGCTATCGAAACAACGTCGACCAATAACAATAGACAGCACAGACATGATAAATGACCTGGAAGAGAACGAAGGGTATGTTTCCCCTTAATTTTTATTTATTTTTTATTTTTTATTTTTCAGTTCTTTCTTTGAACCCACCCACCCACAGAAAAATTGACTTTTAAACATTGATTATTTCGAAATGCCCTTATTGAAAATAACATCACACCTGTATCGTGAGGTTCATACCAACTAATCTTATATAAAGATTAATATAAAAAGTATATATATATAAATATTTATTTTAAAAAACATATCTGCTCTAATAGGCCTAAGTGTCATTATTAGCTTGTGATTAAAAAGAAGCCACAGCATAATTTTACGTGACATGCTCAAAGATGATGTTTGTTGGCAAGAAATGCAGGGATTCGCATCCCATATTCTGTTCTTGTGTCAGAAAGTGAGTAAAGCAGGCCCAGCTACTCTGCCACAAAAATCTAGTCTCAGAACACATTATGGATTAACAGACAAGGACAACAAAACATCTCTTACAATAGTTTAATCTGATTGTGTTATTCTGGAGAAAAACATGGTATGATAAACACTATTTTTCAGAAACACAGCCGGTGATCACCTGTAATTTTTTTTAAAGGTATACACTTATCAGGTTGGTGGGTGTATTTTGTTGATGACCACACAAACATAGTTTTTTTCACACTTCTCAGTTCACTGAGAAATGTGCATCTCTTCCAATGTGAGGTACCTTTCTACTGCATGTATGACCATGTTTTCCAACTCATCTGGCGGAAACCATAACTGGTTCTCGGCATTGCACCCTTTGCATTTCTGCAGCCACGCCCTGGCAATCCTCTGGTTCCGGAGATCGATGGTCAACCACGCTAGGTTGGTACTCCAGGAGTTCTTGCATTTGTTGCAACGTCGGCAGATCGCTCTCCCATGTACACTCTGAAAAGAGTAGTCCCTTGGGATGTCTTGAGGATGCACGGGATTCTCGAACGCATTGTTCATAACGTCTCGGATCAGTCTTGCCATGGTAGTGCAGCTGTGCGCAAAGGAGGTGTGCGACGAATTTAGAGGTGGGCAAAATAAGTACTGGACAAATCCTAATTCTCCTGACAAAGACTACAGCAAAACAGCTGAAAGTGAAGGGGAAAAGAGCTCAAATAAAGGATTTTTAATAATAACAATCACAGTCAATAACTGTATTACTTAGGTGAGAAAGGCCCGATTGGGAGTGGTCAACCTTCCAGACAACAATCACTGAGCAACAGCACACTCAATACGAACACATTTTTTTTTATGAAGTCTGATCAACTTGTACATGCACAGAGTAAACCTGGTAATGGTGTTGGATACTGCCACAGCCCACAACGACAAGCACAACAACAAACTTTTCTTGAAAAGTCACACGATTTTGCTTAATATCCACGGTCGTCAGTCGGGAAACAACATGGTGTCTGACTTATTTCTGTATCAACACAAAAATTACATGGGAATTCCCCCTTCATAGCGCCACCACGCGGGAGGAAATGACGTCAACTTTTCATGTGCTGATGCAACACATAACCCTTACGCTTTGACTTTTGGCTTTTCTCTTAGTCTATGTATAGCCTTATATACTTTTTTTTATGTATCTTTAATGTATATAGTTGTAAAATCATAATTTAAGACCAGCCCCCTCCCCCCCCCCCCCAAAAAAAAAACACACACACACACACACACACAAAACAAAACAAAACAAAACAAAACAGGGTCGGGTAAGTTAATCGAATAGTTATTCAACAAACTTTTCGTTCCGAACTTAAAATGAATAAACGTGAGAAATTCTCGCCGGTTTCTAAGACAAGTTTGGTGACTTTAAGATTGTCATGGACAAAAAGGATAACTCTAGCAGTGGGCTCCATAGTTGACAATTATGTTACATGATGGTACGTGAGATAGCTGACCTGAGGAGACAATTTATTTGGCAAAAGACAAATTTACATTTGTGACAAATCGCAAGAAGAGCCAAAGTCTATTGTGTCAGGAAAGGTTGCAAGTGTTTTGGATTGTACAAATACAATTGTTTCAAAGCAATTCAAGTGGTTGTTTAGTTGGTCTTAACCGGTCGTTTGCTGGTTGTTCAGTCCTCATCGTCTACTCACGATGTAGTTCTTGGTTTTGGTTCAAGACATGTTATCTTTTATTTAGTAGTGTTTCATCGCAAAGGAAACCAGATTGATAATCTTAGAACCAAGAATGCAACATCAGTCACACCACACTTTACCTGCCAGTAAACCTGCTGCAAGAGTAGAGAGTTAGTGCTATCTCCTTGGCCAACACTTTAAATACTTAAGGCCTTTACTGTCTTACCGTTCACACAAACTTATACACCACTGACGTCTTCCCCCCCATGGACGGTCTGCTCGTTGTTTTTCTCTTCCTTTCTTATCTCTCGTCTTCTTCAGTCTGTGTGGTTATTTTGTCCTTCTTTACTTTTCTATTTTTCTCTCATCTTACTAATTTTCCCTCTCTTTTTTTCGCAGCGCTCACAAATAAAGGGTTGAATGTAGTTATTTGCAATGATAGGTTTTATAATAGGTTTTCATTTTTACCCTACAGCTTAAAAACGTGTTTCTCCTACCATTTCCCCCTTTTTCCTTTAATTTGAACTTTGATCTACATGACCAAGTGATGGTTATAGTTATGTTGTTGATTTATTGTCTGATTATTTTTGAATTTTCAAAGAATTAGCTGTATGCTCAGTTGAAAATGTCTACATTCAGAATTGATTTAATGCTGATTTATAGGAAGATGTAAATATTAATTTAGCTGGTCTAAATTATATATTTAGTACTCCTAAATCATACATGAATCATCACATGAATGGTGACTGGGCTGTAATATTTGACTGCATGTCATGTTACATAACTTCACACTTATAGTCCTAGGTTTGTGCCAACAGTAAAAGTAGCAATAGCGGAATTGCAGATCCATTTTTAGTTGATGGGTATTTTGCTCAAAATATTTACTCATCTTTTTAGAGGAATGATTGAAAAGTTATGAATGAAGTTTTAGTTTGTTTTTACACTCCCTTTCCTTCCATAATTATTACAATATTTGCAATATGAAATCACGACAATTATAAATATACATGACAACTGACGACTTGAAGTATAATATCAACCCTTACAGAAATTTCCAGTTAAGACTAGTCTCCTATATTTATAAAGCATTATTGGCTTCGACCAATGTGCAATTCAAGAAATGCCAAGACAGTGTGACGTCACCTGGAAAGCTATACAAACAAGGACAACATTAACAAGATCGCCGAAGATCGTTTGGGTGGGGCTACAAAGGGGAGGACTCTGCAAGAGAACGGGTTCTTCTCTTACCTTTCGCGGTCTTCACCTTGTCTTTATCTTGAAAGGTAACTTTCGTTATCCGACCTCCACTATTGAGCTGTGTCAATAATCTAACTTTTTGGGTGTTTTGTTTTAAAGGTCAACGATATATTCAACTGCCGTTTTTCAGAATCACCCCAACTCGTAAATTAGAGTTTTGTCTACAATGAATTAAATTTAATTAAATTTATATATTATTCGTGTGAAAACACATGAATGTTTTCCATTGTTTAGGACTAAAAATTACATAATGTTGTATTTATTATTATTATTTTATGTGTTTGTTATTTATTTTTTACAACATGGTGTCTCCGCAAACCTTACTATTGATCTTACTGCCAGTTGCTTAACAGGTTTTTTTTTTCAAATGGGAAATAAAGTCCAAAATCTATCAAGAAGGTGAATCGCACGAGCAAACTTAAAAAGTGGAGGTCGGACGGCAAAGTTTTCCTACCTTAATCCGTTGACGACTTTAGTGTACGTCCAGATCCAAAAACACCCACATACATTATCCATGGATCTTCAACTCCCATCTGGTCGCAGTCTCTTGTACGGAGCCCCTTTAAAGGGTAAACAAAACATTAAGATTGTTTGTTCCCTTGAAACATTATTTCGTTCCTCCAAAATCATCTTGCTACCTCGCAATACTTTTTCGTTCCTTCAAAAACATTCCCTCAAAATATAGGTTGTCCCGGTCAATCTCAGCAAAAATTAATTCAATTTTCATAAAGCATTCAAATTTACGAATTTTTCCCTGACCCACTAATACTAGGGCAGTGGCGTAACTATAAGGGAAGGGGGAACGGGGCACTGATGTCCACCCCCACCCCCACCCCCTCACGGGTACATTTGAAATCTGAACTTTTGGGATTGGAAATTTCCAGAGTCCACTGTTACATTTTATATGTGATAATTTCTGTTTTTAATATTTTTTTTCCATTTACACGCAGAAATGTATTTGTTTTGACACTCACGCCAGATCATTTTATCAAAATAGTAAGTTAAATTTTAAAAAAAAAATTGCTGAAAAGGGAGTCTTGTTTAAGAAAAATCAAACGGAAACTTGACCTCAAATGCCCCTAGAAAAAATGGTAGACCCCTTGTGCTCCCTAAAATGTTACCCTAGTTACGGCGCTGAGCTATGGTTTCTTTTCAGCTTTTAGTGCAGTCAGTTTCGTTTTCGTGCACACACAATTATTTCGTTCTTCTCATTCAGATTCATTTCAGTCATTCTAAATCATTTATGGGCATTCAGGACTACACTTTGACATTCTTAAGTAAAAATTTCTATAAATTTCACATATCATACAAATTTTACATAAACTTACAAACGAATTTCACTGTAAAAGTTTGACAAATGTTTGACCAGCCTCTTGCTTTAGGCTTTTACGAAACTGAATGATGTTTTGCGACCCAATGAAATTGAACGATCTTATTTGACTATGTGAATGCCTAACTGGTGAAATGGCTTCTTACTGTTCAATGCTGATGCAACGGAACAGTCATATGCAAACAAAATGGAATGAGCCGGGTGTTAAAATAAAGGAATTTTTGTTGAAATAAAACTTATTTTATTTCGTTCCCCAAAAAAATTATTTTGTTTCCTCATAACCGATTTCGTTCCCCAAAATATAATTTTTCGAGTGAAAGAAAGAATAATATGCCATTTATCATTCTGAGATCGCCGTAGAACTAATTGTTTGTTGTCGTTGTCGTTGTCATTTGTCGTTGTCGCTGCCGCTGCCGTTGACGTTGCCGTTCGCCGTTGTCGTTGCCGTTGTCGTTGTTTTATTGGGGGTGGGGTGGGGATTCAGGTCTTAATAATTTAATTAAAGTTTAGTTTCAAGTAAAGAGAGAAGAAAAGCGATACAACGGAATTCTAAAGACACAAGTTTTCGAAGTACAACGTAACTGTATATTATAACAATTGATATTTCGAGGGAACAACATATGTCAGGGCAACGAAATATTAATTTGAGGGAACGAAATAATAATTTGACGGAACGAAATAATATTTTGAGGGGAAAAAAGTAGGTTTTCCCAGCTAATTTAAAAAAAAATCATTAATTTTAACACCTGGCTCATTCAATTTCGTTTGCAAATGAATGCACCGTTGTGATTGCATGAGCAATTATTTCCCCTGTAATTTTTGTTTTCTTTACCTGTACTGAATTGAAATCCAGCACAAAGATGTTCCTCTTTTAGCAACTCACGAACAGTCCCATCAATCTCTCCTTCAGTTTGGCTGAACGAGAGCTCGTTGGGCTCCCTCTCAATTCGAGTCACTACCCACCTCTCGGTCCTGCTCTCCCCTGCCACAGCTGCCTCCGTCGTTCCCCGTATCTGACTGGAGAAAACAACCCATCAATGCTACAGTTCAAGTCCAAATGGGGAATTACTGAATATTTCAAGTCTACATGGTTGTGCTCGGTAATGTTATTAAGTCTTAACCTCAAAAGATGCCGTTGGAACGATATGTGTTCGGCTTTGGTCCAAAGCTTATACAATGAAGTCTACGGCAATTCACCGGCCCGATCGCAAGCTAAACAGTGGTTCATTTTGCTATTAATGACTTCTGAATGCACACAATGATTGAGGCATGTTAAGAAGTTTGATAAATTTACAAGTAAAGTTAGTCAGAAAACGAGACGTCCAAATCCTGTGTCCGAGCCGAGGTCCGTCATGCTGCCTGGAGGAGTGAAATCTATACCGCAATAGTTGGCCCTCATTCCGGAATGGCATGCAGTATTTACCACACTGAGCACTTCGAAAACAGCTCAAAACTCCGTATTTGCATAACAATGAAGATCTTACATGAGGTGAGAATCCACAATTAACATCTGCCAGTCCAAGGAATGTACAGACTACTACGGAATAAACTGTTGAATAAAAGTCTCATTCCAGCTGGATGGCTCAATCAATTGTGCGAGAGAACAAATGGCGGAAAATAGTTCTATAAATAGAAATGAAGAGCTGTTCTTCAGGCATGCCTTTTCTCTGGACGGGGTTGGGTAGTCACTCCCTGTTTTTTGTTTTGTTTGTTTTGTGCTTTTGTTTTTTTCAACAAAATAACTCCACAAGTGTTTGAGTCCCGATCCGATAAAATATTGAAAACTCTATCTTCTGGGGTCAAACCCGTACGGAGCTGTGGATGTGCAATCCTAACATAATTTACTGCAGGATAATGACATATCACTTATTATTCATAAACGCAAGATGACTACATCCCGAGATAAGCCTAATTTATCCTGGGATGACGACATCTTGAAAGTAGAATCGTCTTCCATAATTTTATTTAATCTCGGGATGACGAAATCCTGAAAGACGGTCTTCCCGAGATAGTTTATCTTGGTTTCTCATCATATTTCAAGGATGTTATTATCCCGAGATAATTTATCTCATGAAGTCAACATCTTACTGTCGCGATGTCGACAATACATCATGGTATAAAATATTATCTGGAAGATTACATCTTACTTTAGGATGTCATCCCCGACATATCATCTCAGGGGTGTCGTCATCTTTGACAATCATGATGTCATCATCCTGCAGTAAATTATCAAAGGGTCGCAACATGTCCGTTGGCACCTCCAGAGCTCCGTCGAATCGTGAGAACATTAATTATTGTTTAGTATTTATGTATTTTATTAATTATTATTGTTTGTATTTATTTATTTATACTTTATTATTGTTTCTTTTCCCGCTTGTTTGTACCAGAGGTTTTGGTTGGTAAGCAGTCCAAACAGTCACTCTGAATCCACTCGATCGGTTTATTCATAGGGATTAAATCCCGCACAAAAATTGCAAAGAAAAAGACATATTCAATGTATAAAAATATTTATAGTCTTCTTAAAACTAAACTCTGAGTCTCCTGACCCCAAGAACGGCGAAATGTTGACTGTGAAGTGGGAACTGATTTTACACAGTGCCTGGTTATTTACAATAATTGTAAACAAAATAGGAGGTTTTGGTGCTGGCGTGTGTGGCGTGGCACAGTTGAGGAAGGCACCAATAACCACAGACATGTCTGTGCCGATAACAAACTTTGTGGCCAGCCAGCGGGTAAACTGTATAGCGCCCTCCCTTGAAAATGCTTCAGCATACGTCTGAATCCCAGACGTTCGGTATATGTTACAAAACGGTAAGAGTTCATGGTACACATGCTACCGCGCTTACCGAGTTATAAATTTACGACAAAGAATCTGTCTCTTCGATCCTTAAAAATAAAAATAATCTAAATTTGTTTGGTTTTGTTTTAACGGAAGAATGGGCAAAAAACATAAGAAGCATCACAAGTCCGACAAAAATCCGGTTGATATTGAAGGTAAGTTAATCTATAAATGTGGTCTTTGAAATTAATATTAATAAATTAATTGATAACAAACATTGCAATCATCATGTTCATGTTAATATTATTTATTGACTGTTGTGATTGTTTAATACTACACTAACTAACTATTAAATTTAAAACTATTGTATTGACTATTGTAATTTAAAACAAACAAACACACACACACACACACACTTAAAACATTAGTCAGGTAGCGGTCATACTAATTTAATTAGCGACAACTCAAAGACAACTCAAGACAACTCAAGACAACAAGTTTAAATACCATCATTCAAATACAATGGTTGTATTAATCAGAGTGTATCTGGAAACACATTTAAAACTGACTGGAACCATCGTGCATACATATTTTTCATGGGAAAAAAATGTTGTTTTCGTAAAAATAGTCAAATTGGACTTACCTGGTCCTGTAGTGTAATGGTGCAGTCCAATGTCATTGATTTTGAGCATCACGTCGGCCAATTCTACGGACGGAGAAAGTTGACTATTTTTACGAAAAAAAACATTTTTCCCGTGAAAAATATGTATGCACGATCGATGGTTCCAGTCAGTTTTAAACGTGTTTCCAGATACACTCTGATTACAACGATTGTATTTGATGGTATTTTAAACTTGTTGTCTTGAGTTGTCTTGAGTTGTCGTGAAATGGGCCTGTTGACGCTAATTAGTACGACCCTCAGGTAGTACTTAATAATATGACTAGTTTTCAATGACACTGAGTGACTGACAGTCACACAAGATGACAAGACTCAATCAAAGAAGAGTCAAGACAGTCACACTCTCACTCTCAGTCTCACAGACTCATGGTCCCCATGGTAGTTGGTTCTCCGCATGCCCTATCCTAACTTATATGGAGTATGGAGGTTCGTTCCGCTATCGTCTCCACGTGGAGACGATAGTGGAGCGATAGCGAAACGAACCTCCATAGTTCTAGAGTACGCATGCCCCTTCTATATGTTCTAGGGAGGAATAAAAGCCAGTACATATATCTTGTAATGTGTTGTAATTCACTAATTGTATCAAAAATAGGCCTTAATTTTAATTCACAACCTGCATTGAGTCTTACTCTTGACATGCTGCCGGTGTATCAAAAGGGATTCATGCCGATCAAGAAGCGAAAACAGAAAGTTCCAATAACTTGAATAAGTACCACATAATTTTAATCAAAAGTATTGATGTAGTTTAATTATACAATTGACATCTTTTTCAATTTCATGACACTACACAAATAGAATACATCATGTGTAGTGTACTGTAATTTCAAAAAAAGGAAATTGATGGATGGGGCTAACATTATTCAATATAAAACTCCATGCTCCAAGATGGTCCAAGATTAAGTGGTTAAGATGAATAATGTTTTTGATTTTACAACTTTCTTTTCAAAAGTACTTTTTAAGACTATAAATACTGGATAAAACTAAATGTACAGTCATGGCAAGAATGAAGGGATATAAAGATAGAAACTACAATCTGAACACAAGAAATAGCTTTGCAGCAAAGTTCAACTTGACTGAAAGTACACAAGCAAGATGCAGGCTTGACCGTTGACCCCTTGACCATTGCCCTGGTGCCCGTTGAAATGTTTCTGTACAAAGCAAGATTTCCCCCGTAGAGGTGCCCTTTACTAAAGAAAAACCGCCTTGCCCATACAAGAACAAAGTATCACGAAGTTGAACTTACTAGTTTGTTAAGTGGTTGTGTTTCCTTACACAGTCACGAGGGATCTGATAGCTGAACCACCACTCAAACTCGTGCTGAAGGTTGGAAGTAAGACCCAGGATGCCAAAAATGGCATCAAAGACTTCCATGTGAGCAAGCCAAAAACAGAGGTAGCTGTGGCTCCGACATCATCGGAGGAGCGCCGCGATACGCCCAAAGAACCCCACCAGAAGAAGAAGAAGAAGAAGAGGAAGTGGCATGATGCCGAAAACAGCACCTCGGAACAGGAGAGGGCAGCAGACAGCAGTCAGGATCAGGGGGAATCGATGGAGGTGGATGAGCCAGTTGAGGAGAAGCGGAAGGAACTGCTGAGTAGCAAGAAGAAGGTGAGACTGAGGAAGGCCCATCTATTAGATTATTATATACATGTATTTCTGGTAATGAAACCAAGGGTGCCTCACAAGTAAACTTAATTACTGTAGCTCGCAAGCCTGAGGAAACCTGTTAACAAGGGTGTTTGCTGTGTGAACCAGAAACACCGGGGTTAACCCCTACTCTTCCTTGATAAGTGTTCTGGGTTCTTTTACGGGCCTTACCGACCCTAGTACACGGAACATATGGCTTAATGTCCCATCCGCAGGACAAAGCAAGTATGGTAAAGTATCTTGCTCAAGTGCCACGACTGGGAGTCGAACCCACACTCTGTTGATCAGGAGCAACAGAGCTTGAGTCTGGTGCTCTTAACGGCTCGGTCATGACACGCCAAGATCAATAACTTGAGTTTATTTGACAAATGGACAGGCCCATTTATTATTGGGAAAGTGATTTAACATGGGGCCTAAACCGTTAAGCTAATTTTTACTAAGACCCAACCAATAAGCAGATGCCATGGTACCATTTCACTACTGAGAGACAGGTTCACCATGGAGGAGCAAAGTGGGCAGCCCATTGCCTCTCTACTCAAGGAACAATAATATTCTCAATTGCCTCATGAGTGGGCAGGATGAGTACTATAGGCCAGATGGCTTCTGGAAAAGATTTCCATTCCATGTGATGGCCTTAAGCCACATAAGCCTTAAAGGTATTGTACACTTGTAGTAACAGCTCAAAATCAGAGTCCACATTTTGTGTGCTTCAACATATGCACGAACAAACAAACCTGTGAAAGTTTGAGCTCAATTGGTCATCGAGGTCACGAGAAAATAGTGAAAAGAGACCTTATGTGTTTTCTGGGTTTTTTTTCAAGCATCGAGTTTTTATCACGCGTGAAAAAAATTATTGTTTTACTCATTTCTCAGAACCGATAGCATTTTAGGCAGAAATATTTTAAGGAATCCTTTCTACCATTACTTAACTTTAAATCATGTAAGTAATGTGTGAATCTGTGATCATTTGTGTTTTTCGATCTTACCAATATTATACAGGGCCTTTAAGCCTTTAAGCCTTAAGCCTGTTACACTTCAGCAAAAACAAAATGAAGGTTAGGTAAAAAGCACCATTGATTTGTTGAAATAAACAGCTAGATTCAATTAGACACATGAAGCGGGGGGGGGGGGGGGGGGTTAGTACCAACGGCGTATATTATCTTGGTTTAAGATCATGGTAGACGACTTATAAATATTAATTGAAATCTTCTTGTGCTAAAATTTATCACAAAAGTAAGGCCAAGCATCTACTACTCCCTTTTCCTCCTCATCTATTCAATTTTGTCTTGCCCATCATAATGCACATTGGACAATTTTATAAAATGCATTCTTCCACCCTCCATCCCCCAAAGTCTTCCAAGAAGCAGCGCTACCATGAGGAGGACTTGGAGAGAGCTGAAAGTGCTGATCAACGTTCCACTGCCAGCGAGAAGATCCACCATGAACCAAAGATAGAGCCCCTCCGGCACCCTCCAACACCAAGCATGAGCAGGGAGAAGGAACACAGTATGTACACGTGTATCTTATAGTGAACATATCGGTTAAAAAAATTAGCCTTAACTATATCTGTGGTCATTTTTGTCATGGTGTGCTTAGATGTGTGTACTTATTCAGTGGGATGCCAAATCGGTCAAGTTTGGTGGGTTCGAGTTCTGTAATTTACAGAATGCGGGTTTGAATCCTGGCCTGGGTTCGAATCCTGATTTTTTTTCATAGGACTCACTGGGGTGGGGGGGGGGGGGTTGTACTGAGTATGCTGTGTCTTACACACATCAGTGCATCGGTAAAACCCAATAATTTTCTTTATCCTCCCTGAAGAAAATTTAACATCTATGGAAAAGGGTCAACATGAGAATTTAAAAGATAAGCCATGTGTGCTCTGTTACCGTAGATGACCAAGACTCAGACATTAACTTTGTTTGCACGGACCAAGCTGCTAAAGTTTGTATCTTAATGTATCTTTAATTTTAAAACAATAAGTTGGGATGTATGTTTTCAAATTATTTCTCTGTGGTGTCATTCAAGTTCATGACTTTTAAGGTGTTTTTGTTTGTTTGTTTGGTTTTTTTTTAACTGCAGTTATCAACAAAATAGCCCTGAAGAAAGTACTTGAGAGTCTACAGAAAACTATTCAGAGGTAAGCCAGATTTGCATTGAGACGTGGAATTTTTTTTGTAAGGGGTTATTCTTTTTGTTGCTCCATTTTATTTATTTCTTATTAAGACCCTGGGGAACTCCTCTCAACAGTGCCAAGCAGAGCTGTGTGTGGAGAGAGTTGCGACAACTTGCGATTAGGAAAATGTATGTGCGCACACACAGGGTGCCAGACTAGACTGCACATTGGGGTTGTGCTACATTTGGCATCCAGCAATCACGTGACCAAAGACACTTTCTCAATACACAGCTCTGGTGCAAAGCAACAATAGTATATAAATGAATATAAAGATAGAATATGACAGTAACAGCATTACTTAAATAACAGTGTAAAAGTGAATGAACATTGACACATAATAAGGCAAATAAATAAATAAACAAATATTAAACCGCCAGGACAAATAAACATAAATTAAATTTGCCAAACAGTAACCGTACAATGTCAACAGAACATAAATAAAAGGAAAAAAATTGATTGTACCTAGATATGTTGGGAAAAAAATGAACTGGTCTACATTTTCACTTCCGGGATTAAATAGGTGTGTCCTTTGATTGTATATTTTTATATAAATACAACGCGGGAAGACGGTTATTGATAGACCAATAGATTGGAATTAAACTTTGGAAATCTATTTGATAGGAAAGATGTTGATCAGTTCTTTGCTTGGCCAGTGAATGATGTCATCGCGCCGGGATATTCAAGCATCATCCTGCACCCCATGGATTTTAGCACCATGAAGAAGAAGATCGACAACAATGAATACAGTTCTCTTGACGAGTATAAGGTAAGACTACTGACCAATCAACGGCCTGATCCATAAAACCTGGGCCCAATTTCATTAAGCCTGTAAGCCCAAAAACTTGCTAAGCACAGAAAAATATTGCTTAGCAAAAACAGGTTACCAGCCAATATTCCATACAGTTTACAACGTTATCACTGGTACCTCGCTCATTTCTTTTTTGAAATTTGCTAAGCAGAGTTTTCTGCTTAACAGCTTTATGAAATTGGGCCCGGGTGAATAGGAAACTGCATCTAGATTTTATGATTTGAGAATTTTTGATTTTATGAGAATGTATGTTATGAAAAAATGAATTTTTTTTAGTTGACTTTCCCCACATGTTTTGCAAAATGTCAAGTGTTAATGATAGTTATCTGTGATAAGATATGCCTTTACACAGTAGTACCAACCAAAAAAGGTAAAGCTGAAAAGCATGAGTTCTTTTGTGTAGTTCAGTGAAAAAAAACCAGTGGTATTAAAAGTTGTTATGTTTTCTTTGTCTCTAGGGG
Organism: Pisaster brevispinus; assembly: GCA_023634235.1. Lineage (NCBI taxonomy): Eukaryota > Metazoa > Echinodermata > Asteroidea > Forcipulatida > Asteriidae > Pisaster > Pisaster brevispinus. The sequence continues at coordinate 18,775,713 of JAMKCF010000006.1, read as the reverse complement.
GACTTTTCATTAATGTGTGAAAATGCAACAATCTATAACCGGCCAGAAACTATCTACTACAAGGCAGCTAAACGTCTCCATGCGGTGGGCTTCAAGTGTATGACCAAGGTATGTCCTACATAGTCCTTAAACTCTAAAGAGACTGTAGAAATTGCAAGAGTCCTACACCGTCCTTAAACTCTAAAGAGACTATAGAACTTGCAAGAGTCCTACACAGTCCTTAAACTCTAAAGAGACTATAGAACTTGCAAGAGTCCTACACCGTCCTCAAACTCTAAAGAGACTATAGAAATTGCAAGAGTCCTACACCGTCCTTAAACTGTAAAGAGACTATAGAAATTGCAAGAGTCCTACACCGTCCTCAAACTCTAAAGAGGCTATAGAAAATGCAAGAGTCCTACACCGTCCTCAAACTCTAAAGAGACTAAAGAAATTAGCAATTTTCCATGTAAGCACTCTGGTTAAACCATTTCTGTAAAAAGTAAATTAAAGGCAGACAATTTCATTGGATCTGGGCAGTCTTTACTTTTTTTCCCCTTTATTTTCATGTATGTCCTTTGTTCTGTCTTTGTATAGGAGAAACTTATGTTATTGAAGCGAAGCTTTGGTTACCGTGAAAGCACTGACCCTAGCAAGTCTCGGACCAAATTGAGTAAGAAGCTGCTGCAAAGTGATGTTGATTTATCAACAGAAGAGTCCAGTGTACTGGAGGCCATAGACTCCGAAGACACCAACGTGGCACCAACAATTGGGTGAGGTTTGTGGTTCACTTCAAATAAGAGTACTTGTAATGTGTCGTAATTCTTGCAGCAGTTGAAGTTTTTGTTGAAATCCATTTGTATTCCTTATTTGTGAGGGGTGAATTTAAAGCTAATAATAAGAAGTAACTAATTTATGGGCCAACGCCATGTGAAAGTAATCTATTCTATGAAGAAGTGGTTGTTCTTACATGAACCGGTTACTTCTTAATGCTGTACCTTATCTTGATTCAAAGAGAGTAAGAGAACCAGAAGGAGAAGTTTTTGCGTCTTCAATCGTGTTCACTGACGATGTTGGAATTTTTACAGATCAGGAAGTATTGGTGAGGGGAATGAGGAAGAGTCGGCTGAGGAGATTATCGAGCTGGCCCTGGAAGCAGCTAAAGATGCCAGAGATCGTCTGACGGCGAGATGTCCCAAATCCAAGGTAACGTTCATAGTTTCAATTGTCTTCACAAAAACAGACTACAGTTGACTCTTGATATAACAGGGGTGGCATGGTTGGCTTGTGTGTAAAGCCTCAGACCATTGTGGCCTTGGTTTTGATTCCCGGCTAAGGCCATATGTTAGTAGAGTTGTGCGTTGATTCCCTGTCCTCCGTCCCTCTGGAAAAACCAAACACTTTCAATCTCAGGCTGTGCTCCATGGTCATATATGGGTCAATGTGGCTGGCTGCCAAAGGCGCCCTCGCATGCCTGCGGCTCAAACACGTTGTAGCCACGCCCTTCACAATTCAGCTTCTCAGCTACATGTACAAGTAAGGATGATTAGCCTCCCAAATTATTATTATTACAACAAGGTGGCTTGGACTGACCGAATTACCTCTTTATAACAAGAATGTAGCTATAAGAGGTTAGCAAAACAAGAAACACAAAGCAGAAATGGGAATCTTGACTTCAGAATGTATTCTTTATAAGCAGAACCTCTTTATAACATTCGTCTTTATAGCTAGGGTTGACTGTACCTGGTTACATATTTGTGAGAATATTTTCATGAGTTAACAAACGGAGTGTTCCATTCAACAAAATGGATCAACATAGGCCATGTAATGGTTTGGTTAATGAATGCCATGTGACCTACAATCATCCAATCAAATGACAAGGATCTACTTGGGTGTTATATAATATGTTTGTCAGAAAATGCATATGTTATTGTTTTTGGGGGTGTTTTTTCAAACAAAAAAACAAACAAATGGATGGATTTTTACTTGTAGAACGTCTGCCAACTTTATAACTTGAACGAGGCAGTGAAGTATTTCAACTAATTTTTTTGCACGGTTGTACTTTTCAGCTTGGCTTTTTGCGGAGAGACAAGTCTGGCACAACAACACTTGCCATCTTGAATCGGTCTCAGCCAGGGGTCGATGAGAGCAAGCCAGTCAACCTGGGGATGCTGACAGGGAAGCTTACCCAAGGCACAGGGACACTCCCAGGGTTTAGGGAGGACAAACGCAATAAGGCCATTCCAGGTAAAGTTGCATCATATCGCTGTTTGTTACATAGTTAGTAATAATAATATATAGCCTTATATAGCATGCATCTACCAACAAGGTACTCAAGGAGCTTGAACAAACAAACACATTTTTTGAAAAGTTTTTGATTTGTTTTTATTATGAGACAAATTTATGTAGCACCTCATAAGGGTTTACAAGGTGCTGCGGCGCATTCAGCAGCCACTGCCAGAAACATCGCAGCAAACCCCCTTCTCTTAGTGACAAGTGTAACTGGGTTCTTTTACGTGCATTACACAACACACAGGACCTACGGGTAAACACATTTCTTGCTTTTAAGGACACAAGTGTCAAGACCGGGACTCGAACCTACACTCTGCTAATCAGAAACCCCGCTTAACCTCTCGGCCTTGACAGGCTATAATTTATAGACTGTACAAACATTAAATTAACCCAAGAACATTTAAGACAGTAAGTGACAACTTTTGTACCCAAAATACTGTAGAATGAATTTGTGCAAGTTCAACTTCGGCGTGCAATTGTAATGCAGTAATGACAGTTCTTGGCTAAATGATATTTGTACTTGCACTAAAAAAATGAATCACTTTTGGCAATGCACCGATAGAATTCAATTCAAGAAGACATTTATTCCATACTCTTTGAGAAAGTACATCCATAATTAAAGACAATCAGTACATAAGAAAATAATTTTTAAAAACAATATAAAAGCGAATACATGTAAAAGTCAATAATATCTATCTAGAAACTAATAAATTAATAAGTAGGTAATAACTATGTGAAGTGATGGAAGCTCTTAGAATTGGGCCCAATTTCATAGAGAAGCACAATAAGTAGCTTAGCACGAAATAATTATGCTTACCAGATTTAGGTTACCAGCCGAAATACCTTGTCACAAGTACCATTTGTGACTGGTATCCTGCTCATCTTTGCATAGCAGGAATTCGTTAAGCAATGTTTTGTGCTTAAGTAGCTCTATGAAATTGGGCCTTGTTCCCTAGTGGATGATAATCCATGTGTATTCTTGACACCCCCTCCCCCACCCCTACAGTTACCTACATAGCCAATGGACCATTCAACTCTCATGGACCCCAGTATGATTCCTCGTTTGCCAACATTAGTAAAGAGGAGTCGGACTTGTTGTATTCAACGTATGGAGATGAAGCTGGTGCCCAGTATGCTCAGAGGTGAGGCACACTTCCCTGGTACTCTGGGTACAAATCAGACCTTTTCATTGGGCAGGACCCAATGAACCATTTGTGAATTGGATTGAAGTAATAAGAGAGGTCTTGCAAGCGTACGGATGTGGATATGGATACAGATATGATAGCCGTATCTGTTCACGTTGGATGCGTGTCACATTTTGTTTCGCGATCATAGAGTTATGTGTCAGGCTAAGGCCAAATTAGAGATACACGTTGGCATAGGTTTTGCGACCAAAACAAATCCAAAAACATTTTGTATATATATTCTTGTTATGTTAGAGAATTTGATTGAATAATATTTTTGTTTAACTGTTTGTTTTCGGACCTACATGGAATGGGTATAAGTCTAACGTTAAACGCGTGTGAAGAAAGTTTCCAGCAAGCATGGCCAAATAGAGACCCTGTTTGTGCGTTAGACCTTTATCATGCTGCCTCCATCTTGGTCATGTTCCCTGTATCTAATAACAGTAATGGATGCTGATATTCATTTTACAAAAAGGAACCAGACTATATTTCCTTCCAGCCTCAGTTTGGTTGCATTGGTTCCAGTTGGGGAAAAATCAAGATGTCCACACCATGATAAAGGTCTATTGGACCCCCGCAATAGCAGTAATAGAGCCCATGGGTAACGTTGTGATTGACAGAAACGTCTTTTTAATATATATTTTGTTTCAGCATTAAGGAATACGTAGAAAATTGTGATGATTATGTGATCAGCCTCGTCGATAGCATGCTAGACACACTCACTAAGGGTCAACATTCCAAGACAATGGCTCTACTCAAACAGGTGAGGGACACAACTCATAAACTTACTTAGAGCACAGTGTGTTTTTTCCTTCTGTCCGGATGTATGTGCCAACTGCGAAACAAAGCACTAAAGACGAAGTCCCTGCAGTTTTGTTTTATTTATTACGCACATCCAACAGCACAATTAGCGCCAATAACTGGAGAAGTGTGCAGTTTTAAGATGTGGGAGGAAAACCCACGCAATCAGGAAGGGACTGAAACTCCAATCCACATTCAAGGCTCTGGTCTGAGGTGGGATTCGAACCGGGGTCCACAGAGGTGAAAGGCAGGGAAAGAAACCACTGAGCCAACCTGATCCCAATGAAAACCAGGGAAGAAAAACTTTTGACTTTTATCTTGAGTTCAGAGGTTTTTTGTCTGCATGATGAAGAAAATCTGATGTTATTTTTCTCCAAATGAAATAAGTCACGCTCTTTGATCTACTTCTGTAGCGCTGAGGATGCTGTTCCCAGAAGCTCCTTGGAATCTAGAACTCCGGGGGTTACTAGGAGGTGGAAATGCCATCATCTCAATGTACCTCCCGAAAAATTTGATCCCGGTTTCAGACATTTTTGTCAGCAACAACTCTCACCCCTGAAAACTACAAATTGTTGGATGTAGAGTATAAAAGATGAAACCAATTCAGAAGACTTGAAACCAATTACACAAAACAAGAAACTATTTTCACTACTGTGCAAAAAAGGGTATTCTCAGCTGTGGACAAAGAAAATCCTGCACCGTTAGATCCTGTAGACTGTGTCACCTTCTTTACAAAAAGACTGACCTTGCACGGTTCTGCATTGGTTTTTCAAACGGCAATGTCTTTAAAAATGTCAGTAATAAATGTGATTAGTTACCGGGATGGCGTTAACAGAAGGCTGGTATTTTCAAGTAAACTGATTAAAGGTCACATCAAGTACGGTTATTTTACTTAATGCCACAGATATGGTTGTTCTGCCCACAAGTGTAGGCCGTTGTGAACTATATCAATCAGTGCCTTCCATCCATTTGTTATTAATGCATCAACTTGATTTCTTTTGTTTCGATGTTTTCTTCAAAGCAGAAATCAGTTGATGCAGAACATGCGAGAACAGAAGACTCGGCTGTCTCGGTCGGTAACCAGAAGGAGACCTCCAGTAATCAGGAAGCTGTGAAGGAGGAGCAGGAGACGGCAGAAACAAACATCCAGTTTGACTCCCTCAGGTCACTGGCCGACCTTGGCATTGATATGTCATTTCTGCCATCATTTGGTAAGTAATTGCGGACAGCTGCTTCAGACGCGAAGCTCCTTACCTACTGAGCCACCTATCCCCATAGTTGCCGAACAGTCGATATATTAATTTTGGAGTCTTATATAGTCAACAATAAGGTGTTCAAGGCGCTTGAACAAAGAGAGACACTTTTTATGACAGGTTGTGAAGTTTTCATGAATTATGAGACCAGTATTAGGTACCTAATATGGGTTTACAAGGTGCTGTGGGGCACTCGGCAGCCACTGCCAGAAACACCGGGGCAAACCCCTTTCTCTTAACGATAAGTGTACTGGGTTCTTTGATGTGCATTACACAACTCATAGGACAAACGGCTTTACGTTTCATCTGAAGGCTGAAGCAGTGATTAAGTGTCTTGCTTAAGGACACCAGTGTCTCGAACCCACACTCTGCTGACCAGAAACATGAGAACTTGAGTGCAGTGCACTTGACCGCTCGGCCACCAAACACTTGAACATATATTCTGTCAGTTCAACTGTGTAACCGATGCAAGTGACCAAAGGCCAAATTCATAGACCAACTAAGCACAAATTTGCTCTCCTTATAGACTTCAAGCAAAAGAAAAAAAGGTATCAAGCGAAAATGCCAAACATACTGTTTGTAGCCGTTGTCCTGCAAATTTCTGCTCACTAAAATCAAATTTAACAAATTAGCAATTCTTTCTGTTTGAATCTGTTTGAAAATGGGCCCAGGAGTAATAATCTTGTGGTAAAGTTAAGCACGGAACTATCACTTATTACTAGTGTTTACTAGTTCCATAGCACGGCTGTTACAGGTTGAATGCTTCTGAATAGCACCAGGAACAAACATATTGTCAAAAATGGGGAGACTGCCAACATTAGGGCGAGATAGGTCAGTTGGTAAAGTGCCAGCGCGTTAATCCAGAGGTTACAGGTTCAAGTTCCGCTCCGTAAATTTGTCTTTGTTCAACCCCAAATTAGTTCCTTAGTAGCTCCATGTACATGTTTATCAAACTTGTACTACCCCAATAATATACTGTCTTATAACAGCATTTGACATAAAAAAAAAAAATTATGAGTGTCAAGTCATATTGGTGCTCCAATTCGTACTTGTAGAAAAACTCCTGGGCAGTCAGGCAGACTCTGCACCTGCAATCGAATCAGCAGAGATTGACAATAAGCTGAAGAGCACCAGCGATCTGATCAATGAGTTGGAGAAGACGCAGACGGCAAGACTGAGTCGGAAACCCCCTAACCATCTTCAGTTCGTAGCCAAGCCCTCGGAGCAAGAGAGTAGCATCGCTGAGAAACTCACACAACAACTGCTGCAGCTAACCTCCAAGGTAAATGAAGTCATAATGAAAAGTAGTCCTTGGTGTCGAGTGGTTTGCACTTTTCATCGGTCTAAGGTACATCAGCAGAGCCGCCCTCAGGTCCACCTGCATTTTGCTTGCCCTGCGAGGGAGCGGTCAGGATCAAGCAGAAAGCGTACACTCGGGTCATTCCAAATGAGAAATCTTGTGAAGGTCGTGTAACAAGAGTCACCCTGACAAAACCATGCTCATGTCACCAACGATTGAAGACCGGTTGCTAAAGTGCTTTCGGCGTTAATAGCCGTACGCGTGTCCGTGCTGACTAATAGCGCGTAACGCAATCAATACATATGGTACTCTATGTGAAAACTAGGGGTTGATTCCCGCCTGCCGGGTACACGTCGCAGAAGTAGGAATGTTTCTACTCTTATGACTGTTGATTGTTGACTGATATGTTCCCAACGGTCTTAGCTCAAGCGCAGCATCATCCTGGAAAGTCAGTTGCCGACTGCTTTTGTGTCATCGTAAGGTCGACCTGAGGACGGCTTTACTTGTACCTTTTGAAGCATTACTATTACAAAACCATAAAATACATATTATGAGTAGATTGTTTTGAACAACTAATCGTCCAATTCCAAGCTTTTGTAACTAAATGTAGTGGGGTGTTTTTAATGGAGACGGATTTAAAATAAGTAATTTATATGGTGTTAGTCAGTGACCATTACATTCTTAAGTCCGAGAACCAGATTACAGGGTGTCAACTGAGACTGAGACCAGCAGAAGGTCATCTTAACACCAACAATAAAAATGCAAACTGAAAGCAATAACGTTCCTCCACTCTTCAGAGAGCCTCAAATCTGTTCATTCATTTTCATGTCTCCCAACAGATCAAGCCATCAGATGTTGTTCCAGTTGGAGCAGTTCGGGATGCATTGGGTATTTCATCTGGCGTGGACAAGGAGGTGACTGAAGAGTGCCTCATCGAGGGAGAATCATCGCTAGATGTTCCTGCGGACATTCAGTCGAGTCAAGTCACCTCATAGATAGATGGGATTCAAATCCCCCCCCCCCAAGTCAATCAAATTTTGTTCATTCACATTTGTCTCAAAGAAATGCTTAAGTGGTCCAATTTTAACGAGGAGTCCTCTCGATCCACTAAGCAAAAGTAGTAGTCCCGACCGACTTCCTACCTCCCCAGGTAGTACTTTATAAGCTGGACAGTTCTCTTTAGAAGTAAGTAGTCTCCCGAACTCCAAAATCTACTCCGCGGCAGTAGAATAAATAGCGAGACAAGTTCTCAAGAACAAATCTACACAGTAAAGTAGATACATACACATGGTGTTACCACAAACTGACTATACATTGATACCTCCATCATGCAATGCCTCAAAACCATTATGGTCCAATTTTATGGCTCTGCCCTTTGCGTTTTTTCGCTTGCAGCGCCCTGCAAAGCACATTATTCCATGGGCCATAAGCGCAGAATTTTACGGTAAGCAAATGGGCCCTGAAGTCTACAAAATTTACAGTACTTTTTAAAAAAAAATATTGGATCAAATGCTCAACTAAATTAATCATGAATATTTGCATTTGAATTATGCATACATCGCCCAAAACTGACTGCCTTTTTGGGGACGGGCAAGGGATGCATAGAGGTTGTTGTTGTGTACTTATATAGCAGTGTACCCCCAGACTGTCTCAGCAGTTTATTTTGTCGTCACTTACAATGGATTTTACAGCGGGCAAGTCATTATAATTATGATCTTGTCCTCTGACCATTTTCCTTTTATCAGTGGTCAACTTTTGATGAACTTTTATTCCCTCTTGAGGGTTGGGGCAAGTGCCTAAATTAGTGTACAAATTTAGGGGGGCAAACAAGGGGTGTATCATATTTTCTAATGGGGGGTGGTACTTCTGGCCAATTAAAACTAGTTTCCGTTTGCATTTCTCTCCAGAACAAGCCCCACTCTTGTCCTGCCATTTACTATTTTTTATAAGATAAATGGAAAAATTATTTGCAAAATATTGAAACTAGCACATTGAAGCTTATAAAATCTAACAATTTTACTCTGGTAATTTTTTATCTAAAAAGTCCAGATTTCAAAGGGGGGGGGTGCCAATGGCGCCAATGCCCTCCTCCCCCTTAGTTATGCCATTGGTGGGGGCAGGAATCGGGTAAAAGGGAGTGTTTCATTAGCCTCTGGACTTCTAGCATCTTCGTCATAACTTCTTTGGTTTTCATGTTTCTTTTTGACTACTTTTACTACATGTTTATTTATCATACATTGTTACTTTATTTTAGTTGTGATCATTATGGAAGTTATGACAAATAAATAAACTTAAAACCTGAAAAAAAAAACCAGATTCGAGATCAGAAGACGTGACCACTGGTTCTAAATCATATCGTAGTGTCAGTGCAACAACATCGTAGCTTGATTTTGTGGTATTGTTACATCACGCATGAAAAAAAATGCTGGGTGTGAAAAACAATGTATCTGGGTGCCTACTCATTTTGTGCGAAAATCTGGGATATTTTATTCGAGAAACAATTTTTTTTTCAGCAATTTTAAACTCGTGTAGCGTAAATGCCATTTTAAGAGATACAATGTTGTTGCACCGAAATAACAGTATTGTTTTCAGGTTTCATTAGGGAATCATTTATGATTGGATGGCCTCATTTGTTTGAACTGCATTATCAGGGATCAAGTGTGGTGTGTTAAATCTGCTCTGATTCCTACGTATCAGAAAAAAACATTATTGGTCAAAAATGTTGATACTGATTCTATTGATTCCTGAGAAATGTTACTACCTTTCAGGTCATCCTGACATAGAGCCTGACTGTATTCATGTTTTGCCAGACAATAAAACTAACAAAAGATCGATCCATTAAGCCCCTCCCACCAAAGTATGATGCAAGTTAAACAAAACAAAAAGTCCATCTTTAGTGAAGATTCCCTTTCAAAATGATCCACCAGTTTGCATCAATGTGAAGTGTTTTTTTGTTTTTTAAATGTGTACAAAATTGCAGATTTACATTCAATAAAAGCGACCTGTTAAGGTTGACACATGTGTTCAAAATTTTGATGGTGTGATTATTTTTATATCAAAAGTATGTTAACTATTTTTATTCTCTGCAACAAGGGAAACTGACTGGAATTTTGGGTCGAACAAAGACAAATTGACTAGAGTAGGACTTGAACCTGGGTCCCTCGGATTGTTATGCTGGTGCTCTACCAACCAAGCCATCTAGCCTTATCGTAGGCGGTCGCCCTATTTTGTTCGGGGGTGCCAGTCACTATAATCTGTAACATAAATCAACCCATAGTGGACCTTTTTCTTGGTGTTGCAATCTTTCAGGGTTCCTTGTAGACGTGTTGTAATTGGGTTGTGTGCCCCATCCATAAACAAAACTTCTCCCGTTTACAAAGCTGTTGATTTAACATCAGTCCTCCATGTAATGTGAGCACTGCTTGTATATAGAAACACAGCAGGGCCCAATGAAGTAGCTGAGCACATAAAACTATGCTTACCAGAACAAGGTTACCAGCTAAAATACCATACATATGCTGGTATCCTGCTTACTTTTGCCTAAAGCAGAAACTTTTTAAGCAACAGGTTCTGCTCATAAGCACTCTCTATGAAATTGGGCCCTGATCTAGTGCTAAGAATAAGTGGAATCTAGCAGATTAAAAAAATAATCACAAAGTGAACCAGTGTAAAAACAATATCCTCTACTTAAGTCGAAGAAAAAGTTACATAAACATATAGACGGAGGTTTGAAAATTATATATTTAAACAAGATTGTCATAAAATCATACAGGTACAAAGGTGAGTAAAAATAATGCATAGAAAAGGAAATCCTATAATGAATCCGGCCTTGGAAATACAGATTTAGTTAAGTTAAAAATGACTGATGCTGCCAGCAGGTAGTCCAAGGGCAACATGCCTGTCTCTCCCTAAAATCTAAACACTTTTTTTCTGCCTGCCCGTCCCTGAAGCCCCTGTCTCAGTTGGAGAATCGATACAGCACAGGGTAAGGTCACCGTTTATGTTGGCTCTTGTTCGTTAATTATGTCATTGTCACCAGCTAGAACTTTTTAACCGTCTTGTTAGGTGTTTCTGGTAAGCAAGATTTGGGATGTTTAGCAAATTTTGGTGCTTAGCCATATTTTGTGTTTGACTTACGGATTTATCATGAATTTATTAACCTTTCTTAATATGGAAAATGGGCCTCCTAGTCTGACTCATCAGAACCCTCTGGGGACTCTTGGGGGGCCCTGTCCCTTGACTGAACAAGCCACGGAGGAGGGTGTCAGACATTCTTATTACTCCAACAATTTCAGTAGCCTAGATCTATCGACTCGAAACAATCTAGAACTCAAAAATTTACTCTGTACCTCGAAATTCTCAGGTCTTCAAACTATCGCAAAATTCTCTTTCTGTGCGATGTTACAAATGTTCGTAGATTAGTACGAGAAACAACATTTTTGACCATGCATGCCGCCCAAATTGACCTTTCAGATCGTAGGAAACGAAAATGTCCGCATTTAAACGGTCCTCAGTGTAAGCAGAAACTAAACCATAGTGTATTGTATGTCACTTTTAAAAACATAAGCAAGCAGCGGCCATATTGGATGTTTGTGCTTCGTAGTATTTTGCGATGGAATTTTCAAAACTCGAATTACATTGTATTTATCGGACTGTATGACATAGAATCGGAATGCAATTAATGGTAGAAATATCCTGTTCACATTGGTTTGGATTTAAGAGCGTAAATATTCGTACGGAGGGATATATTTATATATTTTTTTAAAGTGAAAAATGCGATCTGTGTGTTTTGGGGCCTGTGCACATGAATGAATACATATTCTTACAAAATGGCCGCCGTAAAACCAAGTGTGTGTGTGAAACGACAATAATGGCGAACGTGTAAGTATACTTTCTAATCTACTGTTTGCAAATATCTTGTTGTTGTTTGAAAAATGTTCAAGTAATTTTGATAATCATGTAGCATTAATTGCTGATTTGGGAAAATTTACCTTACCATGGTCGTGTTCTGGGAAGGTTTTTTTTGTTTTTTGTTGTGTTTTTGTGTACACTTGTTAAATGTTAAGTTGTGTTGTGCACTGCATGCAGCATGTTTCAGTGTTTGGCTCACATTGACCATGGAGCTATAGCTCCATGCATTGACATATATATAGCAGTAGCACAATAAAAGCAATTCTGTCGCAATAGAATGTTTACTTGAAACTGCTCCATACAGATTAATGTCGTGATTTACTCTGTACTCTGGCAATGTTATTTAAAAACACTCTACCTAGGCTAGCCCTAGGGGCCCTCTTCTAATCTTGGTAAGTCAGGTTGGCTCAGTGGTTTCTGTCCCTGCCCTTCCTTTCACCTCTTTGGACCCTGGTTTGATACCCGGACCGGAGCTTGCATGTGGATTGGGTTTTTCAGTCCCTACCTGACTGCGTGGGTTTTCCCTAGTTATTTAGTATGAGTATATATAGGGGTTTTCCTCCCACATCTAAAACTGGAATTTCTTCATTGTCTTCTTTACAAAAAGTTGGTGTGATGTTTCCATTAGAATGCTTTGCTGGATGCTGGCTAAGTAATTCAGAATCAGATTCATAACAGTTTTTCCCTTGCTCTATGGTTGAACAACCATGAATTTGAGACCATTGTACCTTACATATTAAGTTACAGGTTTGTATACGTTGTGCACAGAAATACAAACGTGTACACACATAGATCTGTAATCTGTGTGGATGTATTCGCAACACAAAATCATAAAGATCGTGCAAGTCTTGCACATACTTGGATTCCTGCACTTTGCCTTAACATGTCAAGCAAACAAAATTGCACACTTGAAACACTAAACACTAGTGACCAACAAAGGAGACTGGCACACATTGGAAGCTGACATGCATACTCTATGTAGTGCATCTTTCCTTCAAAATAAACAGGTGGATGATATTGAGTGGTCAGATAATAATAATATTAACAGGCATTTATAAAGCGTTCTGACACTGGATACAACAGTGCTTTAAAAGAAAATGGAACAAAGCAAATAAGTAAAGGCACAAATAATGTGAAAAGACAGTTGGTCCAGAGCTATTGAAAAGGAAAGTTTTGGGATGTTTCTTGAAAACTTCCAAGATGAGACTGTGCGATATGCAGGGGCGGTATTATTGTGGAGACAATTTTAGTCTAGTGAGCTCAGGATCTTGAAAATGAACTCGCTGATGGACTGGGAGCCAGTTGATTTGATGGAGGAGTAAGAGAGCGTGTAGTTGCGAAATTCGTAACCCTCCATGCTCCCGGCTGTCGGGAGCAGGGTTTCCCCATGCACAAGCAAGTGTATCAGGCCGATTCACGCCAATTGCATGCCGATATGTGCAAATTTTAGCTGATATGCAATAGATTTGTTCATTTAAAAACAAATTCTTCAAAAAAACTGAGAGCAAACCATAAAGAAGGCTCCAGATTGCACTGTAGGGCTTTCAAAACCAAGATAAACACCAAGTAGAAAACATTCCGAAGACGTTGTTTCAGTTTTAGCTAACTACTAGTTTTGAAAAACCTGGAGAGAACCCTGGGGAGGATGGGAGGGTTAAGTATTTTGCAAAATAGCTTGGTCATATTTCCCACCCTTGAAAATCAGCTTGGCAGCCCGGTTTTGAACACGTTGAAGACATTTGATGTCAGATGATGAAATTCCTTGGAGGATGTTCTGCAGTTGGATGGTTATTGTGTACAAGGCTTGGGCAGGACCATTATTTTAAGATTAAAAAAGAAATCTTTGCAATGTATTCACAGGAAAAAGTATACAAAAACACACAAAACGTTCAGTTTATAATCTGTTCCAGACATCAGTGAACCTAGAGTTTGACCATGACTGAACATGCACGCAACCAGTACATTATTAATTAATATTGCACAAGTGCGAGTGAAATATGGAAAAATATAGCACTTAGTCTGCATCCCATATCCACCAAGGCCTGTGGGACAAAAATTCGCTAAATTTGTCTGTATTCCAAGCGTGTGATGACAAATTTATCTTCAAGTGTGTGTGTGTGATAAAACATTTATCTTCAAGTAAAAATGCTGTGCACTTTAAAATAGCTCAAAGCGTGGGGTATTCGGTACAGTACAGAAGAGTGTGACATGGACCGCAGTTTAATGTCACACTGTTGTTGTCATCATGGATCGACCAATCAGAATCGAAGATTCAAGTTTGCTTACAGATAAGCACATAATGTCATGGTGCATTGTACAGATCTGCACATTTTGCCAGTGTTCATGATTGTTAAAACATTCCTATTAATTCTTTTTTTTTTTCTTTTTTTTTTCGTTCATCAGTCTCATAGCATCATCATGTTGCATACCTTGGGATTAAAACAGTGTATGAATTTCATCTGACATTCTATGCATAGATCAGAACTCTCCTGTGAGTCATGTTATGTACAATGTACAGCATATTTCTTGGCCTACATTCAGGGGTTGAAATTCACTAGATTTTCATGCTAGCTGTAGCCTATTTGGCGGGGCTCACCCTTAACACAAGCCCTGCGTACATCGTCTAGTCAAGACTGCCGTGGGCTAGTAAACACCATTTCTCATCTTGCCCTGTGGTCTCCAAAAAACTGTGCAAACTACTTAAATTATACTGGTCATATTTCTTCCTTTTCAGGTGTGAATAATGAATTTTTAAAAATGTGTTATTTATTTTTGAGTGTGAATGTTACTTCATTTAACCATGTGATTGCTACCATTAATACATCAGAAAGATACATTTATGACAACACATGTACGTATTTAAAATGTGGGTTACTATCAAACTTCCTGGAAGCAAGTAAAATGCACCATTGACTAGCCCGGTGGGCTGCTTTACAAAAAGCTTTGGCAAGGCCTGTTTTACAGTAGCCCTCCCCCTAAAAAATAACTGCGTCTCCATCTCGGCTTGTCCCTCTCCACTTTGTCTTTGAGCAATCACCCCACAAAAAACAACAACAACACAAACAAACAGAAAAATAAGAAAGTAAACAATGTTACATTGGTACTGTAAAATAATCCTTACATTTGTCTAGGGTAATCCTGTATGTTTTTAATGGACATGTTGTGTAGTTTTTAGTAAACAAGCTTAAAAAGATGTGAACCAGGGATGACCCATGCTGCACACACGCCAGTGAAGAAGTTTCTTAAAGTTTAAGTGCTTTTTTTTTTTTACACAGAGCATGTGCCTTTAGTTAGTCTTGGGTTCACAAGTTGTTTACCGGTGCTTTTTGTATGTTATTGCAAAATACACTATTATATTTCACCAACAGAGGGCGTAAGCTCTCATTCTGTTGTGCTGTTGTGAAAGCACCCTGCTAGCATACAAGTTGCCAGGTACATATTGTAACTTGCAAAACGAGGTACATGTATCGAAGACTAGTAAGTACATGTAAGTAGCCCATTTATTGGAAACGATGGACCACAGCGTGTGTGCCAGGACGGTCGGATATGTGTTCTGCTTGTTTTACCTCATTCGGGTGTTTGAAGGTTTGCAAAAGTAGCAACGTTTAAATATCATAAAACAACATGAAATTGAGAACATTAAATTCCTGAAACTCAAAATTAGTCCCGGGGGGGGGGGGGGGGGTGGAGGGACTGCTGTGGTGATAAACAATATCAGAACTGGAAGTTGTTGATTTTACAATCAGTTAATTCACTGAAGTATGCACAACATAGCTTTATTTTTGAGGTTTGATTTTTGTTGTTGTTCAATAACGTCTGCTTTTTTACACTAACTGTTGTGCCCACATTGTCAGCCTCACTACCATAGGCAGTGCACCGTATTGATACCTCACGCCACCTACCCCTGGAAAGGAAGCACCGAAAAACATTGCTGATTGGTGGCTCACCAAATTTACTGCTCTGCCTGCACACCTGTTAAAAACTTTAGAGCATTTTTTGTAGGGTTCTTGAGTATGGGCGCGTCAAGTATTTTGCCGCACTCCGCTTCAAATAAATCGTGTTTATACATGGTCACCCTTAACTGCATACAGTTAGTCACAAGATCAAAGAAGAATGAGAGGGGACCAGTTGCTCTATGACTTGATGCCTCTTGATGATTGGCGCTCTGTGTAAATTTCTAACACAGAATGGATCAACCACAGGACTAATTAAAATATCCAATTTATATTTGGATATTTCAAAGTCACACTTCCAGGGGTTATGAGGGAGCAAGGCATTCTGGGAATAGATGGCACCGTAAGATCTTGCACCACTGGGAGTGAGGTTTCCACATTTTCAACCCTAATTTGGGGTTTCCTTATTCCAACAACTGAACTGTCCATTTTCTCTTGCAGAACTGCAATTAGCTCAACAGTCAAGGATATATGAGCTGCACATGTCACAATGATTAGAAACTCTGTACATCCTGATTTATAAGAAAGTCGTCTTAGCGCCGTTGATGGTTCAAATACTCACGGTCCTGTCTGACAACCTTTAGCAAGTGTCTTGGCACGGAGCATGCTTGCTTCCCTCAGTGAGTGACGTCCAGGGAAATCAACTCACGAACATGGCACGCCTGATCAGCTGTACGTCATGTGTTATGTGCAAGACAGTTCTTCGTCTTTGCCTGTTGTATTCAAGTAAGGGTTTTTCTTTTTAAAAGCAGCATCTAGTTGCCCATAATGCACTTTGCTCCAGACGGTGTGCAAAACACATGGGACCCCATCACACAACTGTTTTTTGTTATACCTCGGTAATAGATGGCGGAAATGGGAACCAAACATTGTAAACTGACATTGAGTTATGTTTCGTTATCAGTGTATTGTTGAATATTACATTTCGTTGTTGAGTTGGAACAGCCTCATACCCGGGCTATTTCTAATACTGTACAAGGCAGTAGAAACAACTAGCAGTGGGCACCATCAAGGTAATGTACACCGTGGCGTACATCACTCAAGTTCCCCCCCCCCGAGCCATGTACATGCGTATTTTGTAGCATATCACATGATTAGTTTTCGACCAATCAAACTCACAGTCTGTTGCCCCGGTACACTTTGTAACATATTGTAAAGGGAATCCTATGCGTTTGGCTTTTGGATGCCTTTGCAGCTGTGACCGGGCATTTGGTTAAGGATCACTTCATTGTGTGTGTGCAAAATTCCAACTGAAAAATTCAAACGGGCTTTTAAAAAAAAAACAGTGCCAAAGTACATCAGAAATGCTGGTGACTTATTTTTTTGGACAAAAGACTAAACAGGTACAAGTAATTGCAGCAGTAATGCCCTTCTTTTACCTCCTGAGAAGACCGGAAGTGCACATTATTTCTGCCTTGTTCAACCATTCTTTTGTACTCTTCCCTTCAGTCTTACTCAAATGCGCAACGGGAGCAAGCGTCAACGTAGCGCTCTCAACAGTGTCTTGTTTACACTATAACTCACAAACGTGTCTGAGCAATGACACCAACTGCCACAGCATACGGTCATGCAGTGACGAGTATGACAATGAGGACCCGGACTTTGACGAAATGGACCCCCACAAATGTTTCGTTCTGTGGCACAACACGACAGACGGGGCCGAGGTGATCATGAGGGGATGCTGGCAGAGCAACGACTGCGTGGAGTCGGAGAGGTGCGTGTCCCAGGAAGATAGCACGGAAAACAACCGCTACTTTTGCTGCTGCTCAGGTGATCTGTGCAATCGGGACTTCATTCATGATCCGAAACCGAGGCCAATTTCAACTGAAGATCCACGTGAGTATATTTGTAGTCGTCGTCTTTTTGTATCTTCAGAGCAAAAATAAAAATTTGTTAATTGGTCATTTGCTGCACTTGTACTGTTTTACATTTTATGTAAAAAAAAAATATATACAAATAATTACTTGTGTAAAAATATGGCATGGCAGTAAAAGTCGGTTGTTGTTGTTGTTTTTTAAGTGCAGCATTTATTTTGTTTATTCTGCAGTTCAAGACAATGTTGCTGTCTCGAAGAAGCAAAACCAGAACAACATCATCCTGACAACTGTGCTGTATACACTGGTCCCGATCACCGCATTTACTGTTATTGTCATCAGTGTGTATTGGATGTGTCGACGCTATCGATACTCCCTACTCACGTCGGTACCCAACAGCGAACCCAGCCCACTCTCCCCTCCGTCCCCTGTCCTGGGTCATCGCCCCATCCAGCTCCTGGAGATCAAAGCTCGAGGGCGCTTTGGGTCTGTGTGGAAAGCGCAAATGGGTCACCAGCACGTCGCTGTGAAAGTGTTCCCGCAGCAAGACCGCCAGTCTTGGATCACAGAGCAGGAAATCTACTCCATCCCCCAGCTGCGCCACGAGAACATTCTGTATTTTATCGGCACCGAGCGGCACGGGGAAGGTATGGCCCAGGAGTTGTGGCTGATCACGGAGTACCATCCCAACGGCTCACTGAGTGACTACCTCAAAGGCAACCTCATCACCTGGGGCGATCTGTGCAAGATCTCGCTCTCCATGGCCTACGGGTTGGCCTACCTACATGAAGACTTGCCTGCCAACACTATGTACAGCGCCAAACCTGCCGTCGCTCACAGAGACTTTAAAAGTAAAAATGTCCTCTTGAAGAGTGACATGTCTGCATGCGTCGCCGACTTCGGCTTGGCCTGTAAATTTGAAGCTGGTAAAAGCCCTGGAGACACCCATGGGCAGGTGATGACAATGTTTTGTGTTGTTGTAAAAGGATATCCCAAGCTTAACCCTCTCACTACCTTTGCTACTTTTTTTTCAATAAGTGGATGCACAATTTGAAACCACTCACTGTTGTGAACAGTGTTGATTCCCCCAAATGGTTTTGATTGGCAGGTAGCCTGATGCATTACCTTGTTAGGATTCCTAAACAAAGACTCCAGTCACTGTTGTAGTTCACTCACCATTTGAAGCTACCTGGCACTTGTCACACACTTAAAGTTTGGTGTGTCCACCTATAAAAACCTTTTTGAATGGTAGTACAGTTTGCTTTCAACACTGTTTAAATGAATACACCATGTTTGTACAATAGCAATGTGGAAATGTGAGACTTGGACTTATTGAATGGTCTCATAGTAAGAGGGTTAATGTGATAAATAATACGTTTTGTCTGGGCCCATTTTTTTATGGCCCTGCTTACCATAGAATTCTGCGCTTATGGCGCCTTGTAAAGCGTGTGAATCTATGAGCGGTTAGCGCAGAATTTTATGGTAAGCACGGCCATGAAAATGGGTCAAGATGACTTTGCTTTTTCATCGTTAAAGGACATGCACTGGATTTTTGTGTATGTGACTAATTTATCTGATTTTCTCAGGTGAGGATATCCTAAATATTAACGACAGAAAAAAATTAGTTGCAAGTGTTACAAATCACATATTAGCGGCAGTCAGCGATACTGATTTAAACTCTACAAATTATTTTCAACTCGCGCGTCAAAATCACAAACCAATCACTTGAACATTGCGGACAATGTCAAGTTGGAGCTAGAGCCATGGAACTTTGCTTTCTATGATTTTGTCACCACCATGTGATCGAGGCTTTTCTTGTTTCTGTTGAGTTTGAAATTGTACCGAACTTTTCGTTTGGAATCGATTGTGCGTAGGTGGGAACAAGGAGATACATGGCCCCGGAGGTGTTAGAGGGCGCTATTCAATTCCAGAGGGATGCGTTCCTGCGTATTGATATGTACGCCTGCGGTTTGGTGCTGTGGGAGATAGCATCACGATGCACTGCTCAGGAAGGTAGGCCAGGATTTGGAGATAAGGTGGCCTGATTTGGGGGGAAATTAAAAAAAACAACAACAGGGTTTCCAATTTGTTAACCAACAAGACTTATAGTAAATGACAATAAAGCAGAATGTCCTAATTGAGAATAGAGGGCCCAAATGACACCCAGACACCCCTGTAACATTGTGATTCTAATCAATAAAGCAGAATGTCCTAATTGCGAATAGGGGCCCAAATGACACCCAGACACCTCTCTAACACTGTGATTCTAATCAATCTGCATAAAGAATGCAAAATCAAACAAACAAGCAGATGAATGTTGGTTGTCATTAGAATATATTATACTGTTTTGGCAAAGATGGCTCAATTAAAGGGGTTTGCGCTGTCACAGTCTTTTTGGTTTGATTTAGTTAGTCTTTCTGCCAAGGAAACTTGGCAAACTCCCACAAGGGGGACATAAGCACCAAGCTGGTATCAACAGCCAATCTCTCTCATACAAACATTGCTTTAACGTCTAAGATTATGAATTGCACAAATCTAGAAATTGTGATTCAATAACTAGACAACAATACTTATTCTAGTCATTGAGAGATTCATTGGTTAGCTTGGTTGGATTCGAACCCACAACCATGCGATTGCAAGTCCTGCAGTCTAACCACTGGACCGCCATTTCTGGATGCACAAATCTCCTAATGTTTTGTACAGTTCCTTTACAGAATAAATCATACAATAAAGTCAAAGTTTTTCTTGGCTCATCCATATTTGGGACAGTGACATATTTGAGACCTGTAAACCTGTAAACTCATTGAATTCCACCTGCCTTCCATTTTCCTAAACCCTTTCCCACTTTGATTGCCTTCCCCACCCCCCCCCCCATCCCCAGGTCCAGTGGATGAATACATGCTGCCGTTTGAGGAAGAGGTGGGTCAGGCCCCGACCCTTGAGGACATGCAGGACATCGTGGTGTCCAAGAAACTACGGCCAGTCTTCCGGGAAAGCTGGCTCAAACATTCAGTGAGTTCTCTTTTTTTTTCTTTTTTTTTCTCCTAATTTTGATGTGTTACATGTATAAGCTGGTGGTAGTAAAGAGGAATGCTTGTTTGAAAACAGAAGGACCCAGTTTCAAGCGACGCAAGAGCAAAAACCCAGCTGAAGAGAGAAAGCTACCCCCCTGTGCCTCCACGATTTAAAAAAAAAAATCCTAGAAACAATTTGTTTGAGCTGTTGACAATTTCTTTGTGTAAGGACCCGTAAGTGGCTGTTGGAACATACTTGATGTGTATTGTTTGGTTTCAAAATATTCAAAACATTTATTGTCATGGTTAAAACAAAAATTGTTTTCCGGCATTAAACGGCATTTATAAACAGAACATAAAATACACATGTTTTTACAAAATGTTTAAAAATGTACCACGTTATCTTGACCAACTACTGTTAAAAAGGTTGAATGCACAATGTATCAAGTTATAAACCACAAAGTAAAAAGGTAAAAATCTGTTGGTCTTTAGACATAGTTGTCCGACCCTGCCTGAGCGATTCTGAACAATTTGAGGGTTAAGAGGGTGGCTTGGATCGCGCAGAATCATATTGAACGGAGTCATTGATCTGTTTCCAACATAACCTTTGGCCAAGGACATGAGTTGTTGATTGTGGCCAGACTCAATGGATGTTGCAGCTTATCTTGCCTACGTTTCCTTCACTCCTCAGGGTATGCAGCTTCTGTATGAAACCGTCGAGGAATGCTGGGACCACGACTCGGAGGCCCGTCTCTCGGCGGGCTGCGTGGAGGAGAGACTAGGCCAGCTGCTCCGCTGCAACTCCTACACGGCACCGCTGATCTCGCTAACCCCAACTGCCCCGAAGGAGTCGAGCCTCTGAGGTAACATCGCCGCGACTTACACCGAGTGGTATTCAGTTGTTACTTTTGGCTTGTTTGGGAAGATCTTTACTTTATTTCAGTGTTCAAGATATTCAGCAATGTGTGCATTTGTTTTTTTAAAACAATATTATGTATATATCCCATTTAAGGCTTGTTAATACTCGCTGCGTCACTCACCTCCCCTATCCTCTTTTACACCTCTAGCGTGGACTTACTTTCATTTTGCAGCAATTTGAATCATTTTGCACCTGCTTCCAGTACATGGTTGGAACTACAGTTTGAATCCTGTCCAGAAAGGAGTCCAATGTTTTGGAATAGGACTTTCAGGCTTTACTTGATTTAAGAGATTTTTTTCTCTGAGGATTATCAACTTGGTATTTAAATTCACCTCTCCACAAATTTCCCAAGAGCAAAGTTATTCCCGTCAAATTTGGTGGTCATGTTTTGGTATATAAAAAAAGGGGGGGAACGGTTTATGTTTTGTTCGGGATTATGTGCATGTTCATTTGGAGCTTGTCTTGATTGCGGCAATCAAAATAAGCAACAATGATTGAGGGCTTTTCAAATGCTGTTTTCTTGAATTTGATATCGGTTTCAGATGGAAATATTTCTATGGTATTATCTTTATTGAGATGTCAGATTGAAGCTATTTGTTTTGGTTTTTTTTTTTTTATAATGATTTTATGTTTTTACACCTTTTTTATGACCAATTCTGCACTTTGTCTTTATAATGCACTACTGAGGATTCCTGTGTTTTATAAAAAAGCCCAAGTACACATGAGCTGGTGAGCTCTGGGGTATCTGATCGTTTCTGACAAAGCAGTGGGAATAAGCGGCTTCATTTTGTACACACAGCAAAATGACCATTGGCAGAAGAAGTGGTTTGACTGCATTGATCTAGTTTGCTTCTCAAACCATTAGGAGCAGTATCTACCTCTCACACATGCCAGCATGCCACCCAATCAACCACTAATCAAACACATGCCAGCATGCCACCCAATCAACCACTAATCGCTGGGGTTTCCAAAACTTTGTCCGCTTTGTGGTTGATTACTTCGTGGAGTTTCTGATTAAATGTTCTCATAAAATGCAGCAGGGGGTTTGGGTTTTTTTCTCTCTCTCAAAAAAAAATGGTTTGTCTCCAGGAATCAGCCAAACCTTGGCCTCAAGCACCAGCCGACAATCGACCTGGCCAAGGGCATGCTGAAATTTCGGCCTTACCACCCATGCCGAGTCTAATGGTAAACAATGGTGACAGATTACCGATCCTTCAGAATCCTTGTGTGTCCAACAAAAGGAGGAAGGTCTGAGATTGGGGATTACACAATAATCCCCGAAAAACAACAGAGACTCTTGAGCGTGATTTCCCAGTACCCTTTGTCCCTTTTGGTACGGGGCAATCGCAGTATAAGTACATAGACTTTGCACGCTACACAATGCAGTGTCTGAGCATGTTAACACATCGCCCCCCCCCCCCCTTCGTTTTCGTCACAACCAAAAAAAGAAATGGTTCCTGTTGGGGGCATCCCATGCACAACTGTAACAACTGATTTATGAGGTATATTTGTCGGAGGAATATAAAGGTGATGAACGGCGCCCAATTCAAGCTCGAACCTTTAAGAAAATATACATGTTCGGTAAATAACTGAGGATGGTATGTATTTGTTCACCAATCTAAAAAGCTAAAAAAGAAAAAAAAGGAAAAAGTAAGTTTATAAATGTGTCAAAATTACCTTTGGGGTTCAGTCTCAAAGTCAATGTATTCTTGTACTCAGGGGGGGGGGGGGGGAGCAGGGGAAGACTACAGTAGAGGACAAACACCCAAGTTCCTTCAGCACGATGATAACAAGTTGCTGAAATTTATCAATGTAATGTTTTTAAAGTTTGTTCTTTTTTTTGTTCTTTCCTCTTTTTTTTAAACTTGTGGATTTTAAAAATTATGAATGATGAAATATTCACAGCGGCCCTGGGCCGTTGTTGGCAAGGGACAGCCTCACTAAGTTGTGTGTGAGAATTATGTGCACCGAGTGTAAATATTGTACATATATTTTTCCTTTATCCTGTTTATTTTCCACCATTTTTCATGTAATTCCACTCTGTGTTGTAAGTTTTTGCAAATAATTATTAACACCTTTTTTTTCTAGTTTTTAACTTTTAGCAAACCTAGCTACTTCTGGGCACTTACGTGTATATGTATCATTGTTTATTTGTATTTTTTATTTATTTTTTTTTATTTTTTATTTTTTAACTGATCAAATGTATTTAGGAATTCAAGTTTTAAGAATTTGTTGGTGTTATCATTGAATGGCAAATTTATTGCTTTACAAACTTGGAACAAACAACCCTTACCACTAAACCCTCCAAAACCTATTCAGCGGTTTTGCGAGATCAAACCAACTATGGGGCCAGGGACGCTGATCTCTTCCGATTTCAACGGTACAGTTGTTGAGTTATTATACAATTTGGGGATGCTGTCTTCGCAGGATCCTACTCCCGAGATGGAGTTTGGTGGGCCCAATAGTGTCTTTGGCGCCAGAGACTTTTCTGAATCCTTAAAAAAACCTCTTCTCTATGGTAACTCATCACCAACCCTATCGGTTTTTCTGTTCCAATGATAAGCGTTTGTTATTTGGGCTTGCAGTACCACAGCCTACAAAATCAGACAACTTCCTGCACGGCCCAATTCCATAGAGCTGCTTTTTTGAAGCACAAACTATTGCTTCAGAATTGTCTGCTGAGCGAAATTGGGCGGGATACCCGTCACAAATGTCACATGTGAAATGGCATTTTGGCTGGTAACCTTATCCTGGTAGACATATTTTTGTTGTGCTTAGCTACTTTTTGTGCTGAAGTAGCTCTGTGAAATAGGGTCTTGAATAGAAATTTTGGAGGATTTGGGACTGCCTGGGTTTTGGAGCATACTACCCCAAAGTCTCTTGGCTGCAAAGCCAAGTGGTGGATTTTGTTGGATTAAGTAAGGGGATTCCCCTAAATGCTTTGGCTGTAGTGTAATGCATGCTGATTTGGTTGGTTTCTGGGATTACAGAAGGACATTGCATGATAGTGAAGCATTGATGGCTGCAAAACACCATATTGAACAAATAGTTTCTAGCCAGAGTTATTCTTGGTGACAATTTGGGTTTTAAAGTATCAAGCATCCAAGACCATAGAAACAGTTTCATCTGAAGTGCTTTCATCTCTATTAAAAAAAACTGGGTTTTTTTGTGTTTTTTTTGGTGATTCACACAAAATAACCTGGGCCAAACTGCATGGCTCTGCTTACTGGAAAATTCTGTGCTTACTGCCCATAGAACTATGTGCTTTATAGGGCACCATAAGCATAGAATTCATCGGTAAGCAGATCCATGAAATTGGACACTGATGGCTATTGTTATATTTTGTTTTTTAACTTTGTTATAATCCTGTTATAATCATTTTATCTGTTCTGATGAATTATCCTAGAATTATCCTAGATATGGTATTTTTTTTTTTATTTTTTTTTTTCTGTAAAATATGACAGGCTGAATGTCAACAATTCCACGGTAGTTTTAAACCCTCGTCTGTGTAGATTTCTGGGTCACTTGGGGGTTAGTTTTATGGGACCTGTGACATGCGGCCTCATTGCACGCCTACCTTAGAGTCAAACATTTATGACCATTTCAGGGCCAAGCACCGGTATTCAGTCGCTAATCATTAGGAATAATCATGTCACAGAATAAGTAAATCCTGACTGTACAAGGAGCCCACATAACTAAATATCTATATTTATATTATTTAAGTACAATTATTGCTGCGTTGAATCCAGCAGATACCAGTTTTATGTATTTTAATGGTGACTTTATCTAATACATGGCATAATGTATTGGAAATTTGTTGAGTAGGATGGAAGCCTTTGAACTTGGCTTCATTCTTGTGGGAAGCTTTTATTTTATTTTTTTAACAATAAGGGTTGAACGATATTCATGTAGGGATGGGTCGGTTTAATAGGTTGTTTGTTAAGTCCCAGAGTTGAGGGCAAAACAAACGTGTATAAAAGACTGGGGGATTTGGTGATCAATTTCCTGTCATTATGCAGTATGGGAAAGAAGTTACAAGTTGTGTTGGTGTATTTTCGGGTGTGTGAACAACTAAACTGTTTGACCGTTGTTCTTGAATTGAAAATGACAGGTAAAGTTTGCCCTTAGGAAAGGGCACAGGGATCAAACTTAAAAACTACATATTGGACTGGTTGAAGGGGACACAAAGGCAATAACAAGGGTCCCCCAACATGGCTTTTCTTTTGTCCCAAGTAGTGGACTCGCCTTTCGGGAAATTGGACTTTCAAAGGGTTTCAGCGAGGCAAAGAATGGGAGCAATGGTCCCTGTTGACTCATAGACACTAGATGTGAGTTAGATTGAAGCGATGCTCTGGTACAATGCAATGCCTTGTTCGGTCACAAGTGAATTGGCTCAATTCCTCGGACTAAATCCAGAGTTGCTATGTCACTCGGTTCAGGACAAGCTTTTTGCAGTGCAACCTCCAGATCAGCAGAGACTGGTGTCCATGTGCCGCGCATTTCATTTTGAGAATGGGAGAGACTTTGGAATGCTAGGTAGCAGCAGAATTACCAGGTATATTTCCATTGTTTATTTTAGTTCTGAGCATGCGCACATAACGG
This sequence comes from Pisaster brevispinus, assembly GCA_023634235.1. NCBI lineage: Eukaryota > Metazoa > Echinodermata > Asteroidea > Forcipulatida > Asteriidae > Pisaster > Pisaster brevispinus. Next base: position 18,749,691 of record JAMKCF010000006.1, on the reverse strand, counting down.
AGAACAATGGGTTTACCTGGTAACTCTGCTGCCACCTAGCATCCCAAAAGGCCCCCATTGTGTATTAACCAACGCTTATGCAATGATCACAAATCCTGCCCCTTACTATGGAGGGAGCCCTCTGTGCCCTAACCATGTGACTTGGCAACACTGGATGTTGCCTGAGCAATCCGAACGAAGTGAATACTTGTGACTGCGAAAAGGCAACCTCCAAATTCCAACTCGCAAAGGGCTTGTTCATCCAGTCTAATAACTTGACACTTTGTGCTGTGGTACGCGCACATGTATTAATGTATTCCTAAGTTGGTTTAAATACCGTACGTAACCTCATCTTTAAACATAAACGAGCTCACTCTTTTTCGATTCCCTATTCTGATGAACCGAGTGAGGTGCTAAACAATCAAATTAGTGATTGACGGAAAATGTCTGCACTTTATGCAGCAGGCAGCATACTCAGGCACTACCAAAAAAAAAGTGGATTGATTCAAGTATTTGCAAGTACTTAAAGTATGTACAGGTCAGTGAAAAGCTTCTTTCAAAATAGCCATTTTCTGGATTGAATTTCTTTTGTGGCGAATTTTTCCAGTGAGGCCAATGTTAGTGGTGAGAACTGACACGGGTGTCCACTAGAAAAGTTCCAAGGCAGGCTGTTTCACATGTGAATGCGGGAAAGAGGTAACCCAATTTTTAAAGTTGCAAAGTGTTGGAAAGCGACGTCGTATCAAGTTCATTCGTATTTGTCTGATTCCCTGTACGCAGTCATAAGTAAAGCAGTGTAACATAAAAGGGGGTCAGACTTTTTTTTTTTTTCCCCTTTTTTTTTGCTTCCATCCTCGATCTGGGCCCAATTTCATAGAGTTGCTTAGCATGAAATTTCTTCCTTGATAAAAACAGGATTACCAACCAAATTTCCACGTGATTTTCAGGATAAGCAAACAACAGCTGACTACCAGTAACAAGCAATATGCAACACAAGGATATTTGGTTGGTAATCTTGTTTTTATCAAGGAAGAAATTTCATGCTAAGCAATTTTTTGTGCTTAGCAGCTCTATGAAATTGGGCCCTGGTAGCATATACGTATGAAACGGCTACATTGGGGTCCATCTCTGAGCAAGTTGGACTGCATGGTTTTGTCGACTATAGTGGTTTATTTCATTCAACTAAAGGTTAAGGACATGTAACCAGTACACCTTAACACCAGTTCCAGTCACACCGTAGCGAGTCGAAACTAGTTGTGGATGATTAAGCTCAAGTGAAACTGAGCAGGGGGGGGGGGGTGGGTGTTAGCTCACAGTTTATTTATTTAGACACAACTAACAATAGACCTATCTTCTGAGCTCTACCCCTTAAAATTGAGCAATCACAACCTAACTAGAAAAGGCAAGTCAGGATAAAATCCCATGACAAAATGGAAACTTGCTGCTGCCATTTCGGCGAGCTACAGCGTACATCGTGCATTTTATGTATGGTGCAGTGGCTTGGTGATTGAGGGGTGGTGACAGATGTGTCCGTCCTACATGAGCGCCGTTGCATGGCAGTTGCCATTCACTACTTCGCAAATACTCAGTAAGCGGACATTAGCCATGAAATGAAGTGCGTGCTGGTTTAGGTGGCAAGAAATTTGTTGTCACGAACCTCATGCCAATGCCATACCAGAGCTGCCGACGCTCCCCGAGTCTCCAGAAAGTGCCCTGAATGTAAACCAATCGGTCCATGTTCTGATGAACACAAACTGGAACACTTTCCTCTATTATGTTGGATGTAATTCTAAATATCTTCCTGATTGTTGTTCCAAAATCTCCCCGATTGCAAGATGCAAATGTTGGCAGCTCTGGCAGCATCTGCAAAGTCGTCTTTGGTTGGCAGAGCTGAATGGGTTGGTCTATTGTTGACTCTAGACAGGGTTTGGGGTACAGCTAGTCCCTGCTATTGTGACTTTTCACTAGTAGCAGTCCAACTTGCTGTTAGATTTGTTGCGCATGGTTATCATGTTGATTTCACAAAGCACTAAGATTCATCTGAAGATGAGTTGTCAGAATTACTGTAGTGATTTGTATAGTGGCATCACACTTCGCTTAGCAGTTTAGGATTGATCAGCCCTTAAGATTAATCTCAACTCTTTGGTGCGGATATGATGTGGGGGTAGGGAAAACCCCCCTCAGTGACAATAAAACCTGCCGTAGTCGGGTATATGACGTCTGTGTGTTAAAATGCTATTTACATAGATAAATAATGCATAATATGATTAATGCATATTATGAATAATGCATATTATTATTATGAAGTACATTGCTTTTTTTTCCTCTTGGGTTAAGTGTCACTGCATTCATCATAAAGCAATTTACAAAAAAAATATCCGCATACATTTTACGTGTGATGTTTTCAAATAAAATTAATCAATGAAAGATTAATTGATTTTTTTTGGGGGTACCAATGCAGTGAAACTATCCCAAATGGAAAAATGACAATGGAAATTCCTATACTACCTCAAAATATTATTTAGGGCATAAAAGTAACATCTTGATATCGTGCTGACGTTATAATTTAATGAGCATAACCGAAGTGCGTATTTTGTGTACAGTTATTTTTTAGACAGTAGCCAGTAAAGTGACAATTATGCTAGCTGTGATTTACATGTATGTAAAAAAAAAAAAAGTAAATAATTTTGTTTGTCATTTTTCTTTTGTTTTGTTTTTTAAATCAATGTAAGTGTATAGTATTGTCTTTGGATTCAACGAATAAGTTTGCTACCAAATTCTGCTGTGTACAATGTAAATACTGCCAACAAAAATATTAGTGCACCACTGTTGTCTTAAACAGGAAAAAAAAATAAAAATAAAAACAATATTGATTATGTATAGAGAAGACAAACACACAACCCTCAAATTATAAACTTTAAAATAAAAAAAAATTTAAAAAAAGGCAAAATAATTATTAAAAAGCGGGAGAAAATGTGTAGTTATACCATTAATACATGGTGAAGTAAAATGTAGATTAGTCTTTGTGTTTTATGACATACATTTAAATACTGGTTATGACAGTGTTGTTGGTTTACTCTAGACTAGACAGGTAAAGTGTGTTGGATATGCTGAGTATTCATGTGACAGGCCATATTAATCCTCCCCCATAATAAATGTGTTCTTAAAATGTATACGCCAGGTGTTGATGTGTCTCTTATTTACACGTGTTGATATTTTACCCCACTACTAAGGATTTCAGGCTTGTTTTAAGGGGGTCGGGGTAGGGGGGTCGGGTTGGGCTGTGAAGTAAAAATGAATGTACAAAATATTTCATTTCATCTCATGTCGTGTCGTGGCCGATTGTGTACCGAACTCACGCTCTGGTGTTTCTGATCAGCAGAGTGTGGGTTCGAGTTCCGGTCTTGACACTTGACCACTATTGCATTGTCCTTCGAGTGGGATGTAAAGCCGCAAGTCCCATGTGTTGTGTAATGCACGTAAAAGAACCATTTACACTTATTACTAAGAGAAGGGGGTTTGCTGCGATGTTTCTGGCAGTGGCTGCTGAATGCGCCGCAGCACCTTGTAAACCCTTAAGAAGTGCTGAATAAAAACCCATCTTGTAAAAAGTGTTTGTCTTTTTATTATGATTGTGAAAGAAGAAGAAAAAAGGAACTTAATTTTAACAATTCATCTCGATTTTTATTTCAAAAAGGTGTTACCATATACATACACACACAGGGCTCGAAACAACCACTGGACAAACAACCATAGAACAATAATTTTTGCACTGGGCCAGTAACCCCACAACTGAACAAGTTCAACAGTCTAGTGTTTTTCTAAACACATCCTTTTGAAGATTAAAGGTAAGGTCAGCCTAACCCCAAACAAAATTTGTGTAATTTTTTTCTTCTTCTGAAAGCCTACGTGTTATAATTAAGACGGTGATGGTAGCAAGCATCCTGCGAGATTATTGTGTGTGGAGATCAATAAAAGAAGATTAGAAATCAACACAAGTATGGCGAAAGAGAGATACAGTTGGCACCTGCTGTCACCTTCCTGAATAAACGCGGATGGATTTGAAGTTCTTGATGAAAATACCGTGAGTTTTTTTGCTGTTTCCTTAACAAGAAGACACTGTATTCAGCTGAAAATTTCACAGGTAACTTTTATTGTATCTTTAAAGGTTGATAATTTTGCCTATAAACTAGCAATACGTTGACAAAAAAACAATCTATGGCGCTACCTTTAACTTACGTATGCCGAAGCTTTTCAATTCCAAATCACCTAAACGTTTGACAAATATTTTATAAGTACAAAATATTTAAGGTCTTGTTAAAAGTATCTAGTCAAGTGAAAGTTCCCAAGAGGCAAGACCTGGGCATTCTACGTTATTGCTTTCCACACCATTTGGGGTCTTTCCCTATGGTCATTTGCTTGTGCCGTTCCATTACATCTATACATACTTCTATACATGTAGCTCACCCATGTCCCCTATTTATTACACTCTTTTTTCCACTCCAACACAGAATATTCTAAGAGCCAAGTCTTCTGTACTACTTCCGCGGTCATACTGCGAGATTAGCTCAGCTCGAGCACTGCATTGAAGTCATGCCTACTTTATGGCATTCGGACACGGCAGCAAGTGGATGTCGGACAAAATCTTGTCGAACTCACTGGCCATGATATTTTATCGCTGATAATGCATTTCTTCAGGGAGCTTTGTTGGCATCATGAAGGTAGTGGATTGGACGCCCAATGTTTCAGCTCGCTTGGACATCCTGGGTATGTATTCAGTACTTCAGTCAGCTGTGCCGATGTCACCAGCAATGACATAGCTCTATACTCTTTCTGAGTGCGTGATCCATGGCCATCCACTGGCTTTACTATCTCCAAGGCCACCAGCTGCTCAAATGCCTGCAATAATCAAAGAACGCGGATAATCTGACGTTAACTTTGGGGGTTGTAACAATCTCTGCATCACTTCCAGAAAAAGCATAGACATCAAAAGTCCTGTATGAAAATGAACCTGTTTGGTTGCTTAATAGTTAACATTCAAAGACCAGCTGGTGAAATCAGCTAGCTAACCTTCAATACAACCGGTTTCTCAAAGTTCTGGACAACATGAGCTTTCCGCTGCATAAACTTGAGGTATTCTGTATGGGAAACAAAAACACGAGACTTGTTTAAGCAAAAGCACAATGCTTGCAATCTTTTACTGTCAGTGCACCATTTAGTATCGAATAATAAACCACAAGGGAGACTGACTGGGGGTTGAAGAAAGAAAACTTTACAAGAGTGGGACTTGAACATTGGACCTCTGGATTAACATACCAGTGCTCTACCAGTTGAGCTATCTAGGCCTAATGTTGGCAGTCTCCCTATTGTGTATATATCTTTGTTTGGGGGGGGTGCCAGTCAGAGGCCATTCAATCTGGAACTGCCATGTCTTGTGTCAAGTTTGTTACATTTAGTGCCAGAGAAGCAAGCTAGAGAACGTGGGTGGAGGGTGGACCCGGGCAGTTGCTTGTACTCACCATTGTACAGCATTTCAAAGTTGAATGCATCTCCGTCGTACAGGTCTGTGAGATGCTTCATTGCAATCACCAGACACAGCTGCAAGACAGAGATACCTGAAACAAATTTCAATCACACCATTAATATATTGTATGGACAGTATTCTTGCGTCAAGTTTGTTACATTTGTTCAGTCTCTCACTGATGTTTATTATGTCAAAATGCTGTGTACTTAGCAATAGTCCCACAGAATACAGGGTCCAGGTAAATTTCTTTTGTAACAGTTTATACCATTTGTAAGTCTGCTGCCACCTAGTGTCCACAAAAGTCTCTCATGCTGTACCCTTCCTTCAGACATAAGAAGGGGGAGGAGTTGGGGAGGAAAAGGACGGGTTAGAAAGGAGGGGGAGGGGGATGGGAAAGAAATAGGGGAGGGGTTGGGAATGAGAAGGGGAGGGGTCGGGAAGGAGAAGGGGAGGGGTTGGGAAGGAGAAGGGGAGGGGTCAGGAAGGAGAAGGGGAGGGGTTGGGAAGGAGAAGGGGAGGGGTCAGGAAGGAGAAGGGGAGGGGTTGGGAAGAAGAAGGGGAGGGGTTGGGAAGAAGAAGGGGAGGGGTTGGGAAGAAGAAGGGGAGGGGTTGGGAAGAAGAAGGGGAGGGGTTGGGAAGGAGAAGACCATGGGGCATACGCTTCAGGAGTAGTCTTACCGTGTAACATCGCTGCCTTGGAGTCAGTGGCAATATGTTTACTAGACTCCACAAAGTCCACTGCTTGGATCTCAGGGTGGTCCTCAGTCACCTTGCAAACAGGAATGAGCTACGAGAGACAATCCATGTCAGTGAGCAAAAAGACTTGTATAAGTATGCTGCCCGAAAATGTCTGCAATATCTTCCATATAGAAGTTCCAGTAATAGTTCAGTGTCCTATACCATTTTTATTGTACTACTTAATTAACTACTATAACATATACTATTTTCTATATTTATGGTATACTATATACTATTTCTATTCCTATATTATTTCTGTAATCCTACTTTCCTTGGAACATCCCTCTAAATGACCAAACTACTACTCTGTGTATTGCGTATGTGCACCTGTTACACTAAAGACACAACTTGCCAAACGTCTTGGTCGGTTTGAGGAGTAACAGCCAGGTGGTTTTGAGCATTTTGAGGACTAAAGCGTAAGTCTTACATTTCATCTTCTGACAGGAGGTTCTCTTATTACTCACCAATAGAGACTGCAGACCACACAGGCTTTTGTCCAGTTGGTACGTTTTCTTAAGTACATCGTGGACTGTGGCATTGCTGCATAGTACCTGGCACCAACAAGAATGAAATGAGTAACATGGCCGTCATCTGTGCAATGTTTCAAACCAACTAACAAACCGCAAGGGAAACTGACCGAGTTAATTGGAAATAATTTCAGGGTTAAACAAGGAAAAGCTTAACCCTTTCGTTACCGAATTGTTTGGACATAAACAACTGCTGGTGACCACATTGTTTGACCACTCAAGCATGACTAAACACACATTCTTACACAACAGAAAGCTTTCGTTCAAAGGCCATTTTTACAAAGTCCATTATCTCCTTGAAGATATTGTTTTACAGCAAAATAAGTAATAAAAAAGTTCTTCCTTATTGAATTCCCTTTCATTTAATCTAAAACTCATTGAGATTGGTCCAATAAATGTCAAAGTTCTTGGTCTTTCTTTCCTCAGTGCAATCTGTAATCTCAAACACTCTTTTGTACATAACCATATGGCGCTCCGTAGGTGTTTGGCATTTCGGATCTTCCTATTCCAATTTGAAGAGATTGCATAATAGCAACCATATTTTATTTTACCACCATTGGAAAGATCCGATCTCTCTCTTTCCAATGATGGTAAGCTTGGGTATGGAGGGTGAACATGGACAAAACTACAACTTTATTACAAATGGCCTTTGTGCTCAGGCTTGAGTGCTTTTTTGTGTGCAAGCTTGGTCGACTAAAGTCGCCAATGGTAAGGAAGAGGGGGTATGAGTGCAGTCGACTAAAGTCGCCTATGGTAAGGAAAGGGTTAATAGAGCAGGACTTGAACCTGTAACCTCAGGATTAACGTGCCGGTGCTCTACCCACTGAGCTATCCAGCCCTAATGTCATGAATGTGGGCGGTCTTCCTATTTTGTCAATATCTTTGTTCAGGGGGTGGCAGTCAGAAGCCATTCAACGTGTAACTGCCGTATAGCCAGGGATCACCACACCCAAGTTTACAACAGTTATAGGTTGAATGGCTTCTGACTGGCACCCCTGTACAAAGATTTTGACAAAATTAGGGAGACCGCCAACATTTGGGCTAGATAGCTAAGTTGGTAGAGCGTCAGCGCTGCACTGCAATCCGGAGGTCGCAGGTTCAAGTAAATTTTTCTTTATTTAACCCTGAACAATGTTTAAAACCATAACTTGGAAAATGTGCTAATGGATGTACTGTATTATATATGAACATTTTTGTAATAGGCAGAGCTGTAGTTCAGATGTGGAACTACAAGACTCAGACCTGGCTTAAAAATCTTAAATAGCGCCAAACCCATCAGAATGATGCTCTGGGCATTTTACACCTAGCAAAAATAAACACACAACCCCCCCAACTAAAATCTTAAAACCCACTAAAAAGCAACACAAAATTGTATAATAGCAATACAAGAAAATACAATTATATTTAAACTTAAGTCAAAATGATTTTTGTTTTAAAGAAAAAAAGAGAGATAAGGCCTTTATTAAAAACATGTAATAAAAGCACCATTATGAAGTGAACAAATCAGGTCATCAAAGAAACCGTTATTAAAGCAATAATAATAATATCAGACACATTTTATACAGTGCAATATCCAATAATAGAAGTGCTACATAAATATATCATTACAAAGAAACCTTAAACAAGTACACAAACAAGTATTAGTAGAGGCAATAAATACAAATGCACACATGTAGAATAAACAATGCATACATGTATTGTTAAAATCAGCCTACAAAAACGAAAAAATATATGCAAATCTAGAAATAGCCTAAAAGATCAAAATGGCAGTGTAATAAAACAGAGTAAAATCAATAATACATACTCCATATTGCACAGAGAAAACATCTGTGCCAGCAAGGGATGAACAAAATGCAAAAACAAACATAGGCCAAAAGAAGACCCCACCATGAAAGTTAATGACCCGCTCTTCGAAAGCACCCCCCCCCCCCTGCCACACAGGTCCAAACATAGTGAAAATATTGAACAGACTTTAAGTGAAGTCCATCAGTGTTTGTCATAAGAATTAAAACAATCAACCAGCTTAGGGTTTCACCTCCACATCCTTGTTCCAACGTTTGACAAATTTGGTATCTCTGAGGTCACTCGGGAGGGTGAGAATTCTCTTAAACGCTCCCTTGTACTCCGGGAAGGTGAGTGTGTTGAAGACGTGGATACGACGATGCGAAAAGCGGGACTTGACTCGCTTCTCCAACAGCTCCACCACATCCTGGTAGCATGGGGAAAAAGCCGGAAAACTTTACTCTCATCACTTATTGTGTTAGGGAGACGTTTAGGAATATTTGGTGCGAGCAGACTGTTTGTCAAATAAATCCATTGTTGTTTTGAAAACGTGCTGAAAAGCTCAGAAATTCAGGAAAATTCCTGAAAAATGGCTAGCAGGCCTGGGTTTCTCTTATACTAAACCCGGAACCTCCTAGATGTTACAATTCAGGAGGTTAACAGACAAAACTAAACCTTTGGACATAATGTGGGCTATTTCTTTCTTCCTTTTGGTGATTGCTTTACTTCTTTCAAGAAAAACTGAAGGCTCTAAGAGGTTTGAGAAAATCCTGAAATCAGGAAAAAACGAGAAATCACACGCCTTTTATCATGAATTCTGACCTACCAGTCTGCGGGTGATACCAATGACAGCTATGGGAGTCTGTGCAGACTGACAGATGTCAAATAGATTGTACAGCAAGGTTTGGTTCTTATGGTGAGCAAACAGGTCAAATTCCTCCAGGACGAACAGCACAGACTGTGCCTCTTCTCGATTACCTGGGAGAGGTACAAACAAAAGAGAGTCTTTCAGTGGAATGGGAAGAACATCAAGATAACTTCTTCAGGTCGAGGATTTGAATCCCTAAAGGTTACATGTGGTGTTTTGTTTTTTTTCAACAAGACTCGGAAATCACAGAGTGAAGACCCCCTGCGAAGATGTTACGCATGGTTACCGTCTTCCTACGGTCTGCCATTTTAGGAGTTGATTTGCAGGTAAAAATATGGTACGTGTTTAACTGCCCATGCATCGCCTAAAATGCGCACTGCCGAGTAACACACCAGGGAAACCAGTGAAGAAAAACAAACTGCAAATGAACAAATGCACAACTCTACTCAAGTTAGCCGGGAATCGAACCAGGGCCACATTGGTGAGAGGCAAGCGCTTTACGCACTAACCACCAATGACAGATAAGACAACATTTGAGTAGAGTACCCTCTAATAGAGATCAAAAAAAGGTCGTCATGGGCCCATCCAAGACACTGAGCATACATAGCTGTGCCTTTGTTTCACTGTCGTCTCATACCTCTAAGATGGCAGCATAGTGACGGTAATGCATATATATAAGGCTATTTACAGTGTGCAGTAGCTTCAGAGAACAGAGACAAAGGTCTGTTGTAGCCGCTCTTCTTCAAAGAGGCGGCAATCAATGGTAACTATTTTGTTCAAGTTCTATGTAACATCTCACGATGCAATGCTAGCTTACCTGTTTTTAGTGCCTCCAAAAGGAATGCAAGATTTTCAGCAAATGAGCCCTGAAAGAAATATTGAAAATACAAAAAACAATTATTATTATTTTTATTATTATTTTTTATGATGCAAGTTTTCCCCAAACAAGGCTAAAAGCCACTCTTGGTAAGAGGCTACGAGAAGAAAACATCAAAGATGAAAATAACTCAGGGGAGCTGAAGGTAGGAATTGATATTCCTCTTAATACAGTCTAGATTGCAGGATGGACTGAAACATACACCAAGCAAAGAGATGCAGTGCGTGGAATAAAGCTGTTGGAATGGCACTTAAAGACTAACTAATTACACACACAAAACTGCAAGAGCTTTCGTAACAACCACAACTTCATTGCATCTGATGAAATAGTTAAAACTACAAAAGCTTGTGCAACTAGGTAGTCTTTAAGTGCTACCACTACCTTCCTTAATGTCAAGGAATCAATCATTCTAAATCAATTCAGCAAAGACACTCACAAAGACTTTGTCTCCGACGACGTTGTCAAGTCGAAGCTGTCTGGTGATTTCTTGTATGGCAATCTTGTCGTCTGTCTGAAGCAGGCCGTTGAGACGCACGATGAGCAGATTATTTTTGACATTCCGATCAGATTCAATCTCTTCAAGAACGCTTGATACCAGCTGTATGTGGCAGGGGTTCAGTCATTTAATCACAACACACAGTATTGGTAAAAGGATTAGTCACAATCCGGCAGGTAAGTGTGGCGTGGTTCAACAGACCTTATGCATTGACGTCATCCAGCCGCCATCTTAGAGGTAAAACGGTGGCTATGCAATCGAAACGCACAGATTTGTACGCGCGGCGCACAGGTTTGGCCAATGAGCAGCCTCCTTTTGACCTCTAGGCGAGGGCGCCCTACTGAAATGACGTCATGTGCATAAGGTCTATTGTAAGCCACGCCCACAAACTGGCTCCAAACTGGATTACAAGAAGCCAATAGGAGTTGCCTTGAGCTAGTTTTTCTTTGATGATTTTCACAAGAAAAGTTTAATCACTGAACTTGATTTTTACTATACGTTCTTCAAAGACTAGGGTCTTCTCAGAGTTCAATGTTTTGTTACCATAAGAAGCGCTTCTGAATGATGAGACGATTCGGTTTTTTTCTGTAAAATTACACGCAAACATACGCCAGCTTTGGAGCTGGAAGTAGCGGAAGCTTTTGCCGTGCAGCAGCTTTGCTCACATGTGCCGCATTGACTTACCAATAGGATAACAATGGTAATACATCCATTAGTCTTAATCTGAAAGCAGGGCTTGAACTTGGGGGTAAAATCCACAAGACTTTACAAGACAATAACCAAAATGAAAAAAAAAAAAAAAAAAAAAAACACATTATCTACACAGTTTAACATAGTACAATAAACTGCTTTTATTTGAACATGCACTGAGAGAAGTTTGATATCATCTGTCTTTTGGCTAGAGTTATACCTCGATACTCGACAGAATTTAAAGATAATAGCCCATATTATGCACGCCCCACTGCGCGTGATCGACGCGCAAAGGATTCTGGGTGAAATCCGAGTCCAAGCAACACCGGCATAGTGATAGCACTATAAGCCACGCCCACTTCTCAACGAACTGACTCTAAAGAAATAAAGTAGAAGCCCACAGGAAATGTATCAACATTTTATAGGTTACCATGGTTTTACCGCTACCATGAGGTCCAGTAACGAGTGCAGAGTTGCTCTCACCCTGGATGGCACATCTATAAATCAAGTCCACAAGATGCCTGAAAAAAAAAATGTTCCCACAATTTCTTGTTATTCAGCTCTGCACCTATACATGTTTGGGATAATTTGCCATCTGACATTCATAAGCTGCACTCACTAAGTTTGTTCAAAACCGAACTCAATACGTTCCTTTTCAGAAAAGCTTTTGGTGATGTGTAGATTGTTTTTAATCTGTTCTGTTTAGGCTTGTTATCGTTTGTCTGTGTGCATTTGTATTAGACTTTATGTAACTTGTACGTATACTGTATTCTTCTTGTGTATTATTTTGTCGTTTTTGGGGGTTTTTTTAAACTGAAATTTTAATGTAATGCGCGGAATGTGCCCTCGAACAGGCTGGTTTTTGAGAGAGCGCAATATAAATTCAATAAATTATTAATTATTAATTTTTGGAGAGACGAATGCATCATAATGTCAAAAATATTAATTGTAACAAAAAATGAAGACAAAAGACAAATTTACTTTTGTTCCTGTTTTGGTTTGAAAGTTACTTAATTGTAATTTAAGATGGCAGTCCTTGTTGTACTCCACAGAGACAACGGTGGCAATTCTGTTGCCCCATGTCATTGTCTCGGTGCCCCACGAAATATTCCAACAGAAATTTACAATTTCTTCATAGAGGAACCAAGGAGAAAATGCCTGGTGCCCTTGCCTGTTTGAAAAACGAAGCATCAGGCCTGAGTTGGTACTCTGCAGTTACAGAAAGACAAGCCTCAGTATTAATACTCAAATAGACATTTTGTTTCTAGTTACTCACCGTCTTTGTTCCTTGAGACTTTCCTCGATGACGTCTGTTGGTGGGATTTCATTCCTGCAAACTCGGCTTCTTAAAATGTTCTGCACTTTCTGTATTACTGAACTACCATCCGTAGGATCTCTTGTACGCTTCGGCATCATGCAAGATTAATCAGCAAGCATCGTTGATTGTTAACAACTCATCAATTTCTCCCTAACAAAATAATAATAATCAGTAATAATACTTTGCAATTCTTATAATTACAGCACTAGTTCACAACCGAGGGTGTCTCAGTCAAAGTATGCACTTTTGTTTTTCTCAACAGTGTGATGGAGCCTTAGGCGTGTCATGGTCAAGCGGTTAATAAGAGCACCGAACTCAAGCTCTGGTGCTTCTGTTCACTGTTCAGCTGGGTGCGGGTTCAACAAGTCCCAGTCATGACACTTGTGTCCTTGAGCAAGGCACTTAACCATTGCTTTGGATGGGATGTAAAGCCGTAGGCCCCGTGTGTACCACCAAGGCACGTAAAAGACCCCAGTACACACTTATCACTAAAGTCTAAGAGAAGGAGTTCACCCCGGTGTGTCTGGCAGTGCGTCTAATCTATATTCATAAACATTTGAATTGAAGGCTGCACCCAACAAAAGGAAGAAAGAAAATATTTTCATGTGCTGTCACTGCTGGTGTGTGGCAGGAGATTCTGTCCCCCCATACATACGGATGATACGGCGAACTGTGTACAAACTTCTTCTGAGAGTGCCCTCTTTTGAATCATCCTCCTTCAGCCCATGTTAATTGCAGAATCCCCGGCGGACAGATTTCCCTATATGAGTATGACACCACCGGCCCACACAAACACAAACACGTGGACGTACGTGCACACAACAAATAAATAGGTGGATGTGTCGGGGTCATGTGTGACTGCGACACAAACTTCGACTTCAATGTTCAATTCAGTTGTTAAATCTAGCATTAAAACTTAAATGATTTTTTTTAAAGATATAGCCAACTTTGAACGTACTTATCAGAGTTTCAGTATTATTACTCAAGCAATCAACTACCATAAACTATTACTATTATTTACCGGTAACAAAATCCTCGACTTTGACTTTTGAGATTTGGCGCAATCAGCTGCTGTAGACAGATGATATGTCAAGAACCATTCCGCTATTCGATCGTATCGTCTGGGTACTCGTCTGTTGATTGAAACCAACAGTGCGGTTGCAAGATTGGTGGCGCTGTTCGTTATTGTCCAGAAAAATCGGAGAGAGCCGTCTGAACCTCATCATGAATTGAAAGTCTCTGCTTACCAACACTGTCTAAAACAAACGAACTAGCCTGGGGCCTGTTTTAAACACTTTTGTGGTAAACAATATAGATGGGATTAAAAATTCACAGCAAAAACTGCATACCGATCCCATTTCCTTGGACTGTTAAATACTTTATTTATAGCTCTTTCTGAGCTCTATCATGTTTTGAACTTCTGACACCCTTGGAGGCGTGGTTGGTGGTTGTTTGGGACGGGGGGGGGTGATTCACTATACCCACCAACATACCTAACACAAAGACCACGAACCATCCAATTGTTTTCGCCACTATCTTTTATCAATCGGTCAACCATGCATTCTTGACATTTTACACACATCACATAATCCTAACACGAACAGAAAATAAAACCATCATATCTGTAATCCACAAGAGTTTTCCCTTTACAGCTTATCTTTATTAAAGAAAATATGACATCATCTGATCAGCAAAAGTTCTCAAAGATTCAACTGAGCGGCTCTAAGCGCTTGTTTTTCTTCAGTCTCCTACATTATATAGAATATATTTAGTGATCTATGTTTTAATAAGTTACGTGTTGAAAAGACGACCACTGTTGCGGCCAGCTCCCAATGCCACTACCAACACTTGTGCCACTTTGGATTTCAAATCATAAACGAAAACCAAGAAATTGTAATTAATCAAACACAGCTATTTTTTTATTTTTTTTTGTGGCAAAAATAGCAACAAGTGCTAAAGATTGTTACATATATATAAGTAATCAATGCTGTTTGTTAGAAAAAAAAATTCAGTAAAAAAAAGACATACATGTGCATTCAATAATTAGTTATATGTGACCAGCCAGACTTACTTCGCGGCCAGGCCCTCATCAGAGCTGTGTCATCGAGAGAGTTCTGACCTAGAGGGACTAGTTTTCTTTGGTCACGTGGTTGCTGGACGCCATTTTTTTCGGTCCAAATGCAGCACAACCCAATGTGCAGTCTGGTGTGGAACCCTACGCGGGCATTATATGGTTTTTCGAATCGAAAATGGCTCACAATCCCAAGTTGTCACAACTCTCTCAATAAAAGGCTCTGGCCCTTTTAATACACCAATAATGTTTACCTTGGTCGTTTTCTTTTGTATGTTGCAAACAAAGTAACAGAATTATATGGAGACATACGTTCACACAAAAACCATGGCACAGATTTCTATCTGTGTACATTGTTTACTTGGATGTAAATAGATTTTTAAATTAGTAACTGGTTCTTCAGCCTTCATTATTTGACTTGAAGTCAAGTAAGTTATTTTATAGTAACTTGGAAGTACATTTTTTTTCTCTTTCCTGTCTGCAAATGATGTAATCTGCCTTTAGAGTACATTCATTTTAAAATCATGGACAGAGTTCTTGCTTCCGTTTGTGACAAACTTGAAGAAAACAATAAAAACATCAGAAGCAATGGTTTGTCAAATTTATAACCTGTTGTTAACACGGCTGAGTGATTCTGCATGCATACATGTACTATACCTATGATATTGGCTGGTTACAGAAAAATAAAGTTAAAGATGAATCGCAGTTCTTTGTGAAACTCAGCACTAAAGGAAGATTTGGTTCTCAATAAATAAATACTGCTACGAAATGTTAGTTCAAATGAAACCTATTGAAATGGATTTATAAAGCTATTTGTGAATCTTAATTAAACAAATTAAATAATGCATAGGAGCTGCTTAATTAAGTCTCGTGTCAACCATGAAGACGCATAGACATAACAAATTTGGAGGAAATGAACCCACATCCGCCTGGTCCCGGTACATAAATGCTGTTCCTGCCTAAGCCCATGTAGCGCTTATAACTGTATTACAATAAACATTCATTATTCACTGCCTTGCAAACAAACACACCCCAACAAACTGCATACCGTTGGCAAGAGTACACAATTCTCTTTAATGTAATACACATTTTGTTTCCCCCCCCCCCACTCATAATAAGACACTAACTTCTTGTTCATCTACAGGTTTTCCTGTAGTTAGGCGCTAACAAATGTTTGTGTGTTCTACAGGAAATCCTGTAGTTAGGCAGATACGGGTTACCTCGCCCAAGAAGAACAAATGTTTCCCACCAAATTTCCCTTTGCAACATCACTACTTCCCTCCCAATCCCCATACACATACAACATAACCCCCGATAACCCACAAATGGTGCTGGCTACCTCTAAATATACAAATATCTACAGAATTCCAGTGTGCCAGAAACTCTCTACGGGACAGTTTCAACATAGTTGCCTGGGAATAGTCCCGTGACTCCATTGAAGACGCCCTCGTACCAGCCGTCGGGATTCTTTTTCAACACGTAGATGATGTCATCCTCCTGAAACGTCAGCTCATCTTCCCTGGTCTGCTGGTAATCGTAGATGGCAATAACTATAAGGAAAAGCATTAACAGATTAAATATCTCATTCTTGTAAAACAAGTCAAATTCTCTCAAGTCACGAGTCGCTTTCCTGAAACTCATCTTGCGGCTCATTGATTTCCAGTTACCTTGCATCATTGATTCGGATTTATCGCTACTTTCATATCATTCTTTATCCTCCCAAAAACTGAAAATCCTCATTGCTGATTGGTCAACTTATATAGCCTCCTGCATTTTGAACACAAAATACACGTGCTTACCGCTCTGCGTTTAACGGTTGTAAAATCAAGAACTTAAAAAGTTCTGTTTGGTTTTTGTTATGCAAGTTCACCCCAAACAAGGCTAAAAGCCACTCTTGGTGGGTGGCTACAAGTAGTACATAGTTAAGATAAAACCAACTCAGAGGAGCTGAAGGTAGAAATTGATATTCCTCTTAAAACAGTCTAGATTGTAGGAGGGAGGAAAACATACACCGGGCAAGGAGTTCCGGAAAAGATGCAGTCTGTGGGATAAAGCTGTTGCAATGGCTCTGATATGCCATTAAAATTTTGGAGTGAAAGTAGGTAACTATAAAGCAAGATGAAACGTTCCTGCCTTGCTACCATGGGCAGCGCACCGTATCGATACCCGTCGTCACTAACCCCTGGTAGGGATGTACTGAAGAAAAAAGCTGATTGGCTCCTAAAAAAAGAATACTTTTCGTGCACTTGTTAAAAACTTTTGAGCGCTTGCATGGTGCTTGTAGGATGCTTAGTACGCGCAAGTGAAAATGCAAGTATTTTGACGCGATTCCATTTCAAATGAATCATGTTTTTTTAACACGGTCACCCTAAACTGCATACAGATAGACATATCAAAAGATCAAAGAATAATGAGAGGGGACCAGTTGCTCTTTGACTTTGTCACGAACTTTGAACTAATTTAGTTAATTGTTGTAAATATATTGATATGGTTCTTATGATGGTAGTTATTTGTAAACAAATCATGACCGTTCTGGGGATCCATACTTTTTATAAGGAGGCGCAATCCATACCCCGTTTCGGATATCTAACATTCCATACATAAAGCGGTTCGAAAGATTTGCAACTACCGCAGGGTGGCCGGAAGATGAATGGGCCACGACCTTGAGTACCGGTACGTTGTTGTCTGGTAGAGCATTAGAGTTACATTCATGGTTGCCTTGTGAAAAAGCTGACAATTATGACGATTTAAAGCTAGCACTCCTTCATTCAGGTA
Source organism: Pisaster brevispinus (assembly GCA_023634235.1). Lineage (NCBI taxonomy): Eukaryota > Metazoa > Echinodermata > Asteroidea > Forcipulatida > Asteriidae > Pisaster > Pisaster brevispinus. Next base: position 18,732,046 of record JAMKCF010000006.1, on the reverse strand, counting down.
CGATTTCACAGAAGAAGGGTTTCGCACAAAATTTAGGACCTCCAAAGTAGACGAAGGAGAAAAGTATAGTCAGTTTGCTCAACGTCTAGCAGGTTATTTCAATAGACGGATAGAATTAGCTGATGTAGAAAAAAAGAGTATGAATCTTTAGTAGACCTCATCGTAAGGGAGGAGACGCTCTCATCCTGTCCGAGAGATTTAGTTGTTTGCTGTAAAGGAAATGACTACCTATGCAGATCAGGATGGCCTAGCTCATGGTACTGATAGATGAATAGAAAAACAAAGCCCAGCATTCAGTCGACCACAAGCTCATGCAGATTCTAAGCCTAATAATAACCTCAGTAATAGGCCTACTGAGGACAAAATTAGAACAGACAAAGAATGTTATGTTTGTGGAAGAAGAGGCCATACAGCAAGATATTGTAGAGACAAATACAGGACTCCAGTTCACTCTAACACAGACAAGAGTTGCTGGATTAGATGTAGTTGGGCATAGGACAAACTTAGGAACATGTAGTTCAAGTCAGCCGTTTAGGGGCATGTATTCAAGTAGGCCTTACCCCATGTCATCATGTCACTTCCTCTCCAGCCAAGAATGTAAAATTAGCATGTGGTAGTGAACTTCCTATCGTAAGTGCTGCATGTACAATGGGAAGCAAGATGCCAGTAGTTGAAGGCTTGGTAGGAGATCAGAGAGTTAAAGTATTAGGAGACACCGGCTGTAGTACAGCTGTATTTAGGCGTAGTCTGATAACAGAAAGTCAGATATTGCCAGAAGAAAGACATTGCGTACTGATAGATGGAACTGTTCCTACATTTCCAGCTGCTCAGATATCAATAGATACACCTTATTTTTAAGGTAGTATAGTAGCTCTACGTATTGACAAACCGATATTTGATCTAGTATTAGGGAATATATCAGGCGTAAGAGAAGCTGTAGATCCAGACCCAAACTGGGAGTTCCTGGTGACGGACAGTAATGAAGAGAATATAGTAAAGTGAAGATACAGAAATAGGAGCAGTTGAAACAAGAAGTCAAAGGTCCAAAAGGGACAAACCACTTCCTTCTCTTAAAGTGCCAGTTAGTCAAAACATAGCAACTAAGGATGAGTTTGCAAAGGTCCAGAAAAGTTATAGTATGCTTGATAAGTTTTGGAAATTTGCAGAGGATAGGTCAGTGTGGAAAACAGGTTTTTCGAATGAGGTCAAGTTCCTAATTAATAATGGCATGCTAATACGAGAGTTTGTGTCACCTAAGGTTGAGAAAGGAAGATTGTTCAGACAAATGTTAGTTCCTAAACAATACGGGGGCCAAGTTATGGAAGTGGCACACGACACCACAATGTCAGGTCATTTAGGTGCCAAGAAAACTAGTGATCGAGTGTTTTGTCAAATTTTTACTGGCCAGGGTTACTGGACGACATCAAACGCTATTGTGCGTCATGTGATATCTGCCAAAAAACAGTCCCCAAAGGAAAAGTAGGTAGAGTTCCGCTTGATGAAATGCCATTGATCGATACGCCTTTTCGTAGAATAGCAGTTGATATTGTAGGGCCAATACATCCAATCACGGACAATGGTGATAGGTATAGTCTAACAAATGTAGACTGTGCAACACGTTACCCGGCGGCGGTTCCCCTCCCTAAGATTGAGACAGAATGTGCAGCGGAGGCTTTACTCAATGTTTTTGCACGGGTTGGCATACCCCATGAGATACTAACCCATTTAGGTACACAATTCACCCCTGAAGTCTTGAAAGAAGTGAGTAGATTAATATCAGTGAGACAACTCCATACAACACCGTATCACCCTATATATGCAATGGGCTCTGTGAGAGATTTAATGGTACAGTCGACTCTCGTTAATACGAGCTCGGAAGATACGAGACGCCGGTTAATACGAGGTATTTCACCGGTCCCGAACTGTCCCATGCGTGTTTCTATGTCTTAAAAAACGGAAGATACGAGCACGGTCGTAACGAGAACACGGATAATACGAGGTATTTTTGCGGCCCCATGATGACAAAATGTATTGTTTTTCATACTTTTATAGCGAGATCAGAAAAATATTGTTGCGTAAAAGCTTACCGTTCAGTCAGCCGTGTTTTTGAAATTTCATGCTTGTTGCCAAACTATTTATCGGATCGGACCGGCTACACGGTTCCGTCCGATCCGAAAATTAGAAACATTACACTGGTAACCTATGCTTGAAACACTACTTCGCCTACACGCCTAGTGGCTACCAGCGAAAACAACGTTCAGCATAGGCGCTACGCAGTATTGAATCTGTCACATCATGGTCACATGAACGGCAAGTATGACATGACTTTGCTATGATTTTTATTTTGAGTTATACAAAGAATTAAATTTCTATGATCATAGTCTACAAAATTGCATTTATCATTAATATTTTTGTGTACAGGATGCTCGTAAGAACAGTACTAGGAAGCCAACTGCTCCGTTAGCCTAGACACGTGTGTAGTGCATGCACTATGACGACGTGTGTATACAGTACATGTACATGTACGTGTAAATAGTGCGCTGCGTTTAAGACGAGGTTCGGATAATACGAAGAAAACGGGCCAGTCCGGCGGACCTCGTATTAACGAGAGTCGACTGTACAATGAAACGTATGTTGCGCTGCATGTGTTCAGAACGCCCGAAGGACTGGGAAAGATATCTTCCCGCCCTTTTATTTTCCTATAGAGAAGCGCCACAAGAGAGTTTAGGGTTTTCACCCTTTGAGTTACTTTACGGTCGCACAGTAAGGGGGGACCTTTAACGATACTGAGAGAGCTCTGGTCAAAGGAAGTTAGTCAGGAAGAAGTTAAGTGTTATTTCACGTAAATACTTGACATATGTGTCCACGGTCAAAAAATCGTTTTTTTTAATACTTTGTAGGTCGAAGGGCCTTGGGGTGCAAGTAAACAAAATCGAACTTTCAAATCAATATATAGCCCGTTGCCATGGTAACAGCTCATTTTGTGTTTTGGGCATTTTAGGCCGATTTGGAGGTCTGAAAAACTGTTTTTTAGCTCATGTTTATAACTCCACCCTACCAAAATGCAAAATTATTTCATAAAACCTTTTATACCACTACAAAGTATCATTCTTGGCCTTACTTGAGAAAAAAAAATATTGCTATAAATTTTACCCTTATGCTATTTTTGAATCAAGCATTAAAGCATGTTTTTACAACTTGCAAAATCGACATTTTTACCCTATTTTTGGCCCTAAAAATTTCAATTTGCCAGGGGTCTCAGAAAAATTTCCTTTCGGTTGTGATTAGGGCCAACATTGGTCTTTCCATATCTGGTGAGGAAAACTTGGGCAATTGTATCCTGTTGTGACAATACTGCCTCAAAAACTGATTTTTTTTCCAAAAACAGGAAAAATGCATTTTGAAGTTTTTCTCTCAGTTTGAACCAGTATCATTAAAAAAGAACACTTTAATCAATCAGGCACCTTTTCCTGAGTGTTCTGTAGGCTTATTGAATAACCCCACATTGATGAAAAACTTTTGATGACTTAAATCTCAGACTTTACCCCCCCCCCCAAGCTTATTATGTTACATTCCCTAACGAGTCATTCCGTGCCAACTCACCTGACGGGTTGGCAGGCCCCGTATCAGATTTTGCTATTTTTGTTTGTAAACATTCCCCTATGGGTGTCATGAACACTCACCAAATTTTAGAAAACTACTCCTTAACATTTCTGAGGTATGGCCCCATAAAAGTTTAAGCCCCGCCCCTTCAAATTTACTTTTTGTGTTTTGGGCATTTTTAGAGGCCTATATCTACAAATTGAGAGAAGATATGTAACTGCAAATTAATATACAGGGTACCTGGTACCCCATCAACTAGAATATACTGTCAAAAGTAGCATAGGACATTCTTATATCAAGACATAGGTCTATCAAAACTGACATTTTAGCCCGCGGAATGATTTTTCGTCATTTTTGAGACCCCTGGTGCTTAAAGTGAAATGTCAGATTGCTTTTGTGTTACATTTGGTTATAAACTAGGTGTCATGAACACTCACCAAATTTTAGAAACCTACTCCTTAACATTTCTGAGACATGACCCCCTAAAAGTTTAAGCCCCGCCCCTTCAAATTTACTTTTTGTGTTTTGGGCATTTTTAGAGGCCCTATATCTACAAACTGAGATAAGATATGTAACTACAAATTAATATACAGGGTACTTGGTACCCCCATCAACTAGAATCTACTGTCAAAAGCAGCATGACATTTTTATATCAAGGCATAGGTCTATAAATCTGACATTTTAGCCCGCGGAATGATTTTTCATCATTTTTGAGACCCCTAGTGCCTAAGTGAAATGCCTGATTGCTTTTGTATTACATTTGGTTATAAACTAGTTGTATATGTGTGACCTGCTATAAGGATAGACCAACCCCCCCCCCTTTGATGGGTATTCATAAATATACTTTGTGTCCAGTCTACTTGTGTGAGAAATAAACAAAAAAATGACTCTCTATACTCCTTCAAGTAAAACAAAAATGAATATGACTAATTTAAGGTTATTGTTGTGTATGCATGCAGTTTAGTGAAATCACTTGTTTACAAAAGAGCTGACAGAGCCTTGACTTCCTGCAGGCATAGTTTGTACATTACGGAAGTGTAGTGCCGCCACATGAAAAGCAATCCTTCTCTTACATGTCTTAATGTGTACATACACAATAACTATCATGTACGTCAATAAACATACATAGTAACTATCATGTATAGTACACAATTACTTATCAACGTACAAAATAACTACGGACTTACCATGTACGTATAGACGACAATTATGATGTTCGTACATGATAATTATCATGTACGTAATTGTACACTACACAAAAGGTTATGTATACGTACACAATAATTATGATTTATGAACACATCCCCTTAAGACCAGCTGTATAAAAAGATTTTGTGAAGCATCTCCATGTGAAATAATATTCTTAAACAAGCTTGGTACAAACTGTTAGTTAACATCCTAATAAAATCCAAACAAAGCCGTGTTTCGGTTGCCATTTTAAAGTATTTCATCTCTGTATTCATAAGCCACTATCTCGGGGTTGTTTGAGAGTACTTTTTGCATGGAGATGCTGCACAATATTGTGTACTATACATGATGTGTCTGAAGTTGATCGTGAATCGTCATTATTCTGTACATACACTAAACATGATAATTATTGTGTATGGGGGGGATGACAATTATCATGTACGTACATGATAGATATGTACTAACAGGATAAGTATCCTCTGTACACGATAAGTCCGGAGTTACCGTGTCAGTGATAGTTATTTTGTACATCCAATAGTAGTAATGTATGTATGATAGCTATAATGTACGAACATGATAGTTATTGTACACATATACACAAAAAGTGCAGATTTTTTTCATTCAAGTGGCGGCACTACGCTTCCATGGTCTGCAGGAACTTAGTCTAGGTTCTGTGGCTCTTTTGTAAACAAGTGATTTCACTAAAAACTTCGATGTACAACAATAACCTTAAATTAGTCATATTCATTTGATTTTTTTTTAAATGAAGGAGTAAAGAGTCAATTTTTTGATTTCTCACACAAGTAGACTGGATACAAAATATTTTGGGGGAAAGTTTGTAAATCTGTAAGAAATGTCCCATGTTGTCAAATAACCACTTGAAAAAGGCGGTATTTTTTGCAATTTTACAGCCAGACCCACATTCAGACCCCTGCTAAATACCCATCAAAGGTGTGATTGGTCTATCCTTATATCAGGTTACACATATACACCTAGTTTATAACCAAATTTAATACAAAATCAATCAGACATTTCACTTAGGCACTATAGTGGTCTCAAAAATTACGAAAAATCATTCCGCGGCCTAAAATTTCAGTTTTTACAGACCTATGCCTTGATATAAAAATGTTCCAAGCTACTTTTGACAGTAGATTCTAGTTGATGAGGTACCAGGTACCCTGTATATTAATTTGCAGTTACATATCTTTTCTCAATTTGTAGATATGGGCCTCTAAAAATGCCCAAAACAAAGTAAATTTGAAGGGGCGGGGCTTAAACTTTTAGGGGGTCATATCTCAGAAATGTTAAGGAGTATGTTTCTAAAATTTGGTGAGTGTTCATGACACCTAGTTTATAACCAAATGTAACACAAAAGCAATTTCACTTTAAGCACCAGGGGTCTCAAAAATGACGAAAAATCATTCCGCGGGCTAAAATGTCAGTTTTGATAAACCTATGCCTTGATATAAGAATGTTCTATGCTACTTTTGACAGTATATTCTAGTTGATGGGGTACCAGGTACCCTGTATATTAATTTGCAGTTACAGATCTTTTCTCAATTTGTAGATATAGGCCTCTAAAAATGCCCAAAACACAAAAAGTAAATTTGAAGGGGCGGGGCTTAAACTTTTATGGGGCCATACCTCAGAAATGTTAAGGAGTAGTTTTCTAAAATTTGGTGAGTGTTCATGACACCCATAGGGGAATGTTTACAAACAAAAATAGCAAAATCTGATACGGAGCCTGCCAACCCGTCAGGTGAGTTGGCACGGAATGACTCGTAAGGGAATGTAACATAATACGCTTCGGGGGGGGGGGGGGGGGGTAAAGTCTGAGATTTAAGTCATCAAAAGTTTTTCATCAATGTGGGGTTATTCAATAAGCCTACAGAACACTCAGGAAAAGGTGCCTGATTGATTAAAGTGTTCTTTTTTAATGATACTGGTTCAAACTGAGAGAAAAACTTCAAAATGCATTTTTCCTGTTTTTGGAAAAAAATCAGTTTTTGAGGCAGTATTGTCACAACAGGATACAATTGCCCAAGTTTTCCTCACCAGATATGGAAAGACAAATGTTGGCCCTAATCACAACAGAAAGGAAATTTTTCTGAGACCCCTGGCAAATTGAAATTTTTAGGGCCAAAAATAGGGTAAAAATGTCGATTTTGCAAGTTGTAAAAACATGCTTTAATGCTTGATGCAAAAATAGCATAAGGGTAAAATTTATAGCAATAATTTTTTTTCTCAAGTAAGGCCAAGAATGATACTTTGTAGTGGTATAAAAGGTTTTATGAAATAATTTTGCATTTTGGTAGGGTGGAGTTATAAACATGAGCTAAAAACCAGTTTTTCAGACCTCCAAATCGGCTTAAAATGCCCAAAACACAAAATGAGCTGTTACCATGGCAACGGGCTATATATGGATTTGAAAGTTTGATTTTGTTTACTTGCACCCCAAGGCCCTTCGACCTACAAAGTATTAAAAAAAATGATTTTTTGACCGTGGACACATATGTCAAGTATTTACGTGAAATGACTCTTAAGACTACATATGAATACGTAGTTGACCTAAAAAACAGATTAAAAAAAAAAACTTGTCAGTTAGCCCAGGACGAGCTATCGAAGTCTGCAAAAAGATACAAGAAATATATTATGACGCGAGAACAAGAGAAAGAAAGTTCAATGAGGGAGACCAAGTTCTGGTACTGCTGCCCACCGATACCAATACATTGCTAGTCCAGTGGCAAGGACCATTTCAAGTAATCAAAAAAAAATTGTAGAAATGACTATATAGAGTAGACAGAAATGGCAAAATTATAGAATTGATCATGCTAATTTGTTGAAGAGATATGTAGCAAGAGAGAGCAATGACGGAATAACCCATGCCAGTGCGTACATAGAAACTATAAGCACAGGCGTAGCTCATGGTTATGATGACGAAGAATAAGAAGAAGTCGAGTTTCCACCTGTGGAGCCGAAAGAAAACCTAAATGATGTTCATAATCAGTGATAAATGCAATATGGATGAAACCACTCCAGTGAAAGAACTATTAGAAGAGTTTAAAGACGTATTGACAGATGTACCTGGCAGAACAAGTTTTTGATAGAATTTGAGGTAAAACTTACCTCATCAGATCCAGTACAATCTAAACCTTATGCTGTACCCCATGCTAAATGTGAAACGCTTAGGAAAGAGATTGATGAAATGTTACGTATGGGAGTAATCGAGAAATCAACGTCAAGCTATGCATCCCCAATAGTTCTGGTTCCAAAGAGTGATGGGTCATTGAGGTTCTGTATTGATTATAGGAAATTAAACGCAACAAATAAATTTGACCCTGAGCCTATCCCGAATGTAGACGAGTTATAATGGCGCGGCGAGATCGATCACCCCTGGGAACGAGGTTGGAAATGTTCCTTCAAAAGTAAACTAACCTTTTTCCAAGTAATCTGCTGGTGCATTTGTATCGATTACGTCACTGGTTTGGATGAACTCTGGTGGCGGTGGCATCTCGTCGGTCAGACCCATATTGGAAGGATAGGATATCTCATCCATTGGTGGTGGAGGGGGCAAGGCTGACACTGCATAAAGGCGGTACATAATAACAAATTGACTTTCTTTAAATGCGAAGCAATCAAGCTAAAATAAGCCGTTTGTCAGAAATATCAGTATGGAGAAACAAGCCAAAACAGGCCAGCAGGAATGAAATTTTCAAAAATAGTTTTTTTTTGTGGTAAACTTAAATGCAAAAATGTATCTTATTTTATATTGGCAACTTCCTTCCTGATAAATAGCATCAAAATGGGGTTAAAATTAGCAATGAAAGAAAATGTGCCAATGTATTTTCAACAATCAACTTGACTTAAAACCCCTTTTTCTCAGTTTCGTTTTTTTCGCATCTGTTGGTGTTTCTACTTTCACAACTTTTGAGCCAAAGGTGATATCAACATGGGGTTTTAACAGCATTAGAGCATAGATTATGCTCTTTTCAAAGGAAAAATAAATTAAAAAAGGCCTGGATCGACAAACGACTCATTTTGCTTGATCTCAAATAAAGGGGTGTGAAGTCCGTTGACCCACGTGCTTCTTACCTGGGCCCCAATTTCATAGAGCTGATTAAGCACAACAATTAGCAAAGCACAAAGTAATTATGCTTACCAGAATAAGGTTACCAGCCAAAATACCTAATCACATGTACCCTTTATGAATGGTATCCTGCTCCTTTTTGCTTAGCAATATATTGTTAAGTAACATTACCTGCTTAAGCAGCTCTACGAAAATTTTGAAATGATCCAAGTGGAAATATAACTGGGAAACAGCTTCTGAATTCTCTGAACAACATGAACACGGCTACGGATGTACGTGTAGTGGTTGAGGATGTGACATGATTGCTATCAATTTTTTTGTAAAAGTCATTGGATTTTGTGTACATCTTTTTGGAATCTTACCTTCCATATCTGGTGGTGGAGGGGGCATGTCACCAGCCCCGCCCACCATATCAGGTGGAGGGGGTGGCGGCATCATCATCATGGGATGCCCACCATTACTGGGTGCTCCTTTGGGTGCGCTGACTTGTCCCCCTGGTAGGGGAGGAGGCGGGGGTGCCATAACGGGAGGGGCCATAGTGGGAGGGGCCATCATTGGGGGTGGGGCCATCATGGGTACATTAGTACGATTGCCGTTATACTGCATCTCCGGTTCTGGAGGTGGGGCTGGTGGAGGAGGGGGTCCCCCGCCCTGTGGGGCGTAACCTATTTGACTCGGGGGTGGTGGTGCTTGCCCAAACGCCACAGAGGGTGGCCGCTGTTGGTTAGCAGGGGGGCCCTGTGGTGGCCCCATATCTCGAGCAATGGGTGCGTAGTTAACCGGTGCCACAGGTGCGTTAGGAGGGGCGGTTGGGCGCCGGGTACTCCGACCCCAAGTGTCAAACTTCCCGGCACTGCCGACCGGTTGGTAAATGGGGAAGTTATTCTCCTGGCTGCTCATAGTACTGGTGCTACTGATGGAATCGTTCCTCTTCTTGTTAACTTCAGGGGTGCGTCCCGCCCTGGAACTGCTGCTCAGTTTCATGCCATGACCCGTGTCATCTAGTGCAGTGTAATCAATGGGGCTGGACTTGTACTTCATGGGTTTCTCTGGGTTGGCGGGAGCAATGATCTTGTGGGTGCGTGGGCAGTTCTTGTTTGTTGTCAGCACACCGATTTCTCGCCGGGCAACCTTCTCTTTGTGTATGCTCACATTCTGGGTCAACAAACAAGACGATTATCTTCAGTTACTCTTGGCGTCAGACTTTTGTAAACAACATAAACAGTTGGGTTAAGAGAGTCACAGAGATTCTCTCTAGAAACTGCATGATTGATTATATTACAAGAGTTGTGCCGATTTAGATTTATTTCTTATTAAATTAGAAACTTTTTGTGTCTTCTTTAATGGGAGTTTTGCTGTATTTGTGGTCAAAGTGAGCAAATCTGGACACTATGCCGACAGAAATGGCTGAAATTGCAACAGAGTTCAAAACATACTCAAGTTGATTCATAACTCTCTTGTTGGGGGACGTCAAGTGAGGAGGGTTTCGATTATCGCAACTTATTGATTTTAAACTTATTTAGACAGAGAGTCTTTCGGGAGGTAAATCCTCCAAAATATGTGGACAAGACAGATATATGCTAGGCTCTAAATCCAACATACCCGAGCAATGTGGTTGATACTGGACTCCATCTCAGCCAGCTGCACTCCCTGTAAATCCAACATCTGTAGCATGCTGGTGGCAAGGGTGTTGATCTGGTAGGCAACACTGGCAAGTGACTGAGTTGCATAGTTTTTGGTCTCTGCAAGGGCATCTCTCTTGTTCTCGGCCTACCAGATGAAACACACCAGAGTTAAAAAGAAATGACTTAGACAATTGATCCGATATAGCCACACTAGTTGGATTTTGACTGGTGGATTGTGACATACAAGCCAAGCTCCTTAGCCTCACGCCCTTAAGTCATCATGCCCCGTGGTGAAAACCTGACTAATTAGTGCAGTGGGGGTAGTGCTATCTGTCTGTGCAGCGTTTTTAGCAATCTATGTTCTCTGAAGTGTTAACTATCAACACCTGCCGCTAACTAGTCATTTTAGTCACCATTTTCAAAAATTTAAGTCACTAATCTTGGGGTCCATAGAAAGGTTAAGCTCTAGGGTCGAAACGTCAGGCCACTTAACTATTCGAAAAACACAACCCAGGATTGTGTATGACCTAAGTACTGTAACTGCGCATGAAACAGCTGCCCAAATGGAAGTTTGATGACTTTACAGCCCATAGCACAGGGGCACAAATTACGCACAAAGCTGCAAGTTGTGCTCTCATTAAACAGCCGTCGGGCAGCTGTTTCAAAACTGCAGTGACATCATATTCAATGTCAAAATCAGATAATGAAGGATAAGATCAGATAATGAAGGAACTCTTCAATGCCATGAGTTCTTCTTCTACTTTGTTATTCGACAGATTTCATAAGTTAGGATATGATTATAAACGCCAATACTATTTAAACTTTAAGTGTCTTGCTCATGGACACAAGTGCCAGGACCGAGATTCGAACCCACAGTGTGCATGTTGTGAGGAGGATTCAGCCATCATGGCCACCACAATTAAGTGACCTAGTAGACAGCCTCGCCACAACACGCCCTCACTCATCTGATCTAAACACCTTGTGTAAACTTGTACAAAGTTGTAATGAAATGAAACTAAAGTTTTGATGGATGCAAAAAATGAGATGTATGAATAATAATCAAATCAATCTAAAACTTAACAGTTTTTGTTATTGATATTATTAATAATTAATAGGCCAACATAGTTTAATAAACAGATATTAGTTAAAGCATTGTTTAGTAATAGTTCTAGTTAGTACTACAGTCATTTGACCAGTTCGGGATCACTTTTTGAATTCACATTGTTTTTGGTTGCAATCTCTTTAAACAAAAAAGTTTATCAGTTTACCTAAACATGTTATAAAACTCACCAAGTATCCACTGACAAAAAAAGATTAGTACTTTTGAAGAGGCTTTGAGAAAAGTATTGTCACCTGTTTGACCAGTTCAGGATCAGTTGATTCTATTCTGAATCAGTAGCTTGCCCACTATTGCAAACCAATACTCCCATTCATAAAACTGTCTCTCAAGGACACAAACTTCACAAGTGTGTTGGCATGGACATGGACTTCCTTTCTCCAGAGAATTTCATGCAAATGTAATCAACAGCAGCGCAAAAATCCAGCAACAAAAACACAAAACAACAGCAAAGGCAAATGAAAAGGTGAAGCACGCCTAAAAGCAACATTGACCCAATTATCTATTCTTACAGTCACAATTTCCTCCTCCAAGTTTCATTTTCTCACAAAAAAACAACATTCCTACAAGAATTTGTTGAAGAAATGTATCTTAAAAGCAACAAAGAAACTTTCGACTGCAGCAGTAAGATGTTACCTCACTGAGTGCGGCACTGTGCGGCACTGGTCAAGGGTACGATGCCCCCCAAAAGATAATTTCGGTAATTTCATCTCCTCAAAAAAACAAGACGACTGCTCAGTATTTACCTGAAATATTTTTAACACATTCTAAGCATTTAACATAAATTTTATTCGCCCTGGCGTTCAAATTTTTAAGGTGAGAAGTTTTTCAACCAACATTTTTTTTTTAAATATTGATCAAAATAGCAGACAAACTTCAAGAAAATGGCCATAATTTATTTGTTGATTAAGTTTGGAACCTTATTTTGGGTTTGTTGGTTTATTGCATGTTATTTTTCAAATGTATCAACAGAAATTGGGGTTGTTGCAAAGTTGAAGTGATCCCGAACTGGTCAATGATCCCGAACTGGTCAAATGACTGTAGTAGTTCTAGTTGCAATATAATTGAAATTTAAGCAAGTCATTGCTTGCTTGCTGTATTTATGGTAATAAATCAAATGATGAATTTATTGGGAGAAAGTACGATACCATACAGTAAAGACCTAACCTGAACATGAAATGTGTTTAATCCCATTACCCACTTGCTTGGGCTCTACTTCCTGAATCGATACGAATGGTTTTGATTTTGTATGCACACAGTCCCTAGACTACAACACTGTCACTATACTAGTACTACAGACTACAGTCACTGGTGTCATGTCAGTACGTACACACACATTTAGAAACAATTTTTGTTTAAACCTTGCCTTTAAATAATTGTCGTCGCAATAAGATGCCACATCCAGGAGATTTGCATGGCTGTCCTGCAAGGCTTTCCTCCCAGCCGGAATCTCACTTTCAAAAAGCTCTCCTAACCTCGACATTTTGATTAGAGACTAGGATTTTCACCAGCTAACGATAGCTTAGCCTCATCATTTCCGTCTGTGTAGCTATTCTCTGCTGCGTGAGGTGTGTGTACAAAATAATTGGTACAAATAGCATTGTACTTCCGCGTACGATCGTTGGTAACCTTCAAAATGGATGTGCGTACGTAACATGTGAATGGATTCTGTCAGAGAACTGCGGGATACCTGCAAGGCGTTGGGAGAGCCCACAATAGTACGGACTGCTGCAAGGGCATAAAATGTGACAAGGACTATTTTTTTGATGTATGCCAAAGTTATACTTTTCTTTGACACAAAACCGTCAATCAAGGCATATCTGTAAAGACGCGAACAGATAACCATAGTGTTATATTGCACTTGTTTATCCATTTGACCTACTTGCCATGAAAAGGAAAGTATATGCACCTAATTGTGTATTTTCTTCAACCCAAACCCCACGAGGTACTAGACCCAGTAACTGTACTTTTTTCGAAATTTTGAAAATTTTGAAATTTCGAAATTTTGACATCTTCGGTCATACAACGACCGAAGATGTCAAGATGTCAACATTTCAAATAAAGCGCTCCATTTATTGGGTCTCACGATGGACATTCCAATAATCACTTCTTTTATATTTCCTTCCAAATCACACTTTGAAAAACAAACAAAAACTTTCCATTGTCAATATTTTGTATTTTTATTTGCATATAATTTGCATTTAATTTCCAAATAACTCTTTTTGTACTGTACTGGGATTACAATGTACTGTGTATTATACACACATTGTGAATAATAATAAAATTTAATTCTACTCTACTTGTACTACTATAGGTGAAAGTTAGCAGGAAATATCAATGCAACAAAATATAAATCTTGCATTTCTTGTAAAATAACAGTACTTTAGAAATTAATGAGATACCGGTAACTAAGTAAATACAAAAGCTTATTCAGTTCGAGTACTCAAATATGTAAAAGTCTGTTGAAAGAGAGCAGAGTTAATAAAACTAGAGGGCGAACAAAACCATGTGAAGCATTTTTTGGCCACTGAAAAAATGGTGCTGACCCATCGTATAACACATGTCACGCACCAGCTCACACAATCAACATTTTGTAAGTGGGCATCTGTATGTAATCCATACAAATTTGTGCTTATGGTGCAACAACATGGTTCCATGTGAGTAATAACATGAGCTCCCTCTAGGTCTGTTTTACAACTCTACGGTCCACTCCTAAACCATGTAACCTTAGTCTACAAAAAGAGTGACCGTGAACATTCCACAACATTTCCTGGCTGGCAAGATTACTACTCAGTTATAAAAATGGCAAAAAGAAAACAAAATGGGTGTTACAGAGAAATTGTGGGTTTTGCATTATAATAGCATGAGGTGTTTCAGTTTCAGGGTAAACACAAATTTATTTCTCAGGAAAATTAAAGTGATTGTCGAAAAGTTTTACTCTATATTGAATACCAATTATAAATATGTACAGATTTCTCTTTTTAAAATGACATTAAACTTTTCCTGTTTACCTCAGCTGGACCAATATTTTTGTTCACACAGTCATACGGCTGTTAAAATTGTACATATATTAAGAAAAACAAGAAGGAAATCAACAACAAAATAATAACAAACTCAGCTGCAGCCTTAGAACATCCCATAAACCATATAGAATGCTTTTTTTTTAGCCCGCACCGGTGCAAGTTCTGCTGGCCGCTCCGCCAGTCCTGGAATGCTGACAGTGCAAGGTTTTGTACACAAAGACATGGAAAAACCACAGTCTTCTAAATTTTTTATGTAACTAAAGTGTCTGTCTCAATGATTCACACCATTTCCCTGACACTATATCTTTACAAAATGATGTAGAATATACTTATTGAATATTTGAAACTGACCAGAAAGTGAATGCTGAAATTCTGTGGAAACAATACCTAGCTGATGTAACACATTTTTTACCAGACAGTGCAGTTTCCGTGTAGTCTCACACTAAAACTCACCCATTGTTTGATAAGTTTTCAGTATTTAGGGTCTGCTTCTGTGAGCAATTTCTAAATCTCCATGAAATATAAGTTGGGGTTTTTTTTTTCCATTGAGCTGTGTACAAATTGTGCCTGCGAAAAAGTCCAGGCTCTGTGGCTTTTTTATGAAACATGTGATGTCAGAGGTGTTATTTGGGGTTTTGGGTTTTTTTTTCTTCTTTTCTTTGAAAACGTGGACTCAGGGCTCGATGAAAACATCAAAACGATGAAAAGCGGCCAAAGTTACCACAGAGCCTAAAGCAGTTTTTTGTACAGCCCCCGTGGAAAATATCTTATGTTGGGCAGTTTTCCCCTGAACATTTTTCTTTGTTTTCTTCTTTCTTTTTTCTATAAAAGAAAATTATTTATGTATTTATTTTTTATTTTATTTATTATTTCGTTTTTGTTAGTTGTTGTTATTATCATTATAATTGTTATATATATATATTGTTAAAAAAATTATTTGGGGGGGAGGGGTTCAGCCTCTGTATATAAAATCCATAATACAAAAATTGAACCAGTTTTTGTCATTATAATTAATTAATTAATTAATTAATCTTGCAGCACACATTTCAGTAACAGACACTTAGTAATAAAACACGTTTGGTTAAGATAGTTAAAGTCTACCATCGGAATGAAAGTATACAAATTTTAAACGATACTATGCAACTGGTAAAATGGAAATACCTGGAAATAACTGACCCTTTTAAATGAAGTAATGATGGCATCAAAGTAATGTCAAAGTAAAATATATTATACAAAATTGGAACTCTTCCTTGAAACACTTAAGGAGGTTCAAACAGTAGACTCAAACATTGCCTCGTCTTGCCAAGGTTGTTTAAATTTACCTTTGGAGGAATCCTTTGGAATGAACAACACCAACCCCAATGGTTTTACAAAGTGATTGCCCCCCATGGACATAAATGCCCCTTATAATACTGAACCATTCATTTTCAGAATTTGTTTACTTACTGTTTTCTGTTAAATGTAATTTTATATATATATATATATTTTTTTTTAAATTGACAAGAGCAGGATTTGGTAGCGTGCCGGCATGTGAATTCGGAGATCGCAGGTTCAAATCCTACCCTAGTAAATTTTTCTTTATCCAACCCAAAAATTAAAATTTACCCAGGTCACTAGTTACTAGTCACTATAAACCCTAATTACATGTGCACAAGACTCTATAGAATGACACACTCAAGATCTAATTACTCAAGTATAACTACTCAACTCAACTATAAATGTTCAAAGTCACAGGAATTTCGTCTTTGGTAGGGCAAGTCCGTTTTCATTTTGCAAAGGACACTTTCTTTGGAAAACCTGAAAATTTATGGGAAACATTTGAAGGGGCACAAAGGCCAAGACCAGGCTTGAAGTCACTAGGACTGATGAATGGAAGATTGGCGCAACAAACTGGCGACCCGTAGTCACACTCCTCGATGACGCCTCCGCTTGATGGTCAGATCACAGCACGTTGCAGCCCCAGCAGCACTGGTGAGGGTAGTCTGGTGCGTAGACCTCGTGCTCGAAGCCGTACACCCAGAAGCGTGTACTCACGTCCTTCCAATCGTAGTGGGCCTCGGTCACCGGGACTGAACGAAGAGTTTGTCGCTGAGCCAAAAAGTCAACACAAAACACATCATATAACACAAACATGTGGCAGTAACTCTCTGGGGACAGGTTCAATGAAAATCTGACGAAGGAAAACTGTGTACTGCAGCTGCAAGAAGAGTTACTCTTTTTTGCATTAATACAAACATTTGTGACATTGACATTTATTAGGCTTGCAACTATTTTGACAACATTCATAAATGTCAATGTGGAATATTCAAATATTCAGGTCTATAAGTATTTTAATTTAATTGCAATATTTTTTGCGTTTGGCTATTACACATATTTTAATATGGCTAAAAAAAAATTGGGTGAGTATTATATTCTAATGATCCTTTGAACTGATGTAAAATTTAATGGAATAGGACAATCTGAAAAAATGAGAGAGTTATGCACTAATGAACCTCCGCCTGTGATGTCATGCTACTGTTCTAACGCTCCATTATTCAGCACGAATGGCGCGATGGCTACATTTAAACAATATCGTACAATATATATATTGTACAATATGGGCTAGTACACACCACTTCTCAACTTGCCCTGGAGGGAGCTTCGAAAAACTGTGCAACCTACTTGATTAAATTGCTCAGATTTCTTCCTTTTTCAGATGTGAATAATAAATCCTTATAATATTAATAAATCAGAAAGATACGTTTATGACAATACATGTCTAAATTCTGTGCTATTAAAATTTCCTGAGGGCAATTAAAACGCATAGTTTATTAGCCCGGTGGGGTGCTTCACGAAAAGCTGAAGTGCAAGACCTGTCTATCAAACTCATTCAGGGGCGATTAGGTTGACCAACCTGATGGAGGAGCATGGCATTGGGCCAAGCACTGCGGTGATTCTCAACGATACGGATGGAGTTCTCGTTCACCTCTTGAACCGGAAACTGCGAGATGGGCCACACCTGGAGATGAACATTTATAAGTAATAAAAGAAGTTGCACAGATTTTGTTTTCAATACCCATGCCAGAGACCCAGAGATAGAGCCAGTGATACAGCTGAGCTCACCATCTGAAACAGCGCCACCATAAGGTCCTGCAGTGATGATTTCATATTCACTACATTATGGAGACCGAGAACAGAAACAGGGAAAACAAAGGGTCTCCATAGGGGAATTCTAAAGACTGGGTTGCTCCACAAGAAATTGTGTGTACAAAGTCTATGGGAGGTTCTTAACTACAGGGACAAAAGAAAAAAAATAAAAGATGTCTCCACAGGGATGTAAAAATTTGAATGTGTGCACATGCGCCTAAGGTTTAATTCTCTTGTGTGGGAGATGTCAGAGTACATTGACGTATGCAGGGGATGCACTAGGGTTTTTCTGCCCAAGAATTACTGAAAGAAAGACCCAAACACAATAGACCATAGATACAGTTGAATTTTTCTTTCCTTTTCCAGACATTCTAAATCTGACCATCTTCACAATCAGAGCTTGTGCCTGCTGCACACGTACAAAGAGTAAAGATGTGACACTTACAAAGGGCAGCGCCTGCTGAAACACAACCTGTCCGCTGACGTTCCTGATCAGCTCATCCGGCATGTCTGTATGCTCCAGGATATAGTCAGACAAGTTGTTGACACTAGAGAGAGGCAAGAACATTGCTTTGTTAATTTTACAATTCCAAGACCACTTGACAAAATATTGACTTAAAGATTATAATCTATAATTTATTTCCCTCTAGTTGGATGTCAAAATGGCAGTCTGAAATTCAACCACACAACACATAGCAATGATCCGTGGTGGAATGATGATTGGATTTGTAGATTCATATATAACCAGCTGAGTGTGGGTTCGAGTCCCGGGCGTGGCACTTGTGTCCTTGAGCAAGATACCTTACCACAATTGTTTTGTCCTTCGGAGGGGACAACACGCTGTATGTACTAGGATTGGTAGTGCACGTAAAAGAACCCAGAACACTTATCGTTGAAAGGTAGGGGTTAACCCTGGTGTTTCTGGTTTACATAGCAAGCACCCTTTTGGTCTTGTTTTCAGAAACAATATACTATGTTAACATGGGAAACATTGGGAAAATGTCCATTCAGGTCATGACCTTTGACCTTACTGGTTGAGTGGAAGTAGGTCAGATCTTGCAGCCTTTTGCGGTCGCTCAGGGCATTTTGGTACAAGCCATTTCCGGCAGCTTATGGTCTCTAGAGGGTTGATATAAAGGGGTCCCAACAAGTATATTTCTAGTTGGTTTATTTCCTGCTAATAATTGTCAAGATGGTATGGCGTATATCCTGCACAGATCAGACTGTGAGGTGCACTTTTTATGACTCCATACAACAGGAAGTGAAACTCCTTTAGAGGGCAACACTATGCGTGCATAAACAAAGCTTTGGGACACTTGCTTTATACAAGTATGAAGAGCTATGTTCCAAATTATAAGACCCATTTTACATGTATACAGTTGACTCTCGTTAATACGAGCTCAGAAGATACGAGATGCCGGTTTATACGAGGTATTTTACCGGTCCCCGAACTGTCCCATGCGTGTTTCAATGTCTTAAAAAACGGAAGATACGAGCATGGTCGTAACGAGAACACTGATAATACGAGGTATTTTTGCGGTCCCATGATGACAAAATGTATTGTTTTTCATACTATTGTAGCGAGATCTGAAAAACATTGTTGCGTAAAAGCTTACCGTTCAGGCAAGGTTCGGAAATAACATTCTTGTTGCCAAACTATTTATCGGATCGGACCGGCTACGTGGTTCTGTCCGATCCGAAAATTAGAAACATTACGCTGGTAACCTATGCTTGAAACACTTCTTCGCCTACACGCCTAGTGGCTACCAGCGAAAACAACGTTCAGCATAGGCGCTACGCAGTATCGAATCTGTCACATATGGTCACATGAACGGCAAGTATGACATGACTTTGCTATGATTTTTATTTTGAGTTATACAAAATATTAAATTTCTATGATCATAGTCAACAAAAATGCATTTATCATTGATATTTTTGTGAACAGGATGCTCGTAAGAACTGTACTAGGAAGCAAACCGCTCCGTTCTAGCCTAGGCACGTGTGTAGTGCATGCACTATGACGACGTGTGTATACATGTAATAGTGCGCTTCGTTTAAGACGAGGTTCGGATAGTACGAGGAAAACGGGCCAGTCCGGCGGACCTCGTATTAACGAGAGTCGACTGTACTTTTATAAGCAACACCTTATGATGGTTTACGAGGTGCTATGGTGCAAACTTAAATGCAGGCAGCAATGCCAGAAACAACAGGGTGAACCCCCCTCTCTTTAGCGTGAATTACACACAGATAGGACTTTTGGCTTTTGAGTCCCATCCAAAGGACGAAGCAATAATGGTCAAGTGTTTTGCTTTATAGGACAACAAGTTTCAAGACCAGGGCCCAATGTCATGGCTCTGCTTACCAAAAGCAAAGAATCAACGCAGAGAAGTCCGCGCTTACGTCAAGCGCGTTTCACAGGTTAGCAGGGAATTTGTGCGCATATGTACTCCAAGTTACTAGGCATTCTTTGCTTACACGGCTAGCGCAGATATTCGGCGCTTGCCCTGTAAAAGCGAAGAACGGTAATCGCAAGAGCCATGATGCAGTGCCATTTAAATTGGGCCCAGGACTGGAACCCAGACTCTGCTGACCAGAAACATCAGAGCATGAGTCCAGTGTGCTTTACCGCTCGGCCAAGTAACTACTCAAACAAATTGATGAAGTTGCTTTATTATGTTTTTTACAGGAAACTAAGTGAACTTACTACGAGACGGTGAGGAGAATGTAGTGCCTGAGGGTACGGCATCCTTCACAAGTCGGACAAACCACCCTACCATCTCCACCACAGCGCATACACCTTCGGAAAAATAAGTACCGGTAGTATAGCAATTAATTGAAATTGTGTTGTAGGCAGTGGGGTAGAAAGGTGAATTTATTTTGATGATACAAGCATGAAGTTTATCACACATTCAGAGTATGTCATGGGAAAGATAACTGTATACGGGGCCATCACAGATTTGATTTTTGAAAAATGTCAGTTTTAGATCCGGGAGGTAAACCCAAATCACATGCAAGGCTCAGGCCTGAGGTAAGACTCGAAAGCTCAGTATGAAAGCACCTCAGGGTTGATGTACGATGTACCAGTGCTCCATCAAATGAGCTATCCCGCCCTT
The DNA here is from genome assembly GCA_023634235.1 of Pisaster brevispinus. Taxonomy (NCBI): domain Eukaryota; kingdom Metazoa; phylum Echinodermata; class Asteroidea; order Forcipulatida; family Asteriidae; genus Pisaster; species Pisaster brevispinus. Next base: position 18,711,164 of record JAMKCF010000006.1, on the reverse strand, counting down.
TGTGGTGACCCTTTTGGTCAAGTTTGGGTAAAAAGTCTGCACATCTGCTTTTAATGTGTGTGAATATATTGTCTTTAATGGATTTTGTTATGTGCTGTGTGGGGATATGTTGGGAAAGTCTTATATTCCCAGTGTTGTGTTCCAAGAGTGTGCTATTTTCTTGTCCTTCCGACAAAAGTCATACTTATTAATTTTGTTACTTCTTTTATATGATATGGGGGTAATAAACCACCAAATAAAACAGAACATACCTGCGACGTCCTGAGCCGTGACAGGAGTGACAACTTTCGCAATGGGATTCCCCGTCACGATAGACAGTCCTGTGACCACTACCGTGGCAAAATGAGCAGCGAACCTGGATCCCCGAAAAACAAGCATCACATCACTGGTTAACAAGTGAATAAACAAGTAATGACTGCTTTGAGTGCTTAAACTACGACTCTCGAGGTGACCCTCGGCTCATTCTTATTTCCCCCCGAGGTGCAGCCAAGGGAAAATTGATTGATAACAACCAAAATTGTTAACAACCAAGGAAGGCGTAGTCTTAACCATAGCACAAGCAAAAGCAGTCCACACTTGTGCCTCAACAGCTAGATACCGAGAAGCTGGTGTTGCTGGTCGCTATGGTAATAGTACATTGGTTGCCACGGGTGTAGTACATTGTATGCTGCGTGTCGCATTCGAGCGGCTTTCTAGTAAAAATATAAGACATATCATGTGACATGCTCTAAACCAATCCAAAGGCAGAATTCTAGTAAGGGGGCTTATAACAACAAATAGTTAAAATGGTTGTTTTTAATTCTTAGTCTTCACATCAGAAAACAAACCTACCCGTCCTCTGCCATAGCAACGTCCACACATCACGAATCCAAGGCCAGTACATCGATGGCAGGTCTGTCAAATAATTGTTACAAAAATTATTCTGGAGCATCGGCCAAATTATGTGTTTTGTTATTTATTCAGCTGTGAAAATTAAATGATAGCAAAAGGCAAGACTACCAGATGGGCCAGGGGCAACAAACGAAAATAATTCAGTGTCAGTGTTCTCAAACATGTAAAAACAGCTTGGCGCACCACCACGCTTAAGAACCCGCCGCCAAGGTTTTATAAGTACGTCTACCACGTTTGTTTTCCCTGTCTGTCACAAATCCCTCTATTCTCAAAGTTTGATGCCTAACTCGAGCTCATCTCACCTGAAGATAAGACGTGTGAGGCACCTCCAGATACTTCTGATGGGTTTCAAACAGGTTGTTTGGTTTACATTCCATCGACCACACCGGGGGCGGAGGACCGTTCTGAGGTCCATCCACAAAGCCGCCCCTGAAGGGTTTGAACTTGCGGGATGTGGTCCTCGACTCGTTGAACGTTTCCAGCTGGTACTGTAAATATTACATAAAATTGTCATACCATGTCATAGTTTTGGTACAACACGTTCTTACGTTGAGTTAGTAAAACCACGGGCACTCACAGGGACGCAATAGGCTGTTGAAAAAAAAACCTGAACTGTGAAGCGAGAAAACTTGCGAGCTTGAAAGCTTGTGAGCGCGGAGCCTACTTATTTATCTTTGGTTTTAAAAGCCCTACTTTGCAATCTGGGCATTCTATATGGTTTTATCTTCATGTTATTATGAGTTTGATATTAATACAATAACAATAACAATAATAATAATAACAATATTTTTCATTTATTTATTTTGGGTTGTTTTTTTTTTTTGGGGGGGGTGACTCAACACTGCACACACTTTGAGACTATTCCAGCGATAAAGGGCGTCCTCTAAAAGCCATTCAATTTTGCGGCTGTTTTGATGAGCAATTAATTCCTTTGTAAAAACCCACAAAACAGGCCTGCCATAGAACACTGTGTACACACCAACGCATTTTTAGGTTTGCTACTTCGATAAAACCATAAATGAATGGTTTCGTCACGTTGTAAAAACCAAAAATAAATCAAACCATGCCTATTTTTGCACCGTGCTTGCGGTATGTATTCCAATGGATTTTAGTGGCGACTTTTGATTTGTCGCTTCGTAAAAATTTTTTACAAATTGAAAATATATAATTCCTTAGTTATTCTAATAAGATTAATTACGTATTAGGTCCTGAAACAGCATTGAATATGTCAATAATTTACAACAACAAAAATGATTTGCAAAATTTTATGATTTTTGACACATTTATCACTTTGTAAAAAACGAACACGAAATTTGTGTACTCCTATATCTCTATTGACCCAATTCACCCCGCGTCATCACCACAATAAATCTTGTTTGCCCCATTTTGTGAGTCATTTTCCATGTGTGATACTTTGCAGTGTGCATTTTTGGCGGCGCGCGCCTGGTTAGACATAATCTTGACAATATAATCTGACTCACAAAATGGCAAACCATGGGCAGAAAGTTGCCTCGTGTGACGTCAGAACAAGGGGACGATCAAATTAAACCAAAACCAAACTGGGTGACATGTTGCTACTCATAAAAAGGCCGTATGTTGACAGGAGTACAGTCGTCTTTATGTGACATCGCCCAAAGTGAGATTCTGTCCAAAGTGAGATTTCTCAAGTTGTCATCGCAAAACTATTCCCCAATGACTAACCACAATGCAAACCTTCAAGTCTTCTTAATTAATTCTTGTTTTGTGCATGAATTACAAAACTAGATGCTGGTAAAAGGCTGACATTCATTCTTTTATCAGACTTGCCTCAATTTAAAAAAAAAAATAACATGAAAGAAGTATTGATCAGAGGGTAAAATATCAAACTTTTTTATCAAACATAGAGTCTTTGAATAATGGCCCGAAGGTTCATAGCCCACTTACATGAAGAGCATGCGTGGGTATAATCTTGCTAATTGTCATGTTCTTAGCAGGTCTTGAACCATAGCAGCAGTGTTTGTCGACATACGCCAACATGGCCGTCCTGACTGCATCCTCCGCAATGTTATCTTTCCTGCATCATCAAGAAAGCCAAAGCAGAATTGCCAAACATATTACATTAAGGTCAGGGCATTCCAAGGAAATCTCACCCATACTCGACACAAGCGCAGCCGGGAACATAAATGGGAAAAGACTTGCCCAGCTCTCATAGTAATCCAAATCTTATGAGTGTCACGGTAAGAACCAATGATTTAGATATCACCTAGTCCTGCTTTGTTGGCTTTATGTCATATGGGCCTGATTTCATGGCTCTGCTTACCGTAAGCAAAGAATCGGCGCTTACTAAGCAGGGATTTCCGTGCTTACGTCAAGCGTACTTCACAGATCAGCAGGGAATACTTGCTTGTATGCGTGCGTACTCCACATTACTAGGCATTCTTTACTTAATACACAGCTCGTGCAGAAATTTGACACTTGCATTGTAAGCTCTGCTAACTGTAAGCAAAGAATCAGCGCCTACAGAAGCAGGGAATTTTGCACTTACGTCAGCCAAATTTCACAGGTTAGCTGGGAATTCGTGCTTACGGGCGTGTGTACTCTGCATCTTTACTCCATTCTTCGCTAACACAGCTAGCGCAGACATTCGGCGCTTACACAGCAAGCGGAGAATGGTGACCTCGATCAAGCACAGAAGTCGGCGGTTAAGCCAAGCCATGACTATGGGCCCTGATCAACTTACGTTTCAAACACTTCTTGTGGCCGGTCATTTTCTGATGGAGGCTCATAGGCAGGTGGAGGAACAGGTGGTCCTGAAACCAGAAACAATGGAAAGTAACTATTACTAGTAAACTTGCGGGTACGACCATGTTAAGTTCTCTTTTGGGAGAGGAGTGTTGGCTCTGGAAAGAGCCGGTGTTTTGGTCTCGACGTTTTTCGAACAGTATACTTTGCCCATCTTCGGGAGAACAATTATTCATACTTAGAGGTATACCTTACATCATGTCATCTTCAAAACTAATTATGCAATTCAAATTGCAAAGAAAAAAAAATTGCCACCGAGATCAAGTAGCACTAAAGTTATTTTTCTGGACGAATTCTAAACTGCTGTAATTGAGGCAGCAAGCAGGGTATCTTACAAATTGGCGGGCATTCTAGGTACACAATGAATACATACTACACTTAGACTTAGAGAGTGTGTATTCAAGGAGTTTCTTCCCACGCCCTGCAGCACTTTGGAGTTCCTTGTCTGCGCCCTGGTTCCCTGCTGCCTATAATCTGTCCCAGTTCGAGAGTAACGTGAATGGGGTTCTGTTCACTTAAATCTCTACGCTTTCTTTTTTCTATCCCTTTTGTGTAGCCTGTACCTCGAGTGGCCTTTTGTGCCTTGTGATGGGTGACTTCCATAAATTGTTTTCTTTTTTCAAATGGCCCTTGCTGATGTGGAGGGATTAATAGAATGAGCCTTCTGTGTTTACAGACCTGTGCATGAATAACATAACATAGCCGAATACTGCAGTTTTTATGCATAATTTCAAGAATTTGTAACTATCCATGCCCCTCTAACTTTTATTCTCTATAGTTCGGGGTACAGATCTGCAGATTCTTAGGCCGTAGTCCAAATTGGCTACGGATACGGCTAGATTTCTGCACTATCATGCGTTGAAGTAGTGCACGTCTTCACGAACACCCTTAGCAAGAGTCACAGCCATGGCTGTAGCTGACAATTTAGATGTGGCCTTGGCCTTGGTGGAGACTTTTATCAGTACAGGGTTTGCCCTTAAACTTGTTAACGACTAGCCAGCATGACCATTCTAATTTGTCATTTCACTAGTCCGCCAATTTGATCACCGGTCCATTATTCATATAAATGCAGTGAATTTGACTGGTCCTCGGGTGTTTCAACTGTCATCTGGCCAGTGGACCACTGTTTATGGGAGCACCCCTGCAGGATACCGTACCAATCCCACATGTCTATGAAAACCGTAATAGCAGAACCCCTTGCCGATATATATATATGAATTAGCTCACCATCATCAAATGCGACGGCTTCATATCCTGGTACGGACTCCAGCTTGCTAATGTCTGGAGCAGCTCCTGGCTCCTCAGTCGCGTTCTCGTTGTCATCGGGGTCGTCATCGGGAACTTTGTCCCACTTGTAGGGAGCAGCGTTCTCAGCAACTGCACCAGGCTTCCACACTGTGTGAATGTGACAAAAAAGTACCTGAATGACAATGTATTACAACCACATTGCTAATCAGCTCAATGTCATAAGTTATGTGCACTACCAAGAAACAACTTTCTATTTCATTCAAATGACCTGAATGCCACAGGTAATACAACCACAGTGGTAAATTTCACAAGTTATGTGCGAAAACCAAGAAACAACTTCTACTTAGTTTAAAGATTCACCCCTCAGACATTGACAAACTAGGGAGACCGCCAACATAATGTAGGGCTGCATAGCTTAGTTGGTAGAGCACTGGCACGTTAATCAGGAGGTCATTGGTTCCAATCTCGCACTAGTGAATTTTTCTTTGTTTAAAACCCAAATAACTCAAAGATGTGATACATTTGAAATGAACATTCCTATATTTTTGGAAAGGTACTCTTTCCACTTCTCTGGGATTCAGAACAGACATACAACCTGTGTGGAAGGGAGCCATGTTTTCAAGAAAGAAGCCAATAACGGCTACTGATTTGTCACTGAATGTTTGCTTTATGTGTTTATATGTGCTTATATGGAATTTCAACTTCAAGAGGCCATTTTCATCTTGCAAGGGGCACTTCATTGGAAAATCTTAAAGTCCATTATACATGAGGTTTGATCATTCATTTTACCTTGCATTTGAGGAGATGCAGCTCCTTGAGGTTGAGGAGGTGGAGCACTTCCTTGCTGTGGGGGTGCCCCGTACCCCTGCTGTGGAGGTGCTCCATATCCCTGTTGTGGAGGTGCCCCGTACCCCTGCTGTGGAGGTGCTCCATATCCCTGCTGTGGAGGTGCACCGTAGCCTTGCTGTGGAGGTGCCCCATAGCCTTGCTGTGGGGGTGCCCCATAGCCCTGTTGTGGAGGTGCCCCCTGTTGTGGAGGTGCTCCATAGCCCTGCTGTGGAGGCGCCCCATAGCCTTGCTGTGGAGGTGCCCCATAGCCTTGCTGTGGGGGTGCCCCATAGCCTTGCTGTGGAGGTGCCCCGTAGCCTTGCTGTGGAGGTGCCCCGTAGCCCTGTTGTGGAGGTGCCCCCTGTTGTGGAGGTGCCCCCTGTTGTGGAGGTGCCCCCTCTTGTGGAGGTGCCCCATATCCCTGTTGTTGGGGAGCCCCATTACCCTCAGGTGGAGGGGCTGTAAGTTAAATTACAGAATCATAACCAACCAGATATCAATAGATCATAAATGAAAAATAGAGATCCTATCAAACTGGAGAAGTAAAGCAAATCCAAACACCTCAAGTTTATGAGTTAGTTTTGTTTGAGTTTAATTGATGGGCTTGGTACGACACTACAAAATACCGCCACACCACCAAGGCATGTGTCAGTCTTAGAGCAAGTTCGGTTGGCTGACTAGAGTCGACTAGACTGAACCCTAGTCGATCTAGATGTCACTCGAGCACTGCATGGTTGAACTAGCAACAGCAACAGTCTAACTGGATTAACCTAGCCCGGGAGCACTGTTTCCCTAGTCAACTCACGAAGTTACGTCACTTTGTCAAGATGGTGGTTTGGTTTCGTGGCAGAGAAAGTTTTGTAAACTTTTGCAATAACAAAAAAAAGTTGGTTTAACAATAAATGGTAGGTTTTTGCCAAAACGATGTCAAATATTAAGATAATAATTATCATTGCACTGTATTTTACAAGAAATTGTTTTACGAGCCAATTTATATGAGTTGCCATATTTGACGAATCAATCGACTAAATGCGTTCGAGTGAATCACAGACCACGCATGCGTGATTTAATGGCAATATTGACTGAAAGGTTAGCACCCGAACTTGCTGCTATCTGTGTCCAAAAAAAACAAACATTGGCCTTGAACTACCATAAATTTGAGTAGTAGCTATTGAATTAAAGACAGCTCATGGCCAGAACACCTAGAGTGGGCTTGGAGGGATTGAAATTAATAGCATTAATTACTAATAAATCATAAACACCTGGGCCAGTTTATCCATTCTGATTGGTAGAGAGGAGATCCCAGGGGCATGTTTAAACGTGCAATGTAAAACACTGTTCGAAGTGATTAAACATGACCTGACCTAATCGAGTCATAACAGGGCGCTATCAGATGATTGGGTGGTGCGTGCAAGATTCACAGCTCAATTTAAGCTGGTAGGTTGCATATTTGGCTTGTGCATGTTTCAAACTTACATGTACGTGCGATAGTTTGAAACTAAATTGCGCAATTTTTAAACTTGCGCAAGGAGCTTCTTGGTGCTCAACGTGTAGAATTGTGATGTAGAGTGGAGGTGATCGAACTGATGAGGCTAAACTATCAGATTTGTTTCCAAATTGTAAAGGTTTTGTATGTTTTAAATGGGAATGGGAATAAAAGAGTGAACTGACACTGTCTTAAACGGCTGTTTAAAAACTTGTAGGGTCATGGCCGTGCAATAAAGGACATCGGCTTTGGCTCGGTCCTTTATCCCACGGCCTCTAACCTGCCTGTTTAAACGCTCATTTAAGACCGAGTCAACACTCTTTTAATCCTTTGTTCATGCTTATCATATCATTGAATATTGTTGATGTTAATATTAACTTACGGGCCGATGGCTGTTGACTCATTTTCCCCAAAGTCCTTGCTTCTTCTTGAAAAAGATTAATTCAAGCACTTCCAGAAAAATCAGTGGTGCTAAATTGTATCTGAAAATAAACAAATGACATTAGTAGTGTTAAATTTTATCTGAAAATAAACAGAAAATTACAGTGGTGTTAAATTTTTTCTAAAAAATAACCAAAAGACATGAAGGCATTTTTAAAAGTAAGTAAAATGATGGGAAGCTCACTCCACAGCTGCCAGCATTTGATTTTGAAAATCACGAAGATTATATTTTATATATCAAGTATTAACCACAAGGTAAACTGATTGGGTAAATTTATAAATAAAAACAGATTTTATTGATAATCAGAATAAGTCAATTGAAGCAAGCGCAACAACAATTTTTGCTTCAGAAAAATATTAACCCTAACCCTCATTAGGGTCTCTCTACAAAGCCTGCCAAATACAACAGAATGCAACACAGTTGAAATGAGAACCATGCCAAATGCAACACAATGCAACAAGGGATATTGTTGCATTGTGCAGGCATGCTGTTTGTGAAAGGACTGAGCAAGGGTGTTTGCCCTGCTAAATGCAACAGTATGCACATAAGTGTAGTGGTGACTTGTAACTGTTAACTGTTATTATACAGTCTTTTGAATATGATTTGAATTATGATTCTTACCTAATATTACATCATACTTCTCAATACTTTTCCCATAAATTTTTTTTTTTGAAATACCCATTATAAGTTGTTCAGATACAATAGAAGCACCCAAACCTATATGAAGTCACTTCACTGCTGAATGCAACAAATTCAGTCAAAGAATGACATCTGAGTTGACTGCCAAATGCAACAGATCACAACAACTATTACCATTTGGTGCATATTGTTGCATTTAGCATGGTTAGGGTTAATGTACACACAGACATAGTGTAACTTTATGTAGCAACACTTGCAGCAAAGCACTCATTTGGTTGAGTGACACTCAATCAAATTACCAGGAATAAGCACATTGTTAGTTGGACACTATATTAAACAATTCGATGGCCCAAACAAAGGTCAGATGAGTTGTTCCTTTAGTTTAAATTTAGTCAGCACAGTCAAATTGACACAGCCGGTAAATGACAAACAAGATATTCCAAGAGTGATATTAACTATCAAGTGTTTATTTTTTACTCTCAATGCTAATTCATTCTTTGACAAACGACATTTCATCATTTGAAACGTTTACTTATATCAACATTACAGAATACGTAGGCGAATAAACTATAGCAAAAAAAAGCTAACCCATTTAAAAATGTGATAGGGACATTAGCACTAGCAGTAATAAGATGAAGATGAAGTTATGAACTAGCTGATGATACAACCTGGCTTCATCTTGTTCAACACTTGTTGGATCACATGGAGGATATACACCAATTTAAAAACCATAGAACTTTCACTTGAGACCATGTTAGAAGTCCTAAACTAGAACATAGACTCAGGACTAAATTATACGAATGTATTTTGTGTAATTCATTGTAATAACTTAATTACTTTTTTTATTATTAGCTAAGTTTAGCACCCGAACTTGCTGCTATCTGTGTCCAAAAAAAAAACCATTGGCCTTGAACTACCATAAATTTGAGTAGTAGCTATTGAATTAAAGACAGCTCATGGCCAGAACACCTAGAGTGGGCTTGGAGGGATTGAAATTAATAGTATTAATTACTAATAAATCATAAACACCTGGGCCAGTTTATCCATTCTGATTGGTAGAGAGGAGATCACAGGGGCATGTTTAAACGTGCAATGTAAAACACTGTTCGAAGTGGTTAAACATGACCTGACCTAATCGAGTCATAACAGGGCGCTATCAGATGATTGGGTGGTGCGTGCAAGATTCACAGCTCAATTTAAGCTGGTAGGTTGCATATTTGGCTTGTGCATGTTTCAAACTTTACGTGCGATAGTTTGAAACTAAATTGCGCAATTTTTAAACTTGCGCGAGGAGCTTCTTGGTGCTCAACGTGTAGAATTGTGATGTAGAGTGGAGGTGATCGAGCTGATGAGGCTAAACTATCAGATTTGTTTCCAAATTGTAAAGGTTTTGTATGTTTTAAATGGGAATGGGAACAAAAGAGTGAACTGACACTGTCTTAAACGGCTGTTTAAAAACTTGTAGGGTCATGGCCGTGCAATAAAGGACATCGGCTTTGGCTCGGTCCTTTATCCCATGGCCTCTAACCTGCCTGTTTAAACGCTCATTTAAGACCGAGTCAACACTCTTTTAATCCTTTGTTCATGCTTATCATATCATTAAATATTGTTGATGTTAGAAGTCCTAAACTAGAACATGGACTCAGGACTAAATTATACGAATGTATTTTGTGTAATTCGTTGTAATAACTTAACTACTTCTTTTAATTATTAGCTACATCATAACGGTAGCCCCATAAATAGGACAAATCCACCTCGTATTCAGGATATGAAGTGGATTGGCCCTATTTATGGGGCTATCATAACGAATCAGCACTTTCACGGTTCCTCAACCTTGTTCAAGGGGCAGATTTAATTGTTCATTTTAAAAACACAATGCATTAATTGCCACTTGCCACTGCTTGGCTACCTACCTCCCCCAACCGTCCATTCCACGGAAAGCATGTTCGAAATAAACAAATCTGCCCAATTGCGAACAAGATGGCACACCGTAAATGATTGTAACCATACATACTCGAGAGAGCAGATTTTTTGCAGAATATAATTTAAATAAAATCCATGGATAGCCCTTGGTCCTCTGGAAGAATGGAAGGCCCACGTCTGTCGTGGAGGATCAAAGGTTGCACATAATGACATGATTGATACAGTCAGTAGTTATCCAAAATACTTCCCACACATTGTTTTCATGGCGCTACGGTTTTGCCTACATGTGTACTCCTAGTCCTAGAACTATAGTGTGATGAGGGTCGTTCCGCTATCGTCTCCATGACCGGAACGACCATAGCTCTACGAGTAAATTTTTACCATGGATGGAGCATGGAGGGAAACCAATTTTACTTGCGGCCTTCTTTCACGGTTTTACGAATGAGACGAATGCATGCACTGGCCTTTATACCCGCCCAGAAGTAAGTAGGCAGTTGGTAAAAGTCGGAGGTCGGAGCTAGCCGGAGCTACTCCTAGAACTATTCGGTTCGTTCCGCTATCGTCTCCCCGACCCTCATAGGTCGGGGAGACGATTTCCGCTATCGTCTCCCCGACCCTCATAGGTCGGGGAGACGATAGCGGAACGAATCGAATAGTTCTAGGAGTAGGAGTAAGCCGGAGCTACCCGGAGGTCGCGTTCATAACGTGAAATATCATTAAAAAAGACTACTCACGTTCTCCAAATGAAGTTTTGAACATTCTTAGGCAGGTATGGGGAATGGAATTCAATTATTGTGTCCCCATCTCATCCATAGATTGGGAAAATTAGCAAAAATTATGTCCCCCAGGTTACGACCCTAGTTTCACACTACTTTACTTACTTACTTACGTTCCCTTTTGATAATTTTGGGGGGCTAATTTTCCTACCCATCCATTGGAACAAAAGTGAGAACCTTCCGAAAAACATTTGGAGTAGTTACGTTTAATAATGACATTCACGTAATTAATGCAACCTCCCGGGGCAAACTTTCCGCTGCCCGCCACCAATTTATCTCCCTAAGTTCTGTTTTTTTTTCACTAAATTATATTCTTACCTACCATGGATGTCACTACTGAGGTAGCTAAATGCAACAGCTTACTCTCTGCAGCCAAGAACTAGATACGGCATGCACCGACTCGGATGACTGGGCATGGTATAGGGTGGGGCACTATAAATATACTTTAATCACGGACGGAATCAGCAGCCGCACACGTCCACCACTGACTGTGCATGCTGTGTATGGCCCATGCGTGCTACGGATACGAATACGGATTCAGATACGACAACGGTATCCGTTCACGTTGGATGCGCGTCAGATAATGCTGCGTATGGCCCATGCGTGCTACGAATACGGATACAGATACAGATACGACAACGGTATCCGTTCACGTTGGATGCGCGTCAGATAACCGCAGCTGGCCGCTGTGTTCCTAGTCTTGTTTTTGTATCCTCGACCCCCCCCCCCCCCCCAACCTAATCCCCAACATCATTAAATCGATGAATTTTTAATACGGGAAGACCAGTCGATGTTCAGATGTGTGATTTCATGTGTGATTTCATATTCACAACCTTATGGAGACCGAGAAAAGGGAAAACAAAGAGTCTCCATCATGGGAAATTCTAAAGACTAGGTTGCTCAACAAGGAATTTTGTGTACATAGTTTATGGGAGGTTCTTAACTACAGGGACAAAGGAAAAAAAAGAAAGAAGATGTTTCCACAGGGATGCAAAAAAATAGAATGTGTGTAACAATCTTTGTGAATAATTCACATCCTTGTTTATTTCCTTTTACCAAGCTGAAGCTTTTGACCTTGTAAATAATACTAGGTAACGACACAACAAAATTAAAAACAAGTTGTTCAACCCTTGCTGTTCTGTGTGCTTTCTGCCCCCCCCCCCCTCTAAATTCACCTTGTTCCTCTCTTACTGCTGAGATTGGTATACCTGTTTATGTGTGTTGTGTTGTGTTGACATTTAGCCTTCGAGAAAGACTTTTCTACAGAGTCGAAACGTCAGGCCATCAACTATTTTACAAGTCAGTCTTCGTCATTCATTCAATGCTTTAGTTGCTGTAGGGCTTATTCATGTATAATATTATTCATGCAGTTTATTTTTCCTGTAGCTAAACTACCGTTTACAAGTACAATGTATTATTTCTGTTCTTTGTAAAATGGCCGAATAAATAATAATAAATAATTATACCATATAGGTCCTTTGGTTGGTAACTAGTTCGCAACAGCTAATCATGTTTTTTTTCTCAAATTAAAACTTTGTAACATGGGCTGCGTTAGGCCTAGCCTATGTTTTACAAGCAAAAATAAATTTAAAGATGCTAGGTCCAATTTTGGGGCGATTGACCCGAAACTTCAGATTTGAATTTCAAAGAGCTACAATTGTATGTTCGAAAAAAGTCTAAGTGGTAGGCACTATTACACACAAAAAAACACACCCACCATTATAGTGAATGCCATGAAAAATTTAAAACAGCACTTATCTCGCGTCCTTAGCCATTTACAAACAATAAATGTATTCTGTGGCACATGCGAAAGTTCTTGTATAGGCCTATTTGTTCAAATAAGAAATTTAAACAAACATGTCTTTCGGGAAAACGGGGCAATGCAACTTTAGTTTAAAAGTAATTCTTGGCTAAGCAATACTTTTCTGCTTAGATCATTGAGCCGAATTCCTGGACCTAATACCATAATTTGGGTCAGTCTTGCCTGGGTCCAATTTCATATAAGCATTTCTTTACTTAGCAAGAAATGAGCGGGGTACCAGTGGCAACAATGTAAACATTATGGAATGTTGGTTGGTAACCTGTTTCTGCTGAGCAAGATTTTCCTAGGCTTAGCAAGTTTTTTGTGCTTACAGGCTCTATGAAATCGGGCCCTGAAGTTAAGGTCCATCATCACTCAGCAGATTCACAAACGTATACACATTTCCTTCCTCAAAATGCTGGGTCAGAATCCGCGAAACGGATCATTGGACAAGGACTCGGGTCAATTCTCAGTCAAAATTCCTTGGAATGGTGGAAGTTGTAGTGATAAACTACACAACGGTTATTTGAGGATCGGTGGCGTGGGGGGGGGGGCACATGCCCCAATTGATGTCCCTGCCCCGGGTGCCCCCTTCCCCCACTTGAAATTTTGACTTATTAGATTACAAATTCCCGGAGTAAAATGTTGATGTGATTTTAATGTCAACCTATCTGTCCGTATACGTTCTTGTTCCTGTTTACGTTCTGTTTGTAATGTCTGTCCATCAGGCATCTCACCACAAGCCTGATCGGCTTCTATAGATGATGCTCCATTTCCTGCCTTGTAAACAATGTAAAGGTTACTAAATATTATGTTTTGGCTAAGTATTGTTTGGAAGTTTTCATGAGGTATGGAAATAAATGTGAGTTTTGAACTGGTGAGTGGAATGTAAAACTGCTTTTCCAATTCTATGTAGTTTTTACTCAAACGCCATATTGTCTTGTACAAAATATGAAATGCCATAAAAAGAGCGCTGAAATGAACGGAAACTATAGGTTTTGATTGGCCAAAAGTGCCCCTCTAGAAAAAGATTTTCACACCCTTGTGCCCCCTCAAAACATAACCCTTGTTTTCGGCAATGTTTTGGTTGATGATAATATAGGCCTACAATAGGCCTATAGGCGTAGGCCTACTGAACGCTGTTTGCTTTCTCGGCCCATGCGTCATCCATTATGTATAGGGTCATCGTTTGGTGTTGTCAACTGCTTATTTGTAGGCCAGATTATGAAGAAAGACACACTAAAAGTCACAGGTGAAAGTTTCAGCTGAAACCAGTCTCTACTTGCCGGGATTTTTTTTTTTTTTTTTAAGGTCACGGTATTTTCTCAGATTCAAATGTTTTTATTGATTTCTGATCATCAGCGGGGGGCCATTTCAGACGGAATAAATCCACAAGATGCTTATTATAATATTATTAGCATCTTTATGAACAAATAAGCCTAAGTTTTCGGATGTAAATTACACATTTTTATTTAGGGTTCACTACCGAAGTATGACACATGAATGTCAACGCTCAACGCACCAAGTGAAATGTAAAATGAAGAATTTATTGCATTTTGCATCTGACGGCCAAGGTGATGTGCGTAATTGCCATCACAATGAAGACCCAAATAACAGTTAATTTAAGGAAAGATCCAACACCAATTATTTGATGACATCAGGACAAATTTGATATTGTTTTTAACTGAAGATAGGCCTATAGTTCCTGATAAAAAGAAAGTCTCAATGTATGAGACCTACATTTTGTGACAATGTACATGTACATTCATGACTGTGCTCAATGGATTTGTGCACAGCGTTATATAGCATAAGTTGGTTTAAATTAAGTTATAAAACCATTCAAGATCAAGTTAATCTCAAATCATTTTACAAATTATGAATTGATAATGCATATCGCCTTTGATAATTGCTTCCAAAACCCAAAGACAACAGTAAATTTATTTCGGCAACTGTTTGAATGTCCATAATTGGCCTTTAAAACCGTCCAAAGTTGTTGTGATCACATTCCAATGGGAGACTTTGGAACGCTAGGTGGCAGCAGACTTACCAGGTAAATTTCCATTGCTTACGTAGTTCTGAGCATGCGCACATTACTGAGAACGATGGTTTAGCCCCCAAGTCTGCTGCCACCTAGCGTCCCAAAAGTCCCCATTAATTTAATGTAGGCCTATATATATATATGACCAGAATGATTCAGAATGAAAATGTCATGAGATTTAAGAAAGAGGGCTTTTTCAATAGTGTGGATCTAGCATCGATCACCTCTGATCATTTTACTCACTGTGCAATGCATCTCTGCAAACCACAGTTCAAGTAGATGACGCTGTTATTAAATATTGACTAGCACAAACTAAACCCAGTTTGTCAAAAACATTCCAACGGCATGAGTTTGATATAGCATATGAATATGCAAGTAACTCACTGTACGCCAATGATCAGAGCTGATAACCCGGCTTTATGAATATACAAATGAACCCGTTGCATTATGCAAATGACCCAAAACTGCAAAATTGTGTTTCTTTCTTTAAATAAAACGTAATATTATGTTAAATTTATGCAACAATAAAAATAATTTGACATTCTTTTATCTTCATTTTCCCGCTAACGAAGAGTTTTTTTTTTTCAAATAAAGACTTATAGTTTATGTACAAGTGTATAAACTATTTGATACACCCATTGTGTATTTAAACCTATATAGCCAATTCATACAATCTTAAACACTCGTTATAAACAAAAACATAGTTTTGGCACACACAAGCTATACCAAAGTATTAAAGATAAATAAATAGAATATACTACTCACTACAATTGCACAATCTAACGTTTTGTTTTTCCTAAAAAAAATTCTACAATGAGTTTAAATATACTTCTATATTTATACGAACGCTTTTGAAGTTTTTGAAAAGTTTGAAATAGAGAAATGTATCCAGGTGATTACGTAAAGAAAAGAAAAACCACAATGTGTGAAAAAGTGAAGACAGTTTGGAAAGAGTCAACCAGAGAATTCTTGAGACCGACCGTGTTGTTGATTCCAACTAAGCATACAATGCTGCCGATGAACAATAAGGAATGGGCTCTTCATTGTTCCAGTGTGACCATTATAGACTTGATCCAGTCTGAGGAGTAAAATGAAAGAGAAATAGAGACAGTATTAGAGCATGGCAAAGCACCAAGCCCATTTTTTTAAAAACCTGTATAAGCGAGCAAAATAAACATCAACAGCACAAACCAAAAATGCCAATTGGTTATCATTGTTTAGCCCATTTTTAATTTCTTATGTCTATACTTCTATACTTCTATGTCTATACTTATGTCTAAAACTAAACCAAATAAATTGCAACTTTCTTCGAGCACGGGGAGGGACGTCATCAGCCAATGCTTACCTTCATAATTAATCATCCCTCTCTCATTCTCATGGCCAGCCATCAATACGTCCATTTCCTCATCTGAAAGTTTCTCACCTAATTTAGAAAAAGAAAGGACGGAAAAAACAGCATTTAGTTCACTTGTCATAAAGCAAGGACTGTAGGTGGCGTTTTTATGGACACGCTGATACGGGACTATACCAGGTTACCCATAGCGCAGAGGAGCTACGTTCCTGCTTGCTGGACCACATCTTGACCAAGATCACTGGGCAGGCTCGAGCCGAATTATGGCCTTGGTTTGATTCATTGGTTGATTTAATGTTCCTGTTAAATATTGCTCCTTATTTTGTATGACTCACGTGACACAACGTGGAATCCTTAATCAATGTGCGTGAATATGCATCGCAATTCTGCAATGAACTACGCATTGCTTACCAAATATAAATAATTTAACAATATGCACATTGAGCTAGTCACGTGTCGGGTCTCGTTGGTATTCGTATTATTTTTGGGGTTTTTTTCTTTCCTTTTATAAACTACAAATTAAACTTTCGCCAAATCGGAAACGCTTATCAGAACATGAAGATTTTGACAAAACACTCAAGATATGACAAAACGAACTGTATGTCTTTCTTGTTAAACATTAGAGTATACCAGCTTGCATGAATTTAAATATACAAATAAATTATCTTGTAAAAAAGGCAAGACTGTTCTTACCGAGCGCTGTGAGGACGTGACGCATCTCAGCAGCTGAAATCAGACCATTGGCCTCCTTGTCAAATACCTTCAAACCTTCCAAGTAATCCTCAAATTGACCCACGTCTTTACTTTTTGTGACGGCTATCAACATCGGAAGGAACTCTTCAAATGAAAAGCGTGTGTCTGCAATATAAGAAAAGTATTCATAGATGCTGTTTTAATCAGCTTTGAATTGTTTTTCTTGGCACACTGGGTGTTTTTATCTAATGGCACAATGGGACCAAAACAAGTCAGCAGTCGAACACGGCCAGTGAAGGCAAATCGTGTGCCCTCTATCTACGGGCCATGTCGCACGGGGTAGTTTACAGGCAACCAGTTCCAGGCACTCTCAAAGAAGAAAAGGCAATTCATTCACATTTGAATGTTCACATATTTTTCTTAAGGGTCGTAAGACATTGTTAAACAAAATGACTCATGTGCTACGAAAGTGATTCTGCAGCATGCATTGCAATTGGTTGCCTCCAAGTTGCCTGGAAAAGTTGCGACAAGGCCCCCTAGGCACATACAAAGTTTCGAAGCACACAAAGTATTGTCCCAGTAACAGAAGTTTGTAAACAATTAATCAAATGGCACCTGACAAAAAAACATGTAGGCCCTATAAAGCATTCACTGTTGCATTTATATATAAAATTATTGGTTAAAGAATTTCCCCATAAAGGCATGTTTTCGATTCTCCGTGCAAAATTTAACCTTGTTCCTATATAAGGACTTATGAATGACAGAAAACTAATCATTACTTTCGCGCTTATTTTTCTTGAAAACAAAAATCAATTTTCCACATTGATTATTGCTAAAGCCTTCTAACTGGTAAAACTCTCTTCCGGGCACACGACCCCTGAACAGCGCCCAATTTCATGACTCTGCTTATCGCCGATTTCTGCGCTTGCGATCACTATTCTCTGCTTACTGTGCAAGCGCTGAATTTCTGCGCTAGCTGTGATAAGCGAAGAATGGCTAGTATGCACGCACACAAACAATCCCTGCTAACCCGCGAAATACGCTTGACGTAAGAGCAGAATTCCCTGTTTCCGTAAGCGCCGATTATTTGCTTATACGATAAGCAGAGACAGCCTGACATCAGGCCCTGGTTTTTTATACACAGAGTATATGATAAAAAAAACCCTTTGTTGTTGCATTTTTGCTCTCCATTGCTGACCCCCCCCCCCCACCCCCAGGTCTGCGTGTTGATTGATATGCAATTAACTATTTTATTAACTTGTCTTACATTCATCTGCACCTCCTATCAGTTTCTTGATTTCAGCCAGCGTTGGGTTGTGGCCAATGCACCTACAGACATTTCCTACATCTGTGCTGGGGATTTTGTGATCTCCAAGTTTGTCGAAGAGGTTGAAGATTTCCTTGAACTCTGATGGAATAAAACAAAAGAGGGATTTGACCTTCGAGCAGTTAGACACAAAAATAACGAGAAAACTTCTATAAATATAAGTGGAATTAAGAACTGACACCATTGGTAGAATCTGAAATTTAAAAAAAGACACTCTTTAGCGCTAAGCTCTTAACACAGGCCTCGTGTGGCCGTGCCTTAAAGGGGCAGATTGCCTTCAAATCTCTCAAAATTTTCCGTTTGGAATTACTCCTTATCCTTTGTAAGAGTTATTCATGCACCAAAACACCTATTGTGTTGTAACTAGTGCACTAGAGCCACTACTCAAAATACCTATGTGTAACTCGTGCACTATAGAGTCACTACTTACTCAGGAGTAAAGATTTTAAAACCATAAAGTTTCCTCTTAAAAACATTAAGCGGAACGGTCCGTCATTTTGTGGAGTCAAAAGTTGGGTTCTACAAAATAGCGGACCGTGCTCAGTGATGGAATTACACAAAAAACACACATTTTAAAGAAATATTTAATTGAATAATTACACTCTACTTTAAAAAATATCTGTCCAACCACAGTTATTTCAAAACAGGCGCTTTTGTAGCCCAAAGCGCCCAATATGAAGGTAACGTGCCCAAATTGAAGAGACACGTTGCCTTGGATTGAGCGATTTGGGCTCTAAAAAGCATTTGTTATGAAATGAATTGAAATGAATGTAGTTGGAAAGATGTTTTAAAAGTAGAATATAATGATTCACATAAGTATGCCTCGAAATTGTGTGGTTTTCCGTTTACTTTGTGAACTAATACTGTCCGCCATTTTGGGGAGTCCAAAATTTGACAAAATGGCGGACCGTGTTAGTTCACGAAGTATAAGAAAAACCACACAATTTTATGTAATTGAGTCGATGCGAACAACGTGGTTAATGCTCTGACCACGTTTGTCTGTAAATTCATGATTAAATACCCTGCTACAATAAGGTGGCTATACCCAAGGGACTGTCATATTGATGTGTAATGTGCAACTGTTTAACGGACATTCATTAAAACAGACCTTCTTAATGAAAATCTACAATATTGAATGTTTTAAAACTGGAACAATACAATCCAAATGGTACATAAACTCGCTCATGATTCCCAATGGTATTTTATTTTAAAAAACTCCATTGAAAAGAGGTAACATTTTTGGGGACAAATAATGGTTTACTTGTTTTCAATAACATAAACACGGGACCGATGATATCAGATTCAAAAGTAAATTTCTTGACGGTGATTAACTTAATCAACTAAAAAGCGAAGATTTCATTTTATACTAACAACATTCCATTCTATTTCTTATTTAAACTAAAGATGGTAATTTCTTGAGATGCCTTTTAATGCATCTCGTTGCATTGTTTTAAGTGTGACCCACGCCTATCATTTCCAATCTCACTGGTGTATATAAGCTGATGTATACCTCCTCGCTGCCCATCAGCACAGTATAAGAGCGGTATACATGTACATATATGGTGCGCGTAACCAGCTGTGATTAATGCGGCCGTGCCATTGGCTCTCCAAACATGGAGTTCACATACCAAGCCTCGTGACGACTGCCGAGGAACCCTGCCTTGTCGTCGGGGAATTATCTTTAGTGGCATGTTGAGGTGTCCTGATTCATTAGGCATGTATACATGTTTTATATGGGCTACCGAAACTCGATCTTATTTGCATTAAACTTGTCTGTAAGGAATTGATTACATTTTTGTTTTAAAGGACATCCCTGTCATATAAAGAAATGTTTCATTTAGAGGTAATCTGCATGAGCTCACAGATTATAAATTACATACCGCAGGACCAATCAAGCATAACATAGTTTCTGTTTGAAATACCGTCAAAATAGAGAGAAGGGTAATTGAAGAAGACCCCTCACCATCACCAGTGCTTATTTCGATTGCCCCCATCGAAATAAACATGTATTATTAACATTCACAAAATCCCCAACAAAAGACAGAACTTTTTTACTTGATGTAATATATTTTTACCCTTAAAAGGGCGTTGGCTATTTTAAATTCCTTTCCCTGGTCTGCCGATTGTTTAAAGAGACTTGAAAAGTAATTTAAATTTTGAATGAATTTCAATTTTAAAGGTCACGATTGTTTAAAGAGACTTGTTTAAAAGTAATTAAAATTTGGAATGAATTTCAATTTTAAAGGTCACGATGAAAATAATGGCTACATTCGGATCATTTGACAAACATAATAACATAATTATCTCATAAATTATCTCATTAAACAATTTCGATTGAACTTGTATAGCATTTGAAGAAAAATATCTAAAAACAAATCTTAGGGCCAATGAGTACTTTAGAAGAACGGCAGTTTTCACAACTCGTCTGGTTATGTTAAGAGAATTCAGGAATTACTACAGTTAATCTTTCGAACAGGCGCTTTTTACGGAAGCAATGGTCGCCATTTCAGGTTTGCGGTGGTTAAAAAGAGAAACAGATCTTGTGACGAGTTCAAAGCCATAGAAGTGCGTCTCATAACGATGATGGACACCAGCACCATGAATCAACTTTGACTTTAGGGATTTAGCCAATGATGGTTTTGACATTGCACGATCATAAGAAATTATGTCAATGTCAACTAGAACAAACAAAACGCGAAATCATTTTGGAAGCTACAGTTTGAACGTCGAGAGAACAAAATAACAATCAAGAGATTGTGTTAGGTTTACTGTTACAACCAACACTTATATAATACATTAAGCTTTGAAAATAGACAAAATGTTTATATTTAGTCCATGAAATTCACTTCAAAAAAGTTTAGACCGCATTTCCTTCTCAATCGGCTACCAAACAGCACAAGTTTAGTATCAGTTATGAAACGTAGCCGATTGCCTGTAAACCTAAACCAAGAAATATGACTACATCCTTACTTCATCAACTTTAATTTTTAGAAAGGTTCTACATCAACTTGCTCCACTCTTTCAATACATGGTGCATGAATTCGTAATGTGAGGCCACGTCTCAATGCGCCCGTCATCTCTCACAGAGACCTTGCATGAACCCCACCTTGACAGCTACAGAGCTTTGTCACATCTCAAGTTCATCGTCCATACATGGAATTCACTGACCGATGATGGGTTCGACTAAATTACCTATAGTTTCTAATTAATCAGCATTTCGGTAGGACAAAAGATTCGACGTTGCATGCAGACTGTTTACAAAATGTTCATTGGGTCTACTCGCAGCAGTTGGTGTGTACTTGGTTAAACAATTTTTTTTTTTTTTTAGGCAGTTCGTTAAAAAGAAACCAGTTCACACTGAAGAGCGACCTTAAACGTTTCATATAACCGACACTATTCTAACTACGAAGGCCGGGGATGGCCAAATGTAATTTGAAAACTATCAAAAATCAATTAGCAAACCATTGACAGCTCAAAGGACATGTTCGTTCCATAATTGTGTTTTTGAAAGTCTGTAATTCTGAAAAGTTGTTTTAAGGACCAGCGTGTAATTGAAACAAACTCAATTCCAATAGGCCTATAGCCTAATAAAAAAATATAGTCTATATATTATATTGGGATTCATTGTACCTCTTCGTGGTCATACTTATCCCACTAAAAGGGTTGTTTACATCTCTTTGGACAAGTCTGAGTTGATGCCTGTCCTCTCTGTAAACTGCAAACTATGCAATTGGGGGTAATCAGCACTTTGGAGGTCACACATCGACAAATACTAAGCCTTTCAAAGTGCCACAATTGCATAGTTTGCTTAAACTGTGGTGCGTGCAATGGTTTATTGGTTTATACACACAACATCATTTCAGAAACATACTAGCCCGTCAAACACCCATTGAAAATTGTGTTCCACACACTCAAACAAGTGTGTAAACACCTCCAATCGGGGACCTCCTATTGTTCCTCTTTTGTTTGGACTCTAACTTTTTGGCAACAGCTCCCATTGGTTTTGTACACAATTTCCAACTGGGGACCTTTACCCAACCGGGGACCCTATTGTCCTCTTTTGTTATAGGTCCCCGGTTTGAATGTGAAAACAAACTCACACACATACACAAATCAAAGTTAAATGTGTTGGTGTTTGAGTTGCTTATGCTTCATAAATTTACATTTAGAATAATTCAGACGGCAAACTTCACTTGTCCAAACTACATTAATATTTTGTACAATTTTGTGATTGACTCTTAGTTTGTAAATTGGCATTTCTTTTTCATATGATGATTATTGTTATGCATTTACACACACAAAAGTATTTCTTTAACCAAAGTAATGAACACTGCACTAGCGATGATATTTTTGACAGTTGAACGGTTGTGCACACAAACGACGGATAAGTGTGTTTACATAATTATAGGCTAGTTTTGGTCTTTACGACGTGTTAAAGATACAGACTGTGTTAGTGTTGTGACACAAACTTAACTGCAAAATTTAAATAATTGACATTTTAACGGAGTTGACGAATTCTGTTGATGAAAGTTGAAGGAGACTATTTCTTCACCTTGTTATTTTTTATGATCCTTACATTGTAAACGTGTGCCAAGAACGAATCACACAGCCTGGGTCTTAACATCACAACAGAGTTAACATGTGTCTCACTCTAGGTTTTTAGTTCGCTAGAGGAATATACGGACAACCCGATATTTTCTGTTGTTTATTGTTAAGTTTCGTTTCGTCAACTTTTGTGTTGGCTTATAAATAAAATTATTGTACGACTCCAGTTTTTGGTAGGCCCTTTTTCGGTCTAATTCTGGCTGAAACACATAAATTAATATATTTCTTAAAGATAGAAGAACTGCTGTATTTACACCAAAAGAACACTATTTGATTAGTATTTGTTTCAATGACAATTTATGGGACATACCTTCCATTTGATCTTCGGAGAATTTACCCGGTTCCTTTGCCTGTGAGAATAAAAATGGGGAAATTGAAAATGAATTAAACTTTTATAGATTAACAATAGAAATCAATGGTCTTTTGTCTAAATATAAGACAAAAGCACTAAATTAATTTAACTGAAAAGAGATGCTGACAATTCTCGAAGAACTTTTTATTTAAACCAACAAAAATAGGGATTATAATGGAACAAGTTAATTAAGTATACATAATCCTGGGAAGTGAGTGAAATATTGTCTCAGTAGACCACAGAGCAAGGACACAGCTTAGGAGGACCGGTAGACCATGGGAAAAGAAGGAGAGCAGAGTAAAGACGTCACACCTCAAAACAAGGAGGATTTCTCAAGCAGTTCTTCATCCCCTGGAAAATTGAGAAAACTTTTGTTCCATTTAGTTGCTAGACTAACACTTACCATTGTTGCGAAGTTTCTTTCAAAGTACTGGGAGGAGGAGAATTACTGGGAGGGTTCTGCCACAAAGGTAAAGCCCTGACGGATCGTAGCACCGTAAAGAACCAAAAAGATCCCGGACAGACGACGGCAAACTAGGGGCAACCTAAGATCAGCGCCAAGGACTGCAATGCATTCTGGGATGTCCGGTATGTCTGGAATCCCTGGTATGAAATCCTTTCCCTTGGAGATGGACTGTACCATTCCATTTATGGGGTAGGTTTGTGTTTGAGCAAAGGTGAACATAGTCATTTGAAATGTTATCCGTGCTTCGGGATCAGCATGGGGCAAGATTCCTTAAAGGCGTCTATGTCTTCCTTTTAAAACAAAGTTGCCCATTAATGCGAATATCAAATCTGATCTCGACTGTAGAGTTTGCCAACGTAACCCCTGCAGTGAGACGAACTAGACACAAAATGCTTCCGAAATCAACTTAACCATGGAGTAAAACGGCACAATAATCGTCATATTAATTACCGTACCAAATATGGCTTTCAGTCCATTGTAAGTGTGTTGAATAACACACTTGTGTAATGTATGCGTTTAATCTTTAGTCACTTTTGTATACTTTATACTTAGCTCGAAAGCAAACAAGAATGACTTACTTGCAAGTGCTAAACAAACTTTTTAGAATTATTTCACTTTTTTCCGATTAACAAAAGCCGTGTAAGGTGACAAGATTAATGCATTTTGTCAACAATGGTGTGGATTACAGGCTATCGGTTCATTCATAGCGCAATGAGTTCACAAGCAAACATAAAAACCCTCTTCGAAAATAAAATTGACCTCATGAATTTTGTATGGCAGCCTATCAATGACAGGATGAACGTAAGATATAGGCACAAACTCAGAATTGTGTCGCCCCCTCCAGTGAACTGTTTTGAAAGGGTCAGTAATTAAAGTTTTGATTTCGATGTTGCTGTTGTTGTTTTATAGTTTTGGGGTTGTTTTCATTCAAAAAGATAAATATTTACTCTTCTTTTGAATATCAGTTGGTTTGCCCTTACACCGATGTGTATTAAGCACTGTATCTGCCTACTCAGTACTTGTCCGAGTCCTGTAATCCACGGGCATTTCACACGGGTGAGATTCGAACCCACGACCTTTGGTCTTTCATAGCAAAGGTCGTGGACAAACACCTCAACAATGAAAAACAAACAAACAAACAAACACCCCAACAAACAAACAAACAAACAAACAAACAAACAAACAAACAAACAAATAAACAAACAAACAAACAAACAAACAAACAAACAAACCAACAAACAAACAAACAAACAAACAAACAACAAACACACCAACAAACAAACAACAATATTTCAGAATATTTTGGTCGGTCGGGAGGCGGAGGACAACACAAATTTTCTTTTGGCCGTGTACACTAAGGGGTATTTCTCCCTCGTTGGGCGATTTCATGGCGGTAAGGTAAGTCAAACATAACGAGAATATGGTTTTCTAGATAGCATATAATCACACCCATTCAAAAATGTTTTTCTTTAAATGGGTTTATTAATATAGGTGCTGGGGGTAAGGATCTAGTTAGCAGCTGCATGCACGGCTCAAGACAACCGATGAAAAGTGGCTAGCCGTTTGAATTGCAGGTGCAAAACAAAATCATACATTATTCTAGAAGAATTTGTAACAGCTGATTTGGGTTTGAACAAGGAAAAATTGACTGTAGTGGGACTTGAACCAACGACCTCCGGATTAATTAACGTACTGGCGCTCTACCAACTGAGCTTCCCGGGTTGTATCGTAAACTTGGGTGGGATCCCTGGCTACACGGCAGCTAACGGTTGTGTGGCTTCTGACTGGCACCCCCGAACTGACAAAAATAGGGAGACCACCAACATAGGGCTGGATAGCTCAGTATGTTAATCCGGAGGTCGTTGGTTCAAATCCCGCTCCAGTCAATTTGTCTTTTTTCAAACCTAAATCATTTTAAATTCACCCAGTCAGTTTCCCTTAAGAATTTTACATTGTAACTTTTATGAAAAGGAATATAACAAAATCGGCTTTATGAAAATCAACGGCGTGGCTTTTCGTACTCATGCAGTTGTATACAAGTTTTGGGAATTAATGCAAACTTTGGTCAAGTCAAAAGTCAACAGTAGGCCCTCTATCGACGAGTGTGCTGAAAACGTAAAAAATAAAAACATAGAGTTTCATCATTGACCTCTTTAAAGAATTCAAGAAGAAAACGATTGAATAACTGTTTGAACACTACCCTCTTGAATTTTGTGGTTTGTGTTTGTTTTCTTTAATCTGTTCTTCATAAAAACAGAGAAAGATATATAGTGCAGCGATATTATTGTACTTTTTGCAAAATTTGCACTACCGCGGACAGATGAGGCGACTGGAAAGAGTTTAAAAATTATGAATAATTCATATCACTCCTTTTACAGCATGCGCAATGCAAAAACATACCTTTATTCACATGTGGTGTACGTTTGTTGTCTCCCACATCAGAGACCTCAATCCATAACACTGTGCTGGACTGACTCGACTCTCTCTCTCACATCACACACACGGACGGCGACGATCAGAGAGCGTGAGAGAACATTAAGACGTAAAACACTGACAAAATATTGTAATTTCCAGGCTCTTTGAATTGTGTATATTCTTCGAAAATGGCAGGGAAAAAGAAGGGAGAACTATCAAATTCAGAGAAAGAATTATTCGAGAGTATACAATCAGGTAAGTGTTGAACTTCAACGAAAGGAATGATTGAAAAAAGAAGAAGACATTTCTAACAAAATAAAACAAAAAGGTGAATGGCCTGAACTCTGAAGTGACTATTCACTCTATCACCTAAGCAGAGTCTTTCTGAAGTTTCTCGAAGGCTCTGTTGAAAGACTCTGCTAGGGTCGAAACGTCAGGCCATTTACTATTATTTTTAATGTATTGTAATACCATAGGTCATTTTGGTTGATGGGCAGTCTGCAAGAGCTAATTCGGAAAAATTTACGTATCCTGCCACCACTTTTTCACTCATTTTTACCCAAAGGAATATCTCATTTGAGTAAATTAGATACTATTTTATTTCATAATGAATGAAAAAGTGGTGGCTGGATACGGACATTTTTCCGCTAGTTCTATTTTCTCACAGATCTAAGCTAAACTTGTACTTGTGTTGTGTTATTAGTAAAAATGAGTGTTTTTGTTTGTTTGTTTGTTTGTGGGTTTTTTCTAAAATTGAAATTGGAAAGAAAAAACAACAAATCTGAACACCTCCCAACTTATTAACTGAAATATCATTAATGATTACGTCCAAAACTCAAGAGGAGAACATAGGTCTCAGCCTCTATTGCAATTCCAGCTATTTCTGTCAGCCAAACTGATCTAGTCAAGTGTCCAGGGCTCGATTTCACAAAGAACTAAGATTCATCTTAAGATGAGGTGTCAGTATACCATAGTGATTTCTATTGTGTTTTGCTTAGCAATTAAGATTGATACACAGTTAAAAGATCAATCTTAACTCTTTGTGAAATCGGCCCCAGGCAACACCCACCCCAGTAAAGAAGACAAACAAATTATTCCATTTACTGAAGATTCAATCTGAACTACTGAAAACATCACTGCATTTTAAGCATTTTACCAGAAAAGAACTACCAAAACTTACCCGAGATTGCTTCATTGTCTATCCTCTACTAGTAGAGGCTTCAGGCAGGGCACCGATTGCAACTACGACAATTTTTACGAGTACATGTATGACGTGTCATGCAAAATAGGCCCAAGTCTTGACAATGTATTTTTCAGTTTTGTTTTGAATGTTAATTAATTTACAACAAGAGGACATTTAGAGTACAAAAGTGCAAAGATAAAAACTTATTTATAATACTGAGTGTAATTTGTTTTTTTACTTCAGGGAATATTGAGCTAATACGACAATTGCTTGGGTCTCCAGATGTATCTGTCAATTGTCTTGATGAGGTAAAGTGAAAATGATGTTCAACATGACAGTTCTGTATTAGAACTATTTGTAAATGTCATTCTTAACACCAAGGCTTCATTCTGAAAAACAAAAAAAGAACAAAACACAACCCTCTCATTATTGCCAATTGCCTGTCAAACTTAGTAAACCAAGTTTCCGTCTTGGATTGGACGTAGTCATGATAGAACTTGCTGCATTTATTCAGACAGTTCTACGATTCTGTCATTCTCAGTTCTACCGTTGTGTCATTCTCAGTTCATTTTGAGGTAGCGATAATTATAGCTCTGCATACTGCCGACGGTCAGGGGGGATGCGACCATCAGGAGGATGCAGGGGTAGGATTATCACAACTAATTTTGAGGCTTACAGTTAGGAAGTGCCTGAACATTCCTCTGTTTTGAATAAGTATTCAATCTCTATGATTGAATGAAGCTATTTGTTTGAGTAGCTCCTCTGTTTTTGAGACAGTAGTTAGTTAAATGAAGCTACTTATTTTATCAATTATTAGCTTCATTCAACTGAACACTTGCTTGAAAACAGATGACTGTTCATGCCCTTCCCAGTTTTAGCCTCGAAATGAACTGAGAATGGCACAATTGTGTTAAATTACTTTAGTATTGGAAAAAGGAATGCTGAATGCGGTGTATTTTGGTGACTTTAAATTTTCGCTCAAACTCTCTGACTGAGTTTTCGGACATAAAATATTCTCACATCATGTGCGAGTCATGATCCCTTTTTTGAAATAGCTGGCAGGACATCCAAGTCAAGTTTAAAAAGTCAAGAGGAGAGGAAAGGCTAGAAAAATAGACCTTTATTATGGTGCGGCCCTCTGATTTTCTCCCATTCGACTCACTGTAATCAAACCGAGGCTAGAAGGGCAAATAGTCTGGTTCCTTGTAGTACACTGATTATATGCATCATTTTCTGCTATTGAACACAGGGAACATGACCAAGATGGTGGCAGCATGATAAAAGGTCTATTTTCTTTACAGTCTATTTTTGGATACATTGATTTGTCTCGACTATAAATAGGTCGTACCTCCTTTTATATTTGTTTCCTACCCATCCATTTGTTTACGCCTCTTGTATTGTAACCATTTTCTTTCATTTTTCTGTTCATTTTTTTCTCCATCAATTAGCATGGGATGACCCCTCTTCAGCACGCTGCTTTCAAGGGTAAAGTGCCCCTCTGTGAGTTGCTGCTAGCTAATGGGGCTGACGTCAACATCAACGAACATGAGAATGGCTACACAACGCTTATGTTTGGTGCCCTTTCTGGTGAGTTTACTTACATGTAGTGACCATGCTACCCCCAGAAACAGCATTTCTGTAACAGGTGTGATGCCTTAAGAAGGCAATGGAAGCAATTGCCTCCATGCTCATTGCCGTTGCCTTGGTGCCCTTTGAAATGTTCCAGTTAGATATTTAACTTTCACTTAGAGAGGCGCCCTCTACAGTGAGTTGGACGTGTAAACAAAGCGGGCTGTGTGCTAAAGTTCAATTTCTTCTATCAATCTAAACACACAATAATATCTTGGTATTAAATATGAAAGTGCCCTTTACCCAAGAAAACTAGCCTTCTCTTCAGTCTGAGTCACTCTGACTGAGTTAGAACAATCCTTCCTCACCCAAACTGTTACTCTGATTACAGTGATATGCCTGATCCTGTGTCAAATATAATCAGTGTACAAGTGCAGTCTTCAGTCCGAAATAATCAAAAAAATGCATGCAGTTAAAATTTTGGAAGGCTTGGGGATGGTCAGGGTAAACGGCATGAAGCCTTGTTTCCTGTGAAACATATCCTGTTAATAAAAACAACTCTTTTTCTCTCTAAAAATTCTTTAGGTAACACAGACGTGACACGCCTGATGTTGCAATCTGGAGCCAAGACATCTCCTTTGAACTCAGTCGGTAGGACTGCAGCCCAGATGGCGGCATTCGTGGGCCAGCATGACTGCGTCAGTATCATCAATAACTTCTTCTCCAGAGAGAGTGTCGATTATTACACTAAACCACAAGGTAACGGCAGACGTCCCTCAATATGTCCAGAGGAAAATGTCTGTTTCTCTTGCTTTTTTTTTAAATATTTTTTTTCTTCTCATGCTTGTTATGTTTGCTGATTGCAACAATAAGAAAGGCTGAAAACTTGGGATACAAATGATTATTATTACTAATTTTTGGTAATAAAACCAATGCTTCATAGGGGAACTTAATCACTGTAGCTCACAAGCCTGAGGAAACCTGTAAACAAGGGTGCTTGCCATGTGAACAAGAAACACCAGGATTAACCCCTACTCCTCCACATTAAGTGTTCTGGGTTCTTTTTTAACGTGCACTACCTATCCTAGTACACGGGCTTAATGTCCTTTATGAAGGACAAAACAATTATGGTAAACTATCTTGCTCAAGGACACAAGTGCCACAACCGGGACTCGAACCCACACTCTGCTGATCAGAAACACCAGAACTTGAGTCCGGTGCTCTTAACCGCTCGGTTACGACATTGTGGTTTTAGAAGTGTGCTTTTTTGTAAAAAAAAATCTGTAGCCACTTTTTTTTACCATCTTGATGTTTCTCTTTTTTTACAGGATTTGAAAAAGAGCCCAAACTGAAACCAGAGTTGGCGGGTACTTTTCATAAACTCGTTCTGCAAACAAATCTAAACCCAGTCAAGGTGAGGAATTACAGTTTCATATAATTTAAGGGTGAACAAGGACAAATAATTGTCTAGAAGGAGACTTGAACCTGCGATATCTGGATTAATATGCTGGCACTCTACCAACTGAGCTATCTAGCCCTAGGTTGGTGGTGTCCCTATTTTATCAATGTCTTTGTTTGTGGGTGCCAGTCAGAAACCATTCAACCTGTAACTGCTGTATAGCCAGGGATCACACCCAAGTTTACGATGCAACTTAGGAAGTGGCAGCAGACGGATCTTCTTAGAGGAGATGCAACTTCCTGTTCAATGAGAAGGAAACACTGTACAGTGCTTTGGGTTTTCAAACACACTAGACTGAACCATTAAACTCTGCACCATAATGCCTTGACTGACTGATCACAACTGTGACTGGAGACGCCAAAGTCCCTCAAAGATCTGACGGTATTATTTTGATTATATAATTCTGGTAATGAAACCAAGGATGCCTCGTAAGTGAACGTAATCACTGTAGAGACAAAAGGAAGAAGCCCAGATATCAAGAATAAAAATATCATCAAGCATTAGCCCTTAATGAGCTGTTTTTCTAGAAAATGCTCACAGCCATTTCAATGGAAATTCAGGAATTGGTTTGAACAAACCTATATTGTATTTTTTTTTTTTTTTAAACAGCTGGTCCTGTTCGTCAAGAAACACGGGGACCTCCTGAACGAGTCGGTTGCCGTAGCCCGGGTCTTTGACTGCATCTGTGAGAAGCAGATGAAATCGTCGGAGACTAACGAGGTCTTAGCAATGAAAATGCACTACCTGTCCAGCCTACTGAGGATGTGCCACAAATGGGACGTGGAAAGACCGGAGGGGGTGGACGGCCTTCTGAAAGTGTGAGTTGAAAATCTGTCTGTAACATTTGCTAGTTAGTTGGTCAACCATTCAAAAACCATTCAACTACCTGGATTGTGTCAGGTAGAGCAGCTGTGCTCATCTGCAGTCCTGATGCTTTGTTTAGAAAGGGCAAGGGCACCAAGGCGCTTTCTCTTTGGTTACAAGGGCACCTCTATGAGGACATTGTAACTTTCTATTGGACCATTTCAAGGGGCACCGAGGCAATGACCAGGGGCAACAGAGGAAACTGCCTCCGTTGCCTCCTTGAAGTATCAAGCACTTTGTAGATGTGTCCCCAACATCAACTCATATTGCAGGGCTGCATTGTGCATCCTATCATTCAAAACCATAAAGACGATATTATTTATAATAATAACGACAATAGATAATAGCATAAAATCAGCCACTCTCAAGGTGGTTCACAAAAATACAATTTAAAAGCAAGACCCGTATATAAAAAT
Source organism: Pisaster brevispinus (assembly GCA_023634235.1). Lineage (NCBI taxonomy): Eukaryota > Metazoa > Echinodermata > Asteroidea > Forcipulatida > Asteriidae > Pisaster > Pisaster brevispinus. The sequence continues at coordinate 18,679,611 of JAMKCF010000006.1, read as the reverse complement.
ATGATTATTTATAAACTAAAGAAGCAAATACACGGTGGAAAATTTATAACAAACACAAACAAAACAGATTTAAGCTGCTCTGTGAAATTGTGCCCGGGTCTATGCCTTGGTGCTTTGGTTCAAAATGTTTTAAAATAGAAGTACTGTTTTTCTCGTGAGAAAATAGCCTATCCACTTCAAAATTAAATTCTGGGCTTCAGCGGAATAGTCCTTTGGAGTTTTCTTACCACATTGAACAGGGAGACAGTATGAGTGTTGAAAGTTAAAATCATGATATATGAAGACAAAAAGACAACTTTTTAAACCCCCCCCAAAAAAGCCTACTTTTTGTGAACTGTAAGCCAGTACCGATTGTCCTGAAATTTATTTCCACCCGAACTACCAAGATGTGCGAGACGATTTTCCCCAACAATCCATTCCTAAGTTGCATATTCAAATTGAAGTTATCAAGAATGTGCACAAAATCCTGCACAAAATATAAATCAGTGGTTACAAAAAATATATAAATGTGCCCACCAAATTTGATCAAATCTCAATCGTTGGTTGTATGGCTGGAATAAAATGGTCATCCAAAAACCAGCGATGTAACGTACCTTAAATGTAAGTCTCCAAATACTTTAAATTATAGTCACACGGTATTCATGGTCTGTTCTTGCATTTTGCTCGTTAATTTTTTTAAGAACACATACATGTTCCATGCTTATGCTGATTAGGAAATCTTACAGGGTTTTTACTAACGAAAATAAAATAAAATCCCTTAGAATACTTTGTTAGGAGGAAACCTGACAATGTTGAAGACCATCTGGTGGCGTTCATTAACGCAAACAAGCTCTCCTTAAACAGCAAATTGATCCTTCCCAATGGTTTCCTCAGATTTTGTAGGATGTTGATTTCTCTCCATTCAAATCAGTGATCTTAAACAGTAGGCTGAAAGGGATAATAAGCCTTTGTGGAGTTTCAGGCCCGAGACAGATATGTCCATGGTGCAAGTTTAAATCGACAAATCTGTTCATACTATTGACTAGCATGTACATAAACACACAATAGGCAGCCCAAACAATAATTCTGAGCCCTCCAGTCATGGTTCTCCTTTCAAAAGAACCAATCAGAGCAGTGCTGACTCTACACTGAAACCTCTGAATCCCTATAAAGAGACCAGCATTTCAAACACCCTTCAGTCTCCTGACGATGACAGGAGCAAGCTAGTCGAAACAATGAGACCATTTAAGAACTCACTCCCCAGCGGTGAAGTTAATAACAAGAGGCTCCCTCGATCCACTAAGCAAAAGTAGTAGTCCCGGCTGATTTCCTACCTACCACCCAGGTAGTAGTTAGTAAGCAGGACAGTTCTTTTCAGAACTAAGTAGTCTCCCGAATTCCAAAATCTACTTTGCAGTAGTATAGCAAGACAAATTCTCAAAGAACAAATCTACACAGCAAAGTAGATGTATAACACCAACTGAATAAACGTGTACATAAACCATACTCATAACTTCTGTTTTTTAGTTACTTCTCTATTTTTCTTCGTACAGTTTACTGAAGGGTCAAGAACCAGATGGTGAGAAAATTGCGATGGAAAAAATGATTCGACAGTGGATTCGAGATTTCCCGTATCACGAATCGGAACTGCTACAACAGATTGTCCGCAACCTGGCCAATGTCAAAATTGTAAGGCTTTAATTGTATGTCCTTCAATGATAACTGTGATATTACTGATTTGTGTTGGTGGAGAATTTTAATTGTATCAGTGGATTTCATTTCATTTCATTTATTAATTCTGGTTGTGAAGCCAAGGACTCTCTGAGAAGCGAACTTAATCACTGTACTAGCCAAGAACCCCATGGAGAGAAGACAAGGAAGGAAGTTTCAGTTTTAGACATAGACTGAAAAGTATTCCAGGAAACCCCACGCAAGCGGGTAGAGACTGAAAACCCAATCCACATAGTGCCCCGGCGGGATTCGAACCGGGTAGAGACTGAAAACCCAATCCACATAGTGCCCCGGCGGGATTCGAACCGGGTAGAGACTGAAAACCCAATCCACATAGTGCCCCAGCGGGATTCGAACCGGGTAGGGACTGAAAACCCAATCCACATAGTGCCCCGGCGGGATTCGAACCGGGTAGAGACTGAAAACCCAATCCACATAGTGCCCCGGCGGGATTCGAACCGGGTAGAGACTGAAAACCCAATCCACATAGTGCCCCGACGGGATTCGAACCGGGGTCGTAGAGGAGAAAGGCAAGGAAAGATACAACTAAGCCAACCTGACCACCTGGATTGGATTAGCATGAATGTTGTTCCTTGCAAAAACACCCAAATTGAACGCAAAAACTATCCCCAAAATTGGCTTTAAATAAAAACCAAATTAAACTGCAGGGTTTTCTATTTGTGTTGTCTGACATTCTTGGTGTTTAGGGTGACGATCCTACGGCACTGACGATCTTAACGCAAGGTGTCAATGGATCTCGCAGTGTGGAAACAGAAGACGTGTGCGCAACGTGTGGAGATTCTAAAGCTGCCAAAAAATGCTCAGCTTGCAAAATGGTAAGGACAAACGCCGCAAGAACTTGAAATTACGATGTGCAAGTGTTTCATCCAATTCTGATAAAAACACCAGAACAGATGGATTGATTGGATGCGTGTTTTGGAGACCTTTCTCGGGGCGTGGCTATCTTGATTTTTTTCCAATCCAAATCCGTGTAACCAAATCGAGGCTTAAAGACTAAAATAGTCTAGTTCTATTTTCTTTTACGGATATTAGCATTCATTACTGCTATTGGATGCAGGGAACATGACCATGGTGATGGCATCATGATAATGGCCTATTGAGCTATGTTAGTTGGAAACAGGAATAGGGGTCAGGGAGGCTGGTGCTAAGGGCAGACTGAGGATATACATGACCATGTGACTGGACTACAACTTGCAGCCAGGTCTCCACCATGTTTCAAACTCTATGTTGTACAAACCTTAACCTTTTTATCCCAAAACATTTTGTGGGAGCATACTTAATGTCTCACTTGTCATGAACTGTAAGGTTTTCGTAGTTTTCATCTCTTTCCAGGTTTTAAAAACATACTCCAACTTAAAAAATATTGCAACTGCCACATACAAGAATTTCAAGATCATTGACATGTCGCCCAGCATTTTTATTTGTGTGAGAGCTGAGCTGAAGGGGTAGTTTTGAAAAATGAAGTTTTGAACTTCGGGATGTGTTCCAAATCGGGAAAATAGGTTTTCTAATTCTTTGCTGTGGTTTGTGCACAGGTGAACTACTGCAATCCAGAATGCCAGAAGTTACACTGGTTCACACACAAGAAGGTGTGCAAAAACCTGGCGGCAGACTTCTTGAGATTGCAGAAACTTAACCAAGAACTTGACGAAGAGGAGAAGAAGAGAAAACAAGAAGAAGAAAAGAGGAAAGGTGAGAGACAGTGTGGTAGAAGAGGAAGTAAACGAGACGATGAAGAAGGCCTGGAATTTCATCTTTGAGAGGGCAAGGCCATTTTCATTTTGCAAAGGGCACCTCCATTGGAAAATTTCAAAGTCTATGGGAAACTTTTAAAGGGGTTGAGTTTTTCAGCTCAATAGTGTCTGCTGCGCAAACAGCAAAAAGTGGGTACCGACCACACGCTAAGAGAAGGGGTTTGGCCTGGTTGTTTCAGGCAGAGACCCCCAAAAGTGAAAATATGACACCCACACAAAATAGGAAACCACAGAAATACAACATCTACAAAAATAGGAGACCCGCGAAAATATGACATGCACAAAAGTAGGAGACCCACGAAAATATAACTTCTGCGAAAATATGACACCCACGAAAATAGGAGACCCTTGAAAATACTACACCCACGGAAATAGGAGACCCATGAAAATGAACCGACACTAATCAGAGAAATCTGAGCATGTAGTGTCCCTTGAATAATGTCTTTATTTCATTTTGTTTCATGAAGAAGCAGAGACGGCTTCCGCTGAGGGTAAACCAGAAGATACCGTCAACACGACCACCTCTATGAGCAACGTCACCTTGGAAGATGAGGCATCTCAACAAACGGAGACGGCCACAAACGGAAAGGCCCAAGACACAGTTGCTCAAGAATCGTAGCATGGTGATGTTCTAAGAACTGGGATGTGATGACGCTGTTTTCATACACAAACCCAGACTTGAGCAATCCAAGATGGAGACCAAAACCAGCACGGCTGGTCCAGTTCAAAATAGTAATAAAAAATCAAAAAATCAAAGTGCAGTCTGCTACCACCAGCTCTGCTCATCAGGCATTATGCATTCCTGAAACCATCTCAGCTCCTTGGGAATATGCAGTACCAGCGCCAAATGTTTATGGTTGTGCCGTTTGTTTAGTCCACCGCATCCACATAAAAAAGTCTCTTAGCGCATCTTTTGTCAATGAAAGCAAATGTACTTGCGTGTAATGCAGTCCAAGCCACCAGTACTTGCCCATATCCGTCTCTAAAGTGGTTCACAAATACCTAGAAAGTAATGGTAAAATCCTGAAAAAAAAATAGCTCAATGAGGTCACAAAGACAAAACCTCTCTCCCCCTCCCTCGAGATAAACAGAATGCAAGAGGTTGAGGCCATGATTTAATAATAGTAAGAATAATACAAGACATTTATATCTAGTGTAAAATGGCAGGAGCCCATTATGCGCAGTGAACACAAATCATAAAACAATGCAATTTATAAAGCAAAGTGTTACAAAAATGCAGATTCAAACAAGTGAGTCATTAGAAGTCCCTAGAAAATCAGAACAGAGTGAGCTTGAGGATTATGACCTGATAAAGCCATTCTGTAATTAAGGTGCAATCGAAGTTGAAGACTCTTCGACCATAGAATTATGTGGAATCAGTATTTTGCGTCAGTTAGGGTTTGCCGGCAGAACGAAGAGGACAAACGGGAAGATAGTTATGCAGAAGATCAGATATTTAGTCATGAGATATAGAGTTTTGAAGAGCTTTGAAAGTGATATTTCACTCTACGTGACACGCATTTTAAACGGGAGCCTGAGGAGTTCGTGTAACATGGGTGTGTTTTTGAGAATGAGGCGTGCGTGAGACGAGGCCAGCAGTGGTGTTTTGAGCTTGTCAAACTTTTGAAAGATTTTATCTGAAAGTCCTGTGAAAAGAGTATTGCACGAGTTGAGTCTCGAAGTGATTTCTTTACTTGTTGGCAATCGTACTTGCCTTCAAACAAAAGACAGAGGTATGTCAATGAAAAATCCTTGATTGTGGGGTGTCGTGGCCGAGCGGATAAGAGCATCGGACTCAAGTTCTGGTGGTTAAGTTATCATTATGTGGGTTCGAATCCCGGTCGTGGCACTTGTGTCCTTGAGCAAGACACTTAACCATAATTGCTTCTCTCCACCCAGGGGTAAAATGGGTACCTGTGAGGGCAGAGATGGTTTATGTGAATGATTAGCTTGGAGCGCGGTAAACTCGCAGCACCGGCTGTATACTCCCCAGGGAGCTGAGATGGTTTAAGGAATGAAATATATGGCCCAGTGACCAGGGGTAATAATGTCAGAAGCGCTTTGATACGCCCCTCGGGCTGTGATAAAAGCGCTATATAAGAGTCGATTATCTAAGGAATAATCACAGGTCTGTTTAGCAGTCTTTGTTTTCAATTTTGCTTCTGCAGACAGAAGCCAGAGCTATAGCTTGCAAGTTGCTCAATTTAGCCACTTTCTAAGGTGGATTAATGTTATATTTTGCATGGCAGCAAAGAGAAAACAAAACGTGAAGGGTAATGTAAATTCATGTTTGAAAAAAATCTACACCTAATGGTTTCCTTCCATTTTGTGAGTTGGCATTGTTTTATAGTGTATTTGTTGTATTACTTATTTGTAATAGTTTTCTTAAATTTTGTAAGAGTTTCTAGCTCCGAGTAGCCGTTGTAATAATCATAATAATAATATTATTGCCACGTCGGTGGAAAAACATCATTATCTTGGTTTTCAAAAACGTATTGCACGAAAATGCTCTGTGCAAAAACTTTGTATCTTGGCGCGTACCTGTTTTGAGTGTACATCCGGGCTATTTTAAGCGTGATACAACGGTTTGTCAATTTCAAATTCGCGCGTAACGTGAGTGCTATTTTAGGAGATACGTTTTTGCACTGACGCGACGATATAGTTTGTGTGGGTCATATCTTAGTGACACTTCTAAAAGCACATTATTGCTATTGGCCTCCTACACCAACGCCACACATAGCTACTGTATCCCACACTCGCCATTCTGACAGTCAAGTTGCATGTAACAGTGGTAAGCGTGTAAATGCAGCGTTGCCTAAAATACGCACTACACTGTAGAAAATAAGGACATTGGGTCCCAAAATGGCACAACCAAGGTTATTGTGATGATGACGTCTGGTGAATTGAGTCAACAGCCTGTTAAGTACAGAAACCTGTGGTTAGTAGTGCCATGAAATTTGGGCCATGTAAACAGATATTTTCTGCTTATGGTGGACCCATAGCGCAGTTTCTATTTCGTAAACACTACTAACTGTTAGCAAAGCATAAAGTACGCTAACTTGCTAGTGACTTTAGTAGGCAGATGAGTAACGCAACTATGCCAATCCATTGTGAACGGGCCCACTAGCTGTCAAATCTTCTTGATCGTTTATTCAATTTCTGCTAGAGTAAGCACACAAATTTAGCTTACCGATGAAATTTTGCACGGGCCTATTGACCATTAAATGTACACCTTTGGTTTTTGGAACTGTTCCATTGTTTTAAACCTACATATGTGTGTAGTAAAACAATAAAACTAACCTGTGAAAAAAAAGGTGGTAGTGTTTTTGAGATATCGTCGAAAATCTGGAGCCGTTATGTCAATACAGGAAGAAGAATCCGTTATTGGAATACATAATCTGAGACAAGTTTCATTCTCAGTTTTAAATTTGTTTGAATCCCTTTCTCTAAAACCACATTCTTTAGAAGGGAATCGTTTCTCAAAATGTTAAACATTATCAACAGCTGCAGTGCTTCTTACCAAGTAAGTTTTTATGGTCATTAATTTTTGGAGTATTTACCAAAGGTATACCCTCCATTTGAGTAACTTCAATTCTCCATCTGCACTGCACAGTGTTAGTCAAAGTCTCAGTTTTACTGGTGAGCAGAAATATGTGTACATGTACTTGTCAAATAAAAATACAACTCTATGTTTATGAGTGTGCATAAATTGTGAGATTTATTTAATCAGAGTGTATGAGTCGTAATAAATGCATCCATTCATTCTTTATCAGACTCAAAAGATACATTGCTATAAACATCCTGCCATGGTCTGTCCCTTTTTTGTTCTGGTTAGTTTCAATATGGATAACAGACTGGAAAGAAATGATACAATTGTAAATATAAACATCATCAAATCACCCAGTATATTGTTATGAAAGAATAGTCAGAGTGTAAATTGGTAAAAATATCTGCTTGCAAGGAGTTTTTCTGTTCATGATGGTGTACAGCAGGTATGGAATTTCATCTTTCGAGAGGGCAAGGCCATTTTCATTTTGCAGAGGGCACTTCCATCTGTCCATTGCAAAGTCTATGGAAAATGTTTGAAGGAGCACCCAGGCCCAACAGTGGGCATGGCCTCCACGTATTTCCAGGCCTCTTACAAATGGAAACCAAAAGCTGTATCAACGACTGGGTAGTTTCATGCAAATAAATTCTACTCAACGACATCAAACTTCAAGCTTGTTTCATCAGTCCGTGTTTAGTAACTTTGGATTCGAAACTTTGCTTGGTGGGAAAAAACAATCTAGTGAGGTTTGCGGAGACACCATGAACATAGAACTCTCTCTCTCTCTCTATGAGATGTTGTGCTCCTCTAAAATTTGAAGCGTCGAGTTGTTGAACCACAGGTTCTTCTCAGAACCACAGGTTCTTCTCAGAACCACAAGTCATATGGGGAGTTTGATGTCCATGGTGTCTCCGCAAGCCTCACTAGACTTTGATTTGAGCAAATGTATGTCAGCTTTGGAACCCACACTTGCAAAGATTACATGCGTACAACAAATTCACTGATTGGATATGATTTCTTACACTGCATTATGGGTACATGTTGTGGGATAGAAAATGTCCATGTTGTCATATGACAGAACTTTAAGTTGGTTATTCCAGCACCATTGCTTGACTTCATGAAACTGTTCATGCAAATACTACCGAGTAATAAACCACAAAGGAAACCGACTGGGTAGGTTTTTGAATAATTTTGGGTTGAACATAGAGAATTTTACCAGAGCAGGACTTGAACCTCCGACCTCCGGAATAACATGCTGCACTCTACCAAAAGAGCTACCTAGCCCTAATGTTGGGGGCCTCCCTAGTTTGTCTATCTTTGTTAGGGGGTGCCAGTCAGAAGCCATTCAACCTGTAACTGCCGTATAGCCAGGGATCACACCTAAGTTATACAAAGACTACCACTAACAATTTACAACCTTAGAAACTTAGCAGGAAACCAGTCACAGACGAAGCACATTAATGGTACATTATATTCTAGCTGGTAACCCATTTCTGTGAAGACTTTTCTGTTGACTCAGCAAGTTTATGTGATTACCAGCTTTGGAACTTTAAAGTGACTCACACAAATAACCAAAGGCACTCAACATATTCAGGATTAATCATATTAATAAAGTAAGTTTAATTTTACTCGGGTATTTGAATACAAAAAAAAATATTCAGGTGCAAAAAAAATAACTAGAGGTGAAATATTATCCTATTTAATATTACCGAAACCAGTTTACACATCATCATAAAATATATACTTTTTTTTTAAATTTAGAAAATGAGGCCCCCAATACTGAACAATTTGGAAAGGTTATGGAAGATTGGAATTGATAGAAAATATCTCTTTTGCACATAATAACACAGCTGCAACGTCTGTATGGCCTCATAACTAGGCTGAATTGACTATGCTATGAAATATACTAAGGAAATGGACATTTTTTAACAATGACAAGACTTTGATGGTGCAATGTTTTGAGTCTGACTGAAACTGGACACCCAAGAACATTGTACCAATAATTCGCACAGTCATAAGGAGAAAAGATTTATCTGGTGCTACAACAAACGCCCTAAGCTTGCTTTCACTACAATGCAAAGCTCAACATATGACACTACATCTGAACACACTACTTCTAGGTCTCGTGCGCATACAAACATTTTGGGGACCACTTTGTCCCAACATACACTGATTTCAGTGAAGGAAGCGAGCTCGCGCACTTTGACAGGTCCCCAAAAATGTTCCAGACTTGCACAGGCGCAAACATAAAGTCATTCAGTTGTTTCTTGAATAATGTTCTTTTGAAAAAATGGCTGCTGTGCCAAAATGAAGATAATTAATGCCCTCAAACAAGTGCTGGTTGCTACATCTATCACTATATTTACAAAATAATACATCTGGGACTTAAAAACATGCAGGTTTGGACTGGCTTTATGGTCGGCATCTCTGCAAATATTTCAACATAACATTTCGGCAAGTACACAGAATGGATACCGCGAACATCAACTGCAGTAAAACATTGCATTGGAATAAAATAATAAAATAATAAAATATGAGGGAAAAAACTGCAGAATAGTTACAAGCAGCTGGTACTAATGGCAACTGGACAAAATATTAAAAAAAACACGTGGCATGCAATTTGGATCCTTTGAACAAAAGTTATAAACACAATACAATGCACTGAACAAAACTGGCAACTGGCAAGACACAGAAAACAGAACGTGGCAAAATAACGTAATAATTCTTGATGCGTATCTAAAAGCAACTCAATCATCTTTCTGCGAGCACTATACTTGGAAATAAAGAACTTAATGAGGATGTTGTTACAATCTGGTATTACATTCACAGCCAAAGTGTAACAAAAATGGGTCTTCTTTACAAGAAGCAGAAATGGTTCACATCGTTGTGTTGGTGCAACAAGGTTGCATCTCCTAAAATGTCCCCGTCGAGAAACAAGACGTTAATGCCCATAACACACAAGGCAATTTACAGGCAACAAGTTCCAGGCAATCTCAAGGAAGAAAAGGCATTCACATTTGAATGTTCACATAATTTTCTTAGGGACCGAAGACATTGTTTGAAAAAATTACTCCTGTGCTACCAAAGTGGTCCTGTAGCATGCACTGCAGTTGGTTGCCTCCAAGTTGCCTGTAAAAGTTGCCTCGTGTGACAAAACCCTTAGAATGTCAAAAGGTTGTATCTCCCTTAAAATACCCCGAATGCAGAGCTGCCAACAATTTGCATCTTGCAATCCGGAAGATTTCGTACATTAATCAGGGTGATATTCAGAATTACATTCAACATAATAGGGTCAAAGTTTCCATAATCAGGGAGGTTTTCGAATTTGTTCATCAGAGCATGGAAAGATTGGTTCATTTTCAGGCAAACTTCTGCAGAATCTGTGAGAATTGGCAGCTCTGCGCACAAAGTCAATGGGCACCAAAATATGACGAAGTTGGGAGAAGAAAAATTTCTACTAAATCCACCCGAAACTACCTAGATTTTAAATAATAAATATTCCACGGCACCATGTTGACTTCTTTACATATTGCATCTTTGAACAAAACCATATTACATGTAAACACAAGATTTCATATAACTTACACTATCACACCAAGCGATTTTAAAAACACACAGTTAACAGCTCCCTGAGGTACCACAGTATTTGTATATCTTTTTAAAAAAAATTGCGAAAGTGTTGATGAAACCGTTGGACTTTTCTGAAGATTAAAAATTACTTGAAATAACTACTTACTATTCTCATATAATTTTTATTTAACTCCTGATAAGAAATTGAATACCACCAACAAAAGTAGAATAGCTTACAAAACTGGATAAAAATGTGGAAGCTAAGTGCCAACCCAAGAATTTTGTCTTTCTGTAATTTCATGAATTTATAAAAAATTTGACTTAACAACAAAATATACAAATATAAGATTACTCAGCATTTTTTTTAAATATTAGCACAAACACCACATAACCATAGTTTTCCATAAAATATTTGTACAACCAATAAAATACTATCAATGCATTCACAATACTTGCATAAAATTTATATACAAACATATAATACTACAACGGTCTTGCATGAATGAACTTGTTCTGATGAAATAAATTACTGGACGGATGCCATGATTTCTTGTTGAGTAATTAATACTAAAATATGCATATATGCAAATATATGCAAATTGATCAGCAGTTTCGCTGATGTCTGGAAGGTGGTTAATGATACTAAAATTAAAACTTCTATTCTGATTGGTCGATAGGTTTGAGTAATTAATACTGAGAATATGCAAATGGCTGGACGGCTTTGCTGATTGGTTATCTGGAAGGTTTCATCATTACTGAGAATTATGCAAATTGTTGACTGGCCGTTTTGATTGGTGAGAAGTTGCTAAATTGATGCCCAAGGAGCCCGTACTGCATACTCTTGCTGCAGATATGTAAGAAATCGGCAGACAAATTATATTAACAAAACTGGAAGAACATGTTTTTTTAGGCCTGGGCCCAATTTCCTAGAGCTGCTTCAGCAGAATAAGTAGCTGGGCAGAACAAAATTATGTTTACCAGAATAACGTCATCAGCCAAAATACATGTCACACACGCCATCTGTAAATGGTAAATTGTTAAGCAATGTTTTTTTTTTGTTTTTTTTTGCTTAAGCTGCTCTATGAAATGTGTTGCATAAAGATTAAGCAATCTGCAGAAATTGTCACTCTAGGGCCCAATTTCAAAGAACTGCTTCAGCAGAAAAAAGTAGCTAAGCACAATAAAATATGCTTACCAGCCAAAATACCATGTTGCATGTAGCATATTTGACAGGCATCCTGATTAATTTTGCTTGGCAAATAATTTTTTCACAATATTTCTTGCTTAAAAGCAGTTTCATAAAAATCAGGCCCCAGTGTTCAGACATTATTGAAGAAGGTGCAGCCTAGGAAAGACATTGGAAGTAGCAGAAAATGAAAGCGTCAGGGAAGAATTTGGAATGCAGTGAAGGGAAGGAAAAAGAAAACCGGGGAGAAAGCACAAACCTTTTTTTTTTACAAGTGAGTGTTAGTAGCCAAAAGTGGAATCACATGTGCCAATCAAGCAAAAAGGGTGAGATGGTAACTCAAGATTTGAATTCATAAAAAGTTCATTATCTAATGGTTTGCTTGAAAAAAAAGTTGTTGAAGTATTTTGATTGATTAAGGGAACACATGTTAGCGAAGCCTACCCGTGGTAAGTTCTGTTGACTCTGTGGCTTAAATCGGCTTTCCAGGGCCGTCGTGCGGGCCCAGGGTTTCTGTACATCATTTGACCCGTGTGGTTGAACCCAGGGCGGTGAGAGGTCCTGTTAATTTTGCAGCATGTTAGAAAGGGAGGGCAAGATTGAAGCAGTGAGGAAGACCCAAAATAAATGAGGGGAAGATCGGAGTCGAATGGTTAAAACCCAGCAGTACCTTATTAGTATTAAATATGTACATGCCATGCATTTTAATCTCTATAAGTTACTACTCTTTTTTTTGAAATGCAAACATTTTTCATAAAATGACTGCAGCCAAGGCATAATTTTTAGTTTGTAAAAAAATAGTTAGTGGGCTGATGTTTCGATCCTAGCAAAGGCAGAGTCTTTCTTGAAGGCTAAAATTTTAGCTTCTGAGAAAGACTCTGCTAGGGTCGAAACGTCAGGCCACTAACTATTTTTTTTGCATTTATACCAAAGATCCTTTTGGTTGGTAATCAGTTTGCAACAGCTACTTCTATTTTTCTAAATTTAGTTTGGTAACAACTTTCTGAAGGGTCGTTTTAAGGTCAGGTTGGGTGTTGTAACCAATGCAAACACAATGTAAATATGCCCGATTACAAAGTCTGATAATTGGGTCGATTAAATCTGACCGGGACACTGCCAGGGGTTAAAGATGGGTTTTTTATTATAATAATGACAGATGCAATGAACCACGCTCAAATGGCGCTTAAAATGAAAAAGTAAACTACAACTACTGACCACTAGTATTACTTGGAATTGAAGACAACCTGCCACTGCTGTACAAAAGTTTTCTAGCCATAATATAGACCACCTCCTCTTGTTTACAAGATTAATAATAATAATAATTTGGGAGACTAATTTAAGTTCAAGCTCAACAACGGCTAGCAAACAATACACTCTCCAGAGTCCAATCTGGCATGACCTCAGTTTGACCTTACCTGTCCCCTTCCTTTCTCCGAGTCCATTACGTGTCTCTTGTGATCGTTCTGACTGGACGGGGCACCGTTGCCTGGACGACCCCACACCTGACCAAAATTCTCATGATGCTGTCAGGAAGTAGAACAAAAGAAGTGCAAAATGTTACTTCCTGTGATTGGTCGATCCATGAACCATTTGTTATACTGAATGTTGACATCTTGCATTTTGAATTTAAACCCCTAGTTTTTAACTGCCCTAGCTCAAGTGATTTATGCATGTGGAGTACTGTAGGCCGAGTGCTATCCTAATGATTCCTGCAGACTTTTTTTGTTTTATCAAAACAACATACAATAATAATAAAAAACATAATATCAAAAATATGATTAATAATTATTATAACCAGCAAGACAAGTTCTCAAAGAACAGATCTACACAGGAAAGTAGATGTATACACATGGTGTTACCGCAAACTACATTGTACTATAACAATAAATACAAAACAGGAACAAAAGAAAAAGGGCATAGAATAAACAAAATAATTTCGAAACAACTAAAAAATACCATGAATATACAATTGTTATTATAATGACACTGATGACAATGATGACAACAACAACAACAATAATAATAATAATAATATAGTACATGGAGTTCTTATATAGCGCTTTTTATCAAAGCACTCACTATTTTATGACAGTTGTGCAGAGCTATGTTTGAAATATATGAGGCCCATTTACACAGCACATTGTACACATGTTGTAATGGTTTATGGTGTAAAGGTGCTGTGGTGCAATATACAGCCAACCATACCAGAAACACCGGGGCAAACACCTTTTCTTTATGATAAGTGTACATATATGAAAGTTCTCCATAATAAAAGCTCATGTCACATCAAGAGGCAAACAGAGAAACTACAACATAATCACTATATTTACATAATCTACAACATAATCACACTGTCTACAGATCAATGTCGTTGATTAAACAATCAGAAATGACAGAAGAAAAGCCCATTGCTGGGGTGCTAGCAGCAGAAGGTTTTGTACACGAAGACATAGGAATGATCATTGCCTTGTTTTTACTTTTTATGCATATTAAGTGTTTCCCTCAACAATTTATACAATTTTCCCGACAGGACAGCATGACATAATGATGTAGAAAATACTTGTCCAATATTTCCAACTAAACAGAAAGTGAATACTGAAAATCTGAAATTTCGTGTCTATCACACTATCTATAACTCAGCTATTGTCTACGCCGTTTTCAGGATTTAGCTTTTGGTTATTTTATTTAGTTGCAAATATCTATGGTCATTGCTCTCAATCGTTATGTCATACTGTTCTGTCTGGGAAATTGTGTAAAATCGCTGATCAACAAATTATAAAAGCAGCTGTTTATTCACGTCTATTGGGTACAAAACCTTCCGCTGCCACCACCCCACCAATGGCAGCGCAGCCTGCAGCACTTGCGCGTAAGCATTGGACTATAGATTGTGTTTTTAGGAGCTTGTTGATGACAAACAATACATACATGTGCAGAGAGGTCCCGTGATTCTTGTTTCTTAGCAGCGTTAGATTTGTGACGTTCTTGAGCTTGTCGTTCCAAATCACTCTGATATGCCACTGGGTTTCCATGCTGGAACGGCCGACGAATATCCATTCTCTGCCAAAAGTAATTTCATTGATCGCAAAATTATTGTCTACTCGGAAATGCAAATACACATAAAAAAGAAATATTGTGTTGGATTAGTGCCAAAAGGCTGGCTGTGAAGAAGGAACGAATGCCAAGTTAAATGAGCTGGGGTTAAACCTGACGTTACCCAAGGGTTCCCAAAATACATCATCTATTTATACAAGAGGCTCATTTATTTAGAATTACATTCAACATACTGGGGGAAAAGTTTCCGTAATCAGGGAGATTTTTAAATTTGTTCATCAGATCACGGAAAGGTTGGTTTATTTTCAGGGAACTTTCTGTAGGAGCAGGGAGAGTTGGCAGCTCTGTAATAGCCGTTGTAAAGTGTGGAGTCCTACTTGGGCAGGAGCAGCCTAAATAACCAACTTTTCCCCTTAGCATTAATAATTCTAACTTGGGTAGTACTTTGATTTAATAGCTTTGTTTAGTGTTTCTTACTTTGGCAGGGTCATCCAACAGTACATAACCAACTCTATATATGGCATTAATAATTCTTGGGTACGACTTTTGATTTAGCTGTATTAGTTCTTACCTGGGCAGTGACGTCCGATGTCTGTTTGTAATGCACAGGCAGTATTGCTCTTGTGACAGGATCTCTCTTGGGATAGCCTACTTCCTTAGTGCGGATCCATGTCGCTACCTCCGTAGCTGGTTGCCGAATCTCTTTGGTCTCCTTGTCACGGATGTAATGCTGGTCCTCGATCTCACGCTCTGTAATAAATATTTAATCAAAACCAAATAGAAGACTTGGATTCAGTACTACATGCAGCTCCATGCAACACCCATTTACTCTGTTTAGCGGAACCTTAATCACAGTGCTACACAACGAAGTGATCAGTTCTCGTTGCATGAGGGGGAGGAAGGAGAAACGGTCCTCTGCTAAAAAAAAGGAACCAGCATTCACCAACAATACAAAATCCACACGATGACGTCTCAAGATACAAAATATATTTCACAGAACATAGTATAGTAGCAGTACACAATATACTTAAAGCACAGCACAGTTACAGCAAATTATAATACAACTAGAATGTGATGTGATTTGCTTTTTACCCTTGAACCGATGTGTATTATAAGCACTGTATACTCAGTGGAAAAAAAAACTTCTGTGAAAAGAAAATCCACAGCTTGAAAAAAAATCTTGAACTTAACAGAAGCTGCAGAAGTAATTATTACTTACGTGCTCCTTCATCAACCATGTAAGTCACTACCACTAGACCACCGAGCTAGCCCGATGGCTAGAGACAGTTCGAATCCATAGCAGCGGGTACCGCAACGATTAAATAGATGTTATTTATTTTTGTTTCATTTTTTGGGGGCATCGGGAGTAAAAAACTTAAATTGGTGTGTGATGGTCAAGGGTCAAAACATAGCTATATACTACCATATATACAGATTTACAAGAAAGAATTCATCTGTACCTCAAGCATACCTGTTTCTCAGATGGAATTAATCCAAATTATACTCAATTCTTGAAACTATTTTACATCTTTAAGACTGACTTACTGAGTTGATCGAGGTACATTTTCTTGGCCATCTGCTCTTCCTGTCCAGGCGGCTGAATGCCCATTTTATCCTTCTCAGCTTTGGCAGGGTACATCGCCCTGATGTTTCCTTGCTGGTCCCGTAGTGGGGCACCATTACCTGGTCGACCCCAGGGCATGTACTCCCCAGGCCTGGGAGGGGCAGAACGATCACGTGCAAGGGGCTCTGGAGGGGGGGGGGGGGAGATGAAGGGAAAGAATGTTATCACTATAAAATATACAAAGATTCTACATTAGTTGTTAAGTGCAGGGACCAATTTCATAATTTCATAGAGCTGCTTAATTAAGCAGAAAATAGTGCTTAGAAATGTTCTGCTCAGCAGAAATGAGCAAGATACCAGTCACAGTATGTACATGATGTGACATGGTAGGTGTTAGGTTTTTTTGTGCTATGCAAGGTCACCCAAAACAAGGCTAACAGCCACTCTTGGTAATTGGGGCTACAAATGAAAAATATTTATGCGAAAATTTACTCAGGAGAGCTGAAGGTAGAAACTTATATTCCTCTCAAAACAGCCTGGATTGTAGGATGGAGGGAAACATGCACCAGGCAAGGAGTTCCAAAGAGATGCAGCATGTGGAATAAAGCTGTTTTAATCCTTATTCTAGTGGCAAAATGTTGTTAGACACAATTGTGCTGAAGCAGCTCTATGAAATTGGGCCCAAAAGGGGGGGGGGAGGAGATGGAGCTGCTATAATCCTTCACCATTGTGTAGCTATTGTGTTGTCACTTATTCAAAGTCATGTACCAAACTGAAAGTGGAAAGAAAACCAGTCTGGGTTTTTTTTTATGGATGAGGATCAAAAGTACAAACCTTTCTTTTGTTTACACAGACATTGAACCCCATTGTGTACAGTCGGACAGTTGCGTGTTAACATTTCTAACTCGGTCTCGGGTAGGATTTGACAACTGGGCCTTTAAACAAACAGGTTTACCCAGTGCCATCCATAGTTTTAACAGTCATTTATCAGATAACTTTTTTTTATCTTGAGACTCGTCCTATTTTTGTGACTCTCTCTTTAACTTTTGTGTAAATAATTTTCTAAGTGTGATGCACTTTTTAAAAGATTTTATGGATTTTTTTAATGCTGTACAATGGATAACACATTTTATGGGTTTTTCCCATGCACCAATGTGTGTAAAACACTGTATACCTCAGTATTGTCCCAAGTCCTGTGAAAAGCATTTATGGCTAGAAAGGGGGTAAGTACATATAGCTATAGCTAGAATGGGGTAAGAGCTATAGCTAGAATGGGGTAAGAGCTATAGCTAGAATGGGGTAAGAGCTATAGCTAGAATGGGGTAAGAGCTATAGCTAGAATGGGGTAAGAGCTATAGCTAGAAAGGGGGTTAGTACATAGCTATAGCTAGAATGGGGTAAGAGCTATAGCTAGAATGGGGTAAGAGCTATAGCTAGAATGGGGTAAGAGCTATAGCTAGAATGGGGTAAGAGCTATAGCTAGAATGGGGTAAGAGCTATAGCTAGAATGGGGTAAGAGCTATAGCTAGAATGGGGTAAGAGCTATAGCTAGAAAGGGGGTTAGTACATAGCTATAGCTAGAATGGGGTAAGAGCTATAGCTAGAATGGGGTAAGAGCTATAGCTAGAATGGGGTAAGAGCTATAGCTAGAAAGGGGGTTAGTACATAGCTATAGCTAGAATGGGGTAAGAGCTATAGCTAGAATGGGGTAAGAGCTATAGCTAGAATGGGGTAAGAGCTATAGCTAGAAAGGGGGTTAGTACATAGCTATAGCTAGAATGGGGTAAGAGCTATAGCTAGAATGGGGTAAGAGCTATAGCTAGAATGGGGTAAGAGCTATAGCTAGAATGGGGGTTAGTACATATCTATAGCTAGAATGGGGGTTATAGTACATGCTATAGCTAGAATGGGGGTTAGTACATAGCTATAGCTACTTGTAGAATGGGGTTATATAACTAGAATGGGTGGCGGTAGGTATATAGCTAAAATGGGGGCAAGCACATATGCTAGCTATAGCTTTAGGGTTAAGTAGGAATAAAAAAGAAAGTTAGAGTGAACATGACAGGTTGGAGGAGCTCTCACACTGCTGAAGCCTTTTGTGTATGAAAAGTGCGTATGCCAGTATACAAACTTCTTCAAGCGCTATGATTAGAACTACCACTAATGAGGTGATTCCAGGAGTGTTCTATTTTCCCCACGATCACGAAGGAAGAAAATTCCCCCTCCATGAGCAATGAGTTACAAGTCTAATGCTAAAATTACTGCATTCTGGCTAGAGGTCCAGTGGTCATTTCAAGCTCTGCATGGTTAACAAGTTCTAGTTTTATTCAACCTTCAGAGACCAGCAGCCGATTTCACGAAACGCTAGGATTAATCCATTGTATCGAGTTAGGACGAGTAACTAGTCCTAACTTAGGATTAATCTTAAGGTTTACATGTTACAGTGCAAGGCTGGGACTCGTCCTAAGTCCTAAGATTAATCCTAAGTTAGGAAGAGTTTGGTGAAATCGACGGCTGAGCGGCCACAAGGGGCTTGTACCAAAATGCCCACAGCGGCCGCAAACTGACTGCAAGATTTGACCTACTTCCATTCAAAATCAACATTTTCCATGTCGACATACCTATTTACATTTTTAAAACAAAACAGAATTTCTGTTTTATGTTTGTTGTGCTTATTTTTTAAAGACAGTTTTACTGAAAAATATAGAGTGCAAAAATCAACAAGCCATTTTGGGGCAGATGGTGATATATAAATGAATAGTCTCTAAAGGGTTTAAAACAAGCATGTAAAGAGGACAGCAATGAATTGGACAATGTTACACAACACACAGATGTCACAGTGAATAATTATCAATATAAAATAATACCTGCATGGCGGTGTGAATCTCTCAGAGGTCCTATTCAAATAAAAACATTTTGGATAAAAAAACCGTATCCGATCAATCAATCAATCAATCAATCAATAATGCAAGTCATGACACTTCAGGGGCCAAGCCTGTATGTAGACACTGGCTGGGTTTCAACGTGTGCATGATTCTGTTTCTTCAAATACTCTAGTTTAGTGACTATAAAAAATATATCATATTATTGGGAAGTATATACACATGCAAAAGTATAATTCATTTAACAAATCCAGACAGAAAACCGGAGAAGAAGACTTGACCTGTTTCCGGTTACTTGTAAACAATTAAGAATTCTGCCCAACTGATATGTTCATGTTATCATTAAACCTATGACAGGTATCATGGTCGTACAAATTTGGGCATGATAGGCAAATGTTTTTTTTTTTACAAAAATAAGCATCCTTGCCCCAAGTATTAATTATGTTTCAATGCTATATTTAACAAATTATTTGTACTGTACACAAAATTGAAATTGTATTAACAACAAGCTGCTATAATTTTTTTCTAGAACTTTATTAAATAGAGTTTTAACAAAAATTGTATTCATGGAAAAATGTAGTCTTAGCTCAAGTTCTTTTCTCGTTTCTGATACGCTCGAGACTTGCACAGTCTATTAAACAACAATTTTATAAATGACAAGTTGATTTGTAAACCTTCAAAATCTTTTAAATAGCCCTTTTTAAACATAAATAATAATAACATGCAGTTCTTACATAGCACTTTATCATACCCCGAGGGGGTCTCTAAGTGCTCATTATTTTCACAAGGTATGAAGAGCTATGTTTGAAAAGTAAGACCTATCTATCAACATTAGCACCATGTAATGGTTAACTAGGTGCTGTGGTGCCATCTGAAGATAACCATACCAGAGAACACCGGGGCGAACACCTTCTCTTAACGGTTAGTGTACTGGGTTCTTTTACATGCACTACACAACACATGGGACCTACGGCTTTACGTCCGATCCAAAGGACGAAGCAATCATGGTTAAGTGTCTTGCTTAACGACAAGACCAGGACTCGAGCCTACACCCTGCTGATCAGAATCATCAGAGCTCGAGTCCGGTGCGCTTGACCACAAATACCACCCAAAATGTGATGACATGATTTGCAGTGTTTTTACAGCAAAACTTTTGTTACCAGACTTTTACTATTAGTGGTCAGGTCTTTCAAAAACAACCCCCAAGCCATTTAAAAATTAAACTAAATTTGATAATGAACTTGTACTATGAGCTCCACCTACCTCCAGAGTTTTGGTCATGAACGAGCGTCTGCTGAATCTTGGTTTGTTTCTCTCCCTTTGCATCTACCTGGTGTCCCCCACCACCTAGGGGTTTGGTCTCCAGGGAAGCCCCCTATCATCAACAACAACAACAACAACAACAACAACAAGTCACATCATTATCAAGTTCAGCAGAGATACGTTGCACCTAGGGCTAGAGTGGGAGTGGGTAGGGTTGTGGGTAACAACAAAATATCTCAACAACAAAAAAGGTGAGGGAAGATTCCGATTGTACCCAATTCCATAAAGCTGCTTACAAAGAAAATATTGCTTAACAATTTCCTGCTAGCAGAAATGAGCAGGATACCCAAGTCACAGTGACATGGTATTTTGGCTGGTAACCGTATTCTGCTAAGCACAAAAACATTGTGCTTAGCTTATTATTATTATTTTTTTTGTTGGGGGGGGGGGGGCTTAAGCAGCTCTATGACAGTGGCCCTTGGTCTTCAGTGAGACACCCTGTTCTCAGATAGAAACTAAGTCTTCCACAAATTAAAAGGGGGTCGAGGGTAGGTGTGATGGGTGGAATATAAAGCATGAAAGAGAATGGGGTATAGGTATTAAAGATATGCTCTAGCATTGAAGAAAAGCTTCATCTTTGAATAATCTTCACCAGAAAAGATGACAAGGGGGTGGTGAGCAGGGGGGGGTAGAGGGGAATATGTAAAGCAGGAAAAGGAGAGAAGGAATGGTGTATTTTTGGAAATTCCCTCCCGTTAGACTTCTTGTCTAAAGACTCCGCATCAACCAAAAGGGTGGCGGTTCGGAGGAAATAGAAAGCGGGTTGGTAAAGATGTATTCTTAGAGTTTGGAGGGATTCAAGGTACGTTACCAAGAGTTATTTTGGTTGAGGAGAGACTCTGGATTTCTTTCTTACCGTAATATTAGGATCTACAAACTCGGTAACATTGGATCCATCGGTCCATTTGTACCTCCTGATGTTGCCTTCATCATCTCTCGCTGGTGCCCCGCTCCCTTTACCCCATGGACTGTAGTCAGAGTCGGCCTAGAGAGAAACAAAACAATGTAAGATTGTTGTGCATGGTCATTTAACACTTTATATGCATGGTTTAGAAACTAGGATTGTTCATGTTTTCCCATGCACTATTATATCACATCTTTTTGTTCATGGCGTGTCATAGCCAAGCGGTTCAGAGCACCAAACTCCAACTCTGGCGTTTCTAATCAGTAGAGTGTTGGTTCGAGTCCCAGTCACATGGATCTTGTGTCCTTGAGCAAGATACTTTACCATAATTGCTTTGTCCTTCGGATGGGACATTAATCCATAGGCCCCGTATACTAGGATTGGTAGTGCACGTGAAGAACCCAGAAGAACCTTTAGCGCGAAAGAGTAGAGGTTAACTGCAGTGTTTCTGGTTCACATAAAGCACCTTTAATTGTTTACAGGCTAGGTTTCCTCAGGCTTGTGAGCTACAAGGATGAAGTTCATTTGTGAGGCATCCTTGGTTTCATTCCCAGAAATATATAATAACAATATTGATTACTTCTTTGTTTAGATACTCCCCATTTATTCACCGCATACAAAATTTTAGGCGAAAACTTGATTTCTAGTACCCATATGTAAATGTTGCCAAAACCGAACAGAAAAAAATTAGACACGCGCTTGTAAACTTCATCAGGGCATCTTTGATGAGCAAACCAGACAGTCCGAAACTGACATTGGAGTCAGGGTACTATGTATGAATGCATGGAAATCAGCATGACAGCCTCTCTATACAGTTGGGTAAACTGGGTGTGAATGAATTAAAACACTGAATAAAAATCCAACTTACAGCTGAAGGTTTCTCTTGCCCTGATGCTGCAAGATAAAAACAAACAAAACTTTATGAGCAAACTTAACTTGTCTTCCAAATGCTTTCAAGATGTTTACATCACAGTAAGAAGAAAACAAAGTACCAGGAAGGAAAAATACTCCGACAGAAGTAGCCATGACAGGATACTGGTCTGATAAGCATTTAGAAAAAGGTTTAAATACTTACGGCAAGAAGCAATTTGAGTAGATGGTATAGTGGCGTAAACAGTGACGACAGACAGCTGCAATTTGCAGTATTTTTGTACTGCGAGGGCATGTGTGAACCAACTTTACGTAATGCAAAACAAGTAACACAAACTGTTTTAAAACAATTTGTTATTGTCATTATCTATTTGGCCATTGATACAGGAAAACAACACACAGGCAGTCAAAATCAGTTTAGGCAAAGAAATTTTTTGTTGAAAGCGCCCTCACAAGATCCAAAATACGGCCAAAGTAGGCACAAACAACCAAACTAATGTAAGCTGGTTATTTTGTTTTACCATAGGCACTATCCCCAATCTCACAAGCACCCCATCCTAATTAATCCAATGCTCACCCAGACACCAGTGTCCAGACTGGCTGTCTAGGACTTGACAAATTTATGACCTTAATGCCCACCTAGTCTGTCCCCACAAAAATGCCCTTATATCCCATCTTTAGTTTATTCTTCTCTGTTCTGCTCTTATTGACAGACCCTCCTGGTTAGCCCAGTGCAAAATCTTGCACTGTGGCCTGATCCAGTATTCTTCTATCTTTTCCTGTGAATTCTCTATCCGTGCTTGCTCACCTATGAACCTCACTGAACATCTTTGCATAGCCATACAGATTTAAATAAATTATCTTCTGTATTAAAGCCCAAAGATAAGAGTTTATCGTAGTTTCATTTATATGCTTTACCGGCCAGCCTACAATTAAGTGACGCCCATTTTAAGTGTTACACTAACATACATCAAAAACCAGCAAAAAAAATTTTTTTGTTTAAATGAATATAAAGATAAATTTAAAGACAAACAGTCTTGGTGATACACAAAATCGAATATCTTTCACGTTGAAAAAAAATCCATTAAAATGAACTAGTATACGCACCTTCACTGAGTCTTCGTTTTCTATCTTGTTTCTGCTTGACTTCCCGCAGCTCGTAGCTGTTCTTGACTAGCGTGCGCTGTCTCCCTACTATGTTCTTGCCTGTACGAAAAATACCACTCACTCAACTCAGTCTCTTTCATCATTTCAGTTCATTATTTTAAGTGGAATGAATTATTTGAAAAGTTTCCTTGCACAAGTTGGGGGCAGACACAATTTGTGTGAATAGCAACATTGACTTTAGCAGATCTTCAATAAAACTATACCCCAACACTTGATTTTTATTTCAATTTGCCAAATTGAAAATAAGCACTTTCATGATATCCTCCATAATAAAATACTTCAAAAAATCTTTTTTTTTCAAGAAATGGTTGCAAGTTGCATATTGTAATTTAAAACAAGAACGGTTATTGAATATGCATTATACCAGGCATGATATTAGGCCTTCAGAACAAAACAGGACATTTTTATTGAGTAGGGGGCCTGACCTACATGTACATGTGGTGTAGGCTTCAGACTTTTCAGACTGTTTAACAACAATTTTACTGGGTTTTTTTTTCGGAGGACAAAACAAATCTGACTTTTAGTGGGCATTCAGGTTATTTTAATGATTTCTTCCCTGCCTTTCAACTCTGTGGCTCCAGGATCGCATCCCAGACCGGAGCTTTGCATATATATGGGTTTTCAGTCCCTCACTGATTGCGTGGGTTTTCCTATTTGGGGGTTTTCCTTCCCACATCTAAAATTCTCATTTCTTTATTGTTTTTGTCTACACAGGGGTGGGTTTTTCACGGCTGTAACCAATTACTGCTTTGGTCATTGGCCAGTGATTCACAAATGGCCAATTCAATTCCAAAACAGTTATTGGTTATAACAGTGAAAACTCAACCTAGGTCTCTTCACTTCAGACCTAGGGGCTACAGTCCTGTGCACTATTGAGGGTCCCTTAGTTTCATTACCAGAAATATATATTTTAAACTGACTGGCACCCCCGAACAAAGATATTGACTAATAGGGAGACCGCCAACATAGGGCTGGATAGCTCAGTTGGTAGAGCGCCGGTACGTTAACCCGGAGGTCGTTGGTTCAAGTCCCGCTCCAGTCAATTTTTCTTTGTTCAAACCCACATTTTTAAACAAATATATAAAATAAACATGAGAAATCCAAGTGTCCTTAATCGTAAGCTTAACAGACAAACTGACAGAGAGACAAACCAGCAGAGCAAACTACCTGAATTAGTCTTTATCGGAGCTCCACCACCTGACTTCCCGTATGGGTCGTAATCCCACTGGAATCAAAGATCAGGAGTTAATAGTTATTTCATTCTGAACAAACAAGATTAGTTATCAATGGAAGGCCAACGGGGGACCTTGCTTATTCATAACACAGTCAGAGGTGTATCTGATAACAATGATTAGATAAATTCATTTATCACAAAGCAATGTTGACAATTAATTAGGATATCCTTCAAGAAAAACAGAGGTTGCATTTCATTTGTAAGAATCAAATTATAATTATTATTATTATTATTGTTATTTATTCGGCCAATACGAGAAACAACATACAAAGTAGTACAAAAGATGATTAGACTAACAAAACAGGTAACTTAAATACAAGTTAGGAACACAAAGGATTGAGACCAAGGGGGTCAGGACAGGTATGTAGAAGGGAGGAACATGACTCTGGGGGAAGGAAGGCAACAATCATTTTAAAATGACCAGGATAAACAAAAATGAACCCTTATACTATAACTCGAAAGCCTGTTGATCCAAACATGGAATAGAGTAATTTTAATATTACTATATCACTATAATAGATGTTTTGTGTCTAAACTTGTCGATGGCCTGACATTTCTACCCTTGCAGGGTTTATCTCAAAGGCTGAATGACAACAACAAAAACCTACACACACAAGCAACGGAAGCCGTCAAGTAGAAAGAAGTGAAAAGAGAGAGGCAGAAAGCAATCGGAAAAAACAAGCGATGAACACTGAAAAGGAGACAGAGGGGAATAGAGAGAAGGGGGCGACCTGTAGTTTTACCACAACAGAAGGAAATAGAACTAGCAGTAGCAAAATGTTTACCAACCAAAAGGATCTATGGTATAAATGCAAAAAATTCCCTATTAGAGTCTTTCTCAAAAAGGACTCTTTGAGAAAGACTCTTCTAAAGGCCAAACATCTGGCCATTAACTATTTTTTTGCATTTAACCGCCGTGGTTCTACAGGGGGGAGGGGGCAAAAGAAATTGTCTAGCCCCCCCCCCAAAAAAAAAAAAAAAAAATAATAATAATAATAATATAAAAACTAAAATGTAAAAAAAAAATAAAATAGAAAAGGAAAATAAATAAAGGAAAAATAAATAACAGTAGCGAAAATTAGAGGGTGTCTAGGCCCCCCCAAAAAAATTAAGGGGTAAAAAGGAGAAGAAAGAAATAGCAGTAGCGAAAGTTAGAGGGTGCGTGCAAAGGGTCTAGCCCCCCCCAAAAAAAATATATATATTGGCTTTAGAACTGAGCCTTATTTAACCACAACCAGTTGGAAACACATCAAAATGTACTATACCTTTTCAAAATAACAACACCAAGAAATGTTGATTCTTTTTTGTTGTTCAAACACGCAAGTGTGTTTTGTGAACATGTAGGTGTACAAAGAAACGTAAAGAATATCACCTCACAAAGAAAGTATTTGACTTTGCCCCATTGTACATGGCCGTGCGTGCTCTGGAGATAGCAAACACTGACATCATAGTTACTGTGAACAAATGTTTGCTCAATGGATGTTTGCATAAAACATATCACTGTCTGTCATTGTACGGGACAATCAATGCTGGAAAAACATTCTGTCAAACAAATTTGATAAATTTGATTTTCTGCCCCTCACTTCAACGTCGCTAAGCAATGTTGTATAATCAGTGCTTCTGAACAGCATGATTGAGCAGGACTGGAACCCGCATCCCCTGCAGTTTAGAGCAAACAGTACATGAAAACATACTTGACTGCGTTCGGGTGCTTGCCGAGTGAAGAGGCTGGCTAAGAGTCTTGCAGCCGATTTCATGAAACCAAAGTTAAATTAAGATAAGTTACCAAAAAAACTAACGCCGCATTCGGCCACGCACGTGAAAATGTTAAAACTTTGAATAGCCCTAAATTTCTATCATTTATTGTAACCAAACCACAAACATATTTGGAAGTATTTACATCTTCAAATCATACACTGCAAAATCAATTAACTTTTGCTTCTCGATGAAATAAAGCTGCAGAATTATGTTCATCTTTTACCGTTTTTTTCTCTTCCTCAAAGTCTTTCTGCTTCTCGATCTCTTTCCTGGTTCTTTGTTCGAGAGCCAGATTCCCTGCATTCAAACAAAACAAAAAACCTCTCGAGTTCATTCTCCATCATTCATAACCACAATGTACATCATTCGTAATTTTACAGGATTCATAACCAGCCTTACTTCCAAATCATCTCAGAAACTTCAAATTGCAATATACCTTACAATAATTAAATTTCACTAATCCCGGTCAAAGTCTCAGCGGAAAAGTTTGAGGTGAATTAATACTTACCTAAGTCGTTAATGTACTCCACGCCCTTCTGCTTGGGCTGAGTGTATCTGATTTTGTTGTGAACGTTCAGGGGCATGTTCTTCCCACCAGCTTGGAATCTGATATCATGGTTTGCACGGACGCTGGTCTTGAGTGTACCCGAGTCCGTACGCAGCGGAGCACCGTGGCCTTCTTTACCAAAGGCAGGAAACTGCAGCTGTTGGAAACCAATGGAAAATCACGCTTTACTGACATTATCACAGCAATGGTGATAATTTTTAGGGTTCTGCACAAACTAGTTTATCAAGCCGATACGCAATGTTTAGTGATTTATTTGTATTTGTATTTGTTTATTTAATTTTTCATTTATTTTTTTTTTAAATTTTTTTTTTGAGGGGGACGTTAGACCAAATTCACACAAAACATAAAGATATAACTATTTAGAATGCCCAAGATTGCACAGTAGGGCTTTTAAAACCAAAGATAAACACCAAGTAAAAAAACACTTCCTAAGGGCCTCGTTTTAATTCGCCGTATTTTTGACCACGTGTGGGCGTATGTGGATAAATTTCACATGATGAAAAACAAATAAACAAACAGGGTTTTTTCACTTTTTTATCGCTATTTTTTATGTATTTCTTCATTGGTGCAAGAAAACTACAAACAGGCAATTATAATAAGCTAAAACTGCTATTGTGATGCAAGGCATTCCCTGATGACAGCGCCCTCATGCGGTCAAAAATATGGTCAATTCAGCATGCTTCCAAAATTAGGGTTCAGGATGCCACAGTTTGGACAAAATGCTGGGGAGAACCCTAGTATTTTTTAATGTGTTTTTACACACACCTATCCTGTACCCCCATTTTGGGTTTTAAAAATGTACACAGAGCAATTAATTAATTCCCAAAATGGAGGAAAAGGTTGGCGCGCATTTTGTGGAGGTGCGTTAAAAAAACATCTGCAAGAGGTCAATGTATAACAACTATTATAATAAACCTTTCTTTTATGCTCCAAACATGAGCACCAAATAATATATTGACAGGGATATTATAATAGACGTTAAATTTGCATCAGGGATTAAGAATATTGTTTGGTTTTTACCCATACACCCATTTACAGGGACAGTTTAAGACTAGAAACTACTTGATAATGATTCTTTCCTATTATCTGACCCTACCAGAAGTTCTCCTTGGTTGCCCAGAATAGCGTCATCCATGTTTTTGGTCCTGCGGACATTTTTCACGTCTCTGTTGGCTGGTGCCCCACCTCCAGGCTTTCCAAATGGTTTGTAATCTTTCAGCATCTGTAAATCCTAGATAAAAAAAACCAATCACAATTTTTTTAGTCCCCAAGCCTTTTAAAATGAAATGATAAATAACGGTTTGTCAATTGACTTAGCACTGACCTCAAAATCCTTTAGGTAATTTGTTTGAAACCCATTTTTCAAAAATGGCTAGCTGGGCAATATATAAAGATAGTGGTACAACCCAGCTTTAAAAATAAACTCATTTTTAGGTGAGAACAAACAAGTATGTGAATGTCAAAACATTTTTCCTCTGTTTGGGAAAGGTTGGAAAATCGCAGCGCCCAATTTCATGGCTCTGCTTACTGCAGCATTCGTGGCTAAACATTTTCCACTTGCATGGCAAGTACCAAATTTCTGCACAAGTTGTAAAAGCAAAGGTTACTTATAGTAATATGATGTATGCACGTAGGAAAGCAAAAAATCCTTGCTAACCTGGAAATATGCTTATGTTGAGTGCAGGGCCAAATTTCATGGCTCTGCTTACTGTAGGCAAAGAATCGGCATATTTCATAGGTAAGCAGACAATTTTCTGTGCGTATGATTCAACATTACAAAAAGCCAAGACTGATCTTAGGATGTGTATCAATCTTAATTGCTAAGCAAAGTGTGATGTCACAATACAGACCACTATATATGGCAATACTGACAACTCGTCTTAAAGATGAAACAAACGTACATTGTGACAGCGAGCCGAGGGCCTTATTTCTAAACGCTGTTTAGCGAAATTATGCTCGCAACTTTTTTCTGCTTAGCAAAAATTAGCAGGGAATCAATCATACAAACAATATCCGTACATGATATCTTTGCTAGTACCATGTGTCTGCTAAGCAAGTTTATGATTGTACTAAGCAATTTTGTGCGCAAACAGCTCTATATAATTGGACTGTAGTCCGTTGCCCATAACATCTGCAAGTACTTTTGAAGCGTCCGTTTTTACTGCTTTTGTAGAAATTCACGTACCTTTCTCTTCTCATCTTGAACGTTCAGAGTAGTTTTGTTCTTCTGTTCTTTGAATTGGTGGATGTCCCAATCAGCATCATACTTTTGCTGAACTCGCTTCTTCTCTTCAGCAGACCTGAGTAGAGGAACAAATTCATAGGAGCTCTTCATCATGGTCAGCCAGCATTGACTTCAGAAGGAATGGGGATTTATTGTTTCAAAACGCCAGCAGTGTGAAATTTCAGTAAAAAATAAGGTCTCATACAACACACTAGTGCATTCCATTCAGGTTGGTTCAGTGGTTTCTCCCACGCCTTTCACCTTGATCTGTAGATCCCCGGTACCAATTCTGGACCCTATTTGGGGTTTTCATCTGATCTCTATCAAGCTCTACGGGTCACGGTGCTGAGCACTTCTGAGGCTCCCTTGGTTTCATTACCAGAAAGGTTTAATAATGATAATAATAAGACAACTTCAAATCACGCACATGCCACAATGTCGGGCAATTACCTAACAATTGAACATTTTGTACAGATGTGGTAAGGCATTTAATCCGGACACATGAACAAACAATGTGAACACAAGTTTAAACATAAAAGTGACTTTCCATCCAAAATAAACATTTGGGACTTACGTTCTGTCCTCCAGCAAAAAGACCGTCTTTCTTGGCGTTGGCGCTGATCGGCTGAGTGGCATACCATCTGAGCCATACTGAATCCCATTGGTTGCCTTCTCTACTGGTTGCCCTGGTAACCATAAAGCAATAAACTTATAAAAATAATGGCCAACTTCACCCCCCCCCCCCCCTCCCTGAGAGAAACCCGGATAATTCAATTAAAATAAGCATTTTGAACTTCACTACTGGGAATGGGTGTTTTGTTTTGTTTTGTTTTGTGTGTGACAACCAATTACTACTGGCCTGGAATTTGTCTGTAAAGAAGAAAAAGTAATTTGAACCCTCAAGCACTCCCCTGTTCAGTATCCTTCCTTGCTCTAACAAAATCCAACACCCAAAGGCCATGTCACATAAATTATGGCAAATGTTTCAGGCAACTTATGGAGGCATACTGCAACTGCACTGTATGCAAAGAGGAACACTTCAGCAGCACAAGAGACATTCTTCTAGGCTCTGTAACTCACCATCCCTGAGACAACAACAATGAAACTGAAACGTGAATGAAATTTTCTTATTGGTGATTGACTGGAACTGGTTGTCTCTGTGACATGTTCCTTATTGTATTGTAACTCAACACCCATAATGTTGGACTCGGACTATGACCATGTTCCAGTAATGATGCCTGGTATCTTTGTAAAGCATATCTAGTCATTTCACTTGTGCAGTCCTCAGTCCAATCCAATCAAACAAAACTTGCAAAACTGGAGTTTCAGGGGTTATGAGATGGTGTAAGTATGGGTTAGATTTGCAAAGGGGCATTCCCATTAACAAATCCAATGCCAAGAGCAGGGGCAGTAGAGGGCAAATAACCCCGGCGTCAGCCTCAATCAAATTCCAGGCCACATGAACAATGAAACACTTCTACGTTAGTCACTCAACATTTACACAAACATCATGTATTATATGAATATGATTGTGAGTTTTATGTGGTTGAGATGAATACAAAGTACTGATAGGTTTCAACATGACAAAAAATTGCCACCTTTACGGGCAATGCGTTTCAATGCATTTCGTGTGAGAAAGGCACGCAGTACGCGCACATTTCACAAAATTGCACAATAAGTTGGTGAACAATGCGGCTACGTTAATAATTTGAGCGCCTCCAAGCCAAAATGCAATTTGCACGTAAAGATGGAATCTATTTATCTATAGGACAACCAACTGATACATAAAGGCCTATCTATATGTTTACAAAGATAATCGTAACAGCTGATCAAGCTACATGTTTTGATGTATTGTAACAAAAAGGCTAACAATGGATTCACTGATTGTTGTTGATTCTTTTTTTCTGCTTGACTTCCCTATTTTTTTCCCATGCGCGAATCGGGAGTTCTGGGCTCGATTTCACAGTTAAGCACTAAGTTCATCTTAAGATGAGTTGTCAGTATCACCATAGTGATTTGTTTGGTGACATCACACTTTGCTTAAACAATTAAGATTGATACACAGTTAAGATCAATCTTAGCTCTTTGTGAAGTCAAGCCCTGGTTCTCTAGTAGACCATTATTGCAGTGCAACCATCTTTTACTGAAGGATAAATAGTCTGGCCCCTTTTCATAGTAGAATAAGAACAATTAGTATTCAAGAAATTGTTCTTACAGTATACACACAAGGAACAATGCAAAAGATAGTGGTAGCACAGAGGTCTTTTTAGGGTTGGCAAAATGAGAACTATTTCGGCTTCACTCATAGTTGAGTAAAGTGAGCCAAACTGAATCAAAAGCCAAGGGAAAGGAGAACAAAAACGTCAATAAACATACGCTCATCGGTAAACGCTTCTCTGTGACCAGTTATCACTGTAGCATGTGTAGGTATTTCAGCACGTAACCCTGGTGGTAATCCTAGTAATAGTGGATGAAACAGTTAGTCAGTCACAAAAATAAACACAACGTTGGCAATTACATAGACCGTGTAACCTGTGACATCACGTTTACAAAAGAGCCACTAGAGCCTGGACTTCCTGCAGGCACAATTGGTACACAACTCGATGGAAGAAAACATCAAATCTTACAATGCATGGAGATTGCACTGTCTGATTTTTAGCAACATTTGGTACGAAGATAAAGGGGGCACATCTCCAAACTTATCCCAGCTATTATTTTGATAACTCTTGATGTGGAAATTATGAGACAAGATGTAAAATTTCTCATATGACCAGTGTAGTATCTTGTCTAGCTCTGAAAAGTCAATCCTCTTGTAAACAAAGGTTACATGGTCTATGTAGGTGGGACCAAAAATCAAACTTAGTCTAAGCAAACAAAAACAAAGCAACATGGGTTTTTCTCACAAAAAAATAACCTAAAAAACTCAATGGTGTGTCTGGTTGTATGCCAAAAATGTTATCAGAATTTCTAGAAAGTAGACAGGCTTCGTCCTGAAAGAACACAATCAATTGTGAGTGTGAGACAACTTTCTGTGGTAGTTTTTTGCGGTGACTGGTAATTTCTCAAGTGAAATTTGCAACCAACTGTGAAAACAGGCCTCCACGATCATTTGTTTCAGGTGATTGTTCATAGAATATCAAGAAAACAAAATCACACAAGGAGTTAAATCTTTGAAAGAATGCTTACAAATTTTATGAGTTAATATCAATGACGTGATAAAAAAAAGTTTTAAAAAAGTGAAAAAACCACAACGTTAAGCACAAACACACTCTACCTTTTTAAGAAACAGACAAATTTGACGGGGTAAAATCAAATAAAATACAAGAGAAAATACACTCAATTCGTACAAAAAGCACCCGATGATGTTACACGACAAAATACTTTTCAGATCAACAATTCAAGAATGTTGACAAGTTCTCAAATAATTACAGTAAATGTAAAAAAGATCGAGTGGGAAGATTTAGCCTTTTGAAGAAGCTTTACCTTTAACAAAGTGCTGTCCCTTCTTGTAGTCTTTGAACAGTTGAGTGTTGTAATCTACAAATCCTGTGATAGGTTTCCTTGCAGTGGAAAAGTTGCCCCCAGGAAAACCCTGGAAGCGGTAGTGGACATCCATAGGTGGCTTAGTTCCCTCCATTAGACCAAGCTGCACACGGTCGGTTGGAGTTACTGAAAACGAAAATTGCAAAATTGTTTCCGTGTGGATAATCAGGTCTTAACTTTCAAGAATATCCAGGCCTATGCTTCAGGGAGGCAATGGAGGCAATTGCCTTGATTGCCTCTGGTCATTGCCTTAGTGCCCCTTTGAAATATTCCAATTAGAAATTTACAATGTCCTCGTAGAGGTGCCCTTAATTAAGGAGAATCATTGGTGCCCTTGCCCCTTTCAAGAGTGAAGTATCAGACTGGAATATCTCCACTACCACAGTACAGAGTTACAACGTGTGGATGCCAAACTGTTTTAAATCTCTTTTGAATTATCACTCGGTGAGTAGCCAAGTATAGATTGACTCTTGTAAAGCTTCAACTGTTAAGACTATTTCTAAAGACACATGTAGTTGCCCACTATTAATCAATACATTTAACAAAGTTTTTTTTGTGTAGAACACAAATTTACTCTGTGTATCTGCAGAGATAGTGTCAGAGATAGGGACAAGCCACTCAAGATGTGTACTTTATCGTAGGTACAGAGAGTTAAAGTTGGGTCAGGGAATAATTGTTGTCAACGTAATGCTTTATCATATGCAAAATTGTACAGAAAGATACAACAAAAGGATCACCTGCGAATCTTTCAAACAAATATGCCTACGACTTGTTGAGAAAATAGCAAAAAACTGTCACGGTCATTTCATTAAGAACGTCAAATCCATCCACGTTTTCTAGCGGGGTGACAGCGGGTGCAAACTGTATCCCTGGCCCCAGCAATCATAAATGGACACCATGGACATTTGAATCTCCAAAACTCGCCTTGAAGTGACTTTTGGAGACTCATATTTGTCGACATACTTTTTACTGATTCAAATTAACAGGGACATTTCAGAGGAAATAATTTCACACCATTACCATCTTTTATTACCTGGGCCCATTTTCATAGAGCTGCTTTAGCGGCAGATTTTCTGCTTACTGTGGGATTTCCATTTTATAGCGCTGCTAACCGTAAGCACACAAAAAGGCATGCTAACCTTCTGGTGCTTACTGTATGAAAATGAATGATGTAACAATGTAAATCCATGGTGAACGCGCAAGATGGCTGCCTAATTTTCTTGCTAACTCATGAAATACAATTACGCTTAAAAGCAAATTTTTCTGCTATAGTAAGCACGAAAATTTGCTTCCCGTTAAGCAGCGTTATGAAATTGGGCCCAGGAGTCTTTCGGATGGAAATTACACAAACTTTTTTCAGGGGGTCATTACCAAAGTATGACCCTACCTAATTCAAATGAAATATATATAATATTATTAATTCTTGAATGTGATGGAGAGAAGGTACAGGTTTGTACATATTTTAAAAATTCCCTTAACAGCTGCCTCCTGAAGTGTTAGGGGTGACCCCCATCAATCTGTCTATCAGCGCGTGATCAACTCGTACGCATTAATTCATAGGGCCTATAGGCCTATGTGTGCATGTGCCTGAAGGTAATGTGAATATAAGAGCTTCATATTGTAAGTTAAAATCATTTAATCCTGTAATGTAGTGATATGAAATTATCCATAGATTAAATATTCTGTAATTAAACTCATTAACTGGCCTTACACGTGAGCCGCATGCATGCATAGAGCGTGGGTGCATAAATTATCTAATAAAATAGGGGTTTTTTGGAAGGGAAAATACTAATAAAGAAAAGAGTAAAATGCGAATTACTAATACTAGTGGAACAGGAGATCAGTCAGAGTTTGATCATAGAGGAGTAAGGAGCGAAAGAAATAAAGTACATGTAGCAATCGGCAATTTAAAATTCTCATTATGTCTTAGTGTAACTTTGTATCTCTGGCTCAACTGATTGATAAATCCCTTTCACTTCCTTAGAAGAATATTTCTACACTCACACAAGAAGGCCTTTACAAATCTTATACAGTCATTATGACTTTTGCTAAATCCATTTGAGGCTAGTTCTTATATTATAAGAATGGGTCAAAGATACCAATTTGACGTTTAGACTTCTACAAATTGAACATTGCAACAAAATATACGTATGTCGTCAGGTCACTCAAAGTGGTTGTGCTAACCTTATTCACAGTCATTTTTTAAAACAGGGCTAAAGTTTCAATCATGCATGTTTCTCAGGTAAACTTCAAATCAATCATGAAGCTTTTCAATATCCCTTAAAACCATTTAGTACAGCTAACAATTTAGCGGTCTAGACTCTGTCTCCATTAACATATCTTTATTAGACAGCACAGTTCCTGACTAAGCCACTCACTTAATTCTGTTTGCAGATCAAACTCTAGGTGTGCTACTTTGTACTTTGAGATATTTATTTAGCCTGTTATCTTTATTGTGTGCTTTGTATACGGCACTTTACTTTTACTCCTTTTCAGCAGCCGATAGGCAAACATACACGCCCAGACATGGAGATTCAGTTTTGTACTCAAGGTTAATTTCTAAGATCGCTTCATTGGAGACGCTTTATGTGACTGAGGTAGGGAAGGCTTTGTCAAAATTTATGTGTATGACTAAAAATTACTTGATTTTAACGAAAACATCAAAATTAAATAATATGTGCCCTTCTCACTGATACATGTAAGTAACATTTTGCGAGTTATGAAATGTAGGAATGTTTAGTACTTGTTTTCCTGAAGAGACACAAAAATAAATGAAGTGATTAGTATAAAACCACATCCAAAACGAGCTAAAATAAGAAGAGATGTGGAAATATAGGCATAAATTGAACAATCAGCCTGGCCTGACAGAAAACAACATACAGGCCTATTCAAATAAAGGTTGCCCTGGAGAATAATAAAAGAAATGAATAATTGAATAATTAAATGATTTGCCCAAAAAAAAAACAGCTCAAATGTGAAACTGTGTAGATAGTGTTCTTTTCGATTTGATTCCGGTCTTGTAACAAACTTCCTGGTCCAGTAAGAGCTACAAGCCCTGCAGTCTTGTGGGTTTTTTCCCAAAATTTGAGCCCTGGTTTTCCTGGTTAACTAATCATTGGGTCTCGTCTCATTGTTTTTATGGATCATTAGTTGTCAGTATATTCAAGGTGGGATGACAGAATTCTGAACAAGTGAGAGGAATGCCCAGAGGGTGTGAATTAAGCACTAAATAATAATGACACTGCACAGACAGTGTGTGGAGGCACAGCTTTTGACAAGAATGGCTGAAACCTTACAGAGCTCAACAATTCAACTTTCAAGGTTAGGCCCCTTGTTGGTTTACCTTAAAACGTACTTCCTTTTTAGGTTTCAGACAGATTATCAACAACAGAGATGTGTCACACATGGTGGGTAATGTACAATTTTTGAGAAATGCCCCCCTATCAGAACCCTTGCCCCCCCCCAAAAAAAAAAAAAAAAAAAAAAAGAAAGAAAGAAATAAATTAAATAAATAAATAAATAAATAAATAAACAAATAAAAAATGAGATCGAAAAAAATGCACAAATTAATCGGTCGATGCATAAATAAATAGCCCCCAATGAAAATGTCTAGTTTTAGTTACTGATTGTGGGGCGCCTAGGCAATGGGTCGACCCAGTCACTGTACACGTCTTTTTGAAACTTTGACTTCGTACTTCGATCTAACCCAGATACAATCTGCCACGTCTGCCAAGCTTTTTTAGATATAAATCTCTCTTCTTCTTGTTTTAATGTAAAACAAAACAAACTCATCTCCGGAGATACTCATAAAACATCATTCACGTTCATTTAATTTTGAAAAGAGACAAGAAACTAGTCACAAAAGTAACTAAGAAATTTATATGCCGACTACCTCGTCCACAGCTTGTCCCAGTGGCCAATTTAATTTCGAATTAATGTCAAACGCGTGATGTAATTGTCAGTTTTAAATAATGTTGATTTATACTTTTTCAGTACGTTCGTTCCCAAAAATTAGTAAATCAATGTCTACTGAGCTGTTAGAGCATATAATACTTACTGTCGAGTTCTAAACTCAAGGACCCTGGAGCGGCAGGTTTCACTTCTGTCATCTCGATCGGACAATCTTCCAAAACATTTACTTTGCTACTTTTTGGTGGTCACCTACACTGTCCATTGTCAAACTTAACCTGCACACCTGATGATGATGATGATGCATGCAGTTTAGACGACGTAGAATCGTGCAGAGTGTTGTTGTGTGTGCAATCGATGTTCCGTGTAGTACACGTTGCTAGGCAAGTTTGCAGGTGGCGAATTATTTGTTTTATATTCACTCGGTTAGATGATGATTGTAAAAGAGGCCGTGTGAGGAACTGTGTTGTGAAAAGTTAAAAGAAACAATTGCGAAAAACATGAACAATGACACGGATATAAAATGGAAGTTTGTATTCGATCGCTTTAACAATAGTTCAGGAGTGGGGGAAGTCATCACCTCTCGCTATTCAAAAGATATTCATACCTCATCCAATCGGGTGAATATTAGACGCCTGGTAAAAATTCAGGGGACTACCACAAGAGGGCGGTCTTGAAACTTGTAAACACCGGCTGACACGTGAACGTCAGCAAAGACAACAGTCACCACCATCAATCACAGAGCAACTCGATGCCTACTAAAAACAAAGTACTGTGTTCATATACTAGATCGTGTAAAAATGGTACCCGTATAACTTTATGAACTGTCTTGTATTTCACGATTTGTAATTGCAAGTTGGTGCAATCAGATCTGGTTGTGAATGTGATCAAGTGTGAACGCTTACTCGAGCTCCATTCATTGTCACAGCTGCTAAGTGCTAGAGGGGGAGCGGTATTAAGTTAGTACACTAAATAGTCTGCTACTGCTAGTGCTAGTAGTGGGTACAAGGACTGTGTGGTGAATGCTAAACCCTGCTACTACCAGTACCAGTCCACCAACAAGCAAGCTACCTGGCTGTGCTAGAACTCGGCATGGATTGGTTGCAGACAACAGAGATCACCCACATCCAGAAACTTCAACATGTCTTCGGAGATTATTCCGAGGTTATGTTGTTTTTGTCTCAGCTTGGCGACCCACGGAGTGCCTTCCTGGTGTGTGTGCCTTTGGTTTACTGTATCAGTAGAGCAAAAGGGTTGAAGGTGATGTGGGCTGCCGTCATGTCGGAATGGCTAAATCTTATCTTGAAGAAGTAAGAATCACATTTTCGGTTGCTCTGTATGGTATTACTACTAATAAAATTACAATGATTTGATAATCTATCCCAACTTGAAAGTGGTACAAATTTGGCAAATCTGGTCACTAGTCTGACAAAAATGCCCCAATGGTTGAAATTGCACATACGGTAATTCGTTAACTGGGGTTGTCTCGAAACCCTCTGGTCTGCGACTGTCAGGAGGATGGAGGGTTACGATTATTCCAACTATTCCAACTTAAGTAGAATCGTCCCAACTAAGTACTGCATATTGCAGATATTGTAGCCCTGGTAGGATGTGTCACTGGACTGTCGGTCTCCTTACTGGTATAACGATATGATGATATTGATAGTGCAACTGACGACCTACCAGGGCTATTAAACACCATCCTAACTATTCCTACTATAGCTGGGATCTAGATAGTTGCGATAATCGTAACCCTCCATCCTCCCGACGGTCACAGAGGGAGGAAGGAGGGTTACAGCTATAGCAACAAGGATCTAGAGATCTTTTTATGTGCAGGGGACCAGCGATTGTTTATACAATGCACAGGATGGTTGCAACACTAGATTCCTGGCTTAAGGTAAACTTGGTTACGTATTCATGGCGGAGTAACAATCAATTCGTCCCAGTTTTGCCATGATAATTACCGTTTATTGTGTCCGCATTGTCCGAACCATGCTGTAAGCCAAGAGAAACTTGAGACTGATCTAAAATTACTTAGACTTGGAGGTCCACTGACGATAGCTTTTATCTTAGGATTTATCACTCTCCTGCAATCTAAGTTATAGTTGGGTCATCCCAATTGTAACACTCGAGTTGGGACCGGTTGCAACTATGGGATGATTCTAAAGCTGGAATGGAGGTGTAACATCATGGAGGTAGAAATATAAGGAGACCCAATGAGGGGTGGATCCACGTTTTAAAGTCCAATGCTGCTGCCGTAATGTTAACGGCACATGCTTGCTTTGCTGAGACGTAGAAAAAAGAGCCATTCTAACAGCTTTGTTACACGTACTGCATATCTTTGGAACTCCTTGCCTGGTGCATGTTTCCCTCCATCATATGCTCTAAACTGCTTAAAAGAGGAATATCAATTCCTACCTTCAGCTCCCTTGATTTTATTTCTTCTTGTAGCCCTGAGTGGCTTTTTTAGCCTTGTTTGGGGTGAACTTGTAGGCCCCCCCCCCCCCTCTGTAAAAATTGTGTCTCTGAAATTCCAGTTGACCAAAAACAAAAGAGCGGCAAGGATGTGGAGGGGGGGGGGCTTGCAAAAAGCAGCAAGCACCCTGTCCACATTTCATTCTTGTCTCCAGCTTTTTTCTTGATTTTAATTTTTACCAACCTCAATTGTTTCCTTATTGTTGTAATTATTTTTTTTCGAGAGAGAGCTTTCTTTGTTTGATTTTTTAGTTGTAATTGCATAATGTTTTATCTTCATTTCATATTAATTTACATTAATTACTTATTGTTGAT
Source organism: Pisaster brevispinus (assembly GCA_023634235.1). Taxonomy (NCBI): domain Eukaryota; kingdom Metazoa; phylum Echinodermata; class Asteroidea; order Forcipulatida; family Asteriidae; genus Pisaster; species Pisaster brevispinus. Next base: position 18,640,036 of record JAMKCF010000006.1, on the reverse strand, counting down.
GTCACTTTTTGTGAACTGATTATTTTTAGTCTCCAGACTTGTGAGGTATTTTTGATAAAACCGAAATGAATGAATGTAATTTAAAGCACATATAATACAATCCTCATAAACAATAAGCCGTGGTACAGTTCTTGTTTACAAAGAATGAGGAGACACCAGACAAGAGAGTACAGATAAAGCTCAAAAGCTCAAGATACAAAAACTGATTGTATTTTAACTTTGTTGACAAGTCTCTCCCCAATGCAACAATGGCACATCAGCCCATACCTGAAATGTTTTCCACAGATCTCTAAAAACAGTGTTCTTAGAAAAACCAGAGGAAAAATCCTTGCCCTTCAGAATAAAAAGAAGACAAAATTGGTAATCAGTTTTGCCATCATCATGGTTTTTTAAAAACCATCACTAACTTTGCTACTTCCTGCCTCCTAGGTTACTGCATGGCCAACGACCCTATTGGTGGATTCATTTCAGTAATTTATTCAGCGATGCCAATCGGCCAATCATCAAGCAGTATCGACTGACATGTGAGACAGGGCCAGGTGAGTAAAAACATGCAATAAACGGGTCTCGTAATTGGACCATATCTCTGCATACCTCGTAGGGAAACAAAATAATGAGTGTTTTGAGACGACCTCGGGTGTGATTAAGCGCTATTTTAAGAACTGCGAATTATTATTTACTAAAAAACGAAGAGGATTTAATTATCTCTCTCGGAGAGTTGGAAATTGGATTATTCCAATGAGTTAATTATAATCCTTATGGAAATAAAAATAGCACTGTTCTATAGTTGTCCAGGACCGAAGCATGTTGTACATTGCAGAAAATATTGCTTGTGTAATTTATCTGCTGAGCAGAAGCATAGTGGAGCACCAGTTGGGAAGCAACACTTGGTATTTTAGTTTGTAACCGGTTTCTTTATTGCCCGTTTTGATCATGTTGTCCTTAATTTCATTAATTTATTTATACATACATTTATTATATTTACAAAACATTTGCTTGCTGAAATGGCACCCATGCGTATTTCTCATTCCAACAACAGATAGAGCTCCAGTACACACACTCTCAAATATGCGTCCCTGTGGAGAATTGTTTTGTTCTTTCCTTTGTAACTTATCTGCCGATATAGTTTGTACACAAAATTCCTTGTGGAGCACCCCAGTCTTTAGAATTCCCCTTATGAAGACCTTTTATTTTGCCTTTTTTTTGTTTTGTCCTTAGTCTCCATAAGGTGAGCACCACGTCTTGCCCCCTTCGGCGCTCTACAATCTTTGGGCTCACAACCTCATTGAGGTTTAATTGTTGTTAATTAGTACTTTGTCTCAATCAACATCTAAACAAAACAAAGAAGTCTTTTGAATTTTTCCTTAAAGGTGTACCCTCTGGTCATGCCATGGTCACCACGGCAGTATGGTTCATCATGATGTCATCCTTGGCAACGTACTTCACATCGGCCAATCAGAAGAGTCGTACGACCAAGTTATTGAGTGTTCTCCCATGGCTGTTCCTGTCTGGACTGGCTGCTGTGGTGTGTTTGTCTAGGGTGTTTATTGCGTCACATTTCACACACCAAGTATTCCTGGGTGTCTTTGTAGGTGTGTGTGTGTTTTTTTTTTACACATTCCAACTCAATGAAGCCAAGTTATTTTTCAAAAGAATGAAAAAGTTGTATAATTTTCTAACTAAGAAGGAACGTTTTTTTATTTTTTATTTTCTCATCTCAGCAGGGGTATAGTTTACTTAAATCGGGGATGAGATTTGCCAAAAGTGAGGAGTCCTTAAAATGGCTTACAGGCCTATGATCCCGGCCAAAATGCTTGGGCTACGTGAAAATAAACATACCCTCCCACATTCCCCTGCTCAATGTTGTTGACCCCAGCTGGAGCGCAGACTGTGCAATGAGAGCCAACATCGAATGGGGGCCGGGGGTCAGGATTGTAGATTCCACCTTATTCTAAACCCAGAGCCTCTCTTTTGTTATAATTCAGGTTTACAGACTCTGCACATCGCCAGAAATAAAACCTTCACAATGAGGACTCTCTCTCTCTCTCTCCATTTGGAGACTGCTTTACTTCTCTCAGGAAAATTTGAAGGCTCAGGGAGATTTTTGAGAAAAGATCTGAAATCGGGAAAAATCATAAGAAATCACACGCCTGTTAAACTCACTTCTGCTATAATTTGGAAATTTGGCTTGTTTTATGGGTTGCTGATCGAGCAAGAATAGAATCAAAACATTTGTTTATTTTAGAGCTGAGAGGTTGTATCGCCATCCAATGTTTTTGTATGCTCTGAAAGACAAAATATCCGATTTGTTTTCCCCCCTTCAATGCCAGGACTTGTCGTTGGACTTCTCGTTGCCAAACTTCCAGTAGAAACCTTCGCAACCTCCACCCACATAGCCTTTGCGTTCAGTACCATCATAGCAACGCTCATCCAGAACAGTCTCCTGATTGCCATGGATGTTGACCCGTCCTGGTCGATACCCCTTGCTCTGCGATGGTGTGACCATAAAGAGTGGGTTCATCTTGACACAACGCCATTTTACACCCTGGCGCGGGACTTCGGGAGCCTCACCCTGATGGTCCTGGCCGAGAGAGCGGTTTCTCTCCAAGAGATCCCCAGCGTCCATCGTAAGATCGTAGCGGCTGGGACGTGTCTGGCGTTTGCCCAGATTGCTGAGCTTGTCAAATTCTCCGTTGGTAATGTGAACGTCTTTTACATAATGGGAGCCGTGAAGTACGGTCTGATCATGGTAGGAGTGGTTTCTATAAAACGCCTTTGGTGTTGTGGTATAAAAGGCAAAAAATGCTGACAGCCCAAATTCATCAAAACACATGTACTATACTTCAAATTAAATGTCCCTGATGCAAATTTAACATCTGTTAAATTGTCGCAATACCCACTGCTAAAATATAAGGATTCGAACTGCCCCCTGGCTACCGGGCTGTCTTGGTGGTCTAGTGGTAAGACATCTGCTCTACAATGGCAAAGGTCGTGGGTTTGAATCCCACAAGTAATATGCATGTGGATATTTTGCACAAGACTCGGGGGGGGGGGGTAGTATCAAGTATACAGTGCTTTACACACATCGGTGTATGGGTAAAACCAAATAAAAAGTAATATTTTCTTGTCCAAGACGTTGGAGCACTCGTTCCATCTAACTCCATCTATCCACTTCACTACGTGTGTTCAAGAAACTACAAAAGTCCGAACTATTTATATCTTTTTAGCCTTCGAGAAAGACTCTGCTAGGGTCGAAACGTCAGGCCACTATTTTTTTGCATTTATACCATAGGTCCTTTTGGTTGGTAAGCAGTTTGCAACAGCTAATACTATTTTTCTATTTATATCTATTAACCCTATTACTAACCCAACTGGTTCTTTCCACAAACTACCACAGGAAGCCCTAAATCCATCAAACTCGGGCAACACCAGAGAATGGAATATTCAGAACACGGGCTAATCAAGGATGACAAACTCACACTGGGAGGCCGTAACTGTGATTAATAGCTCATTCTTAAACATTTTATTGCTCATTCTCGTCAGCTGTTTTTTTTATGGTTATTTTTAAAATGTTACAGAAATCTCCGCTGCCCTTCTTGAATCTACTTTCATACTTTGGGTACAAACTATTGGTAGCATCTAGGGGAATTACAGTACCCTGGGTGGATGTGCTACACCTATGAAAATTACCTTTTAAAAGGTTGTCTTACCTTTGCAATTTATATAAATTTCTTACATTTTTAACGAACCACTGTCTTTGGTTGATGGTTAAGTGAAAATGGTTCTTGCACAAAAAAGATATGTTAGATAAACAATAGGATTGTGTTACAAGTTCAAACAAACTCAATTATAATCGCTAAAACTAGGTTTCATTGTCGTATAAGAGATGATTATGCCATTAAATAAGTGCCTAATACATTATATGTTTTATACATGGCAGTTTAGTTTCAAAAACAATTATATTTTTTTTACTGAATGTTAAATAAGTTATTCAATTTCTACTAGATATTAATCAAATCAATTCAATCAAATAGATTAACGATAAATTTGAATACCCATTTTTTTTTTCATCATGCAAATTGGGGTTTTGAACTTCAAAACAGGTAACGTTACAATTTGTAAAGATAGGCGACAATTTCATACAATTCCCATATCTACATTGATAAAAATGCAAGCATCAATTCTGTGAATTGTTGACACTTGCATTTAATTACCAGCTGATGATTATGCTAGTAATTCTTAATGTACTCAATTTTCCTAAACCTGGAAGGCTAGGAAAGCTGATTTCGCTTAAAAACCTAATGTTTTGACTCTGACGAGATCGGTACAAATGTTAATAAAGAAGGGATCAAGGGTCAAATTCAATTTTGTGACCTCATGATGTTGACATATTTCACACAGGAAGGGTATCCACTATCCAATACAACATGAGGTTCGAGATGTGTTATTTGTTTCCCCCACTTACATGAGGACTCTATCTATTGGAAATGAGTGCATCACAAAAACTGAATTTGACCTTGGAGCCCTTCTTTAATGAAAGTAACTATAAGTAACTGAAAGTAACTGGTAAACTTGCATGGTAAACTAGTAAATTTGCGTGATAAACTAGAAAGCTTGTGTGGTAAACTAGCAAGCTTGCATGGTACTAGTAAACTTGCTTGGTAAACTAGTAAACTTGCTTGGTAAACTAGTAAACTTGCATGGTAAACTAGTAAACCTGCGTGGTAAACTAGTTCACTAGCGTGGTAAACTAGTTCACTAGCGTGGTAAGAATGGTTGCATTGAGCCGATTCACCCGACGACATTACCACGAGATCTGAGGATGTTTTTCAAAAATCGCCAGATCATGTCCAATAAAAGGCTGTCTTCATCCAACAGTTAATTACTTCAATTCAATTGGGATTTATAAAAAAAAACTCAGAAACAGTGTACCACTGTGTAATCAAAAAATAAATAAATAAGGAAACAAAGTTAATAGGAAAATATGTACAAATTTACAGATATTTTGGGAAACGAATACAATATGACAGTGGCCTTTCATTTGATATCATATCGTCTTTTGTTTCTAATATCCTTAACTGTAATTGTACAAGTAAAAACACATTGTTTTCTTGTAAAATGTGGCACAGAAGTTTTTACTTGTAGTAACACAAATTCACATTTTGACCTTCAGGTCACCAATGGGAGACTTCTGAGATGATAGCGGGTGTCCCACTCACCAGTCCTTTTCTATTTCTCTCCGCGACGAGAACAAAAGAAAAGGACCAAGGGTAGGACGCCCACTGTCGTCTCAGAAGTAAACAGAAAAAAACATTTAATAATGAACCTAAGAATTACCCTCTCTGACCCGATGAAGGTGAATAAAAGTGCTGTCTTGATATGAATATACTGGAAGACCACAAAATAAACTCAAGGTGGAAAGGATTACAAGCTTGGAAACCCCAATCAATGCATTTTTTAACAATCACCAATTGTTGAAAAATGCTGCAAAAAGCTACACAAAATACATCAGTTGCAACACAAAAAACGTAACTTGCTACTCAAAATTAGCATTTAATGTGCAAACATATTTTCAGTCTAAACATTTTCCAATTTGTATCATTGCCGGATGAATTCGTGCCATGTCTGGGAAATGATTTTTGACAACATTTATGAGCACATTTGCGCAAAACTGTGTACATGTATTGGGTTTTAAGACTTCATACTTGGGGGTTGCATTTTCTGTATTGATCGCTATTTTTCTAAGTGGAAGTAAGATTTCAGACTGTTACTTGTCAGCCTTTTTGTTACTTACAGTTCCTCCACTGTTATAAATAGTAATAGTAAAAATAAAAAAAATAAAAAGTTTCATTGCAAATGACAACTCTTGTCTTGTCATTTCTTTTTCTAAGATAGTGTAAGAAATATCAACACATAATCAGGTCGCCTAATTATCAACCCTTACCTTTCGTTAAAGGCACAAGACTATAACTTGCGACATTTTTTCCTCGTCTAAATAAACAGTTAAACAACTTTTACAACAGAATTTTGATCAGTAACAAAAATACAGTACAAAATTTCATATATTTTTTTTTAAAGGATGCATATAGTACTGCACATAAGGAACAAATGGAAAAGTTGTATAAAATTTGGCATGCGGGGGACATTCTTCCCTGTCTCTGCCATCTTCCCGGCGGAAAATCACCTCAAAATTGCAAGTCCTTACAGTACAGACGAAAAATCATTCCCCATAAAAAAAATATAAAAAAAACCAACTGGCATTAAAAAAAAAGAAAAATAAATATAAACAAACCAAGAGCTGACACAGTGTGTCCTTGAGCTTTTGGAGGGAGGAGTTGAAATTGTACCTAATCTGTTTGTGGGCTGAGATAGGGCTCAATGGGTAGTTTCTGTTCCTTGCGATGTTCTTTTAATACATGAAAATTGATGTTAACTTCACCAAGTTTTGAATACACGATTTCTGTTACCTGATGACAATGTGCACAAAATGGGGATGGGGGGGGGGGAGTGCTTGGACAGGGTTCTCCCCAGAGTTTATCAAAACTGTTTTTACTTGGTGTTCATCTTTGGTTTTTACTCTGCAATCTTTTGCATTCCAAATGGTTTATATGGTATTTTTTGTGAATTTGATCTATGGTCCATCTCCCCCCCCCCAAAAAAAATGTGCTTATCAGGGTGTAATTCGCGCATATTGGCTACAATCCCGGCCACATCTCGTTGGGCCCCGCCCCCGTTCAATGTTGGCTCTCTCTGCGCGGTCTGCGCTCCTAACAACATTGAGCAGGGGGAGGGTATGTTTAGTGTCGCCTGGACCAAGCATTTTAGCTGGGACTGTAGCTTGAGCATGGGGAGAACCCTGTCGGAGGTGGGAGGGCGGAAGGGGGTAGCATGGGGGAGGCCTTCTACCCTACAGGCTAAATGGTGTCAGGCACGAAATTGACCATGAAGAACAGAATCCATCCAATTTGTACAATCCCTGGATGGATTCTGGAGAGCTTAAAAAGAGTTGTATTTACTGCCATCAATGGGCAAAAACAAAAAAACCCTGACGACACTGTAAGCTTGTTCACCAACCAAACAAACATTTACGGGAATGCAGTTATCATAAGGCAGGGCATGGAAGCTAATAAAAGGAATCAAATACACATGTACTTTGGCATGGAATGGATGCATTGTATGCATGGGTAATATGTACAGTAGTGTAGGAAGTATAAACAAGGCAGACTCGGGGGGATAATACAAGGTTTACTTTGCAAGGTCTGAGCACGACCTCTGCACTAATATTAAATAAACTAAGACACTGTCCATCAAGTGTCTACAAGCCTCTCACCACACTTCTTCAACACTTCAACAATCCATTTGCAACTTGAGTGATGTCTTAGTGTAATGTCTCGCGGATCACAAGTGAAGTTGGAATTCCTCGGACTACATCCAGCGTTGCTTTGTCGCCTGGTTCGCGGCGAGCTCTTGCATTGCGACCTCCAGACCAGCAATGACTGGTATCCTTGGATCTGGATTTAGTCTGAGGAGGAATTCACCTTTGAACCGGCGAGGCAGTGAACCCAGACGTCATTCCAATCTAACTGGCACATAACGTAATGCAAGAATCACACTAACTGAATACTGCTGTAACGATAGAATAAACTCAGGTGGTGTAACAACAACTACGTACTATAAACTTAATTGCTGGATACACAAAAAAACAAAAGTGTGACCGAAGCATTCAAATAAAATTTGCATATGTCTGGTGGAATCAGCGATTGTATGTTAAAATAAACAATTGTAAAAGTTCAGTGACACATTGAAGTTGTAGTTGAATATCAACTAGTCCTTTCTTCTATTACGTCTTCCCCTCATGTTAAGGCCAATGTGGCTTAGAAGAAACTGTGAAGCCGCAAAGCGTTGGGAAAGGGAGACCACATGCGTGTGTGAGTGGCGAAAGGCCTTTTCCAACTTGATTTTGTGTTTTTTTGTTTGTTGCATTATTCATAAACATTCAGACATAAAATATTCAAATATTATGCAAATAAATAAAAGTGCTTAAAGGTTAACCAATCACAATGCATAATAGGTTAAATGTATGCGGACCCAATTGCTTATGGTTGGTAAATTTGCTACTCCGGTCGAGCAGCCAAAAAATAGGAAAAGAAGACAAATATTACACAATAAATCCTGACAAGTTTGAAAAAGGCCCTCGTGGCTTCGCCACTCGCGTGTGTGGTCTCCGGTTCCAGTCGCTTTGCGGCAACACAGCTGTCTGAAGGCCCTGACAAAAGGCTACTCCTCGTGCAGATTGCATGCACAATTGACATGAGTAGACATTACTTTGACTTTGACATTACTACACAGTGCCAACAAATGTTGGCGTATTCGTACCTCAATCAGTAGCAGCATTTGAGTAGTATTGCATATTTGAATACTATTCAAATATACAGTGTGTATACAGAGTGCACTTCAAATAAAAAATACCGAATTCGGAAATTTAGATTTGCTAGTTTTTTTTTTCTACATTCATGAAAGAGACTGTCTGGTTTTTGACTGAGTAATAACACAATTTTAATTTAACAAAATTTTCTTGGCAGAATGAAAAGAGTTTGCTCAAAAATGTTTTGTTTTTTTAAAAAGAGGGGATTGCACCAGTTCAGGAATCTTCTTGAAGGAATTTATGGTGAACTTTACACCAAGACTCACCGACACAAAAACACACTTGCATTTTAACACACTATAGTCATATTCCTGCATTTCAATTTAAATAAACAGTTCAAATTTCTTTTAAACTTTGATAAAGTGATATTTTGAGTCCAACTTTACTTATAATTAAAAAAAAACAAAAAAACCTGAACTATGTTGGCACATATACATTATATTGCTATGTAAAAACTTAGAGCTTGTTTTGTTTTTTCATTCAGAATTGATTTGTACGAGTTTCCAATTGTTGACTTTCAATGTATATTTGTGAATCGCCAACTTTAGGGCTAGATGGCTCAGTTGGTAGAGCCCGGCACGTATCCTGAGGTCACGGGTCTAAATCCTGCTCCGTAAAATTTGTCTTTGTTTAACCCAAAATTAATCTCAAACTAATTACACTTTTCCATAATATGTACTGTAGAGTTTATAAACACCTTATTTTTTACATGCGACCCTTGGGCTGCAAAGGGAAACCCCAGATTAACCGAGTCGTAATACACATATTATGGTCTTTCCACACTTTCGTCGTCCGATCCGTTTCGAAATCTACACGGGTCAACTCAGTGTTGACTCGGAAACAAATGTCAACACCGTTCATATACACTCTGCTTTCACATTACATGTAGCTCTGCGCAATATCAGCTTGTGGGATACACGTGTAACTTTTAATCCGTGTATTGTGCGATCGTTTCACACTGCCAGGGTCCTACACGGATCCAAGCGGAAAACTCGGATGGCACCACACACATTCAACACGGATCGTGTTCGCACTCTGACTTTTCACATATGTTTTGGAATTTTTGGCCGGGATCAAGAGTTCTCAACCCACCTCCTGAGCTGGGTTAGTTTCGACACGGATTGAGCGCTCTACACGGATCGACACCAAGCAGAATTGTTGTAGTGTGGAAAGGTCAGTCCAGATTACACGGATCGAACCCTTATCCACGATCCAGCACGAAGATTTTCTGTAGTGTGAAAGGGCCTATAGTCTTAATTACTTCCTTGAACAACTCTATAACCGGGTTAAAAGCTCAACACTTTACAGGGTTCAATGCACTTTAAATTAGCAAGACATTCATCTACACACGTCTCGTTACGAACACACATCCAGTGCACACACACACACACTTCTAACACATCTGATACACACATTCTCAAAAATGCATCCTTGTGGAGCATTCTTTTGTTCTTTCCTTTGTCCCTGCACTTAACAGTTTCCCATAGACTTTGTATGCAAATTTCCTTGTGGAGCGCCCTGGTCTTTAGAATTTCCATGTGGAGACCTTTTGTTTTGTCCTTGGTCTCCATGAGGTACCGGATATGGGCACACACACACACACACACACAGGTCAGCCCCAAACCTTCATCCCCCACTGCTCTATGATCGAACCAAAGGGCAGTCCTGTATTAAGCGACCAAATACACAATTGCTAGGATTTCTGCACCTGAGTCCAATTCATACACATGTAAAATGTTACTGTTTTAATCGAGTACACAAACAGACACATCCTGCCCCTAGTCTTTTGCCTTGGTGCCCTTTACAAAAATGTTTCCATGGGCTTTTAAAAATCTCAAAGGACCTTCATGTAAATCTTGATGTGACTTGCCCTTTAGCTCCTAAAACCTAAACAATGACCCCTATCTTAAAGTGTGATTTCTTATTCTTATTCAAATAAATTATCACCCTAAAAGTAGGGTCATAGATTGGCAACTACACCAAAAATGATTTACCATATGAACTTACTTGGTGAGTAGCACTGCAGCTGTTGATAGTGTAAACTAGTTTGAGAAAGGATTCCCTTCGAAGTAATATGGTTTGGAAGATGTTTCACCCCCAAAACATTTAAATCTGAGAAACAATTCATGCCATGAATCAATTTCTGAGGGGGTTGGTATCTGTTTGCGAATGCTGCAGCCAGAGAGATGCGGTTGGTACCCGCAGTCACCTCACTAAATGTGGAGGGATTCGACGTCCTTGAGAAAATATCGTGATAACCTTTTTCCCGTTTTCTCAGCAAGTAAACACTGAAACTTAAACTTACACGTGTGACTTGTATTGTATCTGTCTTGATACTTTTGCCTATAAATCAGCGATACGTTGACAAAAACCAAACCATGACCCTACCGTTAATGAAGTGTTTCGGCAGAGTACAACCAGAGTCAAGATTCGGTACCTCCTTTATAACTATCCAAGGTCTGCAAAGCTAAGGCTTCATCATAACACACCAGGCAGTTAAAAAAAAAAAAATATCTGCTTCATTCATTCTTACTAGTACTAGTAGAAGCACCGTTGGCCGTCACTCCTGTTGCTTTCCCGTAAGCATGCAGCGTCTTCCAGCTCCTCATCGCCCAGAACTTGGACGTGCGGAGGTTGTTGGCCTCGCGGACGTTGTGCATGTAGAGCGTGACGCTCTGCAGGATGTAGTCCCTGACCGTGGAGGTGAACTTGTTCAGGAGGCAGGAGGAGGTGAGGATGCTGAAGAGGATGTTGTAGACGATGATGATGTAGAAGTTCTGGAGCCAGTTGGAGCGGCCAAACTCCCCGATCAGGTCGTAGTTGGTGATACCTGTCGTAGGGAGACAGACAGAATACAGTGATTTGTGGGACGCTCATTTGCTCATCAGATAGATGAGAATAAGCTCTTTGAAAGAATGCCTGGAGAACAACCATCCACATCCACCGTTACTATGTGAATCATGTTAACAATAATAATAAAAATAATGCGGGAAATCCATGTGTCCGTCATGCTTTGTGCGTAATGCGCACAAATGAAGATACACACCAAGAAAAGCACACAATTCCATGTACTCGTACTGCATACTGTGTTATCATTAAGGATTGCACACTACACATTACGCACAATGCAAAAAGGACACATGGAATTTCCGACCTTATCCGTAAAAATTATGTGAGTTGCTTGGTGCGTATTTTCAATTTTAAAGGATTACGCATTACGCTTAACGCATTAGGGACACATGGATTTTAGGCCTCATAAAGCAAATCCAGCAATAGTCTAACGGGATTAAACTCTCAAATCCGAGACTTACCCAGGGTTCTAGACAGCAGTGGTAATGCTGAACTAAGAACCAGTAGCACCAGGCAGTTGGCGATAACTTTGGTCATTGGCGTGTCTTTGGTCCGGGGGATTAACGTTCTGAAAAACGGCACACTGTAGAACCCGACGACTGATGCTAACATGAGATAGCTGATAGTCATCACGTTAAGGTAAATATGCACAATGCACAGCAAAACATAGATACATGTGTTTAACCCTTCAGAGATAATAGTGGCCAGAAACGGCTTGTACCAAGTTGCCTCTAGTGGCCGCTAATGGCTGCAAGATCTGACCTTCTTTCACAGTAAAGGTCATGACCTGAGTTGACATTTTCCAATGCTTCCTTGTTAACATAGTATCTATGTTTCTTAAACAAAACCAAATCTCTGTTTCAACTGATTTTTTCAGACAGTTTTACAATAAACAATTTTGTCACAAAATGAAAAATTGTGTCACAAAATTGACAACATTAGCCATATCTGGGCACATGGAATGACCATAAACACAAAAAACACCCTCGTTATGGGTTTCCTCAGTCTTCAAAGCAAGGAATTCTCCAGAATAATACAGTAAAAAATAATAATATTACACAAATTCAAAAAGGATACCATATAAGGGCAACCTCAATGAGGGCGCCAAACGATCCTAACATTGACAGAGACACCTTGCCAAGGCCCGCTTCCTAACAACACAAGATGACAACAAAAGAAGAAAAGACTTTTGAGTAACTTTTGAGTTATTAGTGAATGTTTCAGAGGTAGAGTCATAGATTGATTTTGTCAATGAAAGGTTGCTATATAGGCAAAGTTATCAAGAAAGATACAATAAAAGTCACATGTCAAAGTTTCAGCTGAATACAGTCGTTACTTGTTCAGAAAACAGCAAAATTTTGTTACAGTATTTTCATCAAGAACATCAAATCCATCCATGTTTAGCGAGGTGACAGCGGGTACCAACTGCATCTCTGGAAAGCAGCATTCGCCAACGGTCACCACGAAAAATATGAATTTTCAGCCCACTCTTAGAAATCTGAGCAAGGATACAAGCATGAATCTTTTCTCAGATTTCCGAGGATTGTGGGTGGAAAATTATCCAATTCAAATTACTTAGAAGGGAATCCTGTTTCAAAATAGTTTATACGGTCAACAGCTGCAGTGCTTCTCACCAAGTAAATATTTGTGGTCATTAATTTTTGAAGTATTTACCAATCTATGATCGTACCTTAAAATCATTAGAAAAATAGAAAAAGTTTTTAAAAATTCAAAAATGGAAAACAAACCTTTATGCTGACAGAGAAAAAACCAATTCCGAACAGCAATCTGAACACATTCCATCCCACCATGCATAGCGACAGTACAGTCAGCGCAAACAGAAGAATCCACAGCAGAGGGTAGCCCAGGTTGCGTTGCCATGACGACGCCCTCCGCCTCCTATCCAGCACCCTCCGATCACGTTGCACATCGGCTAGTCTCTGCCTCAGGTCTGTCTGTCCATTGGGTTGCTCAATGGTGTACTGGGCACTCGACTCTGTGAGCAAAATGGATGAACACGAAGATGCTAATCTGTACGAAATGAAGCTTCAGTACAAAATAGACTGGTGCCTTTCAACTTCAATTATTATACAAGTATTGTTCATGTAGCATCCCATAGCAACCAATGCACTACATCCGTAGCAACTACAGCTTCTTGGTGCCTAGACATCTAGGCAGAATCTATGCAAGGGGTGTTATAAATCAATTATTGAATGCTTTTACTCGTGATATGGTTAAAACATAACAAGTTCAAAAGACAACAATTTGTCCACGTCTCGGTGTACAAAAACCTTGCGCTGCCAGCACCCTAGAAATGGTGACACAGCATGGAGCACTTCAATTGTGCATTACAGATTGGTCGATTGGCCCCTTGCATGCACGTCACACACGACAAATGGGCCATGCTCACTATTTTGGGAGTCAACCTGGCAAGCGTGTAAATGCCGTGTCACTTAAAACTCACACAACATTGTACAACGCACAAAGACATTGACTCCCAAAATGGGACAACCAAGATTATTACGATGATGATTGATGTCAGATAAAACTGGGTCAATAGCTATGAAATCAACTTGATGAAACACACCTTTGATCTTCCTCAGCAAGTCGTCTTCTTCAAACTTGGCCAGATGATACTCTTCGTCCAAGTTTTCCATGAACTGTGGTTTGACCACCAGTTCCCCGATCACGGAGAACATTCTCGTAAACCCTAAGGGGGTTGATACTAGAAGACAAAAAACACAAACAATTCTACATCAGACTCCTTCAAAGTGACGATTCAACATTTTTTGATATTTTGCAAAAGGGAGCTATTATTTAATCCACCTACACAATTCCCGCAAAACTAACTCTTATAAAAATGCACTTTAAATAAGAGAACAGTGAGACAGATCATTATCTTTCAATGCTTACTTTAAACTAAACCACGTCACATCTGATGACGCCTGATGTGTATACATGCCAAATTTGACTGGACTGGCCTAATGTCGTTCACCATCCGGAAGAACTTCAGAGCACCGTCAATTTGTTGCAGTCAGTCGAGAATATCTACTCGGACATTCCCTTGCGTAGCATGCATCTATCATGTTACGCTTCAATTCACCGGTACAAAGAGGGACCAAAGGTACTGGAATTCATGTTCATAATATCCCTTTTTCGTGGGGTGATTGCGTAATTCCTGATACTTGGCCCACAGAAAAAAACAAATCAAACCAACGAGGTAAAAGAAGTATTGACTGTTGTTGACTTACTAAGCAACATGGCAACTCCCAGTAGTGAGATGCATGTATAGAGATATGGCAGATATGACGACCAAACCCCTGGGTAGAGAGGAATAAAAGAACAAGGGAGGTTATAAGAAAGAAACCGAGACTTGCGATCTGATTTTTATAATAACGCAAAGAATGTAACTAACTTTGGAGTTCAGATGACAAGTTCTTCTCAAGGTATTGCTCAGACAACATTTCTTTTGTTTTAGCCATATTGACCTTGACATTTGATCAATCCACGCACCAAGTTTTGAGTTGATATACCAAGTCCTTCTTGAGTTATCATTTGCATGCACACACACAAGTGTGTAACAGCCTGCAATCGTGGACCTCCTATTGTCCCTCTTTTGTTTATACTCTAACTTTTTTAAACAGCTCCCATTGGTTTTGTACACGATTTCCAACCGTGGACCTTTCTCGAACCGTGGACCTATTGTCCTCTTTTGTTATAGGTCCCCGGTTTGAATGCGGTTACCTACTCATGCACACACATATATATACACACCATGAAGGACATGTCGGACACAGTATGCCCCTTCAGTGGCTTTGCCAACCGCTGGGCATACAAATTCTACTGTTCCTACATGAAATCCAAACTATTCATGACATACTTCCGAGTGTTTCTCTGCTCGAGGAGTCGTTATCCAGGATGGCTGAGGCGACCCATACCATCCCAAAGACCAGGAGACCGAGAATGAGAAGCACAACAAACGTCTCATACACACGAGCCTTGATACCCTGTGGAGAGGAAGACCAAGATAGCCAGGTTAGACAGGGGTGCGAGTCAGTGCTGACAACAACAAGTCTGAAACTGGAATCCAGGGGGGCCCAATTTCATAGAGCTGCTCAAGCAGAAAAAATAGTGCTTGACAAATTTTCTGCTAAGCAAAAAATGAACAGTGTATGTGAGATGGTATTTTGGCTGGAAACGTTACTCTGGTAAGCATAATTTTGTCGTGCTTGGCTACTTTTTGTGCTTAAGCAGTTCTATGAAATTGGGTCCTGAGCTCAGGAGGTACAATGAAATGATGGCATTTCCAGCTTTTGATAACCTCTGGTGTTATAGCAGGCATAATATTTGGTTCTTGGAAAAAAGCAGGAACATTTTATACAAGGGCTGACCTACATGTACACAGTGTAGGCTTTAACCCTTTAGCACGCACACCACCCGCAGCCGCCCTCCAAGTTTGACAAGTTGTATTTTGAGTTTTACACTCACGATTAAAATGCAGCAAACAGCTGTTGATAGAACAGGATCTCAAGATGACAATGGTCTAAATATGAGGAAAAATGACGCTGTCCACCTCCACAGGTTCAAAGGTCGGCAGTCCTATCGCCAACACGTGTGAGCACAACAAATAGCTGTTTGTTGTCTGGTTGTGGGTGGACTGTATTTTACGTACCCTGTATCATTCGCAATGTACACGGTAATGGGGACCTTCCACATGTTTCACGATAAACTTATGGGTGTTTTTACACACGAACTACTGTAATTTGAAAGGATTTTATACAGAGTTTTTAAAAGGTCAATAAGTTATCTGTTGGTAACAGAGGCATTTGTTTTCATTTCCAAAGGTATTCTGTGATTATTTTCAATCACTTTTGCAGCTTTGTTTTCCTTTGAGATGACAGTGCAGTTGAGCAAACTTCTGTGCACAACTTTCCACGTAACAAACGTTTACTTCAAACGCAAACACTGTTTCCTAATTTTAGTTGACCTGTCTTATGCTTCTGACCTCAAAGCTTCCAATTGGTAAAGCAAACAAAAACAAACTGTGAAAATCATCCAATAGAAAATGTTATCCTCTCCAAAATAAACTCAACTTGTAACACAAGAAAATAATCATGACGAAAGTTATCTGAGAATTTCTAAGGTACAGCCGATAAATCGAGTGAGTTTCCGTGGCGCGGTGAGGAGTGAATGACGCTATGTTTAATAGTGCGTGAGTGCTGAAGGGTTTAACCCTACATGTAGCTCTCTTGAGTGATTTTACTAGGATCCTTCCTCATCCTTAACAAAATCCACAACCTTAACAGCGACTCAACACCCAAACTGTTGGACTCTGATTACAGTAGTATGGCAGCCATACCTTTCTGCGGGTTTAACATCATACCTTTTTAGATCCAGCAAAACCTTCTGATTCCGTCAGGAAGTAGGCAAAGGGCATCAGAACAAACAGGGAGAGATTGGAGAACAGGAAAATCAGATTCCACAGCCCTGTAGAACCAACAAACCAGAACCAGTTACACGTCAAAAGTGAATTACCAATTAAAGACAGTTACACAGTATTCCAACACACTTCATTTCTGACTAAAATAATCTCAAACCTTGTTAAAATATTGGCACTGTCACTATTGAGAAGTAGTGTGGTCTGAAACTCCACCAATCCTAAGAAACAGTATTTGAATGACAGGCAGGTTTACAAATGGCCACGTGATCTCCTCCCGACCAATCAGAATACATGAACTGTCCCAGGTATTTATATGGATTCTACTTCCACGCAGTTCTTAAAAATCTTACCATGGATCAAGGAGCCATTGAGCCACTTCATGTAGAAGTTGTTGGGATAGAAAACGAGGACTTCGTTACTGAGGATGGAGAACGGGAGCAGTACACCCGCCCCGACCGAGATGGCTAGGGTGAATGTGCAGCTCCATAACGCAACGCGGTAAACTATGGCATCAGAGGCGTCCGCTGTGGAGAAGATGGACAGGGTGACTGTTAGAGAGAGATGGAGGTTCAACATTACACTCATGTTAAGGCTTGAAATTAACCCAGCTGGACCGCAGGCCTGAGCAGAGCTGCCAACATTTGCATCTTGCAATCAGGGCGATTTTGTACACGCTCATCGGAACACGGAAAGATCAGTTAATTTTCAGGGTTCACTTTCTGCAGAATCAGGGAGAGTTGGCTGACCCGAGTCCAGTGGTTTTAGAAACCAGTGACCTCAAAACAAAACACGAGAGGCCAATGCTTTCTGAATTTGCAGTATTTTTTTTTTACTGTGTGAGGGCGTGTGTGAATCAAATTCACATGATCCAAATTAATATCCATTATTAATATTTTAATTATTTATTTGGCCATTGATACAGGCAGTCAAAATAAGACAAAACTGTAATTGTGATGCAAGGAAATTCGCTGTTGAAAGCACCCTCATGCAGTAAAAAAAATGGACCATGCTTTTTACCACATGAAGGCACCTTCTATAGAATTTCCTTGCATCCCAATTACATCAACTGAGTCATTTTTAATCCAACTTTAAAAGAACAAACTGAACACTAAGCAAATGCAAAACAGAAAGAAATGGTGCTACATGTAGCTATGGTCTAAAAAAAAACCAAAACTTCTAGGTCCAGTAAATTTTTCTAGCTACAAAACCCGGGCCCAACACCATGGCACTGCTCTCTGTGGAATTCTGCGCTTACGCCCAGCCACGGCCCATAGAAACACGCACTTTAAAGGGCACCAAAAGCGCAGAATTCTTTAGTAACCAGCGCCGTGAAAATGAGCTCTGTGTCCAAGCGAAGAATTTATTGAAATTCAAGCCCTGCAAGTAGAATAAAAACAGCCACAAAAATGAGTGCACATTGTTTTAGTGCCCCTGCTGTACTTGTAATGGCAAGCAGCCTTTTCGAACATTTTTAATTTATCAACTATCAACACTTAATCAGTGTGAACCATGTACTTTTAGGTTAGGCCGTATCCAAATTGGTGGCTACGGCTACGACTGTTGCTGGGGATGTTGCTAAGGACGCCCTGTACTTCAACGCACGATGACGCGGCAATTCCAAAAAAAAAGATCAACATTTTTAAACACTGATTGTTCTGACTTGCCAGGGCAAGGATTTGAAGTGCTACACAAACTTGGGTCAATGTAAGGTCAATGGGAAAGTGACCTTTGACCTCACCTGAAAAGTAGTCCTCCTTGTCTGCTTGTCTCTTGTAGTGGCAGATTACCACGTAGGAAGAGAGGTAAAGAATGGTGAAGAACAGTAAATCAATCTGGGGGAACAAACAGAATGACCAGAATAATTTAACCAGTATGGACACAGCATTCATCTGGCTTTAAATTTTGCCGCAATTAATGATTACGGGCTAGAAATCTTCCTTTATCCACTCAAATCCCACAGCATAAGCAATGTATGCTACATGGTTTCTCATCACCCGAGACCCCGGACTCTGATAACATTGCTGGACCTGACCTCTTGGCAAGCAAGGTTGGTTTGTCTCCAAGTACTGAATCCAAAAAAAGTTTCAAAAGACCCCCAGAAAATTTCCATTATTAATTTTAGGTAACTGAATGAACGTAGAACGTGCACGTAGGTATTTCAATTCATCACCATGACAAAAATATCGGTTAAAAAAAGAAAAAGAAAAAAAAAGGAAGTGTAACTACATGTGATACAGTCGATAAGAATAGTATGTGCCAATGTTCCGTATGGGAACAAAGTTGTACAGTCTTTATGTACGTGTGTCATTAGCTTATCAAACTACAACATGCCCACCTACAGTACATGTATTTGATCAAAGCAGGCCAGGAATGACAGGGAGGCCACAGAGACCCTGGCTGGCCAAGTCTTTGAACCTTTCCTCCAAACCACCTAGAAAATGTTTCCTTGTATTTGATGTCCACATTCCAATTTCCAAATGGAAGTGTGCCCAATTACAGAAAAGCAATGATACCCCCTTCAGAATGCACCCTGGATAACGCAAACTGAATCAAATGCACTGAGCCTCTCTTTTTCTTTTCTTTTTTAGGCCTACAACATTTTCTGTAAATGACAGATTTGAGGGTCAAAACTTGTAGGGATTGTTTAAACAGGGTCCACTACTGCGTCGTGGGGTTATTGATTCTCAGTTAGGGGTTCATGTAGTTTGGGTAAGCTAGGCCCTAAAAAAAATGGTCCTAAATTTGCTCACAAGCATAGGACCCCTTTCCCAAGATGGCTACTTTTCTATTTCTAGAAATAAGCACCCCTGTTTCTTTTTTCTTTTTTTGTCAACAGGCATAGACCAAGTCACCAGGGGGACCCTGGGCTACTCCCATAAAATTGAAAAAAGAAAAAAAGAAAAAAAAAGATTAGGTGTCATTGCACAACTGTATTTTTATTTCAAAACACAGAGAGTCTTAACTATTTCTTTTGTATTTTAAAATATTTATCAGTCGAGGGTTGCTATACTATTTAGCGAGGTGCACCCTTCACACATGGAATTTCATGCCTTTGAAAGTGATAGCTGTCACACCCTAGAGATTATGTATTGAACCCAAAGAGCAAACACGGATCTCAATTAATTTTTAATCTTCGTGATTTTCTGGTCAACAAAATACAACATAGGCCATGTTCAGACAGCGTACCAAAGTTAGACCCGAACCGGTTACGAGCAGCGGGGGGTGGTTGTAAAAATAAAACTACAGGTTGCGTTCAGACAGCTCGAAGTCAAACCCGATACGGTTTATCTTCGGTTTTAAGAGGTCAAACAGCACCGTGACCCAACACAACAACATCCGGTTTATTCACAAAAGCACGAGCACGGCCCTGTTGAGGCGCACGATGAGGCGGCGTACGTAGGCATATTTACTTAGTGACCTTACTAACTTAAACCACCCTCACCGACCGATTTAACTCATTCGAGTTCAACCCGATTCGGTTAAGTTTTAAGAGCGTTCAGACACATAAAGTTAAACCCGGATGAGTTAAAACTGCCTTAAAACCGACTTTAGTACTGTGTCTGAATGACCTCATAATGTATGTTGCGTAAGACAAAAGTTGGTCCAGTAGATCAACCTTCAAACTACATTTATTTGCTGATCTTCCAGGTTATAATCCCCAATAATCTGTCAAGGATTTACAAGACATGTATTCTGACATGGAGGTGCAATTTAATCATCAATCTATCATGCTCACGTGTTGGATAAATCTTAACAGTACACAAGTCCTTTTTGACTCACAGTAGTAACTCAAATATTTTGACAAAAAACACCATGAAGGTTGTTCTGAAAAGTCACAGGGGGGGTGAGAGGTCTGGTTAAATTGAAGTGATGGAGGCCTTGAAATGACAGTCACTTGTTTTTCAAGAAAAGTTGGATGTTATATTTTGTAACCTTTTGTGAAGCTTCCTTTTATAAAGATTTTGGTCAATTCTGGTCAACCCATATTGTGCTTGTGAACATCTACAGTTAAATGGGGACTTTAATCAAGCGTGGAATTTCATCTTTGAGAAGGTCAATTTTTCTTTTTGCAAAGGGCAATTCCACTGGAAATCATTAGAGTCTGTGGGAACCTTCTGAAGGGGCAACAAGAACAGGACCAGGGCAACAGAGGCCAACGTGTAATTCTTGGCCTGTTTAATTTTGACAAAAGGAAACTACTAGTTGGCAATTCAAATACATCCTGAAATGTGTACAAAACCAATGAAGATGCCGCTCAAACATGTCAAACAAAAGGCTCAAGTCCAAACGGATGGGAGTGTGTCTACCCATTGACACCGAGGACTGTACCAAACATGACAGTAAGGTATCCGGGTAGTTTGATGGACTACCTGAACGTCCTCGCTTTGATTTTGTGTACAAAACCAATGGGGACGTCACACACAATTCAAACCGGGGATAAAACAAAAGAGGACAATAGGGTCCCTTGGTTGGGGAAAGGTCCCCAGCTGGACAGCGTGTACAAAACCAATGGGAACTGTTGCCGAAAAGTACAAACAATAGAGGGAAAAAAGGAGGTCCTTTATTACAGGTGTTGACACACGTACTTGTAGTGACACTCAAACTGAGGACTTCCTTTATTAACAAAAAGGGACAATAGGTCCTAGATGGCTATCAATCAAAGGAAAACAATGGGGGTCCTGCACCTTTGTGTCAGGACAAAGAGTTGAACAAATTAGGGTGCCTGATATAGGAGCTCATTACACACTTGCATACATGAACATGTGCGTCTACATGCATAACAACTCTATCAAATGTTAATTTATTTTCTTCCAGTTGGGTCAGATCCATAGGGAGGGAATTCTGCATGCAAATTTGTCTTCATCACAGTATGCTTAATTTAGTGCGCAGACATGTACCATCAGGACCATGGATGATACAGAGCACATAATAGCGGTTCTTCTCTGCATTAAATTTGCAGCTTTTTTTTTAACCATGTGAGGGCGTGTGTCAACCACATTTTACGTAATGCAAACCAAGTAAAACAAACTCGTTTTTGTAATTATTATTATCACATTGTATAACCTATTTGGCCATTACTACAAGAAAACAACATACAGGCAGTCACAATTAGATAAAACTATAATTGTGATGCAAGGGGATTCGCTGTCAAAAAGCACCTTTATGCTGTTGAAAATATGACTGATTCAACTGTAGGCCTATGCAGCAGTTTTGTTTCAATATTTAAATGTTGTACGGCCACTCACCAGCCTGCATCATGGCGGATGCTATTTACTCAATACTTGCTGACTATTTGTTAGCTGGATGCTGGGAATGCCGCTTTGTGTGCGTGCCCCCAAGCATGAATAACTATCTTAATTTATTGGTTAGTCGCTCGACCGTTATCATGCCAACTGCATAAATTAAGACATAAATATATCATCCCTGTCCATTTCTTATCGTAATAATGTTGCCGATGCGAGCATGCAAGTTAGCCAGTGATTTTTTTCTTTCTGACCAGAGCTGCCACTTTCAAAAAAGCAGTAATTTCCTAAATATTTGAGGAAGCTTCCTGAACAGAAGAAGATGCCTTCTAGTAATAGCAATGAATAATGATTAATATTTTGATCGATATAAAACTTAAATACTCAGTTTTAAGGGCAGATGTAATGTCCTCTGTACATCATGCATGTCATCGATTCAATAATTAACGGTAGGGTCACTGTTTAGTAATGACCCTGGTAAAAAAATTGTGTAATTTCTACCTGAAAGCTTACTTGTTATAAAGATGGTAATGGTAGTAAGCATCCAGTGAAACTATTTCATCTGAAATGTCCCCGTTGATTAGAAGTCAATAGAAAATATTTGAATCTGAGAAACATGTTCATGTTTCTCAGATTTCTGAGGGCTGGTGTCCGTTCGCGAATGCTGCGGCCAGAGACACGGTTGGTACCCGCTGTCACTTCACTAAACTTGGATGGAATTCTACGTTCTTGTGAAAATACTGGTATGACAGCTTTTTGCTGTTTTCTTAACAAGTAGACACTGTATTCAGCTGAAAACGTTCACATTTGACTTTGATTGTATCTTTCTTGATAATTTTGCCGATAAATCAGAAAATTACGTTGACAAAAACCAATCTATGACCCAACCTTTAACGACCTGGCAAAACCGTTTTTTTTTACAGACATGTTGTACATCAAGCTAGAGTAAGTGTGCATTATCCAGGTATACAAGCATTAAACAAACTTTTTAGTTATCAATTTTCCTACAGCGAGAACTGTAAATGTAATGTAATCATGGACAATGAATGTAAGGGCACATGTCAGTTTGCGTTAATCATTCTAGTTGTTTATTTTTGAAATGCAACACATTGTTAAAAATTGTTGTTTCAGTATCCATCCTATCGATGGAAGTGGTGGAGTACAACTGCACAGAAAGTTACAGTACTCTATGATACCAGAGCTATGTAATGTGTCAAGTGCAGAATCGCTATGACATCATGCCGGCATAATATGTACAATAAAATTGTAGTGTATCTTTGCCTTAAAAAAACCCCAGTGTATTAATGGGGCTGTGTAGTCATGATCAACCCAGGCCTGTGGCTCATTGAATTACAAACTCTCCCCAGTAATGTACCTGCCCGCCCACGCACTACATGTACCTATCACGGAGAGTGCGCGCGCTTGCAGTAACTTGGTCAGAGTTCACAATTCCATGTACAGCCACAGGCTGCTTTGATCTTGACGTCACAGTCCCTTGATGCAATGTATACTCAGAATTTTCCCAAGTCCTGGGAAAAAAAAAACTGCGGGATGTTCAGACGGTAGGAGGGTTCAAATATAATGTACACATGTATGTACATGTTTGTGGCATGGTATTATCAGAAGTGTTGGGGCAGTAGAACAAAGGAATACAAAAGGGACAATGCTGTCCCCACATTGGA
Organism: Pisaster brevispinus; assembly: GCA_023634235.1. Lineage (NCBI taxonomy): Eukaryota > Metazoa > Echinodermata > Asteroidea > Forcipulatida > Asteriidae > Pisaster > Pisaster brevispinus. The sequence goes on along the minus strand of JAMKCF010000006.1, from coordinate 18,616,396 downwards.
ATCCTTTGTATTTTTGTGTCCTCACTTTTGTTTATGTGCTACATGTAAGTCTATGGAGAGTGTTAAGTTAGAGGGACAAAGGAAAGTCCTCACATACATGTAGATAGCAATGTAAGAATGCTTTCCATGTACTATGTACATGTACATTACCCAATGCATCAGAGAACCAATGTCATATGTGGTTGTTTTTTGTATGCATGCTCCTCCCAAGTGGTTGCAAAGTATCCCCATAAAAGAGATTCTGAATAGAATGTACTGAATTGTGTACTAAAAGGAATGTACATTATTGGCAGGAATTTGTGAAAAGAAACTTATAGCCTAAAGCTTGCTGCAGAACTTTACAGTCTGAAAATCTGTGAGTTTTAAACAAGGTCTTATTTTAACCATAGAGTTTCAACAAACCGTACTTGTTTAGTGTCTGTTGGGTGACCTTGTTGCATTTTCAAATAAAAAAAAGTGGTAGACATTCCTAGCCCTTGTACAAATTAATTCTGATGTACCCACCCACCCCCTTCTTTGCACGCACCTTGCTCAATCACACAGATCTTACATGTACCTACAATTTTGATTTAGTTGTGGTCTGGGCCTACTTGTATTGTACTGGATTCATTGTATGTTACATGTACACTGACCAGATCCAAAGGTTGCTCTAGAGATAAAAGCAGAACGGCATGTAAAGGAGTTTACAAGGTTCCACTTAGTCAGTATAAGTGCATGTAAATGTAGAATACTGTATTGCAAATGAGGTGTCTAGCCACTAGTGTGAATTCATGGAATGATTGTCATTCCACTGAATGGACCAGCACCCATTCCATCAACAGTGCACTGTGTGTGACTTGGGAGTGAAGTGGCATTCTTGTCTGTGCCTTGCTCTATGCTTGGGACACAGCCTGACATTTTTAGTGGGGGACCTATTTGTACAAATGTCCACGTACAACATGTATCTGGACCCAATAAAACGGCCCTGCTTGCCACATAATTCTTCACTAAATGACCCCTCGGATTTCTGTGCTTTATGGGCCCGAGAAGCACAAAATTCCACGTTGAGTAGCAGCTTTCCTTTGACTCATTTAACCACTACATTTCACCACTGAATTTGCACAAAACAGTTACACACCTATGTTCCGACAACCCTATGTTCCCACAACCCTACATTACATGTATGTTCCGAAAACCCTATGCTCCGACAACCCTATGCTCCGACAACCCTATGTTCCAACAGCCCAATGTTTCGACACCCCAATGTTCCAACAACCCAATGTTCCAACAACCCTCTGTGCCAACAGCCCTATGTTTCGACACCCCTATGTTCCGACAACCCTCTGTTCCGACAACCTAGATGTTCCAACAACCCTCTGATCCGACAACCCTATGTTCTGACAACCCTATGTTCTGACAACCCTATGTTCTGACAACCCTATGTTCTGACAACCCTATGTTCTGACAACCCAATGTTCTGACAACCCTCTATTCTGACAACCCTATGTTCTGACAACCCTATGTTCTGACAACCCTCTGTTCTGAAAACCCTATGTTCAGACAACCCTCTGTTCTGACAACCCTATGTTCTGACAACACTATGTTCTGACAACCCTCTGTTCCAACAACCCTCTATTCTGACAACCCTCTATTCTGACAACCCTATGTTCTGACAACCCAATGTTCCGACAACCCAATGTTCCGACAACCCTATGTTCTGACAACCCTATGTTCAGACAACCCTCTGTTCTGACAACCCTATGTTCTGACAACACTATGTTCTGACAACCCTCTGTTCTGACAACCCTCTATTCTGACAACCCTCTATTCTGACAACCCTATGTTCTGACAACCCAATGTTCCGACAACCCAATGTTCCGACAACCCTATGTTCTGACAACCCTCTGTTCTGACAACCCTCTATTCTGACAACCCTCTATTCTGACAACCCTCTGTTCTGACAACCCAATGTTCTGACAATCCTATGTTCTGACAACCCTCTATTCTGACAACCCTATGTTCTGACAACCCTCTGTTCCGACAACTCTATGTTCCGACAACCCTATGTTTCGACAACCCTCTGTTCTGACAACCCAATGTTCCAACAACCCATGTTCTGACAACCCTATACTCAGGCAACCCTATGTTTCGACACCCCTACATTATATTCTGACAACCCTACTTTCTGACACCCCTTACATCCCAACATCCCTACTGCATTTCCCTAATACATTTCTAGGTGATCTGTCCCTGTCATACGAGAGGGGCGGAAGGAGGAACAGTCAGTCCTCAACTGTAAAATGACGAGCTTTCATAATAACAAAATCCACACAATGATGTCTCAAATAAGGGAGATAAATCTCCTGCAACTCATTCTCTTCTTTTAAAGACCAGCTGGATTGAAAATGGCAACAAGTGATCCATATTAAAATCCATTTAAAATGTGTTCAATCAAAAAAGAAATTGAGTTCCCATGAGAAGTAGACACATTTTAAAATGTAAAAAAAACCAAAACACACACATCATTTTCACTACCCTTCTACGGTGCTTTTCAGAAAACTCCACGAAGAGCCCCGTGACATCATCACTCATGTTACATCCATTGTGGGAGCTCCATTTTGTACAGCTGCTTTGTTGCAACAACAAAGCAACCTCCCACAGATGACGTCAAAGTATTGTCATTTTAACGGACGCTGTCAATGGCAGAAGTCTACAGGTAGTTTTTCAAAACCTTGATGTTGGGGCCTATTTTTTTTTCCTAATAATTACACAAAATTCAAAAGTGCAAAAATATCAAAATTAAAATTAAATGATGAACAAACACATTATAAACAAGTTTAATTAGCGTTCCCATTATCAATATTTGTTCACTTAAGTAGCTGTTTAAGAAGACAGTAGCAGTAGGCACTACTAAAGCACAGTACAGTAAAAAGTTAATAGAATTACATACATTATGTAACATGAAGGTCAGAGGTCAGCACATGTCTGGCTATACCCTACATGTACTTTTACAGGATCAGATCACTTCACTTAATCCTAACCCTACCCCTACCCCTAGTGTTTAGATCACAACATCAAAACATAATGTCAGAGCATAGAGCAGTCGACCAAAAAACAACTGTTCTTTTCTCCAACAAAATTTGATTACCTTATCATGGAGGATACATGTAAAGGGAACTTAAAAAAACCAAAACTCCCCCTGTGTGTCACACTGCTGATCCACTTTGAGGATCCTCGCTCATAACCCCACCCCCAGACTGGTCCATCAGGCAAGAGTCATCTTAATTTGGATTAGTTTTTAAAGAATACAACAGTTCTAATCATTTCTTTTATGATCATTTACCAGAAGTTGTTTAAATTGTAAGATGTATAACAAAAAAAGTACAAACATTCTTGACACTGAAGATGACTCTCCTCTTAATTTGTTTCATATCCTGAATCCTTCATTTCATTTCATACACACATAATACATACATTGGTTACCAGGCCTAAAATTACATGATGAACACGGAGGCATGGTCTCTGTTGCCCTAGTCTTGGCCTTGTTGCCCCTCTGAAACTTCCCCACAGACTTGCTAAAAATATGTTGATGGCAGTGCCCTCTCAAAAGATGAAGTTCCAAGCCCGAGGTACAATTGTACACACAGAGTAATGTCCATTCGGCTACCTTCCTGTAGTCCGACCCAATTTAATGAATACTCTATGGTTTGATTTATAAGCCCAAGCCCAAGCAGGGCTCGAATTTGGGGGAAAAACCCACAAGACTGCAGGGCTTGTGTAGCTCCAAACTCTTACTGGACCAGGAAATTTGTTACAAGACCGGAATCAAATCGAGAAGAACACTACATGTATCTACACAGTTTCACATTTGAGCCAATTTTTCTTATGGGTAATACTTCAATACTCAACAGAATTGAAAGAAATTTGTATTTACATGTATCAGTTTAAATAAAAAAATACAGACCTGTATTATTATTTTAAAAAAGACAAGACCGCCGGACTTGTACGGTCCTAAGTTTACTGGCCCAGTGCTAAAATCACTGGCCTCGAGCCTGCAGTCCAGTGTAAAAATCGAGCCCTGCCAAGCCTGATACCAGTAACTGGGGCCTGATAGTGCTATACCCCAGAGGTGTCCTGTACCAAAAACCTGCTAGCCCGCAGCACTCTTAACTGCTGTATTTTATAGCACGCTTTGCTGGCACTGCCCAGATTTGCAACGATCAAGCCCTACCTTGCTATCACTAACAAATACCAAACAGAAAATGTGTATTAAGATTTTCATTTTAAATAAAAAATACTGAAGTAGGACAATTACACACAGTGTTTGCACTGTAACTGCACGTAGAGCGATTGACCTTTCACCCTCTTCAAGTTTGATCTACATTACAGTATCCAGACTGTATTCATGGTATTAGTGATAATCGTTCAGTATTCAGCATATGTAATGACCTTGATTATGTGTACAGGTCAACTTGTTTATTATTACAACAGTTTGGAATAGGCAACTCCCTGTAGGTAGCTTGTGGAAATGTAAAGTTTAAGCAAACAGTGATTTCATAAATTGTTGCACGAAGTGTATTGTACAGTATAAACAGGTTTAGTACATTCATCAGTCAATAAGCTAAGTTGAAGTATCATTAATAATTAATGGTATTGCAACATATATACACTGTAATCAAATACTGCTTGCTGATAAAACATTTCACTTATATGGTAACTGAGAGAACATGTCTACATTAATCATTGTACAAGTGCTTTACAGTGTGTGTATGGTGTTCAGCTTTTAAAACAAACTTTATGCCAATCCTGTTGGTACGTCATTGCGTCACACGCATGCGTGCGTATCTGCTGCCCGCCCAAGTTTCCCAGCTTCCGGCTCCGAAGCTGGTTTTTGTGTAATTTTGCCCCCAAAAAACTCCCATAGTCTTTAAAGAACTTGGTAGGGGGCCTACTAAACTGTTCTTGCATTACATCTAAGAAAAAATAGCTCGATGCAGTTTATACAAGGGTTTCTGGTAATCAGTGAAGCCAGTTTGTGTGAAGTGGGTGTGGCTTGCAGTGAAACTTACATGTAACAAGAGGATAATAGCCCACCTTACAAAATATACCGCAATGCATCTTGGGAACTTGGTACAGCTAAACAATAAAGCAAGTTGTCAAGATGGACGCCACGCTGATAGTTTGAACATGCAAGTTGTAACTACATGTATGCCAGGTTTGATTGCTTTGTACCACGTCGTTGCTTTGAAATCAGCGCGCCATGACGGTTGTCAAGATGTTGCTTTGACTCTCGATTTCACTCGGAATTCTTTGCGGGCCAATCATGCGCATTTGGGACATGCATAACCTAGTAATAATGCTGCTTTTCCCTGATCACCCTTTCGGGAAATGGGGGTCCTTAGGACTCTAGGTGGCAGTCAAACATTAGGTAACTTTCTACTGCTTACGTAATTTTCTGCGCATGCGCACACTCCCAAGAACAATGGATTTACCTGGTAAGTCTGATACCACCAACAATTGTAGAGTCCCCAGAAGTCTTCCGATTAACCCATTAGACAAAGTGTATTGTTTTGTTACCTGTTCTTTGTCACGGCCATTTGAACTTCCCCTACGATGGACAATGGGAACATAAAGTTTTAATAGATATGCCTTTATCTAAAACTATCAGTGTTACGTTGTGTGAGCATTTGTACACAATTTTGGGGAAAGACATCTTGTGACATGGTGTGGTGTCAGTCGCTTAATCAACCACTTAAGTGCTGCGAAGTCCTAAATTTTTCTGTGCCCAGAGATGGGATTAATTTTTCGAAATCTGTGGAATAATTGGTTTTGAGCATATCGCTAGTTTCACAATGAAACCTTGGCTAAACAAAGGATAGACAACAAAGGTTCTCATAAAATGCACGGGATTTGTTGTTCCCTTTTGAGAAAATATGAGATACGTTCAGTGTAAATCGTAAAACCTTGGCCGTAAGCCACAGCTGATATTCGGCCATGGTATGCAGGAATCTCAGACTTTCCTCTGAATTGAGCCAAATTAAGTGATAAACAATGGTGGCAGCTTTGATTCACACTTCCAATTTCTGGCACAGAAAATATTGATACTTTATGTCTCCCATCATTAACTGGTTAAGAAAAGGTAGAATTCCCAATGCTTTAAGAAAATTGTATGCAAGGATCGTTTTCAACACACTGCAAGGAGGGGGAGTAGCGTTGAATTATTTGTACAATATTTTTGTTATGTTGATTTTTTTTTTAAATACAACAAAACGAACACCAAAACAAATCCATCTAGCATTTATTTACCAATACGTCATCAAGTATCAATCATGTTTGATCCCCTGACCCCTAAAATGTGTTTATGCAGGTAAATAAACATATAGCAAGCTCTAGACTTTTTGTAACCCTCCAGCCTTATCATGAGTACACAACTTCATACAATACACGCTAAAGCCTTCAGACAGTGAGTATGTGGCACATTTTTATTGGTCAAACCCTCAACTCCACAAAGACTTACGAACATTGCATGGACATTTTTCTACCACACTTGGCGCATCGATAGAGAAAAGTCAAGAAAAACAATCCGGCTTATTTCCTAACTCATCATAGCTCCGCCATTTCTTTTGCAACCCTTCGGTCGGAGAGTGTCGGAGAGGACGGTGGTAAAAATGCAGACTCTGAACGCCACTTTTTATGACAAAAAAAATCTACTTGGGTATATTGACCCCCGTGCAGTACGCGGAACACACATTCCGCAAAATGGGTGTTCTACCGTTTCCCACCATTTTGGAGGTCAATTCCTTTGCGTTCATTTTGACTCCCAAAATGGGGGACAGGAAAGAGTGTAAGTGCGCTGCGCGTCGTTTAAGGGGTCCGATTTAAGATAATTTGATCAAGATGAGTGAAAAGTGGCAGTCAGATTCAGCAACATTCTCAAGCGGGTTATGATCATCACTAAATAATTCCAGACCTGTTTGGTTAAATCCTCACCACTTGATGGCAACATCCGCATGCGCAAAAGAGCAACCTGACTCCCTCCGGTGTACATGTACAATGTACATATACACAGAACTATTAATGAACGACACAACACTGTACTTAATATGAGTGGTATTTGTTTTGAAAATCGTAAGAAATCTCTTGGGACTACTAGAATGGGTACATGGTGTACATTTTTTATATCTCAATTAGTTTGAGATAAAATATATATTGAAACCATCAGATGAAAAACATACAACAGTACAGTTGTTCACCTTCAGTCCACCCCATTTCATTAATGATGATGAAATCTTCAGCCAGAAACAGCTCACACACATTGTTTAAGGGTCCGTCTAGTTAATGGAATTAACAGGCGTGGAATTCCATCTTCGAAGGGGCAAGGCTGCTTTCGCTGTACAAGGGGGACTTCCATTGGAAAATCTGTTGGAAACTTTTGAAGGGGCACCAATGGCAAGACCAGGGCAACGGAGGCCATGGTCTCCTTGGTCTCTGTGTACTTCCAGGCCTAGATGACTTGCACATACTTCTAGTAGAACTATGGAGGTCCGTTCCGCTATCATGAACCTCACGAACCTCATAGAGTGACATGTACAAAATCCTATTCGAAACTTTTTGCCCTTCATGTTTACACGCCTACAGCTTCTTCTTTTTTATCCGATCTTACCATAACTAGGCTGTATAACTGTTTGTTCTTTGTACTCTCAATTTTGAGTGTTGCGCTGGTCCAGAAAGTCCACTCCACAAACTAAGTTTACAAAAAACAATAAATTCTCACCGTTTTTCAGAATCATCGCCTGTCGGTAACAAATATGGCTGCTCCGTTGGTAATCAGTGTTGGTCTGCGTGCAACGCTGGTCCACCATAACCAACGGTTCATGTATGAAAACATTTACCGCGTTGGCGTTGGTTATCGAGACCAGCGTTGCACGCAGCATACCACTGATTACCAGCTTATGGCTTGCGTGTTGGAGAGACCAAACTAGAATGCTATGCGCAACACTGGTTCACAATAGCCAAGCTTTCATGTATAAACACCACTGGTTATTGTAGACCAGCTTTGCGCGCAGACTACCACTGATTTTGGGGGTCCATTTTAAGTAAGATAGAATAAATGCACAACAAACAAGACAACAAACAGTCCCCTCACCAACCCAATCCCCTCCCCGATTATATCCAACCATTAGGCCAACCAGCTACTGTCAAAGTGTCAGTGTCCGTGCACAGGTGTCAGTACAGAGTGGGACGTGCCACCGACAGACAGACACTAACTCACTCTCTCCTCAGTCACTGCATCATCATCATCATCACACTCACACACAGTGACAGTGTCACTGTGCACACTGTCCCTGTGCAATCCCGTATCACAAAACGAAGATGCTTACCAAATACTCCCTGATTGCGTCGTGAAATACTTGTTCTGTGCTATCCCAATGGTGGTCCATCATGTCTCCCCTAAATTACAGTAACTTGAATTCTCCGTAGTGACTGGAAAGGACATTTTGAATGTTTTGGATTTACGGGTAAAAGTCGCATCAATGCGAAGTCCATGTCAACCAACCACACACTTTTTGCATACAATCTTCTTTTCACGACCTTCTTGCAGCTGGTGCCCGGCAGTCTAGTCCATTGTGTCACACACTGAAGTTTACCATTTACTCATGCGAAGATTTTTTTTTTTTTAATGCAACGTATTTTTTGAAAGGTCAAAGGCTGACCTTGTTTACATAAGAGCGCCCTCAGGAGAGTTAATTAAATTAAGCAGAACTGTCCGACCATGATACAATTTGAAAAGAACCTTATAATTAAATTTAGTTATTTTTGTATAACCGAATAATTTGTGTTTGATACCAGCTTTGGGAATGTTTTGTTTCAGTTTTTCGATGCATGGGCGAACTTCTCTGACAGCAGCATTTCGCATTTCTCATCATGCCGGGCGGGTTAAAAGGGTGTCGGTGGGCAATACCGTTGAACACAAGAATAATATTACTTTAAAATTACATCAAGAAGAACATGCACATCATCGATCACTGGCAACAATTCTTTCGTTTGGACTCAATAATAATTGGTTTGGCAAGAGTAGGTTGGTTGGTATCTAACCAACCAAAATCTGTGAAAAAAACTTAGGAGGTCAACTCCGGCAAGAAACTGAAAACTGTTTAAAGTTTAAGGAAGTAATTACGTAAACTTACGGGTACAACCGTGTATAGGCCTAAATCTCTTTTTTAAAGGAGTTTTTGCTCTGAAAAGAGCCGTTTAAAAAAAAAATGATGTTCACTTTTTAAAAATACTTTTCCATAGGCCAACATTCGTGACAGGGCGATTGAACTAAAACCGGACTATCCACGAAAATGAAAGCATTTCAGATTAAAATTCCTTACTCCGGATGATTTTTACTATGGTACAAAAAACAAACTTTCAGATTCAAAACCGAAGTACAAAAATATGTATTTTCCCCCTGACATTCACCAATAATGTTTCAGATTTAATCTTTTGAGGTTGCCAAGTTGTTATGTTGTACACTAGCTGATAAAACAAAACGGTAGTTCTCAGCATTGAAAATGATAGATTAATTGGTTTCGAAACAACAACAAATTAATACAAATAAATTTAAAGGCCAAAGACATGCATAGTCATTATTCTTATTTTGAAGATTGGAATATGTCAAATTCTTGACATATGGCCCATGAAACTACACAATTTCAGATATGTTTTATAATTTGTGTTTTGTTAACAATAATTAGCCAAGGAGGCATGATTATTTATTGCAGAGATGCACCTCATTTTCAGAGCCTAGAGGACAAATGTTTTGTAAAAATACACTAATGAAACCGTATTGAAATCGTACGTCTTCTGCACAAAGGTAGTGAATAAAGGTCACTATTGATCCGTGCAACCTGATATTCTCAGGATCTGCCATCGCAACAAACCTTAGAACCGATTTAGAAACAGGAGTTTTAATACGAGCCGTGAATTTTATTAGGGGAGGGATGGGTGATTCACGCAAAATGTCATACCCTTCAATCAAAATAATTCGTAGAATAGAAACACGGTACGGTTATCAACATGGACACCCTATAGCATTCTAAATTGAAGATACAGTATATTGCACAGATTGCGCTGCTTTTGGTGAAAACTATCTTTGAGTGTGGCAGTTTTTTTTCGAAAGAGAGAGACTAGTACTTTTTGCATTCACTCGCCCTTCATTTATTTCCCACGTGTGTTTGTTTAAATAAAGGCGTAGCAGCAGATTACGATGAAGCAGAACAATTCCAAATATTTTAACATCAAAATAGTGATTGAATAACATAATAATGAAACGAAACAGTAATATCCGTAAACAGAAATCACTTCAAGGGTTTGCACAACATCTGCAAGGTTGGAAAAATAAATGTACTGTTGAAAAAAATGTTGAAAAATCAGCAGATTTGCACATTAACTTAGACATGGTAGGCCTATATAAAGATGGCCATGCGGGAAATCTTCCCTTGGAATATTTTTGTTGCCTGAAATGCTAGTGTTTTTAGAAACGAGTATGGGCCTAGTAAAAGACAATGATAGTTTTGATCTCTAAGTAGGATTTTGCGTGGTGGGAGTGTCAAGTGAGGTTTGTGGTGACGACCGACTAGTCTCATTTGATCTCGCGAGACTAAAACTCGATAATTATGTGAAAACAGTTCAAACAAGGGGGTTTGCCACTATTTTCTCGTGACTCAGACTGACCGTCGAGCTTAAATATTCACAGGTTTGTTATTATTTTCATCTTGTTGGGTCACGTAATGAGCGGGTACCAGTCAGTCACGATTAGCATATACAGTACCAATATTGCCCATGTGCTTTAAGTAATTATTTCCCTATTATGTTATTCATAAAAGGGTTGAATTTATCAACGAGTATGGTGGGCGTGGTAGAGGTACGTAACACAATCACTATCATCCCATTATTCATCGGGTTGTGAAATTCTCAGACTGTACATCTACACCAAGAAATTGCACCCAATTGGTTTCAGTCATTCGATATGCCGACGAAACTGGAAATTTCCTTGACCACAGTTTCTCATCACAAGAGAAGCTCTCGACGAAGAAAACGGAAGAAATTAGTCTTTTGGTGATAGTTCTGGTGTTTTTAGAATTAAATATTAAAAAAAACCCATTTTAATTGACTTTATGTAATTCAACATTGTGAAGCCGGATATATGGGCAGGTCTAAAACATCCGTTCACTTTAAAGGAAGGACTGGTAAGAATACAAAACATAATTGTTTAAGTTTAGTAATGGAAGTTTACTGATCATGAAGCTCATATATCTAGAACCATTTCTTTCTGTCCTCTGAAATGATGTCATGTTCGCGAAAAATGGATCAGAAATCCTAAACAAATTAAAAAACAAAAAACAAACAAACAAACAAACAAACACCCCAACAAACAAACAAACAAACAGCCAATTTCGGTTGCTACAACCAATTAAGGACAATGTGTTTACTTGCTGAAAACTGTGCATGGTTTTTCATTATCTGACTCAGTGTCTTCTGACTCACACAACGATTAAGCCCAAATTTTCACAGGTTTTGTTATTTCATGTATATGGTTGATCACACAAAACATGAACACTGTCTGCGTCTATTTTTCCTCCCAGTTCTCTGTGTAATACCACGTTCTAAGTATGAAGTCATGAAAACTCTTTGTGTGAATGTTGAAGATGACACCAAACTCTCAGGGAATTTCATTTCATCACGATAAGCTCACAATCTAATAAAGCATTGTTAAAATTTGTGATCAATATCCATTTAAGAGTGGGTGCTAATATAATTTTTATAAGGAAAACGAGACTTTATTGACTATAAATGAAGACAAAAAAAAACATTAACAAAGTCGCGCGTCACTATAAAACACGATTACACAAAACATTTTGTACACGTGTAAGGCCTAGTTTTGTCATTATTGATGTACAGTCATTAAAATTATGCAGTCTTTTAAAATTATTGTAAAAATGGCATATACAGTCAACTCTCGATAACAAAAATGCTGAGACTTGCCACATGATACCTTTTTATATAATAAGAGCGCAGTTATAAGCGGTCACTAATACATAGAAAGAAAGAAATAAAAAGCAGAAATTATTTTCGGGACTTCAGAATGTACTCTTTATTAAGCAGAACCTCTTTATAACGTGCTCTTTTATTACGACAATAATTAAAAGAAACTAAACATATACAGTAATTTCTAGTAACACAAAACAGAGGCTTGCTTTAACAATTAAATTCTTGGGGGACAAATAAGTGAAAATAATATATTACCGAAGAACCCAAACCCATTATTTTAAAAATGAAACCCCACCAGGCTGGATCTATATTTAATCTTCAGTCTGAAATGCTGCCACCTTTGCGAAAACATAAGATTGTTTCCCCTCGAAGATTTTGAGTATTATTGGGTTTAGTTTCTTCAAGCATGGAATCGACTCCGAAATTTATCTCTTAAAAACCGATAACTTATATTTCTATAATGTCTTATAACAGTAGTATAAATGCAACCAAACTAAAGACATTAGACCTGACGTACATGTTTATTTGAAGGGTTTATGTATCTGTAATTATTTTCTATATCGACAATCCTGATAAAGATTATGTTATCATGCAAATAGAAAGAAAATTATATCATCTAAAAAGAACCTATCACTTTCGACAACAGCAGGGTCTTTGCATTTATCATTTGGCTGGATAAGAAGTTTGCAGTTGCTATTTTGTTTTAGAAAATAAGAAAATATTCGAATGAAAGATATATTTCTATATCTACAATTTATTTTTTCTGATAAAAAAACAACAACATGCTGTCAGTAGAAAAACAGCTGTGCAGAACAACTGTACGTGAAAATGTATTAGACCTGACATCACGAAATCATTCTTATGAAGGATTTGTGTATCACGTCTTGAGAGATAGCTCACTAGCTGTATATCTGCCTGCCCTATTTGACTGTAATTTTGATATGAAGCTGTCATTATGCATTTTGTGTACACAATTTGATCTCATCTTGGCTAGCACAGTGCTGGCAAGATGACACAAATAGCGTGTGCATATAATTCATTTCATAGATAGCCGTAATGCGTTATTATACACGGCGAAACGAATCAGTGGACATCACGCGATCTGTGTGGTTTGGGTAAAATTATAATTAGCCGTATGTATAATATGTCTAAATTTAATAAACGACAGTTGGCGTAAGTGTTGAATAAATGAAATATGGCAGATGATGTGAATGAGTATGCTGTTATCACCATGGGTGGGTATACTGATCAATGTGAACATCTCTTACACGCCATCCGCAGAGCTTCCAACCATTTTTCCTAGAAAAATTATACATTTAAATCTGCATTGGGTTTATTTGTTCCAAATTATCTGCTCTGCATGCTGCTACGATGACCAAAAAAAAAAAAAAAAGGAAACCCAACTTCATCATTGTATATCAAGTTCATCATTGAAGCGTAAGTATAGCCAACAACATTAAACTGTTCTGGCCCATGTCAACAAAAACAAAAGGTGATTATTGTGGTACAATGTTGCCCCTTGTGTACCCAAACACCCTCCATAACTTTCGGTATCCATCATAAAATCAAGAATCATCTTCATCGCTAAAACATGCAGGCAAGCAAAAAGGGAACTTTGGCGAGTCGATAAGTGGGATGGGAAGGGCGGACGAATCGACATCACACGTCCCTTTCAGCAGACAGGGCAACCCTGGAGCAAGGATGGGGTTGGAATATACAATATTAAGCTTAGGGCGACTTTATTGTAATTCCAGAAAAGCTCTTTTCATTAGAAAAACTTCTTTAAAAGGTGTGATGGACAGTAACTCCGTGTTTCGCGACAAGAATACATTGTTTCTTTTTATTGTAATATAATTGAGAAGAAAGGCCAGCTCTGGCGTGTCCGAGTCCTCATTAAGTTCTCGTATTCAGGCAAAACTTTTCAATTTTCAATTTGAAAAGCCTCCCGAGTCCACAGCCATGTAAATACACAAACAAATCACTGCTATCTGTGCAGACAGTTACGTCATTTGTAAAGGCTTAAGACGTCATAAACTTATTCTCCTCAAATGCATTTAGTTGCCAGTATATCTGACTGATTTGCCAACTGATGTAACCGTGCTACCGTTTTCTAAAGTTTTCAAATATTTTACATTTTTACAAATTTACAAATCGCAAATTATATTTATGTTTGCGTCTTCAGACACAATGTGTTAATTAGCAAAACACGAGACATCGAAAAATTGTTTTATTACACAAAGTACACAATTTGTATACCATTGGTTGTAGACCATAGCATACAATATCCATTTCATCGCATTGCCACCTACTGACAGTTAGTGAAGAAACAAGTTCAACAAAATGGATTGAGAACAGAGTCCAAACTGCTACTCGTGGTAAAAGTGGCTTACCCCCCCCCCCCCAATTGCGGTGGTGGTGAAATTGAGTAGGGAGGGAGGGGTCGGCGGAACGACTTCGATTCGAATATACATGTACTAAGATCGGTGCCTGTTTTTATATATTATAAGTTTACGTGCCTTTAACCGTTTCCCAACCACAGGTTGCGGAAGGAAATGTAATATGAATCTTGAGATCAAACCGGGAAAAAACATACACACAATATCCAGGGAAATCCTCACATGTCAAATCCTCACAAAAAGTCATGGGCCTCACCCCTATACGTCCCTGATTGTTAAAATAGGCCTAAATTCACTTCTATGTAATTTTGTTCGGCTTGGCAGTTCATTTTTGTTCACTCCCGTCGTTATTGTTCAAGACACGCTTTTGCAGTGATGGCAACTCATAATTCGATATTATGATTCATTATTAAAATATATGTACAAATACCGGCGGACCTGATCGCTAATTTGCGAGGTCTCTGTTCTGAAGGCTGGCTTGTCCACGAAACGGGCAACGGTAATTGTCGCCATCTGTATGCACATTGGCCATGTCCGCTATATTAATATTATAGTCTTTGTTCTCCAGTTGGCCTGACGCGGTGTCGTTTTTGGTAGAATGGGCCTTGGCCTAGACGAGCTGGGATAGAGACACCCGCTTGAACGACCCGCATTGCGCCTGGGCACCTAACTCAGTACACAATGAACAATCCACAAGCGAACTGCAGATCGGTTCCAGTGAACAAAAGAATTTCTCCCGGAACAAAATGATAAGCGAACACGATGGGTGCCCATGCACATTTTGTTTATCGAATTGCCTAAAATCACATGATTCAACACATTTAATCGTATGAATGAGCGAGCCTTGTATAGTCATAAATGTGTACATACAGAAGTACGCATTGAGATGTAAACATAAACAACCAAATCAATTAATTAGAATCACCAAAAGTCAACAAAACACACCGTGGTCACTGTGATACAAATACAGAACAAATTGATTAAACAGACCACTTATTGATCAATAAACCATTTATTTCAAGCAAATCATTTAAATTCAATAAATAAATAAACACATTCACAAACAAAAGCCTCTCAACTTTTCACCTTGTCACACACGTCTTAATTACCTTTATGTTTTTTCCAAAACCTATGAATTTTTTTATGCACAAATCATTTTAAAGGAAGATGCAAACAAAGCAGTACACGTTACGGACGGGATCAATATGTTTGACCAAAAAAAAAAGTCTTTGCAGAAACGAGTGACAATTGTTTCCCAACGATATGTGGTTAGGTATACAGTAGTCTCAAAAACCATGCTCAAGACTCACGCGTACTGTGATTATTATTTTTGCGCTACAATTGCCCTTTAATAACGCCGTTCTGCTGCCCCAGACTCGAATCCCCTTCCCCTCATACATACCGACCTTCAACTGTGTGTGTCAAGACCCCGGCCGTCCAGCCACTGCGAACATGTCACGTACGACCCCCGAGTCCCCCCTCACAACGTTGCATGTGTGTCACGTGGACCCGAGTTGATGTGGCTCTTCATTTGAAAAAGAAGAAGACAAAACAGGACAACCCCAACCCCAACCCCCCCCAATCCCCCAAAACAAAACAAAAAACAAACAAACAAACAAACAAACCCGCCGGAAAATGACAAAAACAACCAACGTGATAAATCTTTTGTTCTCTAAATAAATAAACATTTAAATGGTATTAACAAAACAATTTTTTTACCCCCAAAGAATAACAAAACAGCAGTAGCAGATCAGCAACATCATTGACACCCCCCAAAACTCACAAAAACAACCAAACAACCAACCAACCAACCAACCAACCAAACAAACAAACACCCCAACACCCCAACAAACAAACAAACAAACAAACAAACAGACAATCAAACACCCCAACAAACCAACAAACAAACAAACAAATATCACATGCTACCATGCAAGAGTAAGTACCCCCGGCTTTACCCAGCCGCTCTCAGCTCACGCAGGCCTCTGTGATATAATGCATCATTATTTTATAAAATCAAACGACATTGAATTCGTATGAAATTTTTAGTTCGCCAGATTCCGTACATTCAGTCGTCAATTTGTGTATACTTTGTGATTATTGAATGGCATTTTAGAGAAAAAATACTAGCATGTTGCATGGAATTCATGGAAAACGTATATTTGTCATCGAAAAAACATCTTAATTTAAACAAACAACTCCCAATTCGAACCAATGACGCATATTATTTCGAGTGTAGCAGACCCGCTCTCTGTGCGCGTCTCTCTTCATGTAATCGTGGATTGGAGCGGAGATAAAAACCACTCAATGGAAATAGCATTGACAACACACAATCTATGTACCCTTCACACGTTGCATTGAATGTGCGTGTACATTAAATCTCCAACAAAATACTGTGAACTCTTGGTCGGTTTAAAACGGCAAACACGCATAGTTCACCAGCCCTCAACCTCCCCGAACCCGAACTAAATCCACATACATACATCCAGTGACCGGTAACCCGAATTTTGCCACCAAATTCGCAATCTTTAGTCTAAATTGGGGGTAAAACGAATGCCTCTACCACGGAGCTAGGCTGTAATTTTTTTGTGTGAGTCTTACATTTGCATTGTTTCATTTACAAGGTGCATTCCGTGACGTCACGCTGTACAAACCACATGCACTCAGCCCTCGTTACTAGTAATTCACCTTCCAAATCCTCAAATGTTCGTTTCTTTCGGATTCCCAGGACGCCGCTGTTCTTTCGGATTTTTACCGTCGTTTTCACCGGATTTATAACCCCTGAAGCCAACTGAAGGCTTTTGGGGACCTGTGTTTGCTGGAAAGGGTAAGTTCTTGGCACTTATCTCTCATTTAATGGTGTCTATTTTGGGCTCAAATGAACGAATTCTTTTTGTTGTGTGTCAAGCGTCTGAGTGGGATTTTCTTACTTTGTTCAAAATGCCCCCAAATGGATCCTGTCCGCAGTGCCCACAAAATCACCGCCGTTTTCTGCTTTATCCGTTGAGATCGGTTCCACTTTGGTACACGGGAGTATTACCATAATATCAGGCAGTGTTTGGGTTTCTATGTGGGGGTGTATGACCCCATTTGGCCCCAATCTGGCGCTAATTTGAGCATTTTATTTGTACACTTTCGGTGCGAGAAATCCCCGGTTTGCAATACCATGTAACGTGTTGACTGACCGCGAGCAATATCTCGCCAAGGCCGGGTTCTTTTCCCCAAAAACTTGGGCCACTTTTCTCCCCTAAAGTCACCTTAATAGTGGGGATACCCCTCTGTGTATGTGTGATGAATGTGTGTGTGTGTAGGGTGACCGTGATTTGGGTCAGATGCGAGCGATTTTAGACCTGATTTGAGACTGAGCTACGATTGAGTGAAGCTATCGCATGGCCTGCGGCTCGTAGTGAAGCCATCATGTTACGCGCAGCTGCTAGTCGGTCCATGCATAAATTGACTCCTCATTTATCCTTTTACCTATTTATACGAAACAACAAGGGCAAACAAAAATGGTCGCTCTTTCTTATCCGGCGTTGTCGTCCGTCTTGTGATATTTTCCCCTCGAAAAAGCCTCCGATCCCAGCCGCAGCGTACGGCATCCTATCAGGTAAGTGTTACCGTGTACGTAGAGTGTAGTTAGGGGGCAATGCACTGGGTATCCCCGGCCCTTTGGACACATTTTCCTCGTCGTTTGTTTGACCTTCCGTGTGAGGCGTTTGGTGGAAAATCTCTCGTTCCTTTTTTTTTTATTGCAAAACAAGCACTTCGCCTCCATTATCCTTTTTTAAGACCCGACACGGCCAGCATATTTTCGTTGTGTTTCGTGCCAATCTCGGGGAATAATTCTTGCCAATTGCCACCGCGCAGGGCCGTGGAGTGTACCAAGCCTGTGTGTGGGTTGATTGTGGTGGATTTTCGGCCGGATTCGGTAAAAACAATCACCGGTATTTTCTTTTTCATTTCTTCCCATTAACACGGTGCCATCGTTCTAATTTATTACCGCTGTAGTTAAGATAGGAAAGGTCATTTTACTCGGGGGCGTAATAGAAATATTCATATTTTGTTCTGGCGTATCTTTCTCACTGTTTTATAATCAATTGGAAAGGGCTCAACTAGCTTGCTGTTTTCAGGATTGCAACTTAAGTGTTCTTCCCTGCTTGCAGAAAAATTGTATGGCTTTTGATTTTCTTGGAATAAAAAACCAACCCTTGTTTATTTTTAGGCCTTGAATTTTCATTCTGATAATTAGCTTGTACAATAGCTTTCACCTTTTTTCTTTACAATTTAAATGGTAACTATTTTAAAGTTTAAAACATGATAGTGATTTCCAGACTGCAGTTCCTTCTGAAACTGCAATCTTTAATTTTGTTTCCACGAAAGTTAGATTTTTCCTGACGCTGAATCCATCTGAACACTTACCATCTCAGACTTAATTAAAAAAAAAATAGTTTTCACTCATTTTAAGAGTTTGAAACATGTTTTTAAGTAGCATGTAATTTTTACAGAGTCAGTTTATAAAAAAATTGTTGTGAAACTTTTCTTTTTTTTTCCTTCACAATTTCAACACCTTTTCAAGGAATTTGTACATTATTCAATTTTAGTATTTAAAAATCTTGGAAACCTGCACGTGATGTCCTTTTTATAAATTTGTGTATAAATCCTTAAAATCTGAATTTTGTTTTATACCCCAAAAAGTGTCGTGTGTGAAGCTGGAACTAAAATTTGTTCTGAAATATTATGTGGTTTTTAATTAGAAACTTTCTTCACGGGAGAGACCGATGAAGTTCTAAACCTGAATGTTACCACTTTATGTCAAACATTACATCTTGTTGTTACTCCCCACGCCTCTGCCCTATCACCAATCCAACCAAAACCGTATGCACTTATTCCTCAATCTGTCCATGGAATAATTAAAAATCACCTGCTCTTTAAAAAATGATTTTATCAATCCATAAATAATTCAAACTATCAAGAAATCAATTCTTGTCGGAACAAACAATATTAAACTTTTTTTTCTTCTATATGATAGCTTGATTAAAATTAATATCTTGAAGAACATTCAAACTAATGCATTTTTCACAGATTTATCCATAAAACGTGTGTCAGATTTGAATGAATATTGTCTTCTCATCTTTAATTTATGAGTTAACATCAGCGTTCTTGGAAGAAAAAATAATGAATAATTGGGCTGCGTTTCATTTTTTTTGTTGCTTAGCTTTCAGACCCCTCGAGTTCATTTTCAGAAACAACAATTTTAAGCTGAACAAATTTTCTCTCAGAGAATGGGACATTTTCAAAACAACGATCTGGTCGTCATGCGTTGGCAAGACTGTATCTCGTATTTTTTCAGCGAAGTGTTCTCATGCATAAATAAATGCAATTATAGTAATTAAGCTCAGGCAGTTTGATGCATAATTGGGTAAGTGCACGTATTTGACGTGCACTTCAAACAAACATTGTATACCATGTATTGATTAATGTATTCTCCTTGCTGGTCAAAATTACAAAAACAAAGCAGGCATGAGTACAAGGTTTTAGTGAGCTCCATGTCTCCCTCTAGTAGTCGGTCCGTACCAGTAGATTTATTGCAAAGCATCAATATTATTTTCGTAAACGCTCATAATAATGTCAAACAAGCATGCAAAAGGCAAAAACATGTCATACTTTAAGTTTGAGACAAGGACTTAGATGCAATTTTCTTGTTCATCCTGTAGGGGCCTAGAGTATGTTGTTTTTAGCTTGCATCAGTTGTTGTACTCCGAAATGTAGTTGTATTTGTCTCCTACCCACATACATGTACCGCTATGTTAACAAAAAGAAATGTAATTATAATTTTGGTAATCATTGCTGTCGTACTAGGTATGTTTTCAATTTTTTCATTGGTCTACCCACACACATGTACCGCTATAGGTTTTTTGATGGCAGAGTTAATACTCAAAAGTTTTGGCATCTTGAATTGAACAACAGAGGGCGCCATTCATAGGTAGCCAATTTTGACAGCTGGGGCCTTCCAATCAGAGTGACCTAAAAGTTTTCAAACAATTCCACCACTCAAAGAATCGGATTCCAATTGTTTACAGGAACCGCCCTCTAGTTTTCCCCGGGGGTTACTGTTTTTAAAGAGAAGTGTGGGACTGAGGCGCAGATTACTGTACGTGTTGTTTTTTGTTGTATTAAAGTTCACCCTGCAAATTAAAGGGATGTCTCACAACAAGAACAATGCATGCATTCTTTCAGACTGGCTTAACGGCCTTTTATGAAACCTAGGCCTACACGTTTTAAGTGAACTAAAAGGAGAAAATTGAGTTCAAACTGATGAATGCTTTAAATTAGTTGTACAGTAGAAAAGGGCTCGGTGTAAATTTTGTTTTGGATTTGAATAAAACTTAATTTCTCTCTCTTTTGCACTCCCAACAATACACAACTGTTTGTGAGCTATGACAGAATTTCAAAGAAGTATGCAAATACTTCCAAGAATTTTGTTCAAATTGAAAGTGGGTTGAAAAAATGCACATGTTGTGATGATCAGCACTGTAGCTACTTTATCTTTAAACGTTGCACTGTTGGGTGCTATTTGAGTTACTGAATCAGATACATAATGCAGGAAGTGATCCAGATGTCAGAATCCCTCCTCTCCCCCCCCCCCCTCAAATCATATTCTGGATGTTTACTTAAAAACAAAACAAAAAACTGTTTAGCCAAACCTTGATTCTGTATAAGTAGGGAAATGTTTTGTTTTCACCATGTTCATTGTACAGTAGTTCTATTCTCTCTGAGAATGTATCATACACTTTTAAGTTTAGTAACACTGTTTCTAAATAACTAAATATTGAGTATTTACATTGTACTTCTCTGCTTGAGTTTACTTTCTCCTTTGTGTGTGTAGTTTACGAGCATGGAAATCACATTTTGCTTTTTGTATTTCAACATGATTATTAGCAAGAAAGTGTGCAACAAATTGAATAACAATATCAAGATAACCCCAACAATGAAGTGGTATTTTAAAAAAATGTGTATAACTTCCTGTTGTGGGGATTTGTCAAGGGTGAAAGTGAGTGCCTCATTGGCAAATGCATGGAACCGCATTTGGACAATGAAATCTCCCCACACATGGCAGAGAGAGCAGCCCACACAAAGCCCATGTACTGCGCACAACACCAGCAGTTGTGCAATGTATGTATAATATGTTGTTGCATGCACTTTTTTTTTTAATACAGCAATTGACAAGCGGGGATCATTGATTCTATTGGCCATGATAGGCCTGCACTGACATGGCGGAGTGTGGAGAGACACCACACCACATTGGGAGCATGGATTTGCATAATAAATATAACACTGCCCATCTGACCTGTGAACAATAATATTTCTTTTGACAGCCTGTGAGCTGTCTCTACTGCCCTTGTTTACATTTGATTGGCTACATGGCTGGTTTAGCTGTGGATAAAGCCAGGCTTGTGGGGAGTTGCTGCAGAGCTGTAAATGTTCTTTGTGTGAAATGAATACTGAGTAATAGCCGCCCGTTAGTGAACCAATAACTTACATGTATGATTCATAGCATCTTGCCTTTGTACCCTTATCTTTGTCTCCAGATACTCGGTATCCTGCCGTATGTCCCATATGTGCCATAATTTTTGTCTTGTATCGTGGTGCATCTTAGTTGGCAATTTAGTTGGTCAATTAAAAGCTCTGCAGTGAGAATATTGAACTAAAGTTTACTCCAAATCTCAAGACTTACAAAAACGCCCTAAAAAATATCCTCCAGTTACATTGTACAGCGTAGGCTTGTGTTCAACTTTGAATTTTCCACCATCTGGACAATCCCAATTAAAAAAAAAAACCCTTACTTTTTGTCGACTATCTTCTATTTGTCCTCTATTTTATATCACCACCTCTACTTGCTTCGATTTAAATAGTTCAGAAAAATCAGATCCCGATCTGCCTAGCTAGCTTTTTAGAGTTCTTAAATTTCCTTCTTGTTTGCGAGGTCAGTAACCAAACCCAGTAACGCACACCATATCTTGTAAACTTCATAGTAAAATGCACTGCAACGATAGTCACTTGCCATTGTTTTTTGGATGTTGAAATTAAAGGGATAATTATTCTTTTATTTTCTCCTCTGAAAACTGTCCTCTTACTCCTCGAACCCCCCCCCCCCCCACCAAACCCATAACTAAATGGTGTAAGTTGCTTTTCAGTGGTCTTGATGTCATCACAAATGTTACTTTAATTGTTTTGCCCCAGGCCTTAGATGTCATTTGTGCTCATAGAACACGAAGCCCTGGCCCTACATTCTCTTCAACTGTTCATCTGCATATTTAATGGAAGAGTCCCTTTTCTTGAGAAAAAATGAGCCTTGCCCAGATAAGAGTTAAATTAATTCCAGGACGAACGATTTGCATACAGTATGATTGGATTCTTGTCACTATTTTTTCCAAAGCTTACAGCATTCCATACACGTCTCATACCATTGAGGAAAAAACAAAAAATCACAGACTGAGCCATAATGTATTTGTCATGGCAGAAGGAACTTCGACCAATCACTATTGCGGGAGAAGACGTGCCCAAAAATCTGACCAAAAAAAACAACTTGGAAATCTCAGAATGAAATTCAAACAACTTCTTTGTGTATTCTTCTTGGAAGTTTTATCTGGGAGTTCTGAAAGTAAAACTTTACTCTGTAAAAACATTTTTTTTCTGAACAAGGAAATTGAAGTGGCAGAAGGATGGTTTTCTTAACACCAAAAGTACATTTTGTTTTATTGCAAAGTAAACGTTTTGAACTTGGCCAAATTTGCTCAGTTTTTAACATACAACTCATTATCATTGATCAATTGATCTCTGGACTTTTTCTGATGGTCCACCACAATCGTTGCCAAATGTAAAGTTCTTCATGCAGATGAAGAAGTGTGAGCAACCGTCACGCAAAGCGAATCTTTTGTGATGCAAAGAGTGAATTACAGGGCCCAAGTTTCATAGAGCTGCTTAAGCAGAAAATATTGCTTAACAATTGTCTGCTATTAAGCAGAAATGAGCAGGATACCAGTCAAAAATTGTACATGTGACATGGTAGTTTGGCTGGTAAACTTATTTGTGTAAGCATAATTTTGTTGTGCTTAGCTACTTTTTGTGCTTATGCAGCTCTATGAAATTGGGCTCTGGTCTTGCAGTTAAAGCTTTGTTTAAAGTAACCCATCGGGCTGGTAAACTGCGCATTTTACCTGCCCCCAGGAAGTTTTAATAGCAGCCCAGTTGACGTCATAATTTTCTTATCTTGTATTAATGGTAGTGATCACAACTGGTTTAATGGCCAAATAACACACGTTGCATTGACGCGCTCAAAAACGAATCAACACGTTTTCAAAACTTATTAAAAATTGGCAGAAATGTGATAGCATTAAACAAGTAGGTTGCACATTTTTTTTTAGTAGCACACAGTGCTAGTTGAGAAGTGGTGTTTACTAACTTGTTAATGTAGCATTTAAAAAACACCACTAGACTATTTGCAAGGTTAGTGTTAAGGGTGAGCCCTGTTAATAGTTTCACAAGGAGGGAACAGAATTTGCAATTAAATAAACACGGACAGTTGTAGTAGGAAGGTGTTCCTGGTCATGTTTGAATGAGCAAGGGAGTCGCCCTGACTGCCAGGAAGTCGATATTAATGCAAGTCCATTTTAGAAGTACAAAAATCAGCTGGATAGATTGTACCCAACTGGTAGAGGAATTTCACTTGCAATGCTGCCAATCCTTTTGGAGTTCACTGGCTCATGTACTCACGTATGTCCAGTGCATGTACAGGGACTGCACAAAATTTTAGAAGAACAGTTTAGAAGAACCGTTTTGAAAGTAAAAAAAAAAAAAAAAAACTATTAAAAAGCCATTTGCCCACAATAAACTGATTTATATTCCACACTGCTTGACTCTGGAGAATACTTTTTTTATTACTTTCCAAAGTGAACAACAATATTGTCGATCTTTTAGGACTGTGTGTTATTTTTGAACTGCGTTATGACTCAGTAATGACAAGTTAGAGGGGGAGAGGGGAGAGACGCCGAGAGTCAATGACTTTGTTAAAGTTCAACGCATTCACGATGAATAACAAACCCCAAGTCATGAACTGGAACTGACTTGCTTCGCACACACACACACACACACTCCCGACGACTTATACACTACGGTGTAATTTTATCAGGTGGTTTATAACTTTGCATTGAGGGACGCACATCCTGTTGCCTAATGGAATAATCCATCCAAGAGTCGAAATGACCTCTGATTTTGATTAAATCCATGTACAAATATCCTTCGATGACCCGAGTGGATCTCGGTATTTATCACATATTTTTTTTCCCCCGACTGCACTGACAGTCGCCATGCGCTGGCAGTTTCTTGTAAAAATTTCCCTAATGTGATTAAAACGTATCAAGCAAAGTAGAGCTGTGTGCTGTTGGGTTTGATCCGGGTAACAACTTCAGATTATAATATTTATTTGTGTATGAAAATAGGACAGGAAGAGACAGAACGTAGTGTTCCTTAATTAAATACCAACTCTTTAATTGTTGTTCTGTGCATTCATTCACTGTCAAGTCTTGTGTACCAGTACATTTTACAACACTGCACAACTTCATCATTTCTTCCATACCATTGCTAGTCGTTTTGGTGTAAAGGAGAGGGTCAACATATTGGTTTTTGTTAAAGCAATCTGGATGCTGATTTATGTAGGCACACTAATAAAGAAAGATAAAATAAAAGTCAAATGTGGAAAAAAAAAACCCAGCTGAGTACAGTGTCTACTTGCTGAGAAAACAGCGAAAACTGTACCAACCGCATCTCTGGCTGCAGCATTTGCAAGCGGACGCCAACCAATCAGAAATTTGAGAAATGATTCAAGCATGAACCGTTTTCTCAGGTTCAAATTATTTTGGGTGAAAAATTATCCAAACCACAATCACAATCAAAGGGAATCCTTCCCCCCCCCCCAATACTGAACACAAAAGAATGTCTGTGTCATTTCCTCTTTTGTACATTATTGAGCTTAATTTTTCTCCAGTTTTGTTTTTATTACTAATGGCAGGCATCATGTGTTTACGAACAAAGAACAAACTGGTTTGGTTTCATGGGACCTGAAAACTTGTGACCGCACTGGAAATAAACATGTTTCATGACAGGTACAAAAAAAACTGAGGCCGATATACAGAGGAATTGAGAATTCCGGTAGTATTGCTAATTATGGCCTACGATCCTGAGGGTAACATGTAGGATACAAACATTTTATGCTCCAGACTTGAAAAAAAAGAAAGACAAAAAAAGAAAATACTAACAGTGTCCTGCGAAAGTCTGTGGCTGTAGTTAAGTCACAGACTGAATGGTTCTTAGCCTTAAGAAATTAACAGCATCCTGTGGTTTCAACTGAACTTTTGTAAGTCAAAAATAATTACATTAGAGATTTTCTTACAATGGTACCCTGTAACCTTTAAAGTAATAGTGTGGGCTCGGTATTTCAGGCTCGGAAGGCAATGGAGGCAACTTGGCTTCAAGGCCCCTGGTTCCATTTTAGCCCGAACATCTGACGTCACACTTCGAGGCTCGTGAATAACGCCAGATACCAGCCAGACCGGATGTTGCCAAACGTACCTTTGACCTAGCATTCATTTCACACGGACACTCACAGAACAAAACAATGCTACGTGATGTATCCAATGAAATCATTGGGCCTTAAGACCAGTACCTGTCTTTATCCTTGCGGATAAAGACAGGGGACCAGTCTAGTTCCATTTGGACTTGGTGCCCCTTGAAATGTTCCAGTTACAAACCCAATTTCCCTCATCATGGAGGGGCTTTTTACTACATACTTATCAGGTAAAAAATAACTTGGTCCAGAGTGCTTTCAAACATGTCAAAATACTGGTAGTAGTACTACATGCATCAATCTGCTTGAGAGATACTTAAATATCTTAGTTACATCATGGAGGAAGAAATTTCTTCCTCCATGGTTACATTGACCATCTAAAACGCTGTCTTTTAGGATTGTGTCTTGTGTTGTTCAAGGTTTCGAGCCAGCCAACAAAAAGCCTTAATTGTAACATTAGCAAAGCCTACAGAACAAAGTGTAAACAAACAAATCAAATAAAAGATATAAACTACAAGAATCTACATGTAACATCTCTTTAAAAAAAGGGGAAACAAAATATAAAGGCTGTTGTTGTGCTTTTGGTCTTGAAAATTATTACGGTGAAAATAATCGCATTAGTAATTGACTACGTGCATAGTATGCACACTGAGCACTACATTTTAAACAGAGGTGGATTAAACCAGCAATGCAGTTTGTCTACAAGGCCGATGCATGTATGTATAATGATATCACGTATCTGTACATGTTGGGAAGAATCAAATACTGTACATAGCTATAAATTATTGATGGAGACAGTTTTGTGTTGCACTTGATGGACTCAGCGCCACAGATACGAAATAACCGAAGCGTGATAGATAGCAACTGATGCAAATTGTTGTCATGGGGTAAAATTGGCTGGGTTAGCCACACTCCCGCGCGCTTATTAGATGGTTTTTATGACCACGGAGGAAATGAGCTCAGTTTCTTTTGATGGTCAAATGCTAAAGAAAAGAAAAGGAGAAAAAAGAGGGGGATAAAAATGAAATAAAAAAAAAAATAAGTGGATGGAATGCGGTTGTGTCAGAGAGAAAACAATCTTGAGGCGATATTTAACATCCAACTTTTTTTACAAGCTTAAGATTTAAGCTCTTTTCAACACCTTTTCAAAGTTCATTAAAATAGGTGTTTAACAAATTTAAGAGAGGAAAACAAAAACCACACAAGAAGTAAGGTTTCATTATTGATTATGCAAAAAAATAGTAAGTGGCCTGACATTTCGACCCTAGCAGAGTCTTTCTCGAAAGCTATGTTTGTAGTCTTGTCATTTAGCCTTCTAGAAAGACTCTGCTAGGGTCGAAATGTCAGGCCACTAATTTTTTTTTTGCATTTATACTATAGGTCCTTTTGGTTGGTAAGCAGCTAATTCTGTTTTTCATTATTTATTATGTTTAAAAAACTTGGATGCTTTGGTTTTAAGGTTGAGTCATACTTTGGTCATCCAAAATGAATGACCATAAAAACTTACTTCGGTGAGAAGCGCTACAGCTGTTGATAATATGAACTATTTTGGGAAAAGATTCCCTTCCAAGCAATATGGTTTAGGTATTTTTTCACCCCAAAAGTCTGAATTTGAGAAACGATTCACGCATGAATCATTAACGATTCATGAATGAATCTTTTTCTCAGATTTCTGCAAATGCTGCGGCAAGAGATGCGGTTGGTACCAGCTGTCACCTTGTGAAATGGGGATGTGTTCGACATTTGCCTGAAAACACCATAATGTTTTTTTTTTGCTGTTTTCTCTACAAGTAGACACTGTATTCAGCTGACACGTTCACATGTGAATTTGATCACAAGTATCTTTCTGGACAGTTTTGCCAATAGTACATTAGCATCACAGTGAAAAAAAAAAAATCTATGATCCATTTTACCTTTAGAGTAAAAGAAAAACAAGTTTGAATGTGACTCTATATTCGACAAACAGTCCTCAGGTTCTATTACGCATGACGTGGAAAGTTGTAAAGTACATTTACCTGTTAACGTTTTACATGCACCTCATCAGCCTACATGTACGTGTACGTATTGAATGTTGTTTGTAACTTTTTGGTACTAATTGTACGTAAGAAAATGTTGTTTTTCAAAAGTTGCGCATCGCAGTGCAATTTATTTTGATGTTATGTTGAGTGGGACTATTCAACGTTCTGTAGCGGCATTTGTTTAGGCCTATTTATTTTTAAAACCCATAATGAAGACCAAAAAAAGGCAATTAGCAAGTTAATGTTAAAAATATATGTTCACGCACAAGAATTTGCTCAGACCCTGTGAAGACAGTCACTCTGCCACGTGATTCTGGGCAAACTTTTGTATGATTGTGCAATGTTCATATGTGTACAATACATGCATGTAGGCCTAGTATGTAACACGAGATGCCGAGCACTCACTGCAAAAAGAGGTACCAGTCTTCATCTGTTGCTACATGTATGGTTGCTATGCAAAGGCTTGCCCAATAGCAACAGTTTCGTCAAATGTGGGCGTTCAAATGTGACTAAACAGGCCACTTAGTGTGTCATAAATAGATCAATTCTAACTTGCAATCCATAATATGCTCACACTGTTTTTTTCTTTGAAGAAAAAGTGCAGGATTGGGAATTCTCGGAAGTTTCATTCTGAAAGTTCATTGTTCATCGATTAGTGGCCTGTCGTGGCTGAGCGGTTACAGAGCACAGGAGTCCAGCTTCGGTGTTTGTGATACTTTAAATCCATAATTGGGTTGTCCTTCGGGTGGGACATTAAGCTGTAGGTTCGTGTACTAACTGTAGGATTGGTAGTGCACGTGAAAGAACCCAGAAGACTTATCGTGGAAGAGTAGGGGTTAGTGTTGCTGGTTCACATTTTATGTAGCAAGTACCCTTGTTGACAGGTTTACTAAAGGCTTGTGAGCTACAGTGATTTAAAGTTCACTGAATACACATGTTTCATGCATCAAACCAGAAAAGTATAAAAAAATTTATACCAGAACCAATCCTGAAGAAAACTTTAGTCTAAAGTCCCTATCAGGTCTCGAATTTGGGGAAAAAATTCACAAGACTGCAAGGCTTGTAGCTCAAAACTTTTACTGGAACAGGAATTTTGTGATTAAGCAAAACCAGAATCAAAATGAGAAGAACACTATCTACACAGTTACACATTTGAGTTGTTTTTGTATCAATCACTAAGAGAAGATTTATCTCATTTTTCTTATGAATAATACTTAAATACTCAACAGAACCGAAAGATACTGTATTTATCAGTTTAACCCTTTCGTTACCGAATTGTTTGGACATAAACAACCGCTGGTGACCGCATTGTTTGACCACTCAAGCGTGAAGCATACATTCTTACACAACAGAAAGCTTTCATTCAAAGGCCATTTTTACAAACTTCATTATCTCCTTGAAGATATTGTTTTACAGCAAAATAAGTAATAAAAAAGTTCTTCCTTATTGAATTCCCTTTCATATAACCTAAAACTCATTGAGATTGGTCCAATAAATGTCAAAGTTCTTGGTCTTTCTTTCCTCAGTGCAATCTGTAATCTCAAACACTTTTTTGTACACAACCATATGGCGCTCCGTAGGTGTTTGGCTTTTCGGATCTTCCTATTCCAATTTGAAGAGATTGCATAATAGCAACCCTATTTTATTTTACCACATTGGAAAGATCCGATCTTTCTCTTTCCAATGATGGTAAGCTTGGGTATGGAGGGTGAACATGGACAAAACTACAACTTTATTACAAATGGCCTTTGTGCTCAGGCTTGAGTGCTTTTTTGTGGGCAAGCTTGGTCGACTAAAGTCGCCAATGGTAAGGAAGAGGGGGTATGAGTGCAGTCGACTAAAGTCGCCTATGGTAAGGAAAGGGTTAAAATACAGTGAGGTGTTTATTATTCAAAAACACAAGACCACCGGATTTATACGGTCCTAAGTTCACTGGCCCGACGCTAAAATCACTGGCCTAGGGCCTGCGGTCCAGTGTGGATTTTGAGCCCTGCCTATGAAGACTGTTAGTGTAAGATCGCCGCAGAAGGAATCTCCTCTATTTGAATAATGGTGTTCCTTTTGCTCTAACTACCTGGCCGTCAGACAAACAATGCGATCGTTGCATCATCAGCGCGCCAAACTGCGTCACAGTCAGTACTTGAGCAGATAAACATACTTTTTTGACAAATGTAAGCGCGAATGTTAGTAAGTATGGTTGTCTGAGAATCCTGGTACTTAATTTCTACTTTTAGCATTAGTGCGGTATGCTATTTAAATAAGCCTGATATCAACGTGTACTTGACGCAACTTGAGCCCTCCCTTGTTTCTTCGGTTGGTTGGATAGTGCGTTTAGTTGAGGATTGAAATAAATTATATTCTTCTAGAAAACAAATGTGTAATACTTTCCCTTTGAGTTTGTTGTTCCAGCCGCTTGGATGTAAGTTGTTGATGCTACTGACATTTTGTACATTGAAATGAAAATAATATTTATATCAAATTTGAGTTTCATATAAAATCTCTTCATTTTCTGAACAAAACGAGCAAAATGCTTTCACAAAGCTTTTTTTTTTTTAACGATGTGAATGTGAATGTGATTAATACAAAAGCTCTTAAAGGTAGGGTCATGGACTGTTTTTTGTCAACTTAATGCTGATAGATTGGCATAATTATCGAGAAAGATACAATAAAAATCATCTAGTGAAAGTTTCAGCTGAGTACAGTGTCTGCTTGTTGAGAAAACAGCAAACAACTTTTGTATTTTCATCAAGAATGTTGAATCCATGGATGTTTAATAGTGAGGTGACAGCGGGTACCAACAGCATCTCTGGCCGCAGCATTCGCAAACGGACACCACAGAAATGTGAATTTTAAGTCAACCCTCAGAAATCTGAGAAACGATTCATGCATTTATCGTGCCTCATACTCAAATAGTTTTGGGGTGAAAAATGTTCCAAACCATATTACTAACGATGGGAATCCGTTCTCAAAATAGCTTTATATCAACAGCTAAAGTGCTTCTTACCCGTAAAAGTAAGTTTTTATGGACATTAATTTCTGGAGTATTTACCAATCTATGACCCGACCTTTAATTCCCAAACCCTTGTTGCCTTGAAATTGTTTTTGAATGCGCACGTCCTAAGGTCTGAGTTTACAGAGAAGCCGGGGTTTGAAAAATAAACTCACTGTGTATTGTGTATGGTTTGTAACAAACAACGACCCTCATCACGCAGGCTGTGATATGGAAACCTAAACTGATCTGAAAAATGATACAAAGTAATCAACCTAAGGATTTTCTATGGGAAATCTATATAGATAACAAATTCCCCGCACGTCATGTTGTGACAAATAGCATATTGGTTTTCAACGGACACGTAAATGCCAATACTGCGTACAAAAAAAAAAGAGAAGAAATTATAGAAAAAAAAAAGTCTCTTGTCCTGAAGGTTTGCGTGTGATGGCCGCACATCCCGATTCCGTGCATTATTGGCTGAATGGTAAGGTGTGATTTGACAAAAGAAAAGACCCAGTACATGTACTACATGAAGCCCAAAAATGACAAGCCATGCGGTAAGGTACAAAACATGTAGAAACCATAGGGTTGAGGGAACACTAATGGCCCTGTTGTCTGTGAGCTTTCCAGATTGAAACTACTGTACTGTACATGTTATCTTTTTTGTTGAGCTTGTTCCTTTTTTTTTTAGTATTGTATCGAGTGCTGAACAATGGGGTCATTCAGACACAGTACTAAAGTCGGTTTTAAGGCAGTCTGAACTCATTCGGGTTCAACTTCGAGCTGTCTGAACGCAAGATAGTTTTTTATTTTTATGACTGCCCCCCCCCCCCCCCCCTGCTCGTAAGGTTAAACCGGTTTGGGTCTAACTTTAGTACTCTGTCTGAACATGGCCAATGTGTAAATTGGTGCATGAAATGCATCCGGCCTTGTGCTTAACTTAATAAAGAAAGAAAGTAAAAGTTCATTTTACTTGCCCCCACCCACGAAGCTTGTTAGCCGAAATTTTAATCATGTATCGCTAAAACTGTATCAAAATATTATTGATACAAAATATTATTGAGTGTGAAGAAATATGACCATTATTATTTAGTTGGTTGTGCATTTCTTTTGAAGCCCATACAGGGCAAGTTGAGAAGTTGTGTTTATAAGCCCATAGCAGTTTTGTTTCCAGGCTAGTGTTCAGGGCAAGCCCTCTTATACAAACAAAAAATGAAAATCCTAACACAACAGTGTACATTGTGTAGGCCCTAGTGTCTTTGGGTAGCGGATCCTGAATCCTCTGGTAATTCAACACCGAATTATTTGGACTTTGATTCCTAAAGCAGTTTTGGTTATTAATTGGGTCTATAGTCCCAAATCAGCCATTCTCGGCAATAGGATTTTGGAGGATTTTGGTGGGTCAGGGTTTTACACCATGCATGGGTCCATGTACATGTGTACGTGCAGATAAAGATCCACATGAAAAGTTGACATATTAATATGTACCCTAACTAGAGAGAAACACCACACCATGCAGTCAAGGTGAAATGTTGCCACACAATGTAGTCACTGGTGGAAACAAAAGATTGCAAGCCAGCTGGATTGAACATCTTTCCATGAGCTATTAAAAAGCATTTTTTTCCCACACTGCTGCAATTATTCTCCTTCAACCATGGAGGGAGGGATAATCAGTGGCTGTAACAAGCCTGAAGAGCTTGGGATCAAGCTTGTTTGAAAAAAGGTGCATTTATATGGCTTTAATTAACCAAATAGATGAGCTACAAAAATGTATCAGCTTGTGGCACACCGAGCTGTTAACGACCAAGGAGGAGAGTTGAAGATTCTAAATAAATGTTCACAGGTTGATTGAGTCATAGAGCTGTTCCTTGCTCTATGATTGTCCTTAGCAAGGGTATATCTTTGGTAATTTTTTCCCACAAATTCATGACCATAAAAACTTTCTTGATAAAGGGCACTGGGGAGCTGTTGATATTATGAAAACTCATTAGAAAGACCCCCTTTGAAGTGATGTAGTTTTTGAGAAAGAGGTAGTATTTCCCCCCAAAATTGAATCTGAGAAAGGCTACAGGCATGACGAAGCCTTACTCAGGCATCTGAAAGCACAGAGTTCTGTGCAATAAGGGTGTTTTTTTCATTCATTATTTTCATGCAACTTTTATGGCGAATTGAGCCCAAATTTTCACAGGTTTGCTACATGTATGTCTGGATAAAGTGAGGATTCTGGTCTTTGACAATTAACAAAAGTCTGCCATTAAAAGCAAGTTGAACTTTTGAAAAATATTCGGTGGCACAATACACGTACATCATGTGTATTGTGTGTTGGACTTACGTACGATGCAATGCTATTCAGCCTCATTAAATGTCAGAAGCAATGTACAAAAAATGTACATCATTTGGCAGCTTAAAAGTGCGTTCATAAAAGTCAGAAAATTAGAAAATACATGTAATACTAGTTATTATCTGGGAGTAGGAGGAGAGTTCAATATTTTGAATAAAATGTTTAAGGGTCAAAACATCAGGCCATAAAATTTGTGTTTGCATATTATCAGTGTTTAACCATAAATCAAAGTAATATTTTTTGTTGTCGAAGGGTGTTAGAGAGCATGCCAGTAATACATACTGTATACAGGGCTCAAATTTTAGCATCTGGACAATAAACTTCTGACTGGACAAGTCTGGTGGTCTTGAGTTTTTTCAATTAAATATAAAAATGTAAAGTGCTGCTTGTAATAGCTTTAATAAAAATAAATTAAACCCTAATTGTGTTCAAATGTTGACTTTGACTGGTCTGATAAACATCTTTTAATTCTGTAGAGTATCAAAGTATACACAACCTCCAAGCAAGACAAACCATTCTCGTAGACTGCTTGTTCTAAAATAAAAACAGTTTACATGTTGAACTGCGTAGGAGGCTTCTTTCTCACTTACATATGTATATTCTGGTGTTGTAAAAACAAATTCTGGTCTGGTGAACAATTTGAGCTACAAGCCCTGCGGTCTTGTGGAATTTTACCCCAAATTCGAGCCCCGAAGTACAGGGTAGAATTTACATGTAACAGTGAACTACTTCCAAATGTGATAATACAGAGGTAAATGAGAAAAATAGAATTGGCTGTTGCAAACTGCTTACCAACCAAAAGGACCAATATGGTATAAATGCAAAAGTAAGTTAGTGGCCTGACGTTTCGACCCGAGCAGCGACTTTCCTCGGGAAATATTGAGGTAACTAAACAAACTGTACAGTAAGAGTTGCCTCAAAGATTTGGACATTTTTTTTCTGGTGTAAATTTATCACACTACATAAGAGATATTTCCCTTCTTATGTTACACGTAGCTTATCACTTCCTCCCATTGGAGTACATGTATATTGGCGTGTTGTGACTGAGCAGTCGAGCACACCGGACGCAAGCTCTGATGCTTCTGACCAGTTTGGGTTCGAGTCCCTGTCTTGACACTTGTGTCCTTATAAGCATGACACTTTCAACCACTATTGCTTCATCGTTCGGATGAGTTTGTAAGCTTGTAAGGGTTGAGAAGCAGTTAGCTCCTGGGTGTTGTGTAGAAAAGAACCCTTACATTGTTAAGAGAAGAGGTTCGCACCGGTGTTTTCAGGTATGCTTGGCTGCAGATTGTGCCAGAGCACCAAACCATTGCATGGTGCTATGTAAATAAACCAGTCTAATATTTCAACCATAGCTCCGCATTTCTTGTAGAAAAATAATGAGCACTTTTGAGATGCCCTCGGGTGTGATAAAGCAGATTATTATTATTAATAACTAGTAAATTAATTGACACATTTTCTTGTTTCTTGCAGTATGGAGCAAGGGGAGGGATCGTCTCAGAAGAGTCCCATTGGCTCCCACGTTAGCAGCAGCTTCTTCGATAGTTCACTCCCTATCAGTGAGTACAAAGTTTGTCAAACTTTCGCCAGTTCTGTCTTGGCAAACTTCTTGAAATTATTGGAACTGTAGTTGTACACATGTATACATACAGATGTGTGTGATTTCTTATGTTTTTTTCCCGATTTCAGATTTGTTTTCAAAATCTCACTTGGTTCTTGTAATTTTCTTAAAAGCAATCACCGAAGGGAGAAAGACATATATCTGTGAGGTTCTGGTTCCAGAATAAAGCCCGGGGAACTTTGGCCAGCAAGCCATTTCCAGGGGTTTTCACTTTCATCATCCCTGATGCAATTTCTCTGTGCAATTCTCATCCCCCCATGCAAATGAAAGTATTGAAGAAGTTTGGTCTCAGCTCAAGCTCACATTCTTCTTGAGAATTAAGTATTCTCCATAATAACTGTCAAGGGTTTTCCCCTTTAAACACTTTGAATGACCGTGCATTTCTGAAGTTTTAACACTTATTGTATGTAAAAAATTGTTCA
Source organism: Pisaster brevispinus (assembly GCA_023634235.1). NCBI lineage: Eukaryota > Metazoa > Echinodermata > Asteroidea > Forcipulatida > Asteriidae > Pisaster > Pisaster brevispinus. The sequence goes on along the minus strand of JAMKCF010000006.1, from coordinate 18,580,965 downwards.
GTTAATTCCAAACCTGTATGACTCACTGTTAGAGTAGACACTTCTAGACATCATTAGGCAGTTAAATTTGTGGTCATCTTTTTTTGGGGGGACACAGTCTCGTGAGAGAGACACTAACATAATTCATAAAGCTTCTATGATGACCTCACAGGTGTCACAGATTTTTGCCGAGCATTAAATTGAAATTTGCTAGCATTTAAAACAGCTGACCTGCCAAAATGGCAGGCAGTTTTTCATTACTTGTGACTGGTTCCCGGAAGTATAAGCTTTAGAGAAATTGAGATTTTTCAGCTTGAGAGCTACATGGACATTATGGTATTGGCCAGGATGTGGAAATAGGGTGTCCAAATTTGATGTAAATTTAAAAAAGAGGGGCATCCAATGCAGATTATGGAGTTGCATGTTTGTGTGGGCAAGGCCATTTTTTTTTTTTTTTTGAAAAGGGCACTTTCATTGGAAAATCTTAAAGTCTAAGGGAATTTTTTTGAAGGAGCACCAAGGTCAAGACTTGGAACAACCAGGCCATGGCCTCCGTGTAATTCCAGGCCTACAATGCTAACTTACAATTTACTCAACATGACAGATGAAAAATGGGGTCTACATTGTGAACGTTTAGTTGGGGAGTCTGAATTGAATAACACCCAGTCTCCCCTTATTGTACGTGGTGTATGAGATGTATGAAATTGGGTTCAGGTTGCTACATGTATAAAGTTTGCAGCAGGCCTGATACTTTCAGGAGGCAGTGGAGGCAGTTGCTTCCGTTGCCCCTGGTTGTTGCCTTGGTTCCCCTTTGATATGTTCCAGTAGAAATTTACAAGGAGAAAATGCCTTCGTGCCCTTTCCCCTTTCAAAAACGCACCATTAGAGCTCGCTTATTCCTGTTTGTGATTTATCTTAAGGTTTTCGCTTTGAAGCACGTACAGTGACATGGTTCTCAGTGTAAGGTCTTGCCCTTTGCAATCTACACTGATTAAGAAAATGCCAATCTCGATTCCAACTGATGATAACAAAATACACCCAAAAGCAGAATACTTAAATTGTTGTCGTTCTTGTCTCTCACACCAGGCCAGCCGCTCTACTCGCAACCCTCTACAAGTCACCACGATTCGTTCCCCATCATATCCCATGTACCCAGTGCCTTTTCCATGTTCCCACACAACGCGTACTCCGCTGCAGCAGCTGCTGCCGCCGCCGCCGCTGCAGCACGACCTCTGGGGTCGGAGTTCGGAGGATTGGGTTCGTTGAGTTCAGAGAGTCTGAGCAGCCCTTTAAGATCGCCGACGTCTGTGGCTACGCACAGTCCGATAAGCCCATCCACAGGTGAGAGTGAACAGTCAGCATCCAGAAACAGAATCTTCAAATCATTTAGAAAAAAAAAGAGAAAAAAAAAGCTCTAAATTTGCATTCAGATGATTCATTTAGAATAAATTTATTTGCAACATCTTTCAAGGACTGACTTCAAGTCTCTTTCAGTCAAGATGCACATTCTGGGTAATTTTGAAGTTTGACTGAGAGTTTCAAATAGTTTTACACATTTTCATTTTTCACAAAAAATCCGAAAGTAGTTCAACACCTCCAGAACATTTGTATCCGAGTGTTTTTTGAAAAACATACATTTTCATGTTTTACAAACTAACAGAACTTTAACAGTTTTAAGAACTTGTATGAACTTACATGTACTTCATTGTAAAAACAGTACAGTTTTAATCCTCACCAGCCTATGGTTCAATTTTTGTAGTTTGACACAAATTTGGCAATAAAATAAAATACAAATTTAGTTAAGATTACGGAAGTACTTGTTGCTGGATTTGAAAACATTCAACCTCTGTAGATGATGCGACTTATGACATCACAAGCGAAACAGTCCACTGGATGAAAGGTCAGCAGGCAGAAACTGTACATTGGTCTGTTGAAGAAATTACCACACCTTTAGTGGGCAATAGTTTGTATTTATTTCATTTTTATGGGGGGGGGGGTGGTTCAATCTCAAATAGTATTTTAGCTGTAACTTAATGTGGTTATTCTGTGGCTGATTTACCAGGGTGTAAGAGTCGTCATAGAACTTTGCCTGCCACAAAATGACCTGGCATGTACACAGTCACACTTTTGTGTGAATAGTGTACATGTATTTTTTTTTACTATTCACTCGAAACAGTGATAACATTTACAGACCACTGAAAGTTCTCGCAGTTATTTCAAGAGAAAACTATTCTGATTGTGCTTTGTACAACGATGTATAAAATGATGATTCTGTGATACTGTGCTTGACATGCTAATAATGCTTTTGACACTAATCCATCTCTTTGTTCCTCTTCCATCAATCATCTTTATACTCCCATCTAGGGTGGTCCTTTGAGGCCAGTGCACAATTGTTTAGTCTGGCAACGCTAGGTGATTACAAACCTACTTTTGATTACATTCTAAACCCCGGGTTTCTCTTCCTCTGTTTTGCTGTTGTTGCTTAGCTGTTATTGATTTTGTTTTGTTTTTGTGTCTTCCTTTTGATTTTCTATCAAGTAGTATGTAGTAGCTGGTGTTGCTGCAGCTTTGTGGTGGTTCAGTATTATTTTAGTTAGATGCTTTGTGTATGGATGGTAGAGAAATGAGGCCGCGGTCAATAGGCGTAGAGATACTGTACAAGGGGGTAGTGGTCTGATGTGACAGCTTTGTTACATGTATCATGCATGTATTATAAGTAACCAGTACATGTTGGTGTGTCAGTTGTGAAGGGGCAATGGAAGCAGTTGCCTCCATACCCCCCCTGGTCATCATCTTGGTGCCCCTTGAAATATTCCAGTAGGGAGGTTTCAAAGAAAAATTGTTTTTTGCAAGTTTTGCCCCAAACCAGGCTTAAAAGCCACTCTTGAAAAGGAGTTTTGCTACAAGAAGAGAGAAATTTTAAGATGAAAATAATCCAGGGGAGCTGAAGGTACATGTTGGAATTGACATTCCTCTTAAAACAGTCCAGGTTGTAGGGTGGAGGGAAACACGCACTAGACAAGGAGTTCCACAGAGACGCACTAAGTGGAATTAAGTACTTTACCAAGCATAAACAGCGTTGCACTTACGACAATGAAGCATCGGGCCTTAGTGTGGGGTGGGGATGGGGATGGGGGCGGGGGCATTTAAATCAAACACCTTGACACATGTTTCCCTTCTGATCTTGGTGAAAAACTTTAGCGAGAAAAAGAGGGCGTTGTCAAAAGGGTTACATTGGGCCCCGAATTAACCCACGGCACCCACAGCAATTGCCGCGGTGCCCTGTACTTTTGCCGCGGTGCCCTTTGCAAAGCTCCAATACACATTTACATTTTTCCTCATAGAGTGCCCCTTACCAGAGTAAAATAGCTGTGCCCCTTCAAGAGTGAAGTTCAAGGCCTTGGTTATCAGATGGTATCATACATGTATGTACTGGTTCTATGTGTCATACATGTATGTACATGTATACATGTACATTGTACTTCCAGTACACTGTACAGACAGTTGTACTTCTACCATGTCTACTAGTCTATGGGTGAGGACAAACTTGGCGAACACATCAGGCTACAATGTCTCATGAATACTGTAGTGGAAAAAGTTTGCAGTTGAATATTGTCCAACCGAGCACCCCTCACAATGCACTGTATGTTTCTTGAAATACCACTTCCTGGGTAGGTTTTTTTTTTCTTCAAATTTAGTTTGAAATATTTAGGTTTCAACTTTAGGTTTGGATCATTGCTCACCGAAAACATTTGAAATCTGAGAAACGATTCCTGCATGAATCGCTTCTCAGATTTCTGAGAGTTGGTATCCGATTGTGAGTGCTGCGGCTAGAGATGCGGGCGGTACCCGCTGTCACCTCGCTAAAGGTGGATGGATTTGACGTTCTTGTGAAAATACTGTGACAGTTTTTTTGCTGTTTTCTCAGCAAGTAGACACTGTATTCAGCTGAAACTTTCACATGTGACTTTTATCGTATCTTTCTTTTTGCCTATAAATCAGCATTACGTTAACAGAGACTAATCTATGACCAGAGACTAATCTATGATCCTACCTTTAGTGGTATTTGTGCAACCTTAGTCTCTGAGTTTGTTTTTATTATTTGTTTTATTGAGAAAGGACGCTTAAATTAAACAGAAAATTGTAACACACTACTTCTCAGTGTTCACTAAACACATGGTCTATTGATTGAGATTCTGTTATTACTTCCAGTTTCCAATATTAAGAAAAGTTCAGATTTCCTCCTCCAGCATGTCCAGTAAAAAGAAGAAAAAAAAGGAGTTTGTGCAAAATTGTTTCTTGCCATAAAGCCTGTTCCATACACATGTAGACATTGTACTTCACATGAAAGTGAATACATGGTAACATTTTGTGTGACAAAAACCATCAATACACAGTTTACACACTGTTTTCTAATTGTATTCTGCAAAAAAAATAAAAAATGCACTCTTTCGCGACTCGCGTAGAACCAGACTTTAAAACTCTTGTGTACCAAAATGACCTTTAGTACATTTGAACCTTGTGGTACTTTTACATTGGCAGCCATGACATTGTAATTTTTTATAGAGACTGGCCAAGTGTGTTTGTACACATGTACATGTACACCACAAACCAGGCATGGAATTCTGCCTACTCTAGTCTGATTTCCGATTTGTTTGACCTTGGAAGAACCAGATTTTTTCATCAAATAGCCTGAAAAATCTATTAAAGCCTTCACCACATGTACTGTACAGGTCATCCCTTGTACATTGTGCTGGATAAAATACTCCTACTTTTTTTTTCCCAAGGACCAAATACATGTACCATGCCTGACTGCTTTAAAAAAAGCATGACTTCAAACACGTACTAGAACATTATCTACTGGCACACTGTAAGGCCGTTAGGGACCCATGACTTGTGTCTACATTTGATACGTGAAAATGAAACCTGGGTAAGATGTACATTATGTTTATGTCCACAGAGATCACAGATACGTAGTGGACCATGCACACAAGTAAACTACACGCCTTTTGATAGCGATGCATGTTGTTTTTGCGTAGTGTACATGTATGCCCAAGCTTTTCCACGCTTCTTTAATATTCTTTGCACTGACATCTTTAACTATGCCTGCTCATTACTGCATTATTTTGATGTGCATCTTTGTACAGTGTGTACAGTTTAGACTAGTTAGGATCGTGGTGTTTGCCAGCCAACAATTACATGGAAAGGCCGGTGCTTTTTGTGTTTCGGGAGAATCGCATCTGGTTAAAAAAGTGTTTTTTGTTTCATGTTGAATACAAAGTCTCCCAAGTAAGCATGACCGACTGGATTACAAGTCAAAGCTTCGTTCAGGGGTGACAGACTGCCACTTGTGTGATAATCACTCAAGTCAGCCAGCCAGTGGGGCCTGAAGACAGAGCTGCCAACTCTCCCTGATTCTGCAGAAAGTTCCCCCTGAAAATAAACCAATCTCTCCACGTTCTGATGAACAAATTTGGAAATCTTCCTGATTGTGGAAACTTTGTCCCTATTATGTTGAATGTATTTATCTAAATATCTCTCTGATTGCTGTACAGAATCTGATTGCAAGATGTGAATGTTGGTAGATCTGCTGAAAAAACTTTGCTTGTAGCAGAAACTTGTCAATGAAAACCCGAGTTGTTAGACCGTTAGACCTAATGTCTGTACACGTTGTTTATTTGGCTTGCCTTCTGTATCGACAATTGTCAATTCCCCAGGAAGTAACTCAGTGTAATTGTCCATTTTATGCGATTGTTTGATCTCTTGACTTCAGACTCGCAAACCTTTTTTTCCCATTTGAAGGGGAAGCACAGTCAAAACATTCCGTGGGATTTCTGATAAATGCGGAAAATCATTGGCCCTCTGAATTAAAAGTGATAGCATTTCATTTTTCCATTTTGGGTGAATCTTTGTATTAAACAAGTTGACATACATGAAGGGTGTACCCACATTGCTAGTGTGTTTTGTCTATTTGAAAATATATATATAATATATATATATAAAAATAAGTAAATAATTGAAATTACATCATGTCGAGAAAAAGGGGAACCACTTTGCAAAAATTGATTACAGATACGGAGATGAAATGTTTGCAGCTGTAAAGATTGTGAACTTTTGTCTTGTTTGCAAGATATGCTAAATACAAGTATGATATATGTTGGCGATGAAATTGTTAAAAGTAATTGTTACAATGAAATTGCTGAACAAGAAACCCCAGGTTTTCAGTCTGTTCATGATGAGTTTTTAAAGCATTGAGCTGTCCTGACAGCTCAACCAAGACTCAAGTTTGGTTTCAACGGCGATTGGTCAAACATCAAGTGTCATGTGACTGGTAGTTGTAGTTATTAGAATAAAAACCGTAAATAGTGATGAGCACAAACTGCTTCAAACTCAGTTGCAATGGGAGACTTTGGAACGCGAGGCGGCAGCAGACATACCAGGTAAATTTTCGTTGTTTATGTGGTTCTGAGCATGCACACATCACCGAGAACAATAGATCTACCTGGTAAGTCTGCTGCCACCTAGCCTCTCAAAAGTTCCCCATTGGCTAAGTGAGAGCAACGTCATATTGATATTATTCTAAACTTGAAATCGTCTCCTCTCTCTACCCTTTAAAGGTGGCAGTCCGTGGTGGCAGCAGTCCCACGGCTTGGGGGCGCTAGGCCACGATTATTACGCCCACAACCTTGGCTTGTCGTCAACCTTCGGACACGGAACCAGTGCCGATAAAGAAGCCAGTGTCGCTGGCTTTGATTCGCTGTTCAAAAGCCAAAAAAGTAAGACTTTACTTTGTGTGCATTCTTGGTGAACAGCTAGTTTTGATTGTCTTAAAAACATTTTTTTTTTATAGGCATTTTTGACCTTCATTCATGTACAGATTTTTGCAGTATTTTGTTCTCTTTCAACACTGTACACACTGTTATTTAACAAAATATTTTCAGCACTAATGGGAAAGTTGTCTCGACGGGAAATTTCACCACTTCATAGTGAAACTTTCGCCGAAACTGAGATGCCGTGTTCAGATAATTTGTGAAATAAATCTGGCTTGTTAGTGAGAAAAAACAAAAGCGTTGTGGTGCACCTGTTTGAAGCAAATAGACTGCAAGTCTCGCCGGTATTCGAGCGTTGGGACCAGTTAAAGTGTGGGAGTTTGATTCCTTCACGCGTTGAAGCCACGTACATGTACGTAGGATCAAGGAGGTCCCAAAAAAAGTACGCGCGAGACTCGCATGGTGTATATAACATGATTCATGTATGTACCATCAACTGTATGTATCTACCTACAAATGTAAATTTCCATCATTATATTGGTTGACGAAGTTATTAGCAATGCCATCACTTTGTTGACGCGACACTCCACAGTAATATAAGCCTTTTGTACGTGTCTGTATTTTGTTGAACACTTTGTTACCAGAGCAATACATGAATATGTACAATGTACAATGTACAGGTACAGTGCATAGTGCTCTCCCCATGGCAACCTCTTTGTCAGAGAATCTACACGTAGCCCAAATTCAAGGTTGCATCTGTAAGACGAAACCGTAACTGGCGTTATTCACAAACGCATTATGGCAATGTCTCTGGTGCTAAATGATGTCTTAATACAGTTTGTAAACTACGTCATGTACGTGTGCGTGGCTGCTTTGCTGCTTTGCTGCTTTGCTGCTTTGCGTGGCATTCGTAAGGTCAACTCCATGTAGTGGATACTGTGAGGGGAATGTTTAGTTTTGCAGGCAAAATTTGCCCGAGTCTTTGTTGTTACGTGTCAACATGGTCACTGTGTCAGTTAAAAAAAAAAAAAAAAGATCTTAAAAACCCCCCCCCAAAAACAGCCTTTACGTAGTAGGTGTATTTTAAGGTACATTAAATGTTACTGTCTTGTTTTGCACTGTTTGTGATTATCCAACATTATCTAATACAAAGTCCTTGACAAAGATGAACTTTTTTTTTTTTTCAACAGCTGAATCTCCTGTTTCAGGCAGCGGGGCTGTACGACGGGGCACTGGACGCCGCGGCCGGCCTCGTAAGACGGACAGACCCAACCCACTGAGGGTCCCCCTGATGACCCGGCCACCAACCATCATGCCGATGCCCAGTCATCAACCCACCCCTCTAGTTATGCCCAAAGAGGCTGTGTCTGTCATCAAAGAAGTTCCTGTGAGTAGATTGAAAAAACTGAAAACATTGATTATTGATAAATCTATTGACTATTGATTGTTTATCGGTTTTTGATCTGACTTGTTAATTTGTATAAATTGTAAATTCTTTTGAATTACATACATGTAGTTATTATAGATGTAAGTTAAATATTGATAAATTTAATGTTAATTTTTCAGGGTGGACAAAGACAAATTGAGAAAATAGAATTAGCTGTTGTAAACTGCTACCAACCAAAAGATATCCAATATGGCATAAATGCAAAAAATAGTTGGTGGCCTGACTTGTCGACCCTAGCAGAGTCTTTCTCGAAGGCTAAAAGACTCTTGCTAGTGTCGAAACGTCAGGCTACTAACTATTTGTTTTCAAAGAAAAATTTGACTCAAACAAGATTTGAACGTCTGCAACCTGCGTATTAAAACCTGCCTACCAACTGAGCTGGTGGTCCTCCTATTTTGTCAACATCTTTGTTCACCCCAAAATTGAATTAAAAATTACCCAGTCAGTATACTCTGCTTGTCTTCAGCATACTTGTCCTAAGGAGAATGCTCAGCGCTCAGAGCGCCTCCATATTTCTCCTGAAGACGAGCAGAGTATACTGCTTGAAACGTCAAGACCACACCGGCTCTTCTCCTAGCCAACACTTCTCCCAAATGAGTTCTATACACGGTTGTACCCACGAGTTGACCAGTATAGTTTTTCCTTGTTTAGAACCTTTGCAAAACTGCGTAATGGACCATACATTGTCACTATTACAGTTTTTAATAAGTCAGACTTGTGAAACAGCCAACTCAACAATGACTTAATTTTACAACATAAAACTACAAATGGAATAAATCGTTTCCACAGAACAACCCATGAAGAAGCACTTTGTTAAATTTTCCCACCCTTTTTGTCCCAGAAGTCGAGCGCTAATGTCTCCTCGCCAAGTCCCTCTCTGTCCTCACCCAAGAAGCATCCATCCAAATCTCCTTCGCCGAAGGGCGTACCATCGAACGCCCCGTCCTTCTCCGCCCTCTCTCCCAAGAAGAAGAGGAGTGCATCGTCATTGTCATCGCTAGCCAAGGATACACGGAAGCAGGGTATCAGTGACAGCAGTGAGAACGGTCTGAGCTCAGAGGACTCCGATAGCAACATGTCAGAGGTCAGTAGTGAGGATTCCGAGAGCGATTCAGAGGCAGAAAGCGATGAGGAAATTAAGCAGGCGAGTCAAGAATTCTTGTTGTTCGTTTAACTTTTTAAGAACCCTAACCACCCTCAATAATAATTAATAATTTGGGAGGCTAAAGCTGTGTTCGCATTGGATTAATTTTTTACCGAGACCTTGGTTAACATTCCAATAGGTGAAACTTACCAGCGTCCGCACTTGGATTAAGGACGTGGGTAAACTAACCAACACGACCGGTGAAACTAGCCGACTAACTTAAGATAAACACAAGAGGGCGCTATCACAGTGACCTTTGACCGCGGTGCAAGGAGTGCAACCGAGCTTCCGTGTAAACATGTGCGTGTAAATCCGGGGGACCGGATATGGCTTTTTACCGGGACAGCTTTTACCCAGATCGCGTTCGCGCTGGACTTTTCGGCTCGGTTAAACTGACCTGGTCAATTTAACCAGGCAGAAGTGGGCCGGTTAAACTACCCATTCGGGTCGGGTAAGTTACCTGGGAGGGAAACTTCCTGGGCTGTCCGCATTGGACTTAAAATGGTCAAGTTACCCATTTGCTCGGTTAGGTTACCCAACATAAGTCCAATGCGAACACGGCTTAATCATCCTTACTAGCGGCTGAGAGGCTGAATTGCGACGGATGCGGCTACAGCGTGTTCAAGCTGCAGGCATAAAAGTGCACCTTGGGCAGCCAGCCACATCAACCCATATGAACACAGAGCAAAAAGCCTGAGATCGAAAGTCTTTGGTTTTTCCAGAGGGGAAAACTGGAGTGCCCGGAGAAAAATCCTCATGGCATAGGAGAGAACCAACGTACAACTCTAAGTCACATATGGCTTTCCCGAGAACTGCACTAATAACTGATTAAGCTTTACATGGGATTAGCCACATACCGCTGTAATCAGAGTCCAGCAGTTCAGGTGTTGAGTCACCATATTATAGTGGTGGATTTGGTTTAAGAATGAGTAAAGACCCTGGAAAATGACTCTAGGGAACTGAGGTCAAAGAAGAGGGTACAGCTAATGTTCTCCCATTTTGGATAAACTGATAGCGGTTGCCAAATTATTCCTACAGGAGCATTTTCAAGGGATGCCAAAGCTAAGAACTGGGCAGTGTAGTCCAATGCTTTGGAGACCTTCAGCGCTGATGTTCAAACACCTTCTTTGTTTGAAATCGTTCATTAATCAAATAGAATCACTGGCTACCAATTATCTGGGAAGCTGTATTGTTCTAACTATATTTTCTGTGCATTGACAAACGTAGGCAAAGAAGGAATTGGAAGCCAGACAAAAGCTTCTCCTCCAGCAACAACGAAACCTACGCGAGAAGCAGCAGTCGTCGATAAACAGGAAACACAAGGTGGACTCCCACGACCACCAGCCCTCAAACGAGCGAGGCGGCGAGAAGAAGCACCATCGCCATGGGGACTACCACCACCACCACCACCACCACCACCACCACCACCATCGGAAAAGCAACCAGGAGGTCACTGACGAGCCACTGATTACCACTAACGATCTCAACATCACTACTTGCACCATTCCCACTCTAAACCCTTCTCTCGCCCCGCCTGATGACAATGATCATTACACTACTAACCTAATAGAGGAAGCGTACGAGGTGAAGGGAACTGTTCCAAAATGTGCTTTCGGTGGCTGTTTGCTTTGTGTCAGTGGTAGCTAGTGCAACGATTTGATGTTTTAGATGTCCGTAGATTGGCTGTGTAAACTGTGGCGATAAGTTTTTGCCTAAAGCTAAATTGAAACAAGCAACAACAATTCACAGAAAAAAAGTGTCCAGGATTTTATAAAACAACTTTTTCTGATAAAGAAATGAATGTACATTATCGAGTGTTATCCAAAAAAAGATATTGACAAAATAGGGAGAATGCCAACATTGGGGCTAGATAGCTCAGTTGGTAGAGCACCTTTAGTTCAAATCTCGCTCTAGTCAATTTCTCTTTGTTCAACTCCAAATTATCCGAAACTTAAAATATTTTTGTGGAATCAAATAAGGATAATCATTTTCAAATTTAGATAGCTTCCATTTTGAAGTTCCACCAACATCTCGCATAATCTTTCAACAACAATAGGTTTCCAGACCCTGTTGAATTTTTCCCTCTAAAGTAGATTGTGTAAAAAAAATTGTGGGCAGAAAAGCCATGACACACTCTTTGATCTTTTTTTTTTCCTTCAAAATTTGTTGAAAGTACAATCACCAGTTGATCTTTGTACATGGTCTTCTCTTATCATTCATGTTTTTTGTTGTTGCGCTTTTGGTAGCTGTAGTCTTGTACAAATTGGAACTGTAGAGTTTTGGTCTTTTTATCTTTTAAAAAATATTTGTTTGTGTGTGAGGGCATGAATTTTTCAGAGCGTACTGATCAAAATATCTGAGCTGTTTGTAGACGCTCTGTGTAGAGCCACCACAGTTCAAAAGAATCGTTGCATTTTTTGTTTTTTTACTGCCTGCCTCTTTAGACCATTTTCCCGTTACTTGGGATCCATTGGTGACATCTGTCTTAAAAACTCCAAACCCTGAAATAGAAAGCTGAAAATGTTATTTTGGTGTCATTTTGGAAAGAAAAGTATAGACAAGTTTTTGGAATAGATTATCTCTTCGCCTGTAAGGCAACTGACATTGTGAAGAATCTCTCTCATTCTTGAAATATGTTTGGCTTTTTGGGTCACAACATGAAAAAACATTTCGGGGACAAGATCTTTTGAGTGAAATTGATGTCTCACTGTAATTATGATTGCCCTTGGGGTGGGTGGGGGGGGGGGTGGGAGCTAATGCTAATCTACGTTTCACGTTTTACCTCTCACTGACAGTACTAAACCATCTCTAATCATTGCTAACCTCTTCATTTCATCTGAACAAATTTACTGAAATACCATTACTCATATGATTTCCTTATCATTATACAATTACTGGATGCGTATGAGTGCATTCTCGCAGAATATCAGCGCAAGGTGGAACCTGGCTATACTCTGCGACAACGCACGAACGAAATGCACTCAATGTTCGTCTTGTATAACTGCGCACACGAATCCTTGTCATTTTGAAAAATTTGTCACAATAAACACAGAATTGACGCTGAAACTCGTCCGTCCAACACTTCTAAAAAATAACCTTCAAAACAAAGCAGACGTCTCCATGCAGACTTCAACCTCGTCTCATTTTGACAAATGGGTGGGAAACATTTACTTTGGAAACACGCTCTGAAGCATCCTATAACTATCCATATAGGACTCCTATATTAAAATTTTGGAGTGTCGCAGCAGTATACATAGCAAAATAAAGGGCGACACGTGATACGTGTGTTCAACCAATCAAACGACAAGACTCTGTGTGGGCGGCCAATCAAATGACAAGGATATGTGTGGGCGGTATATACATTCTTCTATCGTAGCCCTCTAGGCATGACACATCACTGGTAATGAATAAATACGTTGAAAGATCACTTTTCATAATCTTGTTTTCGGGGTCAGTTGTCATGGCAAGTGTCATTGAAAACACTGATGTGCACTCTAAAATTGCCTCTAAGTTATATTGTACATTTACTTGATTTCTCATTTTTGGTTTACCAAGTTGAAAACAGTCACGTATTAAACGTGCACAAGAGCCCAAACTAAGCGTAAAGTGCTGTTCAGTGTTTTCTGGAAAAAAATGTGACTACCATAGTGACATGCGAACATGTTGGTTGTATGGACCTTTTTCACAAGTTGCCAATATTGAAGTCTTTTCAGTGAACATACAAAGGTTTTATACGCGTGCAATCCTGCTGTGGTGCGAGTTCAAAGTTGTGTAAGGTCTGCATGTGCAACCAATACAGTCTCGAGTCTCGTTATAACAAGATCTTATGGCGTGTCGTGGTAGAGCGGTTAAGAGCGACAAACTCAAGTTCTGGTGTTTCTGATCAGCAGAGTGTGGGTTCGAGTCCCGGGCGTGGCACTTGTATCCTTGAGCAAGACACTTGACCATATTTGCTTTACCCTTCGGATGGCACATTAAGCCCTAGGTCCCGTGTACTAGGATTGGTAGTGCACGTAAAATAACCCAGAACACTTATCTCGTGGAAGAGTAGGGGTTAACCCCGCTGTTTCTAGTTCACATAGCAAGCATCCTTGTTTGCAGGTTTCCTCAGGCTTGTGAGCTACAGTGATTAAGTTCACTAATGAGGCACCTTTGGTTTCATTACCAGAAATATATAATTATAACCGCTATGACTGGCCAAATTACCTCTTTATAGTCGGAACATTGCTATAAGAGGACAGCAAAACAAAGAAGCACAAAGCTGAAATGAGATTCGGGACTTCAGAATGTACTCTTTACAAGCAGAACCGCTTTACAACAGTGGTCTTTATAACGAGACTTGACTACTCGCTTGAACAGCACATTGACCTTCTGACTTTCCAACACATTCATTGAGGTAAACCAGACTTACCTTTTGTTTGTGTGGAGGGCCAGCCTTGCTTTAAAAAAACAAAAACAAATTTGTCTATTCGGTGGATAAAAAGGAAAAAGCTGTAACTGGGTGTTTATTGCTGCTGTTGGAAAAGAAAAGAGGCTTGTTACATATGAGACTGTTGGTAACTTTTTCCGATGTGCGCAGCTTGTTATAATGAGAGGTTATTGCTATGACAACCTGGCTTTCAAATCAACAGTGAATAAGATGGACCGTGTGTTGATTGACCTCTTCATTATAAAAGTGAATTTTCTAATCTGAAACCAGTGACGTGTCATCCCTTTTGCGTGCGGTTGTTTTCACCTGGATACAGAAACCATCATTATTTGACCTTTTCAAACGAAGCCAGACAAAGCTGGCAGATGATGTTTTGTAGTAAAAGCCCGTTCTTTTCGTTGGTTATAAAAGCAGCTGAAAAGAACCTCAGGGAACCAATAATATGTGTTTATCTGGATGTGAGTAGTCATTCAGAAAGTCCCAATGTTCTTGTGACTTGACTCTCATTTTGTGGACCAGGTCTCTTATTTTTTAAGTTGGATGTTGAATGATACATGTTAAAAAAAAATCTATATAAAAAAAGTAGCTCTAAAATGCTGTTGCACGAATGCAATTTATTAGGACTTCTGTTTCCAAAGTCTACACTAACTTCATCTCATTAAATTCTAGCCTGTTACTTAATAGCTACAAGCAAATGAGCATGACATTAACTAATGCAAATATAGCAACTCTCATTAGAAGATTTTTGTGTTCAGAGACCAGACGTGTCTTTCTTCTGACTTATTTTTGTATATATATTTTTTTATCTTGTGTCTTGCCTCATAAGCAGGGAAAGAAGAAAGATGCAGTCCCATCCGAGAAAGAACTCCATGAGCAGTTGATGAGGGAGCAGGAACAGAAGCGGCGTGCCGAGCAGCTGACCCTCCAGTTCGAGCAGCAGATCAAGGAGCAGCAACATCACCTCCGGATGCAAAAGAAGGCCCAGGCCGAGCGGGAGAAGCAGCTCCTGAACGAGAAAGTCCGCCTCGAGAAAGTCCAGACCGAGAAGAGGAGACCCGAGACCGCCGCCGCGACGGCCAAGGGGAAAGGGAGGCGGGGAAGGAAGCCCGGTGCGGGCAAGGAGGCCAAGCTGGAGGAGATGGTGGAGAAGACGCGAGGGAAGGGCAAGGGAGAGAAGAGAAGGCGACTGATGATGGAGACCTTACAGCAAGTCAATCGGGACCTACAGGTGGGTGATTTGGTTTCTTTAACCGTAACCCCCTGAAATCCTTCGATATCGTCTTTGCCAAAATGAAGGATTCAGGACTGAGGGCTTTAAAGCCCATGTCACACAAAACACTTTACAGGCATTCAGTTCTGGCAATCTCCAAGAAAAAAGAAAAAAAATCATTCACATTTCAGTTTTCACCTTATTTTCCTGGGGATAGTGAGTTACAGCTAGAAGGATGTCCCTTGCCCTGCCGAAATGTTCCTTGTGTATGCAGTGCAGTTGGTTGCCTCCAAGTTGCCTGAAAAAAATGCCGTGTGACATTTGCTTGTCACTGGGTCAGGCATTGGCAGCGAGGCTGGGCCAGGCCAGGATTCAAATTCACAGTCGGTAAACTACACCCGGACTGCTCGGCCACGACACTCCATTTCATGTGAACAACTCTTTGTTTACAACTCCCTAAAATTGGTTTTCTCAAAGGTGAACGGCACAAAAGAGCTCGAACAGAAGGCGAGGAGCGAGTCGGCATCCCCTAGTGTGGAGATTTCCCCCGCTCCGTCAGCTTCCTCCAAGTCCAACACCAGCACGCCGAACCTCGCCACGTCCAAGAAGGGGGAGGAGAGGGAGGAAGGGGAGGGGAGCGAGAAAGATGGTGACAAACTGGCCAGGGAACATCGTGACAGTGAAGGGGATATAACTGGAGGCTCGGATGACTGTCAGGATGGTAGGCCCAACATTTTTAACAAACTGTGTTTTTAAGATCGGCCTTCTATAGGTTTTTTTTTTTTTTTTTTTTTTCAAAAAAAGTTGATACTGTTTTTGTAACGAATTGCTATGGGTGTATTTATTTTTCAAGAATTTTGTATGAATAGAATTTAAAGAGACTTGATTTCATAGTTAAATAAAGTCTTCGATCAAGTTGTTTTATCACGTTCGATACGCGCGAGACCTGCACAGTCTGTTGACCCCTAGCACCAACTTCACACTTGGCGACTGCCTGCCAGGCCTACCAGTTTTTGAGTCGAATTGCATGTATAAGTGTACTTCAAACTGTTGTACCCGTGGGGGGTGGGGGGGGGGGGGGAGACGACGACATCGCCTACCAATTGGCACAACCAAGATTATTGTGATGATGACGTCAGGTGAATTTGGTTGATTCTTCATGTATTAGAGAAGACAACGCCCTCAGTTGTAGGCGAGGATATGAGACAGTTACCGACATGCCATACTTTACATGTTTCTTTGCAAGTTGCTGGCATGATACTCGTCCTACTTAGATCTGATTTTGGTGTGGTTTTTTTTGCCCTCAGAAAAATAAGCAAAACTGTTATTCATTAAACTGAACAAAGTACATGTACCCAGGGCTCAAAATTAACACTGGACTGAAGGTCCGAGGCCAGTGGTTTTTAGCGTTGGGCCAGTAAACTCATGACTGGACAAGCCCGGTGGTCTTGTGTTTTTTTTTTCAGTTGAATAACAATAGGCTCCCTCATTGTGTAATATCTCTGTGAAAAAATGTTGACTATGAGGTTGATAAATATTTTTCAATTCTGTTGAGTCTCAAAGTATGCTTACACATAAGACAAATGAGATGGATCTCTTCTTAGTGCTTGTTCAACTCATTTTTGATTCTGGTCTGGTAAAATAAATTCAGGTCTAGTAAAAATGTTGAGCTGCAAGGCCTGCGGTCTGGTGGATTTTCCCCCAAACTCGAGCCCTGTTACTATCAGCCCCTGTACTATGCCTGTGTATTCTTTTTCCAGTGTCTTCAGATTCTGCCTCGGATTTAGAAAGCGACGACGACGACGATGATGATGACGACGACGACGACGACGACGACGACCAGGACCAGAACGAGTTGGACAACTCGGAGGACACCGACACAAGCGCCATGGCCAGGGACTCCGAGGGCAGTCCCATGCCGATGAATGTCCTGCTCAAGCGTAAAGCTGACAACCAGAGCGCAATGTACCCTGGCTACCTGCGTAAGTCCGAAACCTTTCTGCAGCGTCAGGTTGGCTGGCCAATCTGGGCTCAGTTTTCATAGAGCTGCTTCAACAGAAACTATTGCTGAACAATTTCCTGCTTAGCCGAAATGAGCAGAATACCAGTCACAAATAGTATATGTGACAAGGTATTTTGGCCGGTAACCTTATTCTGGTAAGCACAGTTTTGTTGTGCTTAGCTTATTTTTGGTGCGGAAGCAGCTCTATGAAATTGGGCCCAAGTTTGCTCAGTGGTTTCTTTCCCTGCCTTTAAACCTTAAATGAAATAAACATTATTCTATCTTACAATGCAGCAGTTCAGCGAAAGCGTCTTCGAGTCACTGATGAAAAAGCCGTCCGCAGACCTCTCTCTCGGGGATGGCGTCGCCAGGTCATTATCCGCCAGCTCGGACCCGGTGACCGGGTCAAAGGTGACGTCCTGTACTACGGCCCCTGCGGGAAGAAGCTACGCACCTACCCGGAGGTCATGCGGTACATCCAGCGCCGGGGGATATCCGATGTCAGCCGCGAACACTTCAGTTTCAGCGCCAAGATTCGCATCGGGGAGTTTCTGAATCCCAAGCCAGACGGAGAGAATGTCGGGGTGAGTTTGGGGTGATGTCTGTGTGAACCTTTCAAGGCTTTGCTGTTCTCTGCCTTTGGTCCTCGGGAAATGAAATATGTATTTTCCAAAACTTTGTAAATGAGCCAGGAATATCAAGAACATTCCTGGCTCATTTACAAAGTTTTGGAAAAATACATTTCATTTTACTTTTCTGCCTTTGTGCTCACTAATCTTCCTACTGTCTGACCATTCCAGGCCTGGAATTTCATCTTTGAGAAGGCAAGGACACTTTCATTTTGCAAAGGGGGAAAGGGCACTTTCATTGGAAAATCTTAAAGTCTATTTGAAACTTTTGAAGGGGCACCAAGGCCGAGACCAGGGGCAACAGAGGCCATGGCCTCTGTGTAAGTCCAGGCCAGCACTCACTATTTCCCACTGTGGTTTTGAACAAGGGAATAAAAGGGTGGCGACGAGGTCTTTAACGGCCTAGTAAAACCAGCAGACAGTTTTTGTTCGCAGTTGTTCCATCAATGTTTCACTTTCCTCTGTCTGTGTCCCCGCAGGGCATCATCTTTGAGCGACTGACGGAGAACGAGCTCCAGCATCGCATCAATATCCTGATGGGGCGTAAGCCCCGCCCAGGTCGGCCCCTCAAGAACCCCGAGAGGAAGAGGATAGCCCAAGAGCTGGCCCGGCGTGCCGCTGAGGTCAAACATCGTAAGAAGATGGAGCATCAAGGTTAGAACAGCTCTATGTACATGTAGTTGAACTTAAAGGGAAGGTGGCATGCTCAAATAGCATGGTTTTATGGACCATATGAATATCATTAAAGGTAAAGTGGTAGACTGGTAAATACTCCCAAAATATAATGACCATAAAAAACTCTCATTTTTGAAAAGCACTGGAGCTGTTGATAGTATAAACTATTTAGAGAAAGGATTCCCTTTGAAGTATAATACGGGTGGGATAACTTTTCACCCAAGATTATTTTAAATATCAAGTAACAGACCACACGGGAAACTGACTGGGTAAATTCTAAATAGTTTGGGGTTGAACAAGGAAAAATTGACTAGAGTGGGATTTGAACCAACGACCTCTTGACTAATCTATGACTCTACCTTCAATTGATAACATTCTTGAAGAAAGCGTTGGCCATCCTTACATTTGTATTCCATCAACCCATACTCCCTAGGCCATTTTGCCTATATGTGACCTCAATCCTCCGATATCCTCCTCTCTTACGTTACTCCAAACCAAATTGTTTGAACTTGGATTAAGATTGGAATTCCCGACCCTGTGATAAGCAGTTGTCATTTGGACCTGCACCCCTCAGTCCTTCTGAATCCTTCATCTTGGCAAAGACGATACAGAAAAACATGACGATATGAAATAATCTCTTTGAACCTTTCTTCTAGTAAATACACAGGTCTTTGGAAAACCTTCAACTTTGTATATGAAACTCGTCCTTGTGTTGTGGTCAAAACAGGTTTTTTTTTCCCCGACGACTTTACTTTTTGATGTGCAAAATAATTTCCTGTCAGATATCAATCTCACATTTCTTATAAAAAGAACCGCAACTAGGAACTGTTGACACGTACGTCAATGAAATGAAACAAGGTTCGTGAAGGACTTCCTGTTTGAATTCCATGAATGATAAAATAATTTCCTTTGGGTTTTTAGTTCTGTTCGAAGGCTTCCGAAAGGAAAAGTTGAAAATAGGCTTGTGAGGGAAAATACACGATAAAACCAACCTGCGAACAATTTGAATGTTTGTTTTTGCAGTTCTAAGGAGAAAGACAAATCTAAGGTCAAAGTTTGGGAAATTCTCTCCTGCAATGCAAAGGAGAAAAAGAAAAGTGCTTGTGTAAATTATTTTAATGACTTTGGGTTGAACAAAGAAAAATGGACTAGAGCGGTACTTGAGCCTGCAACCTTCGGATTAACGTGCTGGTGCTCTGCTGACTGAGTTATTTACAATGTAGCCCTTATGATGAGTCTCCCTATTTTGTCAATGTGTTTGTGTGGGGGTGCCAGTCAGTAGCCATAAAACATGTAAATACCGTACACCCAATTTTACGATACAACCTGGGAAGTGGCAGCAGAGGGGATGCAACTTTTTATTTAAAGTAAAAAACCCTTAAGATGGGACGAATATGAAGCTGTAGGTCCTGCAAAAAGAACGTTGTATACTTAGCGTTAAAATGTTTAATGTCATAACAAGTCGTCTTTAAACCTTACTGTTTGTATTTGTGTTTTCTCGGTGAGGACTATTTTTTGTGAAAAAATATTCTGAACGTTGTGTTCTGTGTTTGGGTTTTTTTCCGCTGGTCCCAAAGCAGATATGGTGCGGAGAATTCAGGAAGCTAAGATGAGAAGGAAGTTGGAGAGGCAACAGCAGGCTCACCACGCTAGGGAGGCCAGGAGACAACAAGGTACCCCCAGATAAATAAAAAAAAAGAAAAGAAAGATTTTCTTTGATCTTGTGTGAATAGAAATGGCCAAGATGCAGGGCTTTCAAAATTGGAAAAAGAGCAATCAGACTTGCTGTTGAGTAAAAAAAAGAAAAAAGAAGAAGAAAAGTGTCCAAATCACTCACTTAGAATACTTTTTCATGAAGGAGTGCACCGGACTCCAAAGTTGTGGTGTTGTCCGACTGTGGGCTCGATTCGCGTTTGTGGCCCTTAAAGGTTGGGTCTTGGATTAGTTTTTTTTCAACAGATTGGTTATTTATAGGCAGAATTTAATAAAAGTCACATTTGAAAGTTTCAGCTGAATACAGTGTCTACTTGCTGAGAAAACAGCAAAAAAAAACACCAACGTTGAATCCATCCACGTTTAGCGAGGTGACACCGGATACCAGTCGCATCTCTGGCCGCAGCATTCGCAAACGGACACCAACCCTCAGAAATCTGCAAACTGTTTCATGCATGAATGGTTTCTCAGATTCAAATGTTTTGGGGTAACAAAGTGTCCAAACCATATTACTTTGAAGGGAATCCTTTCTCAAAACAGTTTTTATTATCGACAGCTGCTGTCACCCCCTTTGCCCTCTGCCCCTTGCCCTTTGCCCCTTGCCCTTTGCCCCAGAGGCTATCCTATCCTGAAGCCCATACGAGTTGCATTTACATGTAGCTAGTTTGTCCTTGATAATCTATGCGAGAAACGTGTAGTAATGGGACTTGCTTTTTGAATACAATCTTCAAAATCTAGGATCTTCTCTGAATGAAAAGTTTCTGTCATAAGGAATGCTTCTGAACATTTCGGGCACGTAGCAGAAACGCGTGTTTGTTACGCAATGACTCGCCAACAGGCTACGGGTTACAGTCCTGTTAATTGCAATTAAACGGTTCAGAAATGATGATCCCTAACGAATGTAAAATGCTTCATGTTTGGGTCAACTTTTCTCGCCAGCTTTCCATGCTGCCGAGGAGAAGCGTCGCGCCAAAGAGCATCGTCTCTACCTCAAGCAGCAGCAGAAACACAACAGGATGGAGCAGCTGCGGATGGAGCGCGAGATGAGAGCCCATCAGATGGTAGAGGTAACCAGTTTGTCCTCATATACCCCCCCTTCCTTCCCTCCGTCACCCCTCTGCACTCCTTCCTCTTCAGTTGTTCCCACTCCACCCCATTGAACGTTTCACCTCAATCCTAATACTAAAGTCAGTGGTAGAGATAAACTTTGACAGAGTCACCGTGGGCGGTTATCTTGTAGACCCCCTTGCTAATGACTTTTCACCTGTCATGTGTCATTTTTAGTCCAAATTCGGTCCGTTCATAATACAGTGCGTCTAATAGTAATACTCCCGGAGAGGCCATTTTTGTTTTTGACATTTGGAAAAGCCAACCTCCAAGTTGTGTAAAAGTCTGTTCAATTTTTTTAGTATTCACCTCTGAAGAAAATTTGAAGTTTGTTTTTTGTTTCAAAGTACTCTCTTTCGGTGCCATGGGTGTGTGTTGGAATCATGATTATCACTAAATTTGTGGGAGGCCATGAAACGCTTTTTCTTTAGTACGAAATGCATTTCAACCGACCTCTAGGTGGGGAATTCTGGGTGGGCAAACTGTATTGTGAATCCACCATGGTGTTGCCAGTTGGAAGTGCCTTATGCACACTTGTGTTCAATTTGACACTAAGGTTGTGGCAAGGGGGTCCTTATGAATGATTGCCCATTTTAAAAAGCTTCAAGAGGATATAAAAAAAACCCACAAAAAAACACAACAGACGGAGCTCAGTGTTGTTTAATGATTTGTATCACAAATGTTCTACGGGGACTTTGCTGAAACTGAAGTCAACCCCCAGTCACAGTCCTTAACTCCACTGTCTACTCAACCTTTCGGCAAGCACTCAGTTTACAAAGGCTTCCCGTCTTGCGTGAAAAGGCAGCTATTCTCATATTTGGAGAAAACGGTTATTGGTCGTTTTGTAAATGTCCCTAACCTCTTTTACATTCACTGCTAAATTCCTAATCTACTGTTCTCTTGTGTATTTTGTCCCAGCGTGTATCCTTTTGAAATTTGAATTCACACCGTTTTTTGTTTTCTGCCCACTTCTCCTATTTGAAAATTTTGTAATAATTGGTTTAGTTCCCATGTCTGTTTCCGAATCTGCCTTCTTATATTTTTTTTTCCTCAGAATTTGTTGGTCTAAAATCCATATTCTCTATGTGTTTGTCACTTGTTTTTTCCCCTCCTCTTTCTAAATCGAGCAGACATCCTTTTTTTTATCACAAGAATAGAGAAAGAAACATCCTCTCCCAAACATTTGTAAAAAAAAACCAAAAAAAAAAAAACCAGGTGACAAATTTACGGCAAATCTTAGAGACCAAATTACGGTATCCGACACAAATGTGTGATTGTCATTGCAGTGAGAAAACAAAAAGTCGAATTTCAGCCTCTTTTACAAACTGCGAGTACACATTTTTGACACAGCGGCCATTTTGGATTTCTGAAACACGAGTTGATAAGAATTGCCCATGTCCTTCCTTAGACTGGTGCTATTCATGTTCCGCAACTGTAATCTCAGTGTTGTCTGAAGACAAAAGATGGCCGTGGTGCTAAAAGACCATTGTAATGCCAATACTTGGGAAACCTACATGTATACCCCCCTCACAAAACCCCAAAAGTTGGACTTCAGATATTTTCAACAAAACACAAAATGTAAAAGTGTACAAGTATTATTTAAGAACTAACGATGTTTTACCTCCGCCGCAAGAACTTGGTTTTTATCAAAACACCCTGACGTCCTTGGCAGTGATTGGAGGCGTCGCGTTGGACAATGTTGTTGATATTGTTTGTTATCTGAATCTTTTCAGATGCAAGCTTCTTCAGAACAAACTCTCTTCCAGGTATGATGCCATTCTCTTGCACTGAACTCTCTTTTGGGACACGAGGGAACCATTTCCCCTCAAAAGACTTTCCTCCAAACTTGTTGTAAATCAAAACGATATCAAACATTCCCCCGTTGTCCTAATTAACGTGCTGGTGCATGAGATTAAGAATTCTCTGTCATCCAATTTTAAAAACGACTGAAAAAAACAAACAAACCCAAACCCTCTCTAACCCTACATTTAAAAAATTAATTTTTAGCAAAATAGATAACTCACTTACTTCTCTTCGTCCACAGTGGGACACAAGCCGCAAGATATTGCATTCCTACTACCAATGCCCTTGTAGACTCTACTTTATACAAATTGATAGTCACAAATGTTTTGTTGAGTACCAGAAGCTGTTAATCAGTTATGATATGATTGGATGAATGTTTGATAGCTCGACTCCGATTTAAACCACAATGCATGACTAGCGACAAAGTAACACCACAGGATTCCAAGTTGAGAGTACCTTCCCTTCCTTCTAGGAGAAACAAACAAAGAATCCAAAAAGAGAAGACAAGAATTAAAAAGAAGTTAAAGTACAAAATCTTGACTGCTCCCAATGTTGTTTTGGCATTGTAATGCTTGTAAATGGATTGTTGACAATATTTGTGGTACAGCACTGTGACGTGATCACACACTCAAAGTTGTATCGATGGAAACATTATGGGCCGGTTGTTTCTTTTCTTTGCTTCTTGTGATGTTGTGTTGTTTGTTGTCTCATCCTTCAGACAGGGCGTGTCCAGTCACTTTAAAAAAACAAAAACAAACAAACAAACAAAAAAGATTGTCAGTTGTTTCTCTGTACAGAGAATTTTTTGTTGCTGTTGGCGGTGTAAGAGTCTGTCGTGTTGATGTCGGTGTTTGCTGTTGCTATTTGGAAAAACCAAAAACTTGTTGCATTGTACTGTTTCTACAGACTTTTGTGACAATGTTTTCTTTTCTGAGGTAAAAAATCTAGTATCTAGTACTGCTCCAAAAGTAGGATTTGAAACTGCATGTGGTGGGGAAAAAGAAACTGAAAACAACAATTTGCGGTAACACTAAGTAAATAACTCTATAAAGGTTCTGGAGACAAATACAAACGCAAACAAATAAAATAAATACAAAAATCCAAAGCTGGGAGTCGAACATTTCTGAATTCAGTTTCAAAAAGACCTTTTCATCGCTATTTTTATTTAGTCAAACATGTTAAACCCCTCCCATCCTTTTCTCTCTGGTTAATACATGTAATGGATTGTGAATTAAACTCATTGTGAGCAGGTTAAAGGTGAAGATGGAGGGTACATTGGGGGTGGGGGGTGGGTGGGTGGTTGATAATTGCCAATAAAGAGGCAGGTTGATTGAGAGAGTCAGGGTGGCTGAGGGTCAGTTTGCTGTGAAGTTTAGGGTGGGGGGGGGGGTCGGGGTGGGGGAGGGGTCGATGCAATCATGTGTGGAAACAGGCATTGGATTAAGTTTGTCCCCTGTGCACCACTTGATGCCTCACTGAAAAGGATCCTCTTGTGGACCTAATCTGTGGACATAGGTTGTGTATTATGCAGCTCTGCAGCTCTTCAGGTCTGCAGTCCTGCAGCTCTGCAGCTCTGCAGCCCTTCAGCTCAAGGATTCTCTGACTCGTGATAATCTTGCTCTTACGTTTCTCTGTCAATGCTGATTGTGTACACACCTCTGAAATACTCCTCGATCTTCCGTGTCGCAGAAATACACGTATTTACACAGGTGTGTGATTTCCCAGGCTGTTTTCTGATTTCAGAATTTGTCTCAAAATCTCCTTGGGCCTTCACATTTTCCCGAAATAAGTAAGGCAACCTCCGAAGGGAGAAAGAAATAGCCAATATTGTGCAGAACTTGTAGTTTTGTATTTCTGGTGATGCACAGAGTCGGTAAACCTTCTGAATTGTAACATCTGGGAGGTTCTGGGGCTAGAATAAGGGGGAAATTAATCCACCAAACTTTCACATACTTCAATTCCCACCTCTGTTGTAAATTCTACCTTTAGCGGTCAGCGGAAATTTTAGCACAACAAAAAACACACCTAAAAAGGAGCTAAGGAACACCATTGAAGGAAGTGACTGGAAATGCTCTTCATCCTCATATCTCGCCTGTAGTTTCATGCACCATTTTGACTTGTTTGTCTTTTGTCCCTTTTTTTTGTATGTCTAGAAATGCTGCCTCGAAATTGCTTCATCTCTGTTTCATTTTTTTTTTTTACTTTGTACTGCTTAACAACATGCTTTGTTTTCTTTTGTCATTTTGAAATACTTTTTTTTATAGTGTGGTTTTTAATCATTTTAGGCTTGATGATACACATGTACACGGTAATCTTTTGTCCAGCTCGTTCATTTTCGTGTGTTCTCTGCATTTTTTATTTGCAAATGATTGTAGTCATAAAACTTGGGCTCCCCAAGTGAATTTTGTTGTTGTTTATGTCTTAGGACTGAAGTACTGTACATGGCATATTACAATGTTGACTAAACTATTCCAAATACCTTGATCAACATCTGGATTTTCTTTAATCGAAAGATAATGTAACCAAGACTGGTAATATCTTAAAAGTTAAAATCTCTGTTGCCTTGAAAACACACCAACACCGTCAAGTAATGACAAACAAACAACAAATAATTTGAGGCAAAACAAACAGCCCAACGAAGAGATAAAAATGAAAAGATTTAGGGTTGAACAAAGAAAAATTTACTTGAGCAGGATTTGAACCAACAACCTCCGGATTAACGTGCTGGTGCTCTACCAACTGAGTAATCTAGTCGTATGCCAGAGGTCATTGGTTCAAATCCTGCTCTACTAAATTGTTCTTTGTTCAACTCAAAATCATTCAAAATATACCCAGTCAGTTCCCCTTGTGGTTTATTACTTGAAAAATGAAAAGAAATACACAAATCTTGATTAAAAAAACCACTATTTATGCATGAATTCACCATTTAGATAAGCTGCATATAAAAAATCAATTGATTTTACATTGGAAGAGTTAGAGGGAATTGAAAAATTTAAACTAATCATGAAATGATTATTAAGTGTCGGTCTGTACAGTCATGGGGAATTATTGTAGTGGGAACCGTCAACTGCATGTAGCAGGAACTTTGTTACTCCTGATATTTAACTGTTTACCGGATGATACATCACTGGTTTCTTCCAATGAACACGGTCCATCCCCTATTCAATTGTATAACCATTTACAACTCCAATAACCATTTACCACCCGGAGAAATGATTACAGCGTTAACCAGTTTTATCAACTAGGTTTAGTTGTGATAACCGATTAGACTGGTTCCTGTTTTGCATGCACAGGAACGTAGAAAAAGAAAAGATGCCGAAAGCAAGTCCAAAACGGTGGAAGCCTTCAAGCGCGCCAAGGTTTGTGTTGAGTTCCCAAAGAAGCACACACCATCTCATTCCATTGTTTCCCTTTGGGTTGTTGAGTCCGTAACCAGTCTCTCTCCCCTCTCGGTGACGGTTGCTATGGGTGACGGTATTTCTGAAGGAATTTCCAGATTAGTTTAAAAGTTTAGCATTTTAAAGTGGTTGCAGTTCTTTCTCACCAGTGTTTGAGTGCGGTTCACATTTTTGCTGTGTTGAACACTATTTTGTGGTTTTATATATATTTCCAAGGTAGTGGTTTAGTTCTTTTTTTGTGGGGGTCTTTATGGAGTTTAAGGTTTAATAGCCGCCAGTTGTCTTAGTTACTGTTGCTTTCAAGTCAACAACTATCCCCTTTTTTAAGGGACAACATTTTCCTTCAGAAACTTAACAAATTATTCTTGGGTTCAATTGTATTTGTTCACATAAAATAGCTGTTTTGGGGTTTTTTTCTTCTTCAAATGTTGCTTGCAGTTCGTCGAGACAGAATTTAGTTAGCCACTAACATTTTTTTTATTCAAAACTTTGGCACTTGAACTTTAAGAATTTTGCTGGAAAATTCGAAGTCCATTCTAAACAATGACACTTGTTAGTCTTAGCTTTGTGGTTCCTTTACTTCGTTGGTAAAAACATTTACACTATAAAAATACTAAGTGTTTCAGTTACAAATACGGCATGATGTGCAGAAAAAAAACAACCTGACACCTTTGGAACAAATGTATATGTTTACTGCTGGTTTTGTGTTGTGTATATTTTGTATTACTTTGCTCAGCTATGCCGATTCGCTTGCTTGTTTATTATTATTTTTTTTCTCTTCAAATTAATCCTTTCCTCTCTTTGTTTTGAAAAACTGATCCTGTTTATTTCCTCTTTGTAAAAGTCACTTTACTGAGCGATTCGTTTTGTTGTTGTTAATACTTGATAACATTTCACTGCGTGTTTTATCCCGACAAAGAAATACCGCAAAAAAACAAAACCCCAATGACTTTCTCTGCTTTTACTGTTTTAAAGTTAGCCAAAGAGCTATGATGTGTCACTTCTTTTTATGACATGTTGTGACGTCAGTAAAACACAGGGTTTTGTCATTAAAGGGTAGCATTTTCAAATACATTGGACGCGATAGCTTGTGATAAAACACATGAACCTTGATCCAATGCAGTCGCCATCATTGAAATACTGTTGTTTTAAAAATTTCTCGGAAGTCCTGGGCCAAATTTCAAAGTGCTGTTAATCATAACCAAAAGAAAGATGTACATTATTTCAGTGAGAAACCCAACCAGACATGAAATGGTACTTTGCCTGGTAGCCTACTCTGGCTGGTAACCTAGAAATGGTTTGGCTGTTCATCTACTTGAGTAGGTCCTGTGTGTTGTGTAAAGCTCAAAAAAGAACCCAGTTACACTTATCACTAAGAGAAGGAGTTTGCCCCTGTGTCTCTGGCAGTGGCTGCAGCACCTTGTAAACCATTAGGTGCTACATAAATGGGTCTCATAATTAAAAAAAACTTCACAAACCTGTCATAAAAAAAGTAATGATAAGTGCTTTGAGATGCCTGTATATAAAGTGCTATATAAAAACCAGTTATTATTAACAGCAATGAAATGGGCCAGGGGACCAGCAATGGTACACAACACCGTCGTCTTGATAGGTTCATCTGTCGACTAAAGCCCTCCTCACACTACACACATTTTCCTGAGAAAAACCGTGGGGAAAAAAAAAATCATTGGTTGGCATTTTAACACTCTAATTTCTAACCCTGTGAAATTCCTGCGAAATTCCTGGGGAATTTTGCCTAGGAAAACGTAACACACGTGAGTCTGGTCCACGTGCAGTAACCCTGGTTTGCTGAAGTATACATGCTTCCCAGGGAAATAGTGGCAAGTGTGAACTAAAATAAGGATAGGAGGTGGGTTTTCAATTCCCCGGGAATTGCCTGGGGTTTTGTATTCCTGGGAGGAATCTGCTGAGTGGTGTGAAAAGGGCTGAAATACCCAGCGCACAAGGGCCAAACTCAGGGCTACAGCGTATAAACAAAAACAACTTGCATGAGGAAGATCTGAGCACACTTTATCACACCAGAACTTACTAGAATAATTTGGTAGAGTTAGAAATGTCGACTAATGAAACTGCAAATTTGGTTAATTTAAAAAAATTGATGTAGTTTTTTAAAAGCAGCAAGGCGAGTCGTTTTACATTTGTGTGGGTGGATGAAACACTGTTTCAGACGGTGACTAGGTCATGTAAAGCTCGTCAAAAGTCACAAAAATATCGTTGCAGATTTTGTGATAACTACAATCTGTGAAGCACCCCTCTTAGATAATGCACGTAGCGTAACTCAAAAACCTGATACCCAACCCTTCACCACACGTGAAGCCACAAACCGTTCAACCGTTACTCGTCGTAGATGAGACTATAAGTATTGAGCAGAGAAAGGGCTGTGAATTTGGCCCTCTATCATCAGTTATTCACGTTGAAAATGACGTTGATTGTGTGAAACCACCTGGTAGAGTGGAGGACCGGGTTCCTTTTGTTCAACTCTCTTGGTATGCTTTTTTCTTGTGACAGGAGCGAGAGATGAGGCGGCAGCATGCTGTTCTACTTAAGCATCAGGTGTGTACAGACATGGTCAAGAGTTGCTGTTGATAAACAAAAATATAGATTAGATTCAATCTGAAAGCTAAACCGATTGTAAAGTCCGTACGAGCACCAGTCTTGTACTCCAGAGACACTTTTACCACTGAAATTTCGGTCATGGATACACTTACTTACAATAAAAGAAAGTCCAGACTTTAATCTAAATTCAGGCTTTTCTATATCT
The DNA here is from genome assembly GCA_023634235.1 of Pisaster brevispinus. NCBI lineage: Eukaryota > Metazoa > Echinodermata > Asteroidea > Forcipulatida > Asteriidae > Pisaster > Pisaster brevispinus. The sequence goes on along the minus strand of JAMKCF010000006.1, from coordinate 18,551,877 downwards.
GCCTGGTGAAAATAAAAATGCAGCGGGCCTAATTTTCTCCAGATAAAAACTAAATCCTGCTCTCTAATGTTGAAGATGCTTATTCCAAATTCTCCTTGGAATCTAGAAATCCAGGGCCCAATTTGATAGAACTGCTTTTAAAAGCACAAAAACAAACATTGCTAAGCACAACAAAATTATGCTTACCAGAATAAGGTTACCAGCCAAAATAACATGTCACATGTAAAACCTGTGACTGGTATCCTGCTTATTTTTCACTTAGCAAAAAGTTGTGAAGCACAACTCCTGCTTAAGCAGCTCTATGAAATTGGGCTTGGGGGTTATCTTCGGGTAGAAATACCATCATTTCAGTATACAACCCAAGGTCTGGATCCAATTTTCAGACCCCCTGAATATTGTACATTTCATCAATAATAACAAATCGGGTGTATTTGTTTTTGTTCTTTCAGGAACGTGAGCGTCGCAAGCACATGCTTATAATGGTAAGAAGTCATGGACTTGATACTGTTGTTTTACTAATGGCCCTGGGGCCGATTTCACAAAGAGATAAGATTGATCTTAACTGCCAATTGATCTTAGTTGCTAAGCAAAGTGTGATGTCACACTACCAATCACTATGGTAATACTGACAACTCATCTTAAGATGAATCTTATCTCTTTGTGAAATTGATCCCTGGCTCCGTAAGGAATGTACTATAATCACCATGGTTACCTTTATGAGGATAAGGAAGAACCCTCAAAACCTACACCTTTGAACTGATGTCTCCACCATGTTGTTCTGTGATTCATGACCTCACTTTCTTTGGTGATGAATTTTGATGAGTACCATTATGCTCACCTGTTTTGTTGGTGCCTGACTTCTCAATGATGGTCCCATCTTGGCTAACCTTGCTTTCTTTTCCTGATGACTTCCTCTATGTAGGAGCGTGAACGACGGAAACAGCATATGATGCTAGTAAGAGCTCTGGAAGCTCGGAAGAAACACGAGGTAAGATCCTGCAGAGACGGTAGACACTAAGGTCAATTTCACTAAGCACCTAGGCCGGATCCGCATTAATGGGTTCGGCGGCGGCTACGGCTAACTTGATGAAAGGGCATATGCTTAAACTGCCAGCGGCCATAGCTGTAGCCAAAGTCGTTTCGTTCCGACTTGGCCTGAGTTTCATCTGAAGACGAGGTGGCAGTATCAGCATGGAGATTGATTGTATTGTGACATCACACTTTGCTCGGCAAGTTAGAATGATTCATAGGCTAAGGGGCCATTCAGAGTAACCAATGTTTGAAAATTGTAATCATTTTTAAATTTTGTTTTGACCCACCCACCCCAATTTTTCAATTTGTTAAGTATTGACGGACTATTTAATGTACCCTATACACCCAAGAACAAAGTAATGCCTCAAATGAAGCAGATATTTTAGATCACCTTCATGTGGGTGTCCAAGCTGAGTTTCAGTGACCAAATAAATTATTAATGGCGAAAAAAAAAGGTTGTATTTTGATAGAAAATAATCTCGCATGGGTTACCAGAAAAGTTTTTTTTTAATCCCAAAGTGAATTGGTTAACATCAAGTGCGATATTTTTTCATGGAATCCAGACAGAGAATTGTTTTAATTGTTTATAAAATCTTTTCATAGGAAAAAGAGCGCATGAAGAACGAGAAAAAGGTTGAGAAGAAAGTGAAGAAAGATCGCAAGGTGCAGCAACGTCTCCTGGAAATGCAAATGACCAAAGAGCTGAAGAAGCCTGTGGAGGACATGAAACTCGGCCAAGAAGCCAAGGTATGTATGGTGTCATCAACCTTGACCTTTGGAAACCCAAGTGTTTCTGTATAGTTTATAGTCATACACTAAAACATGGCTGATTTTTGAGAAGTATTTCCAATGAAAGTAGCTGGGAAAACGACTAAGAAAACACTAAGGTATATTTTGTTTCAGAAACGTAGGGAGTATGTTGAACTTTGGACGTCCCACATGGAATATTGTGTACAAAGTCTATGGGAGATGTTAAGTACAGGGACAAAAGACATATTTGTCACTCAGTGACGCTCAAGGCGCTTCAACATTTAGTATTTTCCTGCAAGGTATTTGGGGGCTACGTTTGAAGTATGAGACCTATACTCCTTTACATAGCACCATGTATTGGTTTACAAGGTGCTGTGGTGCAATATGCTGCCAATCAAACCAGGAACACCGGGGCGGACCCCCCTTCTCTTTTTCAATAAGTGCACTGGGGTTCTTTCAGGCATGCAACTCTTCCGCGTTTCCGCGGATTTCCGCGTTTTTTTTAAATGATCAGCGCTAAAAAAAAAAAAAAAGAACAAAAAAAGATTTATTTATTTTTTTTGGCGATTTTTTTTTAAAAGCCTTATATATGCTTGGCAACAACAATGTACAACCACAATAATGTGAAATAAGCCTAGTACATGCTAAGAATGCACCTAAGAGCATAATAAACCTCAACATTTTCTAGGGTACCATTGTGGATCTCATGTCCCTTGGCGTTTTGGCTGCCTCGCTCCGCGCTTGCGTTGTGCCTTTGAAAATTTCCTCTTTTTTTTTCATCGGGCAGTTGCATGCCTGTCTTTGTGTCCAAACCTGTAGTGTCAGAGATGCACAGAGTCTGTAAAGCCTCCTGAATTGAAACATTTGGTAGGTTCCGGGGGTCTAGAATTAGGGGCAACCCAGGACGGCAAGTCATTTTTCAGGTTTTTTCCACATTATTCAAATCTCGTCCTTGCACCATACTATGTTCATACTGGTGACTGTCATTGTATGTAAATTTAACCATGGTCGATTGAAACATTTGATTTCAGGCTCTGCCAAACTTGGAGCGACTTGACGGGCTGAAGCTTCCAGGCCAGGCCTTCGCAGATATCCTGATGACTCTGGAATTCCTCCACACTTTTGCAGATGCACTTGGTCTTGGTAAGATTTGAGTGTTCATTCAGTTGTATTGGATTTGTCGTGACCACCATGAAATAAATATCTTTAATTCGGTATGGTTAATGCATGTGCACAACATTGGTAAGATTGAAATAAACTTAGATGTTCACAAATTTGCAAATATATAAGGCCGAATCCGAATAAGTGGCTACAGCTGCAGCTACGGCTGTTGCTAAGGATGTCCTATACTTCAACACAGGATGACGCGGCTATCCTGCTGTAGTCATAGCTGTAGCCGCCAATTGGGACACGGCCTTGTATGTATAAAGGTGGTCATGGTGGAAAGCTTTCCTGGATAAATTTTTTGCCTGAACTGCTATAGTCTTTGAGAAATGAGTTAAACATTTTAGTTTTGACCTCGCGAGTCTGATACGTGAGGTTTGAAAACAGTGATTGGGTTTTTCACTATTTTTTCTTGAGACTCGGATGAGCTTTTGTTATTTCATGTTTATGTTGGGTCACATAAAGTGTGGATACTGATCTTTGACAATTATCAGTGCTGGCAGCGTGCCTTCAAAACAACTGGTATAGTGTCGATTTGGACGGTGCCCTGATGCCAATGCAATGCATCTTATTCATGTGGCCTCGTGAGGCAACAGGAATAAAAGACCATGGTATTTGAACACTCAAGTTTTTTTGAAACGGTTTTCCCTCCCAAATTACCTGAGACAATAGAAGTTAACAGAGTGCTTCTAATTGAATTTGTGCTAAGTGATGTTTGAAGCGTCCCTACAGCCCTATTTAAACCTTAACTTCATCAGCAGTCCAGCATGCTCCTGAAGACGAGTAGAGTATACTGTTTAAAACGTTGAGACCCCACCGGTTCTTCTCAGATCCAACACTCCTCTCAAAAGAGTTTCATACATGGCCGACCCGCAAGTTGACTGCGATAGTATTTCTTATGAATTGATGCTCTTTTTTTTTACAGCAAAATTTTCTGTTAATTGTAATGAACGGAAATACTTTTTCGGAAGACGTTGATAGTTTTTATTTTGGTTGCTCTGCAGACAAAGAAGATGATATACCGGCCATGAAGACATTACAAGCTGGTCTGCTTGATGAGACGGAGTACATCGGGGAGGTCATAGCATTAGCAATCCTGCTTCTTGCCCTGGCCCTGGAGGATCCTGGCATACCAGACAATCATCCAGAGGTAGATAAAAGTGGGGGTTGGAGTACAACCTTTATATGAAAACTGTCGATGGACCTCAGGCATGAATGTGGTTCTGATTCCATCTTCAAACCCTCCAACATGGCACCTCTTTGATCTCGACGGTCCCGCGTTAAGTTGTCTGTACATGCTTCCAAGCATTTTCCTTGGGTTAAGAGGGTCCGTTGTGCACTTTCTCAACATTTTTCTTATTGTAGGAAATGTGAGAAATGTAGGACTTGATCTTAACTTGGCCTAATTTGTTGAGATGAGAGCAGGGCTCGATCTCACAAAGCAATAAGATTCATCTTAAGATGAGTTGTCAGTATTACCAACGTGCTTTGTATTGTGACACCTGATTGCGCTATGGATGTTTTGGTAGAAGTCCCTTGTGGCTGTTCGGGGCCTAAGTTCATAGAGCTGCTTAACCGGAAAAAAGCAGCTAAGCCCAACAGGATTATGCTTACCAGATTAAGGTTACCAGCCAAATTACCATTTCACATGTACCATCATGATTGGCAGCATATTGCGCCACGGCACCTTGTAAACCATTACACGGTGCTATGTAAAGGAGTAGGTCTCATACTTCAAACATAGCCCCCAAATACCTTGCAGGAAACATACTGAATGTTGAAGCGCCTTGAGCGTCACTGAGTGACGGATACGAGCGCTATATAAGGAGCCATTATTATCCCGCTCATTTTTGCATAGCAGAAAATTTTTATGCAACATTTTCTGTTCTATTAAAATCAGGCCCTGGTCTCTAAAGGGTATGCGAGACTGTGACGCCTGTTCCATAACCCTGATGCTCTTGTTTCTTTCAATGACAGAAATCTCCGTGGGGACAGTCAGTTGAAGACATCGATATCACAGAGGAGAACCTGTCCGAGATGTTACGATATTACATCGTTGGTGTGAACGGGACAGATGACAAGGTGAGTGGGATCTGGTGGCAAATTCTTCAGTCTCTGTTACTTCCCTAAAACGCTTGACAAATCTTTATCTGTCTTTTTCACTCTGTGCCTTTCCACTGTTTGTACAAAAATCAAGGACAAGCATGTTCTTAGCTTGTCTAATATCATCTACACTAATAAAAGACAGGTTCACTGAATTGTGCCACCTCAAGAAAAAGTGATGGTCGAATAACCGACTGTCCTCTTGCTAAGTCAATACGGCACACAAGCGCGCATCCGCTTTACGCACAAGGGTTTTGGCTACTTCCCGCTTCAAAGGAAGCCGCCAACAAGCTCTCACAACACAAATTTGTGCCAATGACTTCATTAGAATTTAAATATAAAGGAATTTGGGGACCGAGGAACAAACTAACTCATTCATAAAAACCGTACAACTTGTTTGTGTTTCAGATAAGTGAAATTCTGAGCACCTGCCCCTTCAAGGCCCTCAGTGCCGTCCAGAAGGTGTCCGTCTTTGCATTCCTGGTCAACCAGCTCGTCTGCAGCCGTCCCGTCATCCAGCAGATAGAGGGCGGTATTGAAAAAGTGACCAACTTGAGACGAGACAAGTGGATCGTCGAAGGCAAGATGAGAAAGTGAGTGTACAATTTGGAAACAGAGAAACGACTCTTGATCAGAAGTGCTGTAAACAATCAACATATTCTTGTCAAATACTTCCTTCTACAAATCCCAATGTGTCTAATGTTTGAACAGAATTCATGTGGTACATCACTGTGTTCAAACATTTTTTACAGCATTATTTGGAGTCGCATCAATGACAAATTTTGTACCAGAATTTAGGATCTAAATTTTTACGAAAAGTAATGTCGTATCAGAATTGGAGGCTAGAAAAAAATCGTGACTGTCATTTTGTGGTATCAAGCTGCAACTGGGATATTAAAGGTGACAACTTTTTCTCCATTTCCTTAACAGACTTCGCACTTTACGGGCCAAGAAGTTCGGCAAGAAGGACATCCCAAAACAGGAGCCAGGAGCCAACCCATCCAGCCTGAACGGCACCCCTGAGAAGCAGAAGAAGGTGGGAGATGATGATGATGACGATGATAAGGATGATGACGATGATGACATGAGTGGCGGGGAGGAGGTCGGAGGTGCCGGGACGGAGGAGGAGCAGGCAGATGTCGAAGAAGAGGTGGAAGTTGAATCTGCAAATCAGGGATTGGAGGAGATTGAGAGGAAGATCGAGAAACTCGGCAAAGTAAGTTCGTGGAAGGCCAGATTATCTGTGCATTGTTTTTTTTCCTTCTTGTCATCCTGAGGTAATGCATAAAAGTTTATTTTCCAGCTTGAGGTGCTGTCTTACTAAAACAGAAAATCTCACAACAATTTGTTGTCCTCAACCATTAATGTAAAGGGCATTGATACGTTATTGTAAAATGCGCTATATAAGAACTAGTTATTATTATTATTATTACTATTATTATTATTATTCATTTTACTTTATACGCTGCCACATTAATAGTTTGAGGTTTGTGACTGTAAAGGACTGGCTGTAGCGTTCTATTTTTAATCCTAGTCTATCCTGGAAAGTATGTTGACGTTTGCTTCTTTTACAGGTCGACTTATAGTTTAGGTTGGAATTGGTGGAAAAGCTTCAATGGTTAATTGGAAGTCACATATTCCATAACCATTAAGGAAAATAAAAGTAGATGCACAACGCTATTTTGTTTATGTGAACGGTCCAATCGAGCATTTTATCAGTCCTATTAAACATCATTTACAATGAATTTCCTATGAGCTTCTGGTAATCGTTGGAGCCAAACTGTATGAAGTGGGCGTGGCTCAAAGTGCAATTACGGCTTACTTAGAAAAGTGGGGAGAGGTGCTGACGTGCAACGTTTTTTGCATACAGCATCTCATGTGCGAGAAACATTTTTTATTACAAAATCTTGTATGAGGTACAATGTTTTCGCTCTGACATGATGATTTTAAAAGTGTTTTGACACTGTCATCTCCTACAAAACTTCACTTAAAGGCAAAGTATACCGTTGGGTTTTGGAACCGTTTGATTGTTTGAATTCTATATACAGTGCTTAATACACAGCGATGTAAGGGTCAAAACAAATTATATATAAATGTAGATATGTACAATAAAACTTATTGTGACAATTTCATTTCATAAGGTGGTAGCGTATTTGAGATATCTCCGAAAATCTGGAGCGGTTATGTCCACTGAGGAAGAACAATCCGTAATTGGAAAACACAATCTGAGAAGCGTCTCATGTCAGTTTTGAAATTTTGTTGAGGCCCTTTTTCTACAAACCACATTCCTTAGAAGGGAATCGTCTCTCAAAATATTATACATTATCAACAGCCAAAGTGCTTCTTACTAAGTAAGTTTTTACGATCGTTAATTGTTGGAGTAAATGCCAAAGGTATTATATGTACCCTGCCTTCAAACACTGTTTTCTGTCCCATATCATCCACAGCAACACGGTCAGTTCCGACACAAGATCTTTGATGCATCCCATTCCCTTCGTGCCATTGCGTTTGGCCAAGACAGATATCGTCGTCGCTACTGGGTTTTACCCCATGCCGGTGGCCTCCTCGTGGAGGGTCTCGAGAGCGCCGAACCAAATCAATTTACTGTCGACAAGAACGCTAAGAAGGAGATAGTGACTCCCGTTGAAAACAAAATGGACACCTGTGATGAAGAAGCGTGTGTTAAAAAAGAAGAAGAAGAAGAGGAGAACAAGGAAGGGAAGGTGGAGGAGAACAGCGAGGGGAACGAGGAGGAGACTCAGGATGTGAGCCCCAAGGCCGAGGGGGAAGTGGACAATGAAACCAAAGAGCTACCGATGGATACCTCATGTAATGCAATGTCCCAAGACACCGCCAAATCGGAGACGGAGAGCTCGTCAATGTCTTGCAGCGAGACGACGTCCGTTGTCAATCCGCTAGAAGAGGATAACAAGATGGAGGTCGCCGAGCCGCAATCAGACACTGCCTTTGAGGAGAAGACGGACACGGAGGATAAAAGGACAGAGGAGGTTGTGCCCCAGGTGAACGGGGACATTACTCTGAATGGGACGCTAGAGGAGGAGGAGGAGGACCCTAGGGAGAGTATGACCCCACTCAATCTGTCAATGGTCAACAAGACCGTTCAGGGTGACGCTGAGAAGCCGGAATCCAGTGGCAGAAGCACCGACAATACCCAGGAAGTGCCGCAAGTGGACTCCTCAAAAAGGACTCTCATACCCAAGGCAGAGCCTTCAGAAAACTCCGATACGAGCACCCTAGATCAGGAATCACTGACCAAGAAGAGCACTGCTAAGCTTGGATTCCTGAGCATCGACAGCATGCTCCAGCGGCCGGACAAACCGTCGGTGTCGTCCCCAAGCCGCTTTCCGCCCCCTCCCATCACGTCCTCAAGTACAACGCCCCCGTCTCTCCCCGGGGATTCCAAACTCAACGGTACCCTGGGGTCCTGGTTCAGCATCTTGCCTCGTATGCCTTGTGATGACACCTCGCTCCTCAGCAGCCCCACCAAAAAGGAAGAGGAGGAATCCTCCAACGATAACTCTTTCACTGATCAGTTCAAGCAGGCCGCTTCCATGCCGACCGCGTTTGGACTCTCGCCGTACGGGATCTACCACGTACCCTTTCCCATCATGCACGTCGGTCAGATGAACTCCTTCATGGGAGCCTACGCATTCCCGGGCGTGGCCCCGATCCCTCTCCAAACCCTCCACATGAACCAGATGGACCAGGCCTCCAACGGCAACCCTCTTCTGCCCCTGGGGAATGCCATCAAAATCAAGACGGAGCAGGAGGAAGAAGACGAGGATGAAGAGGCGGACTTGAAAGCCATCGCTAATATGCAAGCTCTCTTGGACCAGATGGAGAAAGCGCAGCAAGAGCCCATACCAGACGGTGAGTCTTTGCATGATAAACTCGTATCTGCCTAACTATGGGATTCCCGTAGAACACACAAACGCTGTTAGCGCCTAACGACGGGAAAAGCCGTAGATGAACAAGATGTTAGTGTCTTTCTTTGTACTCTAACTACTAGTGATATGAGATGGGAAACATGGCAAAAAAAAACCCCACATTAAAGAGAATGAGGTGCTCTTGCCAATGGTATGCAGTTTGTTGGGGTGTGTGTGTGTGTTCGTAAGGCAGTGAATAATGAATGTTTATTGTAATGCAGTTATAAGCGCTACATGGGCTTAGGCAGGAACAGTGTTTTTCCTACTGTGACCAGTCGGGTAGATATTGGTTAATATTTCCCCACCCTGCAAAAATACTGAGGCTGTAATGTGAAATAATCACGGACCCTTTTTTCAATATTAATATTATTTACTTTATAGTTGGATTCGTTATTGTTTACTGTGAATGAGCCATTTGTGAGTTAGATTTGAGTAATGTCTGGTACAATGACTTGCTTAATCACAAGTTTCTGCTTAAGTTTGAATTCCTCAGACTATGGAGACAGTTGCTGTGCCACATGGTTCGGTGCAAGCTTTTTGCATAGTTACGTAAGAGACAGCGAACACCCAAACACAGTTCTGAATGAATGTATATGGCACAATGGTACCAGAGTTTGCTCGTCTGGAGGTCGCTATACAAAAGCTTGCCCCGAACCATTTGACATAGGAACTTGTCTCTATAGTCTGAGGAATTCAAATTTTAGCAGTAACTTGTATCCAAGCCAGTGCCCCAATAGGCAGCTACGGCTATGGCTGGATGGTCGTGTCATCATGGGTTGAAGTATAGGATACCCTTAGCAACACCCATAGCAACAGCTGTAGCTGTAGCCACAGCCGCCATTTTGGAAACAGCCAACCTCGCAAATGGTTGAATGGGATTGCGACAAAGCTGGCAGCAGCAGGATAGAGGTCTTTGAAATGATTTCAAACCTTTGACACCATTGATGCGCAAAATTAAAAAGTTTGGTTTACTGATCTATTGGACAGCGTTTGGGAAATTACTTGTAAATAAGAGCTGCTGCTAGTGAAAAAGAATGATCAAAAGTTGTGGTTGAAAAAGGACTTTGGTCTTTCATACTTCAGGCATGTGATTTCTCAGAATTTTCCCTGATTTCAGGATTTTTTTTCGTCAAAATCTCCTCGAGCCTTTAAGTTTTCTAAAAGCAACTACCAAAGGGAGAAAAAAAAAGTCCACATTGTGTCCAAACCTGTAGTTTTGTGTTTCTGGTTTCTGGAATCTGTAAAGCTCCTGAATTGTAACATCTGGGAGGCACTGGGTCTTGGATGATGGAGGGCTCAGGCCGCTAGCCAAAATTTCAGGAATGTTCTTATTTGCCAAATCTCATCCTTGATACTTCAGAAAGGAATAAAAAAATCGAAAAAAGAATAAGTTAGGATTGAATTCCTAACATTGTTTAATGTCTTTCGATCAGATCTACAGCAGGGCTGGTGGCAGATCTGCGATCCTAATATGTTGCGTCTGGTCACGAGGGGGCTCCACATGCGCGGAATTCGAGAGAGAATGCTGCAGAAGAGTTTCCAGAAGTACAACGACTTCTCCCTCAAGGTTTGTTCCAAGGGAATCAAAAAAGGTGAGTTAAAAAAAAAGATAACATGAACATATTATAGCAGAAAATTTGTCTTATAGCAGATGTAACCTTCCTGTTAGGCTACCACAAATTGTTTTGACATAAACAACCGCTGGCACTGAATCATGTGACCACTAAAGCGACAACAGCACCATGGTTCTCCCGATGCACAAGTTAGCGTTATTGGGCAGATACGTGCACATTGCGTGCCGATACAAGAACATTTCGGCCGATACAAAAAAAAAAAATATATAAAAAATCGAGAGAAAACCGTAAATTATGCTCCAGATTGCACAGTAGGGCTTTTAAAACCAAGATAAACACCAAGTAGAAAACATTCCGAAGACGTTGTTTCAAAATAGTGTGCTTCGGCCAAACATCAAACAATTTGGGTCCAGAATGCCCCACAGTTTTGAAAAAACTTGGGGAGAACCCTGAGCATGTATGTTCAGGGACCAAGTTTACAAACTCTATTGTCACCCCCCCCCAGGTTTTTATTTTATAGCGAAAAACATGAAAACTTACTTACTTATAAAAAATTCAAAGCAAAGAGATCGGTCAGTAAATAGTCAGGTTCTCGAACTAGCTTTCCTCAGTACATGTTTGGGCATTTGGGATCTTTTCACCTCCTTTAAGAAAGGATTGCGTGATAGCAACCTGGTGTTCTTTTATCACCATTGGAAAGATTAGGGCCCAATGGGAGACTTTGGAACGCTGGTGGCAGCAGACTTACCGGGTAAATTTCCATTGTTTATGTAGTTCTGAGCATGCGCACATTACCGAGAAAAAAATGCTGCCACCTAGCGCCCCAAAAGTCCCCCATAGCACGGCGCTGCTTATTGAAGTATTCTGCGCTTATGGCACCCTGTAAAGTGCGGGGTGTAAACGCAGAATTCCACGGTAAGCAAAGCCAGGAAATTGGGCTCTTATCTTGTTCTATCCAACCATTGTAAGCTTGGCTATAAAGAGTAAACATGGACAGAATAACAGTAGTACAGCCTTTGTGCTCAGGCTTGTGTGTACTTTTGTGTGCAATCTTGGTTGAGTAAAGTTGCCTTTATGGTAGGGAAAGGGTAAGAAACAAAGAAAGGAACCAGGCAATATGGCTGGTACCCTTTGTACTCTCGCCACTCGCTGCTTTATGAAACGTGTCCCTTTCTGTTAACGCTTCACTTCGGTATTGAACAAACTTTACCGTGCCTCTGTGCGGTATTGTTTTTGGGAGGAATTGTCGGAAAATGTTTTTGTTGATGAGAATATTGTTGTCACACCAACCTTGACTAAATAATGCCATGACAACAAAGTTTCTCATAGAAACCATTATGATTTATTTTTTTCTTTTAAGAAAATACGAGATTCCTTCAGTATGAGTTGCAAAACCTTATTTTACTTCATTTTCCTTCGATACAGATGTTTTAATCAACGAAATCGATAAGAAGACCAACTTTACAGACAACAATAGCATTCCACGTATTCCGCCTCCCACCTATGAGGAGAATGCTGATTGGCTGAAGGAGGTGACGTTTGCGTCCAACAAGGGGATAGTTGAAGCGGTGGAGTCCATGGAAGAGCGTGTCTTCTCTGCGAGCATGCAAGTCAAGGTAACTGCCTGAGGGATTGGTCTGTGTCTCGCTTCTCTGTCTTTCCAACAATTGTTAAGTCGCATCTCTCTTGCAATTCAAGATGTTGTTGACCCACGGTTATTTCAGTATTCAGTTCCTGGACTTGTTTTTGCTACCGAGTTTGACTTTGGGCGGCATGATTTCTTCCCCCAAATTCTAAATGACAGCAGCAGGTGTCAGGTTTAAGCGATTAAGAGCTCTGGACTCAAGCTATGGTGTTTCTGATTGGCAGAGTGTGGGTTCGAGTCCCGGTCTTGGCACTTATGTCCTTGAGCAAGATACTTAACATGTACCATAATTGCTCTGCCCTTCGGATTGGACATTAAGCCGTAGGTCCCGTGTACAAGGATTGGTGGCGTCATAATAGAACCTAGAACCTTTTACGTGGAAGAGTAAGGGGTTCACTTTGGTGTTTCTGGTTCACATAGCAAGCACTCTTGTTAACAGGTTCCCTCAGGCTTGAAGCTACAGTGATTAAGTTCACTTATGAGGCATTTGGCTCTTGTTATTAGAGATGGGATGGGGATATATAGCTGTTTTGGTGAAGTGAAAGTTCCTTGAAAATCCAGTCCAATGCCACATAGAAGCTAGTCAAGTTCATACAATACACAGGAATGTCTTGCTAAAATAAAACGACATCAATTGACTCCGTCGGACTTGTCCTCGAACGGAGACAGATTGAAGTGTTCGTGCCGTGGACAGTAGTTTATAACGGCATCTGTTGTTCTCATTTGGGCAGGGCTGGGTGCTACCGGAGAAAGTGTCCATCGATCCCAACTTGGAATCGTGGCAGCTCACTGAGACCTCCGGAGTGGACCCCATAGGCATTGCAATCAAGAGACTCTTGGCCCTGGAGAAGTCGGTAGAAAGACGTTACTTGAAACCACCTCTCAGCAAAACGTAAGTAACATTAAGTGCGTTGAGGGCGCCCTTTATGCTTTGCAATGATCCCTGATTAAAAAAAAAGGAGTGGCTTCGACGGAACCATTTGGTCAGAGGCCAGTTTGGTAAAGTTGATTAGTAGGAAAATTGCTTCGCACAGATAAACTCCGTTAAGCAAAAACCTAGCAGGGAACCACTCACAACCAACCTTCATTACATAGATTTTTCGGCTGGTAGGCTGTTTTTGCTATTAAGCAGATTTCTCATGCAAAGCAACTTTCTGTGCTCCACAACTGCACAAAATTGGGCGCTGATAAGTTTTGAATTCTATGAGGGATGAAAATAGAAAAATGTACCAGAGCGGGATTTGAACCTGTGACCTCTGGGTTGATGTTGCTTGTGCTTTACCCCCTGAGCTAACTAGCCCTAATGTTGGCGGGCTCCATATTTTGTCAATATCTTTCTTCGGGCAGTTTTTAGTGATGGAGAATCACAAAACAAGATAAAGATCAAACCCTTCCCTTGGTTTTGCCAGAGTGAGACGGAATCAGTACTGCACAGCCAAACTAGCCATGCTACACTACAGTAGGTCCAGGCATACAAATCACAATACGATTCAAAAGCTAAATAATGCTAAATAAAAGATTCAGTTTGCCTATGAAAGGTCTCTCTCAAAAAAATAGTGTTGAGGGTTTCGATGTTTCTACACCAATAAATTCTACTGAAGCATTGCTCTAGCAATGCAAAGGTCGTGGGTTCGAATCCCACCCGAGTGATTTGCCTGTGGACTTCTTTTCACAGAACTCGGTGAAAAGTACTGAGTATACAGTGCTTAATACACATCGGTGTAAGGGTAAAAAAAAAAAAAAAAAAATTATATTCTTTATACATGATGCAAAATTAACATCTACTCAATCGTTGCGGTGCCAGCTGCTAAGGATTTGAAGTGCGTCTAGCCACTGGGGCTAGCTCAGTGGGTCTAGTGGTAAGACATCTGCTCTAGCAATGCAAAGGTCGTGGGTTCGAATTCTACCCGAGTGGTTTGCCGGTGGATTTGTTTTCACAGAACTCTGGAAAGTACTGAGTATACAGTGCTTAATGCACATCAGTGTAAGGAGGGGCGGGGGGGAACCAAACTTTATGGCCCCTGAAGCAATTGCTCTAATTTGAAACCAAGTGCTCCCAATGCTCCATGTAACATACTGCCATGCTTACATGAACTGTCATTCAGCCATGAGACCAAACCAACACATTTTTTAGATTTGCAATCCTTAGATTTCCTGAAAAGGGTATCAAAGTAGATTTCAATTCAAATATATTTTAAACCGCATGGGAGATTGTTTTGAGACTGCAATTCTTTGTTAAATTTAAAAACTGTTGATTTCATTTATGATATGTGTACATCTGTTGATATTTTCTATCATTTCGAGATTTCTATGTCAATTTTCTTACATTTGATTTCTTTCTGCTTCATCGCCAAGCTTTGCTTTACTAATTGATTATTTTAGTTATTATTGCATTTTGGTGATGGTTTTTTTTTTTTAGGGGGGTTTGCTTTTTCTAGCATGTTGGTTGTGCTTGTTTTTTTTTGGTGCTCATCTTTTATTTGTAGTTTGTTGCTTCGTGTAAAGATTATTGTAAACAATTGCACAATTATCATAAAAACCCTTGTATTAGAAGTATCATTCTTTTTGTAAGGTTGATGACCACGCTTCACCACTCACCTTGAAAAGATTTCAGCTGGAATTGTATTTTTTATCTTTATGACTGTTTAAAAAAAAAAAAAAAAAAAAATTGCAGTGGGTCGCCTTAGGAAAGACCAATCTGTAAAGCTTTTTTCTCGTAAAAAAAAAATCCCATTACAAATGGGACTGTTACCTTGCTGAGTTTGTGTGTGGCCTTCATAATGCACCGTTGCAATGTGACTTTGGGCACAGGCATTCCTTATCTGCATAACCCTAGAGCTAAAGCTAGTAGGCACCATGCTGATGGGGCCTGCACTAGATTTGTATTTTAAGGGTAGGTTTATAGAATGATTTTTCGTCAACGTAAAGCTGATTTATTGGCCAGACTGTCAAAAAAAGATACAATAAAAGTCACATGTGAAAGTTTAGGCTGAATGCAGTGTCTACTTGCTGAGAAAACATCAACAAACTGTCACAGTATTTTCACAAGAACGTCAAATCCATCCACAAGAAGCGAGGTGACAGCGGGTACCAACCACAACACTAAGAAATCTGAGAAACCATTCATGCATGAATTGTTCTCAGATTCAAACGTTTTCATTGATTTCTAATCAACGGGGGGCTCTTCATACGAAATAATTTCACAGGACGCTTACTACCATTACCATCTTTACAACAAGTTTGGATAGAAATTTCACATTAATTTTTTGGGGACCATTACCTAAGTATGACCCTATCGTTCACAGTCCGCTGGCCAAGTTCTATCTCAAAACACTTGAGAAATTGTAAACATGTGCTCTGAGTGGTCCTGCTCGCTAGTGAACTGTTGAAAAGCCTCCCTATTTAACATGAAATATTGACGAGTGAATACCAGCTGATGGGCTGACAAAACAACAAGCTAAATTGTTCCGCTGGCCAGTCGTCAAACCGTGGTTTGATTTCCTGACTTTCCACCAAGTTGAGTTTATGTTGAAGGCACAATGTGAACCACTCGAAGTCGGACATCTTTTTGTTGGTGTTAGAGTGCACTTTTGTAGTGGAGAAAATGTAGTGCAGATATTTATACTACAAACTTGCCATCGACTTCAAGTCATTGGTACCCTGTGTTGAAGAACAAGTCGCCTCGCTCAACCGTAAATAACCCAAGACGGCGTCACCCGTTGATGGTTAAACGAAAGATAAATTGTAGTATTGGAAAGTTGTTCTTTGTTATTTGAATTCTACTCAGTTTTCCCCTGTCCCTTGTCAAACTTCATTGCTTCAACATAACCTTTGGTCATCATGCTAACTCATGTTATAACACTCAAGTTGTCATCCTGTGATTAAGATTTGGCACTGGATTTATGCTAAATGATGGACACGCCCCTAAATTACGGCAAACAAAAATTTAATATTAAAAATTAGTTACATCACAGCAATTAGTTCTGATGGCACCTCCTTGGTGGGAAAAAGAGAATACTTATTGCATGAATTTTGTTCATTCTGACTTTAATGTTTTCTTTTCTTTACTTTATATATATATAATAAACCACAAGGGAAACTGACTGGGAAATTTTATTTAATTAGTTTGGGTTTGAACAAAGAAAAATTGACTGGAGCGGGACTTGAACCAACGACCTCCGGATTAACGTACCGGCGCTCTACCAACTGAGCTATCCAGCCCTATGTTAACAGTCTCCCTATTAGTCAATATCTTTGTTCGGGAGTGCCAGTCAGAAGCCATACAACCGTTAACTGCCGTGTAGCCAGGGATCACACCCACGTTTACGATTCAACCTGGGAAGCGGCAGCCACGGGATCACCTAATATATATATATATATTTATGTATTAAATTTATTTATTTGTTTGTTTTTATTATATAGTTTATACGAATATTTTCTTTGTTTATTTGCTTGTGTTTTGGGTGAAGGTTTCATTGGTTTGAGTGTGCAAGGTCTTCTTTTTTTTTGGGGGGGGATGGGAAGTTAACCAGACAACATTTTATTGGTAAAACTAAGAATACTGTCACTTTATAGTTAAAACATTTTGACAAATATATTTAACATGTTAATTTGTTTAATTAGTTTTTCTTAATTTTTGTTTTTGTTTTATGTTGTAAATTGTTCTGATGGGGGTCTGAGGTAACTGTAAACGCTTGGTGCATCTTGAGCAATTCAGCTGTGACCTGCTCTGAGCTTAATACTGCAATCACCAATCCAATGTTGGCTCTTAATATTTCACCTGCTGTTGACCACGTGTCTGAAGTTTTTGAATTCCTACCTTCAAGGCTGTAACTCTTAACACATTTAATTAAAACAAATTAAACCTCACTGTTTTTCTGCTAACGAAGGTAATTTGAAAGGGGCGGGGCACAGCTAACAACTTCTGGACTTGGCTGCCTTCCTTTTGAACTTTTTGATGTAATTGTCAGCAGTTCTGTACAGTTCTGGCCCATTCTTTGTTTCGCTTTTCACAGTGAAAATGCAATAAAACTTGCCAGCCAGGGACAGACAGAGTCTGATGGCGGATTGTCCAGGTAGGTTGCCATAGAAACGAGCACCTACAAACACGCAGGAGCAGTGGTGTAGTCAGGACTTCAATTAAGGGGGGCGGGGTTAGGATTGGGTGGGGGTAGGAGAGAGGTTAAGGGAGGAAAAGTGGGAGGGTTGAACACTCAATTTAAATGTTTGGCACTTTGTCAGTATAAAAACTTTTTTTTTTTTTAATCGAGAATTTACTTCAAGTAAACTCAGGGAGGGGTGCCGTTCAGTTTTATTACATGTTAGATTAGTAATAACAATTAATAATAATTTGAGTCACATTTCTCATATCAAGATATCTATTGCAGCTGTATCAGGCTGCTATTCGGAGTTCAGATTGTCCATTGCTGGGTTCATCCCTAATCGTTAAAAGTGTGGTGTATTTATTGTGATCTGTTACCCCTAAGTGAACACAATTAGGCTATGAAAAATGGAATCCTATGCTTGCTGTTTTTTTGTTATGTCCCCCCCCCCCTCCTCTGAGTCTGATGGTTACATACAAGCTTTATTTGGGGGGCATTTTAGCAAAAGGAGAACGCTATTTCAAAGGGTCAAAGTTCATGAAGCTGTACGCTGGGCTGAGGGAAAGCAACACTTAAGCAGACACTGGTCATTGTAGTAATCAGTTTGCCGCTTATTTCTGCCGAGAAAGATAATATTGTTGGGCAGTTTTTTTATTTTTGCTTTGTGGCCCTGCGGCATTTTTTTCCTTCTTTTCTTTAGAATGTCTCTTTCAAAGTTGCTTTTTTTCCCATTCAATTATATTTTTGGAGTGTTATATAGCGCATATATTCAATACTAAGGCTCTCAAGGTGCTGTGACAAAGAGAACCATTTTTAAAGACAGGTGTTGAAGCTTGTGAATTTTGAGACCCATTTATGTAGCGCTTTATAAGGGTTGGCAAAGTGCTGTGGCGGACTCGACAGGCACTGCCAGAATTAGGGCAGAATCAAACGAAAAACAAACAAACCATAAACCGGACAGAGTGGAAAAATGACCGAAAATGTGCTGATGTGTTTGTTGTTGTTGTGGGGACTGTTAGTGATATTAGGGCTTGAATTTGTGGGGGTCAGGGGGTGGGGGGGGCGGGGAATCCACAGGACTTGTCTCTGGACTAGAGTATATTATTTTACAAGACCAGAATCAAAAGGAGGAGAAAATATGAGGAAAAACTTGTATGGGCATTAATTTTTTGGCCCCGACACTAAAATCACTGGCCTTGGGCCTGCGGTCAAGTGTAAATTCCGAGCCCCGGATATGGCACATCAAAGAAATGCTACAACGGTGGCCACTTTTGTAGCCCATCTTGTTCAGTCTTGTGTCACCCATGTTTGTCATGTCAGTTCTTGCTTACTGCTCTACACCTCAAACTGAAGTTGTGTCATTCTTGAGGCGTGTTCTCCTTTTTCCAATTCCGTTAAAAAGACCATCAGTTGAGATTGATGTTTTACAACAAAAGACACAGACTCTTTCACTGCAGTACAGGATGACAATCCTATTGATACAACTCACTGTCCGGCCCCTGCGCTTCAGCTTCTTGTAAAGTAGCCCATTGGGCTAGTAAACTGTGCACTTGCCCACAGGAAGTTTTAGTAGCCCAGATTTCAAACATGTATTGACATAAATGTATCTCTTAGATGTATTAATGGTAGCAATCACACCCAACTGTGGAGTGGATATGGTCCAACAAAATGTTTTATCATGAAATATCATCGTACTTACAATGTACCAATGACAGACTAGTACCGTATTTTCCTGCGTATATGGCGCTCGTCGTATAATGCGCAGTACCTCCAAATCACCGAGACAACTTGTACATGTGTGGGTTAGGCAAGGAGTGTGCACGACTGTTGACTGCCAATAAAATAATCACGGCTGTATGGCTCACACAAATCATGGCCTGCTCCATCAATGCCAATAAATGGTGACATCAAAAGAATGAACGGTGAAGATGATTACTCCTCCACACTCTCACAGAGACACAGAGATTGGAGGTCTTAGCGAGAGTTTTTTTTCAGGTCTAAGTTATATGGATCTTGTGTATGAACTCTTCTTTTTTATTCATCTTTATTTTGCAGAATTGGCAAGCGCTGGGTATGGGCAAAAATTGTTGACAAACACTCTGACTTTGAAAGACAATGAAAGGAACGAAACATTTTTTTTGCAGTGTGATTTGCAGAACAAATTCCTTTGCTTGACAGGATATTATTTGTTGTCGTTCTTTATGTCGTTCTGCACGTTCTTACGCGCTGCATACATTAATGTTAATCTGCCTGGTTGTTACGCTTTATCATCAGATGTCGCGGTACCGTTCCCGATGATGCGTCTTTCATCAAGGCCGAGGAGGAGCCCTCCAAGGGGCTGATCCGGTGGAGACGCACCGTGGAGAGCGCCACCTCATCCTCACGTCTGCACATGTGTCTCGCCGTCCTGGACAAATGCGTGGCATGGGACAAGTCCATCATGAAAGTGGTAAGCTGTTTACTGTTGCATGTGTACAATCGGAAGTTGTTCTGAGCTCGGAGAGGTGCTGTAAGTGGAAGGACGTAGACCCCTTGCGTTGGCCGCCATCGCCCCGAGATCAACCGTGCACATGTGTACCCGCTGCGCACAACTCTCAGCCAATGATGGGTCTTCGTTGACCTCAGTGAGGGCGCTGTTTTGGGCTTGTGGCGTTAATTGCAAGGGGTCTTTTAGGGACCCCCTCGTTTAGTTATACTGATGAACACAATAGGGTATTGTTTACTGGAAAGACCGAGCCCCTCCCCCAAGAACAGTCCGTTCCTTCTTCCCTCTTAACCTCTCTATAAATACCAACCCAAGGACAAGGCTCAACAAAGGTAACTGTCGGAGACGTAGTTTAGCCACAAATACAGTTTCATGTTTAGAGAAAGATTCTATGCGTCTTTTTCCTTTTTTGGCTTAAAGCTGGAATTTCTGGTAATGATATCAAGGATGCCCCATAAGTGCAGTGAACTTAATCACTGTAGCTCGCAAGCCTGAGGAAACCTGAAAACAAGGGTGCTTGCTATGCGAACCAGAACCACAAGTGCAATGGCCGGGACTGGAACCCAGACTCTGCTGAACAAAAAATACCAGAGCTTGAGTTTGGTGCTCTTGACCGCTCGAGCACTGCGTGCCAAAATCATTAGATCAGTACATGTATAATTATCTGCAAGTTTTGAAATGATAGTGGCCAACCAGTCTCGGAGTAAGTCCAAACTTTCTCTCTAGTATTCTCTTACTGGGTATTGATAAGCAGCTTGGACAAGTTTATTTTACAACATGTGCATTGTCAAGAAGACAGTATACCCTTTGTGTGAAGACCAGATGCTATTCTTCTGTATTGGAAAGGAGTGAATCAACATTTTGGGGGGGTTTTGTTTTGGGAAAAGAGCATTCTTTGTCATCAACTAGTTTTTTTCATAACTAAGTTTTCTTGCAATGAATAAACTGCTACACAACGGTCATACTTTACACAAACTGGACACTAGTTATTATACTTTATAGCTAGACCCCTTTTGCGTTGGCCGCCATCGCTGAGGTCAAACAATGGAAACTCGCACACGTGTACGCGCCGCGCCCGGCTCTTAGCCAATGAGAGGTCTTCATTGACGTTGAGTGAGGGCGCTGTTTGGGCTTGTGGCGTCATATGCAAGGGGGTATATTATAGCTGTTAAAGTTGTCTTGGGAGAGGTGGCAGTTACAAGAACAACAAGTGCAGTTATATTTTACAGATGGCCGTTGGACTTGCCAGTTTTTGAATTCTGTTTTTTTTTTTTCCTTCTACATTAGGTTTTGACCTTATCATCTCTATTAATTGCGGGTTTTATATACCAAAGATGAATTGATTTCCCTAATGTACATGTAGCCTTGACTACCCCCCAATTAAACCTGGCCTACCCATGTTCCCCCTTCATCCCTACCTCCTTGTAGTTTTGTCAGCTGTGTCGAAAGGGAGACAATGAGGCGCTTCTCTTGTTATGTGACGGCTGTGATAAGGGCTTCCACACTTACTGCATCAAGCCTAAGATGACGCAGATCCCAGAGGGAGACTGGTACTGCACTGTCTGTATATCCAAGGTACGCTCAATCGCCATGGAAACATGCGCTTTTGGCAGTGTGCGTGGATCGGGGGTGGGGGGGTGGTGAGAGGGTGTGTTGCATTCTTAGCCTCCATGCAAATAAGTTTTTTTCCACCCTGGTGATGTTTTCATTTGTAATTTTGCTGATTAAGCTTGGAACTTTTGGGGTCACCTGCATTTGCATTATCAGTGCAGCCTGAGGTGATTTGCATTTGACCGCTATGTAAATCTGTTTGCACTTTGACCTTTATGTAAATCTTTTTCCACCTTGGTGTTACCTGAATTTGAAGCATTGATGTCTGACATACATGCACATCTCATATGTACTTATACAGTAAAAAAAAAAAAGCCATCTGTAAACAAAATGATTATTTTGCAGTTTTATCAAAGGAGTGTACGTTGCTTTTCATGAAACTAATATTCAACTAATATCCATCTAAAAGTTTAAGTTTTGAAATTTTGATTTCCTAAAAACAGCATTGATAACTTCCCTCGGTACTCGGATACGGAATTTGAGCAGCTAGGCAAGTTATCCAAGTCTGTAGGGAGGTATGGCCCAATGATATATGTCTATGTATTGTCCTCACCTGCAGGCTACCGGTGAACCAGGTACCTGTACCGAGTGCCAGAAGACCGGTAAACTCTTAAAGTGTGAGCAGTGTCCCAGAGCCTATCACCTTAACTGCCTTGATCCTGTACTTAGCAAGTAAGTTAACGCATTTCAGTCTTACGACCTTCTTACCTTTTACAAGCATTTATGAACCTTTTTGTTATATATTGTTGACAAGTTTTTAACTGGGTTGGCACAAATTTGCCATTTGCTTCCTCTTTGAATGATATACATATATTTACTTTCATTTTTCCATCAAAACCCTATTTCTATAATATATATTTTTTTGTGATGCTAGATTCCCCCGCGGAAAATGGTTCTGCCCACCTTGCCAAAAAATCAAGCGGAAGGCCTCCAAGAGCCGCAACCACAAGAGGAAGAGCAAAGACAAGAAGGACAAAGGTCACCACTCGGGTCACCACTCAGGTCATCACTCGGGTCACCATTCAGGTCGCAGCACGCCTGCCGATACGCCGTCGAGCCCGGCCGTGTCCGTTGACAAGGAGGCGCAGAAGGAGGAGAAAGCGGCGAGGAAGAAGGAGTTGGCGCCATGCAAGTAAGTCAGGATGATCTATTGGACCGAAAGGGGGCTTTTTTTCCAGACCTCAGCTTAGGCTCAGGGCACCGTGTCCGGCTCTGCTCAATGTTGGAAACACTGTACACAATGTTACACTGCTCCAAAGTTGATGACAGATCCCAGACCAAACGGCCCCGGTTGTCTTGATCCCAGTGAGCCCCCAACCAGTCTATGCTTCTCCTGTTTTGAGCATTCAAACCAACTCTTCTTGGGACAGCCAACCAGAGACACTTTCATTGTGTGCCTCTGGTCTCGAACACTTTGTGTGTCAACAACAAGATTGTAAAATAATTACATTTATATTCTTATGATGAAAATGCAACAGTAAATTGTTTTACAAGCTCACATATACACAAAAGTCCATGTCTTCCGATATTAAAAAACCCAAATGCTCGAAAAGTTGCTGTTTTAGGGTGAAACTGTGTGAAAAATTTTTTTGGCAGTATCACGACATAACTGAAAAATGGCGGCCATAGAGGGAGGTTTACCGCATGACATCATGCATCGTGAACCCCCGATCAGGCATAAAATACGCATCGTTGTAAGGACAAAAAGACCAAATAATCATCGCTATCCTTGATGCAAAATTAACGTCTACTGTACCTGCTTTGTTATAATAATGTGAGCTCCTCCCTTCCTCAGACTCATCATGGCAGAGTTAGAGAAGGAAGAGAACTCCTGGCCTTTCCTGGTACCCGTCAATACCAAACAGTTCCCCACCTATCGCAAGATTATCAAGAAACCCATGGACTTCAGTACCATCCGAGCCCGGTTGCATGCTGGACAGTAAGTCATGTCATAACAGGCCAGCAGGCCAGATTTCACAAAGCTTTTTTTTGTAATTGCCTAAGTCCACCTACGCAACATTTATTGCGTAAGTTGTGGACCACTGACACAGGAATTCTTGCACAAGTGGATGTAAGAAGTTGAGTAAAGTTTTGTGCAATCTCCATAAACTGTAAAATGCTACGGTTTTTTCCATTGAGCTGTTTGCAAATTGCATCTGGGCCCTGTGGCTTTTTTTTGTAAACTTGATGTCATAGGTAACATGGTTTTTAAAATAATATAATGCATAAGTTGGAGAGGTTGTATTTTATGATTTCTTTTTCATTAATAAAGCCAAATTGTTTTTCTCCTCAGCTACCACCAGCGTGATGAGTTTGCAGCTGATGTACGAGTTGTCTTTGACAACTGTGAAACATTCAACGAGGACGACTCGGATGTTGGGAGAGCGGGTCATGAAATGAGGGAATACTTCGAGACCAGGTGGGCGGAGATTATCTCTGAGCTCTCTACGTAGCCGAGATGGGATTGGTGAACGGAGAACAACGTGTGGCAGGGCGTGGCTGGGTATGGCTGGGCGTGGCAGAGCATTATGTGTTTGGAAGAGACAAAGTATTAGGCACGGTAGTAAAACCGGTGTACCCAGGGGAAACTTAAAAATATGCATTTATTAAGCCTTTGTACTACAGTGCAATTGCACACCAACAATGTCGGAGGCAATGAGCAATTAATATATACGTGTCTGTGAGACTGACCTGATTGGATGATAGCAATCACATGACTCAAGAAAGCGTGTTAGCGTAACAAAAAAAACCTTGACGGGCGGATCATTAAGTGGAACGTGGGTTTTAATAACACCCAGGGGAACAATTGAATTTCGTTTGGTCGTTGAACCAGCCGACACTGTCTTTGCAAACTTTGTGGATGTAGGCAGGGGCCCAATTTCATGGAGCTGCTTAAGCACAACAGAATTATGCTTACCAGAACAAGGTTACCAGCCAAAACACCATTCCATGTGTATCACCTGTGACTGGTATCCTGCTCATGTTTGCTTTGTAGGAACTTATTAAGCACCATTTGCTGCTTGAGCAGCTATTTGATATTGGTCCCTGAGAACTACAGCATCTTGAGTCAAGTATTTTAGAGAAAGGTCAAGGGTACAGCGTGGAGAGCTTTATGGAGTATTTGTAATTTTTAATTGTTGCTAATATTTTGTATACATGGTCAAGAAGAGCACCCTCTTCAGTAACCGAGAGTAATTAATTAAACCTGGTTGGATCACCCAGACCTACATCTACAATTCATTCAATGAAAGAGCGTTACACAAATACAGCAGTTTGTTTTCTGCAAGGCTTTATGGGGTTATGCTGTTTTTGCCTTCAAGAAAGTTCTGCCATTGTGCACCAGGGTTGAGATTTCTCAGGATTTTGTTATCCGATTTTAGGATTTTTCCCGTTGATCTCCATCTGCCTTCAAGTTTTCTTGAAGGAGGTGAACTGACCAACGAGTGATGTTAAGATGGCGTGGCATTTTTTAGGGGCTCCAAAACCTAATGTGGGTCTCTAAAACCCCTGGACTGAACCCTGTAGGGGCCCAGTTTCTCTGTAGAACTTCCTAAGTACAAACAAAATTATGCTTACCATCTTAAGGTTACCAGCTGAAATACCATGCCACTCAAGCCATATGTGACTGGTGCCCTGCTCATTTTGCTGAGCAGAAAATTTGGAAGCAATATTTTCTGATGATGAAATTTGGCAAAGTAGGAGAGTCTGACAGCTGGATTCATGAGTTTGTATTTTTGTACGTTGTCGAAGTGAAATGCGTGGCTGGGTGATCAAGGAACCAAGTTGCCCCCCCCCCTGTACCCTGGGGGAATAGTGTACAGAGCCACTGTAAGATGTGCAAACGGGAGCGGGGATGGGGATGGGGGTGGGGGAGGGGGGTAGTTATATGCTACTCTGTATTCATTTTCCAGTTTTGTGGGGACTGGTGCTACTTTACCTTGAGTATTCTATGGAGAGTTTTGAGATTGGGGGGGGGGGGGAGGATATTTTGTAGAAAAGGAAATGGAAGTGTATAAAGGTAGCAAGTTGTCCTCTCTTGAATTGTTGCGTTTGGGTATGGCTTCATTAATCTGGATTTCTGACCTTAAAGAAACTAGGCCCGAACGCTTTGTTTTTGGGGGTTGGGGGCGTAGGAGTCGAACAGGGAGGCCCAGGAGCGTATTTAAAAAAAGTGAGCTTGTTTTTTTATTGTAAATCATGAACACAGTGTAGTGACATTAGTTGTAACCAGTGAGGGAGTTTTTTTTTTTTAAATGGAGGATCGATCATGGACTGTTATTCCAACACCCTTTCCTCTACTGTGGAATTGAATGACTGTGTAAATTTATATCAATAGTAATTGACCCAATTTTGGTTCTTACTTGGAATTGTTTGTGTGTAGAAACAAAAGCAGAGTATTTTTCAGACTATTTTTTATTTCGAAGGATGAATTCCGTTGTCGATTTGTGTTTTTCCTTGTGGAAAAAAGATGCGTATGAATGGTATTTTAACACTAACAGAAAACCCCCAAATTATGTAGACAGTGTTTTTTGTGAGAGGTTTTTAGAAATGTTGAAAAAGCTAAGTGATCATAAAGAATCATAACACATTGTGTTTTTCTCAGCTAATGTATGTACTTACCAGCCCCTTTATAAAGTTGAAACCTGCGATGATTGGATATTATCCTAAACGTTTTCACAGTTCGAGGAGCATTCGGCTTGAAGAATTTGGGGTAAACCATCAGGAACAAAAACCCCAGCTATGTAAAAAGGAAGTATTTCTCGAATCAGTGTGGATGGAGCTGTTTGAAGCGGTTGAAGGGTTGGGGGAGATTAAATTGGAAGGGTTTTTTTTTTTTGGGGGGGGGGGGTGGGGGAGATGGAGATAATGGATTTTGGAGTGATAATTTGAAGCAATAAGATTGAACGGTGATCAAAGCCTCTTGTATTATATGAATATAGTATCGTGCAATTAGTGCTACAGTCATAGACACAGTGGAAGCAAACCACTGTAGATGTTCAATGTGTGTGTTTGTATGTGTGTGTATCAAAACAAAAAATCAGTATTCAACTTATTTCAGACTATACAATAATACGACAGAAATCTTCCAATGTATTTTTTTTTTTCCTCCTCGTCTTTGCAACTTGATGTATTTGTGGGTTGTTTTTTTTCTCTTCAAATCTATGTGTGTCTTGCGCTTGGTCCTGTGCTTGAAGAATAATTCGTGTAAGTTTCAATAAAAAATTAGAACCAACCCACCAGAATCTGCAAAATTAATTTCAAAGTCAGTTCAACAAAATGAATTTTCCGTGAAAATCATTTCTGAAAAGGTTGGTTTGTGATTATTATTATTATTATTTATATTCAAAGTGAAATTGTACATACTGGCACGTTCTCTTCTTTAATAAGTAAGTGCATAGTCTGGTGCTTTTTGTTATCTGTTCGTTATGACAGAGACCCAGGGAAAACATCGGGAACCACACTTACATGACTACTCCCTGCAAAATCCGAACTTAACCATGTACTCGTTTTATTCTTCACACACACACACACTCAAAATAAAATAATAATTTTTAATCGCCTTCCATCTTCATTTGGAATAAATGGGAACTCTAACCCACCTCTCAAAGCCTTGTTATTTTCTACAGATGATTTCTTGCTCGAAGTCAAGAATTTTTGCTTTTAAAATGATAGATGTTATGTTAGATATTTATTAAATAATTGTATAAAAAAAACCAAGATAAGCACAAAAAAACCAACCACCCTTTCATTTGTACTGCATGAACTGCACCTGATACGACACCTGAGAAAATTTGAGCTTAATAGCAGAGTTAGAAAATCACTTATTATGTTTATTTGTAGTTAATTGTAGAGAGAGAGAGCTGCATCATGTGGCCCAAAAACTTACGGTTTCCGCAGAAAAGGTGATCACGGTGAATGCACTTGTATAAATGAAAACAGCCAAATTCGGCAGTGTGGCTGATAACAAGTGATTCGGCTTCCTGCAGTCTCCGGTTAAACTAGCTTTTTGAAACTAGTCTTGCAACTTGTGAGCCTCAGAAGGTCCCCAAATTGTTCAAACATTTTTCTCTTGAAATGAATTTGGTTTTAATAACAACAACAACAATTCAGTTTCTAATTTGGGGAATCTAGTCAAATATAGAGATCAAACATAGAGCGGATCGAGAAAGACAATGGGCATTATTGATCTCATCTTTGTTGAAACCCCCGCGAGAAAGTGTAGATAAAGGCGTTATTATAAAAATAAAAAATCATCTGTGTACATAGCTTATTTAAATACTACATTTGTGTTGTCATTGTAGTTGAGTTAACGCCCGTTAGTGTGGGGCCCACTGTGTAGATAGCACATAGCGCTTTGGAATCTTGTTTAAAGACAAAGCTCTGTAGATTATTCTGCAAATATTTTTTGATTAAATATTTAAAATTCTGATTACTACTTCAGGAATGGAAAGCCATTGTCTTGGGGGGGGGGGGGGGGTGGCGCTATTTAGAATCCAGTTGGGGATTTTAATGA
Organism: Pisaster brevispinus; assembly: GCA_023634235.1. NCBI lineage: Eukaryota > Metazoa > Echinodermata > Asteroidea > Forcipulatida > Asteriidae > Pisaster > Pisaster brevispinus. Next base: position 18,523,950 of record JAMKCF010000006.1, on the reverse strand, counting down.
GTAAGAAGTTAAGAATGAGATTATAAAAGGACAAAAAAATAAACCAAGAGAGGAATAAGAGTGAAATTAATTTAAGTGTAGACTGAGGAATGGCATTGCCATAGGATCCAAGTCAGTATGAATGCCAAAAACTATTTTATTTTCAGTTGCAAGTTTTGCATTTAGTGAGATTTACTGCTGTTTTTTGTTCTTTTGCTATCCTAACAGCTTGATGGTTTACGTATCAATGCATTGATTGGTGACTATCAGTTGATATTTGATTGATAATAGCTGTGATTGATACATTGATTTAAGCACATCGATTGATTTTCAATGTATTTATACAGATTGGTGTATCTATAACCTTAACAATGTCGGTGTAAACTGAGTACATCGGTCACCGCTGATCAATCTGGATTGATATGGCATCAACTTGATGGAGTGAACATCAAATCAATACCATTGGATTTTAGATCGATACAGATCAATCTATCGATTAGCCTGTATAGCTGTGTACATGTTGAACACTGATCAGTGCTTGCTATTCTTGTGGTTTGTTAATTTCTACCAGCATTAATTCTAGATAGCATTGTGTTTATACTACCTTCAGTGTTATCTGAGCAATGCGTGTATTATCTTGCCCAGTGGTCTATTTATTTACTGTTATCAAAGATATTTATTAATTCTGTATTGGATAAACAAACAAAATCATGGAGGGGCAAAGTACAGTCCAAACTGTTCTGCTAAAATGTTTGTATAAAAATATTGAAAAACCGTGTGCTAGAAACATTGCTTCTCGAACTAGAAGATGTTATAATTGTTTTTCCCTAACGATCTTTTACAGGGTTTATGAGATGAGTATCGGAGACAATCTTCACCAAAGTCCGCATTGGTTGTCTGGACGTTTAATTTTTATTTCCCCAAAGAGCGATCATGTTGGTAGTTTAAGTACATGAGTTAGATCACGCCAAGTTGTTTCACGGTAAACCAAAAAAAAAATCGCCAGAGTTTTATCCCAAAGGGAGAGCCTGGGTTTTTGAGGGGACCAGTTTTTTTTTGTACGTATACCACATTTCATTACGTGTAAAATATCAGGGAGAAATTGTGAAACCTTTTTTTTGTGAAAGCTGTAAAATACATCAGTGTTTAAATTAGAAAAAGAAAAACAAAAAAAAGGAAAAAATTTAAAGGAAAAAAAACAAAAAAAAAACAACAACAACAAATTACTGAGGATAGCTTAACTGCCATCTTCAGTTTAATTTGATGATGATTTTTAATTGTGTCGTGTCTGTCCTGTAGTACTGTAGTTCGATGTTGGTGAGAAATTGTTTGGAGTATAAAAAATAAACGATTCATCTTAAATATCGAATTAAAATTCAGAACTGAAACCGTTGGTTGGTATTCATTGTCTATCAATTTATAGTATTTAGCCCTTCTTTAAACAGGAACAGCTTTTAAAAATATTTTTTTAATAATGTTATAATTAATCAAAATTATCCCACCATAGACGATGTCAATATAATTGAATGTACACAAAACAATCAGAATCATTGCAATATGGATTTCCATTTATTGATTATTTACATTTATTTACAATTGTTGATTCCTTAACACATTAATAACATACATTTTATTATTCCCTGCAAGTCATGTATCTCTTGTGTTTTTTTCAATTTTGACCCAAATTCGATAAAATTCTTGACCCCTTGTGATTTTTTCAATTTTTCAGGTAAATTTGATAAAAAATGCTGGACCTACCCCTTGTGATTTTTTCAATTTTGGGCAAAAATTTGATAAAAATGCTGGAATTACCCCTTGCGACTATTTCTATTTTTTTGGTCAAATTTTGATAAAAATGCTGGACTTACCCCTTGCGATTTTGTCAATTTTTTTGGTCAAAATTTGATAAAAAGGCTGGACTTACCCCTTGTGATTTTTTCAATTTTTGGGTAAAATTTGATTAAAATGCTGGACTTACCCCTTGTAATTTTTTCATTTTTTGCCCAAATTTGATAAAAAGGCTGGGCACCCCTTGTGATTATTTTTTGGGTCAATTTTGATAAAAATGCTGGACTTACCCCATGGTTTTTTTCAATTTTTGCGTCAAATTTTGATAAAAATGCTGGACTTACCACTTTTGTTTTTTTCAATTTGTTGCCCAAATTTGATAAAAATGCTGATAATTTGATAAAAATGCTGGAGTTGCTCTTGCAATTATTTGAATATTTGGTTTCAAGTGTCAATGTATTAAGACGTACAGTGAATAAACACACAGAGGCCTGCCAGACGCCACTCACTGTTGTTTACATCGCCACACAAGGGTCATTGTATTGGATCAAGACACCTGACATGAGGAGACCGTGAGTTTTATATTCCTGAAAATAGGTGCACGGACATCAAATTTAATGGAATAACTCTGCAGGTGTAAAGGACTAAATCATATCCACAATCCTAACAGATTCAAAATATTGCACAATATTACAAAAATCATCAATGGTACAAAAATAAGGACATTACTTAGTTCTCTATAAACCATGTGCATATGTGTAATTACTTGTGTGAAACAATTCCTGTCAATGATTTTTGTTTGTTTGATACAAGCCGAAATTTGACGAAGGAAAAACAAACAAAATTTAACAAATAAACATTTATGCATGTGCCAATTACAAGGAGTGATAAACCATTTGAAAAAAATCAAACAATCAAAAAGCACTTTGCACTAATGCTTACTCTAGATGCTCAGTTTCTGGGTCTCAAACAACATGTCAAATTTCAACGTACGCCCGCGTTATAACCAAGTTTTATGTTTACTCGCATGTACTGACTGTACTATTGCAGTTTGCGCGCCGATGTGGTGATCGCGTGAAGGCTAGTGGTAGAATGCTTGTCTGTGATGCAGGTATTTTCAGCACAAGAGACGTCATTAGTGCGGAACGCTATTATACCAAGGTCACTGATACCCTTCAGTTTACATGGCATAAATAAGATATTTGGCATATACAGGGATGGTACAAGGTTGTTAGTGGGAAGACAGATGAGGAATCCATTCATTCAAATCCTTCAATCTGCAAGGTACTTGGGCTAAAATTGGGATGAAGTATTACTTTTAGTGATTACAGTGAATGATTTCCTTTGTACAGCATAGCAAAGTCCTACACAAAATCAGTTGCTACCCAAAAACAGTTTCTACTCAAAATTTGCCTTCAGTTTGCAAAAGTGGGCTAAATATTTTGCTATGCAAAAGTGCAGGACGAAATCGTTGGACTACATTTACAAGTCTTGTATTAATTTGTACAAGAGTTTGCCCACATCTTGCCTTCCAACCATCATTTTTTTTCCCAAAGTGCACCTCGACAGGAAATGCTAAATAGTTCCCGACAGACGTCATCTTGACTGGACTTGAGTTTGGCTTTGAGCCATGTCAGGCATTCTGACTACTCTACAAAGCCAAGTGGTTCAACAACCAAACATGCAATGAATTTGATCAAACTTCTGCATGCCCTACATGGTGTATTGCGCATAACACATAGTTGTGCATTCAAAAACATGATTGATTTGTCAGTAAAGATGGCCGCCTTGACACTGTGTAACGCCAAAAAGGAATTGTTTAGAACACGTGATCACCTTAGAATACTTCAGTGAGCATTTTGCCGATAGCTTGCAAACATGGCCCAATTTCATGGCTCTGCTTACGGCTGAATTCTGCATATGCGATCACTATTCTTCGCTTACAGGGCAAGCACTGAATTTCTGCACAAGCTGCATAAGTGAAGAATGCCTAGTAACGTGGAGTACGCACGCAAACAAGCAAATATTCCCTGCTAATCTGTGCAGAAATACGCTTGATGTAAGCGGGCAATTCCCTGCTTCTGTAAAGCGCTGATTCTTTGTTTACAAGTAAGCAAAGCCAAAAAATTGGGCCCTTGATGTACCATCCCTTTAATTAGCTCGATGGTGAATAGTGCAACAATACTTCAACTCTTTAGAGACCATTTATTTCTGTATAATTGTCACCATATAACCAGACATAACTAATATTGTTGAGTTTTGGATACAGGTTTTTGTGTGTGAAAAAAAACAAAAAACAAAAAACTCACAAAAAAAATGGAAACTTGGTTTTGTTTTAGAAACATAGATGCTATGTTAACATGGAAAACATTGGAAAATGTCAACTCAGGTCATGACCTTTACTTTGACCTTTTTGGTGGAGTGGAAGAAGGTCAGATCTTGCAGCCGTTTGTGGCCCACTATGGGCATTTTTGGTACAAGCCACTTCCGGCTGCTATGGTCTCTAAAAAGGTTACGAATCAAGATGGAGAATCTGCATATAAAGAAAACAACTTGTGATGGTCTCACCTTAACTTTCTACTAATTGAGGCAAGCGATAATGCTGTCAAATTGGTACATTATACATATTCATGTGACCTACCAGCCTCTGGTGGGTCGAACCGTCATAATGCACTGGTGTATAGATTGAATACATTTGCATATATTATCCCTAATCAGAGGTCTTCATAATGATTGGCCAGATTCCAACCAAAATCTATCCGTGCGTTGAATCACCTCATAGCGGAAGACCTTCAGCTACTTCAAAGGCCAGAACACTTTTCAGGCAGGCTTTTTAAGAATGGCAGAGTGTACAATCCAAATTCACTACAAAGTAGCTCCATATGTGACCAGTCACCTCGAATTACAGCACATAAGTGCAATTTTTTTTGGAATTTGAATTGTTTATATTTTTGAAATCTCCTGTTGAATGGTTATAACTTGAGTGGGTAACCCCTCCCAATAGTGACCTGTTAGGGAGGTCAAACCAACGTCTCTTTCAACCACTTCACGTTGGTATTTTAACAACTTTTGGAGCTTCTGGAGTAATTGTTTTCCTTTGTAAATATCGTTGCCACAATGAAACCCTCACTTGACAAAGGAAGGACAACAAAGGTTCTCATAATTAGTTCCAGGATGTGATGTTGTCGTGTGAGAAAATTGAGTAGGCACTCACCGTGATTCGCGGAACCTCGGTCGTGAGCCAAGGCCGAGAATCTACCTTGGTATACTGGAATCTCGGAAAGCTCGGACTTACCTCCCATTGAGACAGATTTGTACAACAACAGGACAAAGGTTTGGAAACGGCAGTTACACAACAACCCCCCCCCAGAAAGGGGATTTTATGAGGCATGTTTTCCAGAACCTGTAATAGGGCTATGTACGGGTGAAACAAAACTTATGCTAAAAAGTGTCTGCTAAAAAACATCTGCCGTTAGTCTGTCCCCCCCCCAAAAAAAAACCCGAAACCCCCCAAACTACAGATAGACATGTCATCCGACTGAAAGTGGTTAAGTTGGCTTTTGAGGCATCCTTTGGTTTTGATCAGAATTTCATAATAATGCCACGGTTCATATCATCATGATTTGTTCGGATAAGACGACTGCACCTGCTCTGAGACGGTTCCTCGCAATCACCGCCTGAGATGTCTGTTTCTCCTCCTCCATAGCACCAGGAGAACATTGACGATGAGAGGCCAGACGAGGAGAAAGAACACAGTCCTTCCGGGGAGGGTCCTCGAGAAGAGCCAAGAGAGCCATGATGGGGTCTGGTGCTCAGGCTGGACTTGCCGCTGTGCTTGGGCCTGGTGGGTGATCAAAACAAACACAGAATACCATGATTTTATGGCTTCCTTTTTTACTGCTAATAGAGTAGAACATTGTATTCTCCAACAACAAAATTCTACTTTGCTCAGAGTGTGATAACCATGAACTAAGAGCCCTTTGCTGAAAAGATAGACGTTTAAGACGAGGTTCGAATAATACGAGGAAAACGGGCCAGTCCGGCGGACCTCGTATTAACGAGAGTCGACTGTATATTGGTTGTCGTTTTGAATGAATCATCCAATATCAATGTGGACACCAATTCCTCATTAAAAAAAAAAAGGAATACGAGAAAAATATAAAATATCAGACAATTGTTGAGCTACCTGTTGGGCCTGAGATAATGCCAATGCCTCTAGTGTGTTGAGTCGTACCAACACACTACTCATATCACTCTGTAGTCGCTGAAGAGCAATGCTAATCTGCTCGCTGATGTCAATAGATGAAGAGCGCCCTCGTCTGTCTGTTGGATCTCTACCTCCCGATGCACCACCCTGACCACCCGAGGGGGTTCTGTCTCCTCCGGTGCTATCCAAACCATACCCTAAAGAAAGAAAGAGAAAATAGATCATTTTCATGTCAATGCCATCTTCGTCTGGTTCTTTGTGCAAGTTGTCATTGCTATTTCTAACAACACACAAAAGGAACCAGACTATTGTGTCCTTCCAGCCTCGGTCTGGCTACACCGAGTTTCAATTGCTGCTGACAATTTTCAGAAGCATGCTGATCCTCGGCCATCAATATCACCACTGCCACTCGTTCTCACACCAATGTTCACGTCACACAATATTACATAATCTACATTGGTTTCCAAATAAGGGCTTGTACCATTAACAAGGTTTTGTTGTTAAAGCTAGGGTCATAGACTGGATTTTGTCCACATAATGCTGATTTTTAGGCAAAAGTATACAGAAGCACAATCAAAGTAATGTGAAAGTTTCAGCTAAATACAGTGTCTACTTTCTGAGAGAACAGCAAAACAAAAACAAACAATTATGCGAGGTGACAGCGGGTACCAACCACATCTCTGGCGGCAGCATTCGCGGACGGACACCAACCCCTTAGCAATCTGAGAACCGACTCTCATGCATGAATTGTTTCTCAGATTCAAATGTTTTAGGGTAAAAAATTACCCAAACCATATTACTTGGAAGGGAATCCCGTCTCAAAATAGTTCATACTATCAACAGCTGCAGCGCTTCTCACTAAGCAAGTTTTTATGGTCATTCATTTTTTTGGAGTACTTGCCAATCTATGACCCTACCCTTAACATTTAACTGTCTTCATGGTATTGCCCTTGCTTATTTCCACTATTCAGTTCAACAACATCCACCAGTTAGAGACCATCGTTCTAAAGAACAAATTTCTCTTGTCTCGCCTAGTGATTGCCACTGCATTGTATGGTTTTCCCTCTTGTCAAGGTTCCACTGTGAAGTTCTGGAATGACTTTGATAAAACTGGTTGAAGCTACTGATCAATTGAAATGATTCCAAATTTTGATTCATTAGGCTAGCAATGTTACCTCTTCCTGGGCCTACAGATCCTCTCTGGTCACCCTGGCTTGATCCTTGACCTCTACCACCTTGACCTTTGGCCCCCTGGGTCACCTCCCCTCCCCCTCTCTCACAGATGGGCGTCTCTCCATTCTCTAGTCCTTCGGAGTTGTGTAACTGCGCGTCACCGTTCCTGCAGTCATGACCTCTGAACTGGTGAACTTCAGCCTGGGTCGTGACCTTTCTGGCCAGTGGAGTAGAGGTCATAAGGAGTTCTTCTTCCCTGATGGCTTGGAGGGGTTCGTCAATAGCAGAGGCTTTCATGAGCTGTGGAATCTGAGAGTCAAACCATACATGAAAGAAATACTTATTTAAACCCACATCAAATTCGGCACGCAAAATATAATCAGTCAATTTCAGTGGAACAAGTTTCCTCTTCAGTTTCCATATTTCAGTGTCGACGCCAAATGCAGATGCATTCCATTCAAACAGCTCTTTGTCAGGTGCAAACCTATTTGATCTGTACAATAATACACGTGGTGTGTCGTGGCTGAGCGGTTAAGAACACCGGACTCAAGCTCTGGTGTTCAAGCTCTGGTGTTTCTGATCAGCAGAGTGTGGGTTCGAGTCCCTTGTGACTAGTGACTTGACTTGGACTTGGACTTGCAAAATATGACTTGTTACCAATGCAAGTCAGAAGCTACTCCAGCTTCTCCATAAACTTAAACAAATTATTTGACGCATTGCGTCATCAGACATCATTCTGCTCGCCTAGACTTCTGAGTATGGTCTGCCCTTTCGGTAGCCAGCGCCTTGATACTCTTAATGTGAGCATTAAGTTGACACCTGGCCCTGACTGCTTATTACAGCTGGACAACATAATGTGTGTCTGACTTGACTTGGGACTTGTGTTTGAACCAAACTTCTTGTGACTTGACTTGACTTGACACCAAACGACTTGTGACTGGACAAAATGACTTGTGACTGGACAATATGACTTGTGACTGGACAATATGACTTGTGACTTGACTTGGACTTGCTGCCAACTCTACTTGAACGATGCAGTGATGGGAATGTTTTTGTCTGTGTACAAACAATTCCAATTTCACAGCTGCAAATAAATTTCCAAGTGGAAAAAGTTAATGCTTCAGTCTCTTACACCCGGTTCAGACAGAGTTGCGCCGAACCAAATAGATTAGGAGCAACTCTAGGTTGACCCAAGTTTGTCTTGGTTTCAGACAGGCGAACTTAACATTTACATTAGGTTCGGCTCATGACAAGATCGAGGTCTGAAACCAAGACGCTCCAGAGGCGTTCCGAAAGACTGCAACAGTCGATCTTTCGACTTCCAGCGTGTCCAGTCGCTCCTAACTGTTTCAGACGTCAACATTTTCATGTACTTTTATTCAACAATTTGGTTTGGCGCGACTCTAGAGCGCCTGTCTGAATCGGATGTTACCTGATCAGTATCAGGCTGGTCCATGGAATCACAGAAATCTTCACTCTCTGTGTCACTCTCACTGGTCCCCGTCACGTCACAGCTTGTCCCGCTGCTGTGGTCAATCCTGCTCGTTTCCCCGGCCGGGTCATCATGGGTAGAATCTGGACTGTGGTCCCCATCAACTATGCTGACGAATGGATGACTCTGATCTCGGTATACATCTAATATGGCGGTCCAAAAATGGACAAAGAAAAAAACGGTGTCAAGCATTCAAACAAGAAATTCTCAGTCAATTTGTTGTAATTTTGGTCGTAATTTTTGTGGTTTCAAGCTTCTTAACTGCATGCGTATCATATAAACATTTGTTGCTGAAGGACAAAACAAAGTTGTTTTTTTCGCATTAGACTTTTCTTTCACTTGAGGGTGATCCCTCTGCTGCCGCTTCCCAGGTTGTATCGTAAGCTTGGGTGTGAACCCAGGCTATACAGCAATTACAGATTGAATGGCTTCTGACTGACTGGCACTCTGAACAAAGATATTGACAAAATAGGGGCTATCAAAATCTGCAAATGTCATTGATTTAACCAAGGCGAGCATCTTGTAACCCAATGTGACTTTTTTGTACCTCCATTTGGTCCCACGCCTCCATTTGGTCCCACGCTGCCATTTTCTCCGTTCAGTTTTGTCTTGACTATGACCGCATTTACACTCTCAACTGGTCTTGTGTGGTTGGCCAGGGCAGAGGAGGCAACGATCGGTGAACTGTCCCCATTCAAGTCATCTGGAGAATCTGTAGAAAAAACGAGACAGAACAAACATGACGTGGTGACATGTTGTGGCTGAGCGGTTTAGTTAACTGGACCCAAGCTCCGGTGCTGTCAGCAGCAGAGTGTGGGTTTGAATCCCGGTTATGACACTTGTGCCCTTGAGCAAGGCACTTAACCATAATTGCTTCGTAAAAGGTTGGGAAGGTAGTGCATTCTGCTTGTAACCAACCAGGCTCCTAGTGGATGATACCCATGCCTACATCCTTACGGACTGTGAAGGGGGTAACCCTGTTTCAGCCCCAGGAGTAGGTGGCAACATGCCCTTGGTGACAGTTGATCTGGGTTGACAGCCCAAATCAGTTAAGTGTAGCCCTCACCTTGAAGTGGCCGTCCAGCCTTGTGAGTTGGGCGATATCTCATAAAAAAAAATATAAAAAAATATGCGCCAAGGATGGACTGGAAAGGAAAAGAAAAACCTATCAGGAGCTTCATGAGTGCCGTGAAAACCATCATGCTACATATATCTCTTACACTGACGTAACACGCGGCTATTGCCTGCCCATGGCCTGGCATTTTAACAATAGCTGGTTCTTAAGATAAGACTTGAAGGTATTCATGGTGGAAGGACAAAGTAAGTAAGGTTTGCGGTGACACCGTGTAAGAAATCTCTGTTCTGCTCGATGTTTCGATCAGTACACTCTGACCGTCTTCTGGAAAATGACAGTCAGAGCAAACTGATCGAAGCGTGGAGCAGAAACCGACTCTTCTCAGACCCACCACTACTCACAAAAGAGATTTCTTACACGGTGTCATCGCGAACCTTACTTACTTAACTGGTTCTTACATACATATTACACACATTATTCTAGTAGCTAGATCAAGGCGTTTTACATCATTATCATCCCTGCTCATCAGGCATACTTAGACCATTCCTCCAACTTTCTCAACTTTCTCAACTCCCTGGGGAGCATACGACCCCAAGCTGCTGAAATTAAGGCTAAGGAATTATATCCAACACAATACTGTCTCAGCCCTCTCAGGTCCCCATTTACACACCCGGGTTAAGAGAAGCAATTATGGTTAAGTGTCTTGCTCAAGGACACCACTGTCATCACAGGGATTCGAACCCACACTCCAATGATTCAACCACCACAACTTGAGTCCGATGCAGTGGACCGCTCGGCCACGACACACCTCCATTTTTTTGAGTCAAAATACATGTAAGGTTATGGTGAATGTCTCCTCATGCACACGTCGTCTCTAATGCACATCGCGCAGTAATACATGTACACAGGGAATCTGACACCCAATATGAAAACAAAAGATTTTATCGTGGGTGATGCATCAGGTGAGCTGGATCAATATTTATACTTAAGTGCTTCAGCTCAAAATCTTAACAAAACAGACATAATACCGAACTGTTAGGTAAACTCGAAAAACCAAATGTTTGGACTTTCTAACTGACTTAATTGTATGGTTTGTTTGGCTGTGGTGCATTGAGTCCATTAGTAAAACCACGCTAAAACAGCACATGAGTGAGTGTATGGTGAACACTTCGGGTCGGCATGCCCACCGCTGTTGAACTCATCCCACACAGAACATTCCGGGCCTGTCATCACGTCAACCACGACAATTGATATATGTGTACGTGTTTACATGTCCTCCGTTTGAGTGTCCTTGAAAACTCATATTTCTTAACACGTCATCTGACATAAAGTGTCGTTTAAAAACCAACAACTTGGGTGTGATCCCTGGCTATACGGCAGTTACAGGTTGCATGGCTTCTGACTGGCACCCCCGAACAAAGACACTGACAAAATAGGAAGACCACCAACATTAGGGCTAGATAGCTCAGTTGGTGGAGTGCCAGCATATCAATCGGGAGGTCACAAGTTTAAGGCCTGCTTTAGTCAATATGTCTTTGTATTAAACCCCAAATTGATAAAAATTTACCCATTCAGTTTCTCTTGTGGTTTATTACTCAATAAAAAGAAAAGAAAAGAAAAACAAACGAGTTACGAGTTGCCTCCTACCTGAGACATGGTCTCCATTGATTGGCCCGTTTTTATGTTGGGGATTGGCTTTAGGAGTACAGTCTTCGTGGAATCTCCACTTCTCCTCCTCAGGCACCTGTAGTGGCTCATTGACCGCCTCAAAGAATGGACCCATAGCCTTCAAGAAGGCACTGACGTCATCAGTGATCGGCATCGTCTCAACGATCTTCAGATTGAGGAATGCAAACATGACATAAGTCAAATAACTGATTTCGGAATAAGTAATGATAAGGTTCTACTCCAGGAGGTTTGGAGAAGCAGCGCGGCAAAACATCTTTTGAAGAGGGGCTCCAAGGTCAAATCTAGTTTTGTGATGCGCTCATTTTCCACCCGATAGAGTTCTCACGAAAGTGCGCAAAAATAATTCACTAGCCTCTAAGCTCACGCTAAAATGGTGTAAAATATCACTTCATCTGATACTCTGTCAGAGGGAAATGTGAAACATGACGTGATCGGACACTAAAAACAAAGTGGTCTGTACATTTCAAAGAGGAATTTTTGCGCCAATCAAAGGGTCAAATTTAAGGCTGTTTTGATTAAATATCATCAATATTCAGGAATGAAAACTGCATTTGAAGGTGTTTCAAACACTTGGCATTTGGTGGCTTTCTGACTGAAAATATTCCTGCAAGGGTAATGGGAAAAGTTGTTTTAAAAATCCCACAGCAAGCTGGTTAAAGCAAAGCAGTTTTTCCCCCTAGTACATGTATAGAGGAACCTCAACGAAGGAAGTGTATATCTACATTTCACAGAGCACCGAGGCAATAACCAGGTGCATGGAGGCAACTGCCTCGGCTGCCTCCCTGAAGCACCAGGCCTGCTTGCAGCTTTGATGGATACTCATCAAATGAATGAAAACCGAAGCTCGCTGATCATTCTGGGATTTATCTGTGTCTAGACTGGCATCAAAATCAAGAAATTTTCCTCACGACGTTCCCTTATTTGGCCAACCAGGGCCCGACTTTATGGCTCTGCTTACCGGCGAACTCTGCGATCACCGCTCTTCACTTACTGGGTAGGCGCAACATTTCTGCGCAAGCTGTGTAAGCAAAGAATGCCTAGTAACATGGAGTATGCAGGCACACAAGCAAAAATTCCCTGCTTCCGTAAGCACCGATTCTTTGCTTACGGTAAGCAGAGCCATGGAATTGGGCCCAGTAGTGTTTAGTGCACACACACACACACACAATGTGACATTTGGATATTGCATGGGAAATATCTATTACTGAACTGAATAACACAACACCCAACACACACAAACCATGCATGCAATTCCAATAACGAGTGATCACAAAACAGTCACATATCTTAGCATAGAAGCAGAACATTTGTTGAAACTGAAAAAGAATTGTCCTTCCCCAACTTTTAAAAAGCAGAGCTTCTTAATGTGTTAAAAAAAAAACTATTTACGAAATGTAAATAATGCAACTGTGTATTTGCAAGAGAAGACAAAACTGCACAGCACACAATACTTCCATGGCACTAAAAAACACCAAAAATACCAACCCAAAACCAAATAACAAAAAAGGGATAGAATAAGAGGTGTAATTAATGTGCCTGGTTACATTCCCAAGCACTTCGACTTTGAACCTCCCCCCACCAAAAAAACAAAAAATAAAGAACAAAAGACTTGCAGTTCATTTTTGTTTAAACTTAGGGGCATCGAACTATTTGCTATTCTTGAATTGGTCTTTTCTGTAAGCGTTTAAGGAATAAAGAAAATACCCAAATCATACGGTAGACTCACATGCTGCATGTTGCCTTGGTCGCCTTCCTTGTTTTTCATCATGGCCTACAACATGATCACAGTGACACAAGAAAACCACACGCATATCACTAGTTGCTAATTAACTTTTCGAACCGATGTTGTACCTTATCTTGATTCAAAGACAGTAATCACACATAAAGCTATAAACTGCACAAAATTGTTTAACTGCATACAATAAACCTTATGATGGGGGTGACAAATTGTGATTCTTAAACACTGAAATGAAACTTCTCTACAAAAAAACACAAAAATAACAAAAACCACCGGTGAAAAAAAAAAATTAAAAAAAAATTAGAACAAATATTTACAATGTGCAGTACAACCATTTTCACAACAGTCTACAGGTAGGTTCATGGATTGGTTTTTCTCAACGTATTGCTGATTTATAGGAAAAATTATGAAGACAGAAACACCAAAAGTCAGGTCACATGTGAAAGTTTCAGCTAAATACAGTGTCTACTTAATGAGAAAACAGCAAGGTGTTTTCAAAAGACATCCATCCATCGAATTCAGTGAGGTGAAAGTTGGTACCAAATGCATCTCTGGCTGCAGCATTCGCAAACGGACACCAACCCTCAGAAATCTGAGAAACGCTTCATGCATGAAGCGTTTCTCAGTTTCAAATGTCTTTGGGTGAAAAACTATCCAAACCATATTACTTCAAAGGGAATTCGTCCTCTCAAAAGAGTTTATACCATCTACAGCTAAAGTGCTTCTTACCAAGTAATTTTTTATGGTCATAAATTTTTGGAGTAGCTACCAATCTGTGACCCTACCTTTAAACAATGAGATTTTGAACAAAATGAATCTATTGAGAAATAATCCACTCTTGAAAAGTTGGACCTGACTTATAGTCTGACCCCTTTGCACAGACACACAACAAGCTGACGTCAAACAATGGAGAGGTTCATGTATGCAAGCACAATAATCACACAACGATGCCAGTCCAGGAATTTCATCTTCAGAGGGCAAGGCCTTTTACATTTTGGAAAATATTAAAGGAAATTTCGAAATGGCACCAAGGCCAAGACCAAGGACAATAGAGACACAGTCCCTGTTGCCTCCGTGTTATTCCAGGCCTCAGACGGGGCCTCTTTTGACTTCACTGATGAGGTGCCCTGCTGGAGGAGCTAGTGACGTCATTTTATGTAAGGGGGTCTGTGGGTGGGAACCGGTGCTATTTTGAACATGTCTCTTTTAAATTCTCGGCTGAATACCACTTACCTTAAGGAGATCATCAACGTAGCAGCTCATGGCTTCATCTTTGGACATGCTACCAAGTCGGGACCAGGCATCCCTGACAAAAAAAAAAAAAAAAAATGTAAAAATAAATTTCATGATACCTATTTTTTTGATAAATATGACAAGTACATATCTGTGTTACTTTCCAAATCAGTAATACAATAATAATAATAATATTTTGGGAGGCTAGTCATCTTTACTAGCAGCTGAGAAGCTTAACTGTGAAGGACGCGGCTACAACATGTTTGAGAAGCAGGCGTGCAAGGGTGCTTCTGATCGAACTGGTTGAATTTTCCGGAGGGAGGAAAAACCAGAGGGCCTGAAGAAAAACCAACGCACAACTCACACAATGGCCTTAGCCGGGACTCGAACCAGGGCCACATTGGTGAGAGACGAGCGCTTTACGCACTAAGCCACTCATACCAACCAACCACCCACTAGCCACCCATGCCAGTGTCAGTGACACTCTGTATCTGTTGACTTGGTTTACAAAACTGTGTTGATAACAACAAATTTTAAAATCGTTGTCTTTCAAGTTACGTCAGCAGTTTTGTTCTAGTACATTGTAAAATAATTTTGGTACATACAACAGCACTCTGCACTAATGGCGTAACTTTTGCTCAAAATACCCAGCTGTCAGACAAACACTCTACCACTTATGCAATCAACGCATTATCGACTTGCCAAACTGCACTAGTAGTATAGTCAGTACACGCCCACATGTACGCCCACATGTACGCCCGCGTATGTGAAATTTGACACGCTTGTCTGAGATCCGGGTACTTGGTTTCTATGTTCAGCATTAGTGCGGAGAGCTATTGACTGAGACTGAACAACCACGTGAATTGCAGTAAGTTAGATTGCAGGAACATGCATGTTGTGCATGGTTAGGCGAGACTGAGGAAGTTTTTTCTTTATCTTCAGGGTTGAAAACAATTTTGTTTCTGGTTCAGAAACCAAGAGAGTCCGTGAACTGTAACCCGTAGGCCTGAAGATACCTATGTAAAGAAGAGGTTGAAGAAATGCTGAGATACATGTAGAAGTGAAAAGAAAACCCTTTATAGGGACTGAAAACGCAACCCACAGGTAAGGCTCCAATCCAAGGCGGAATTTGAACTGGGGTCCACACAGGTAAAAGGTTTACTTTGCCTTTCAGGATGTACACCCTCTTCATTCCAAGACAGACTTACCATTTTGCTCGCCTGATGGCCTCCCAGAATGCTGGCTTGGGTTCAGAGCAAGGACCTACTGTGGCCTGCTTGTATAAGCCGTAGAATCGCTTCTTCATTTCATATGAGGGTTGAAAGGGTCCTGGAATGGGAACATGGGACACAAATCGTCTTGAAAATGACAGAATGTTTGTTACATATGAACCAAATTTATACCAGGTTAGCTTCAAATCAAATGAAAGTTGTCTATTCAAACATGAATAGGTCTAGAAACTAGTAAAATAAATCCAAAAATGGCAAATGTATGAACCCCCTCAAACAAGTAATTTTTCTTGTCATGCCTATACCTGTTCAGCCTAATCCATTTAAACTTTTTACCTGCAGTAAAGTTATGTAAAAAGTGAGATTGTGAAAACAGGTTAGCGCACTATGAGTAATCTAGTCAACAGGGGTCAGGAACAGTGTACTAATGGGAACTTGGAAAGCAGGTCATCTCGTACCTTCACAGACAAAATCATACCTTCAGACAAACCTAAGTCATTTTGCATCTAATGTACAGTAATAATAATAATAATAATAATAATAATAATAATAATAATAATAATAATAATAATAATAATAATAATAATAATAATAATAGTGGTTTAGTGCCCAAGAGTGACGCTCATTGTGCTCCAGCGCTCAGTATTTTCTTCCTGCAAGGTGGAGCTACATTTGTGCGTTTTTAAAGTAGGACACCTTTTTGCTTTACATAGCACCATGTAATGGTTTACAAGGTGCTGTGGCGCAATATGCAGCCAATCAAACCAGGAACACCAGGGCCAACCTCTTCTCTTTGTGATACATGTAAATGCACTGGGTTCTTTTTACGTGCATTACACAACACACGGGACCTAGGGCTTTACATCCCATCCGAAGGACGCAGCGATAGGCCTAATGGTTTAAGTATCTTGCTTAAGGACACAAGTGTCCTGACTAGGACTCAAACCCACACTCTGCTAATGAGAAACATCAGAGCTTGAGTCTGGTGCTCTTAGTCTTATCCACTTCAAGTATCAATATACAAGATAACCCTGACTAACCGAGATATACCAGTGTGGTTTGAGGCCCGGTCTTGACACAAGTATCCTTTTAAAAAACAAGACATTTATTAACCGTTATTGCACTTCGTTCTTTGGCCGTAAGTTCCGTGCGTTGTGTAATGCTTGTACAAGAACCCAGTTACACTTATTGCTAAGAGAAGGGGTTTGCCCCGGTGTTTCTGGCAGAAGATGCTGAGTGCGCCGCAGCACCTTATAAACCCTTTATAAGGTGACACATAAATCAGTCTCATCATTCTCAAATTTCAAAAGTCTATCTTCAGAATGTTTATCTTTGTTCAAGCATCTTGAGTACCTTAATTAGTAGATCTATTTTGTCTCTATTGTACATGTTATAAGACTCTACATACACTGTAAATGTAAGAAAACAGTGCAAAATCCAAAAATGGTTTTCTTTAAATGTAAAAATGTCAACTTACAACAATTATTTGTGCCAAAACAAGTAAATTATAGAAGTACAGTACACAGGTTACAGCTGGCAAGTCACCAACTCGGAGATCGCACTTTGCCCCATTGAAAAGATGAAAATGCCTACACAAAATAGCCGTAAACTTAATGGCACTCTCGGCGCTCCGAGTAAATCAGTCTGGTAGGCCTACCAATTCAATTGTAGCAATTGATCGTATCGTTGTTGTAAAGATGTCGAGGGAACTGGACAAAACCTAGTTTTCAAACCAAAACGTCGGTACTGGTGCTCTATCCCTTTATATGAAAACATTGAAAAGCATTTTTTTGAATGTAATTATGAGAACGTGTGTACGACTTCTCAACGAGCAAGATGTCAAGATCGTTGAGATATTTCCAAAAGTTCACTCTTGATTCTTGAAAGTCGTTTGATTTTCCCCCAAAACACGTGATGTTTTTTCAACAAATTTGAGCATTTGGGCTATCTATAAAAATAGGAACAGTAGCATTCGATTGGTAAGTTTCATGATCGAGAATGTCCCCGATTAAAAAATTACACTTACAAGTTACAGCCGGAACAAAAATAGGATTGCATGCAATGCATGAATGCCAATAATCATAATGGTGAATGGAAATGGTGCTGGGGCCAAGACCGAAGTGGACTGGCCCTATTTATGTGTCTAGGGTCAGGGACAGGGCAAGAGATGCCATGCCCCGCCCCACCCCCATATTCCAGGCCTGAGGCTGAGGTGCTTCGTCAGTGTTTGTTGACCTTCGAATATCTGGATAATCGTGATGCTGCTAATCATAAGATAGTGTCCGGAATATGGGCACAATTTTACAATGACTTCGTTACTTCGTATCAGCCTCTACTTTATTTTAAACGGGGGAATGTTATCAACATAATATTACTTAAACCTTAGACACAACTTTATCATTAATAAGAAAAACCTACCATCTTTGGGCATACACTGGACAACTTTTACTGCCGCGGTAAATTTATCTGACGCCGTCGCAGCCATTTTTGTTTCTCGATAGAAAATGACCTTTGACCGCGACATAAACTTGAACCAGTCTATCGGGGGTTTGAACGTGTTAACCTGAGAGTCAAGTTTCTAACCCCGTAAAATCGTTTTTGTTGTTAATAGAGGAAGAAGGCTCCATGATTAGTGTAATGTAATTATGATATACTACACCTTGGTCGATTTTCTGTACAAGGTTTCTTTGAGAACAGTTTGAAGGCTCTTGGAGTAGAGTGACTTGCCAACTTGAGGTGGAGGGGGCCGCGATCGTCAGCACAATAGTAGACTGCATACTTCCCCCTACATGTTCTTGGTTGATAGGTGATGCATGGATGAAATAATGCTATAAACCATCCAACGTAATTCAGATTATGTCTAAATTACGCCCCCCTCCAAATAAAGAAATAAAGAAGAAAAAGAAGAAGAAGAAGAAGACGCTCAAAATGGAAGGAATCATCAAATCTCAAGATGGAAGGAATTATCAAGGCATGATTTTTTATAAACTTTTGACATCGAAGTGGGGCACATCTTATAAGTTATTCAGCAACTAAGGTTGTATTTTTTTCTTACAGTTCTAGATTTTTGGTATAGTAATTTTGATTCAGAATGTAACATTTCTTTTGACCAGTGTGGTATCGTACCTGAAAGTCGCTTCTTTTAGTTCCGTTTACCGTACACTGATTACACAACCATTTCTTTTATGATAAGGAACTGGTGCGACAGATCAGTTGTACTGAATACAATACTTATATAGGCCACTATCGCGGTCTGAACCAAGACTGTTAAAAACAACTAGGGTCTATAATTTCACAGAGCTGCTTAAGCACAAAAGCAGCTAAGCACAACAAAATGTTTCCCTTTTTTTTAGGTTACCAGGCAAAATACCATGTCCCATGTACAATCTGTGACTGGTATCCTGCTTAGCCTTTTACTCAGCAGACTCCATTTTTAAAGCATGTTTTTCCTGCTAATTAACGAAATTGGGTCCAGGGCATTAACTTGAGTCTGGTGCTCTTTAACTTCCTAAGTTCACTCAGACATTGTGGCAGAGTCTAGTAACACAACAGACACATGTAACTCTTGTCACTCATAACGAAGAAACATTTTATTATTTATGTTATAAAATATTTACACTTTGTACAGGACTGTTCAAAGACACAGTCACTTCAGAAAGCACCAAGAAATGTGAACAAGGCAAGTTTTTACACTTTAACAAAAGCGAACCAATTATCAAAAATAAAAATAAATATAACAAAACAACAAAGATTCGAAAGTAGAAATACAATCAAATTAATTGATTAATATATAAACACCATTAATCAAAAGCACATGTTTTTTTTTTTTTTGCAACCCCGTTGTGTGTGTCCCCTAAACGGTAAATTAACATGGGCTGAAGGAAGATGACCCAAAAGAGGGCGCTATCAAACGAAATGTCTACACAATTCGCCGTATGGGTGGACAGACTATCCGGGGGACAGTATCTCCCGCCACACCGATGAGTTATTACGACACAGCAAATCATTTAACTCCCATTGAGCTGTGGCGCAACCAGACATTTCCATTAAGGGGCAAGCGGTGGCAAAAACATAATTGAGATGGGGGAGGGGGAGGGGGGATATTTAATGTACCAAACAGTTCGTTTTGTATAATTCTTTTCTCAATCTATGGGGGGGGGGGGCGCCACTGCCAGTTACTTAACTCTAAATTCTCGGTTTGTAGTTGCAACTACAACAAAACTTTTTTACTTTTTTACTTATTTCCCAAGGCATAAAGCTACGAAATGAATATGATTAGATTACTAAACCCTCTTACTACATAGGCCTAGTTCATAAAGTGCAAGTATCAAGTTTATAAACCACAAAGGAAACTGACTGGGTAAATTTAAAATAATTTGGGTTGAACACAGAAAAATTGCAAGTATAACACTCCTTTGTACAATCAACTTTATACATGCATTAATAGGCAAGATAGCGGCACTATTTCAAAACCAGTTGCCATCCAATATTCTTTAATAACATAATGGAATGTTAGCTGATATTATTAAAATGTCATTATTAAGGGTTTCTGGTAAAAGTATACACCATTACAACTGATCAAAGCATTTGATGACATCAAACGACATCAACAAAATATAAATAAATCCACTCAATAACGGATCACTCTCTCCAACCAAGGCCTAACTTCATAGAGCTGCTTTAGCGCCAAAAAGTAGCTAAGCACAATAAGATCGTTTTACCAGCCAAAGTACCACGTCACCATCTGTAACTGGTATCCTGCTTATTTTTGCTTAATAGCAGATCATTGTTAAGCAACATTTTCTGCTTCAGCAGCTCTATGAAATTAAGATTGAAGAATAAATCTTGTCACGGGGTTTCAACATCCCCGATTTGGGAACATTATGGGGTGACAGTTACACCCAAATTGGAGCCTCGCAGAGGTTCGGCTTCATTGTCAGCCAGGGTAGATAATGGGTTTCAGAGTTACAATCCCTGTGCCTATACACAAACTTGTGAGCCTCCGTATTCAACATCTGTCCATTGAACGTGTCAATAGACCTTTGCATGAAGGCAAATTTCACACAGGGCAACATTTTTTCAGTCAACTTGGAGGCAACCAACTTCACTGTTTTTGCAAGAGGAACACCTCGCTCGACAGCACAAGAGACAGTCTTCTAGCTGTAACTCACTATCCCCAAGAAAATAAACAAGAAAACTGAAATCATTGAATGAATTTTCTTATTGGCGATTGCCTGGAATTGGTTGCCTGTAAATTGTCTCGCGTGACATGACCTTGATGTCACCACGCCGCCATCTTAGAGGTAAAACGATGCATTGAAAACGCGCGTCTATGTATACGCGCAGCGCGCAGGATAGGCCAATGTGCAACCTTCTGTTGACCTCTTGCCGAGAGCGCCCTACTCTTCAATAAACTGCAGTATTAAATCCAAACATGTTACTGTGATGTGTGCTTGCTGGGATAACGATTAATGTCACAATCGTAAGCCAGATCACTGTACAACAATCTTACACCTCACAAATGGAAGCAAAGTATCTCCCAAAGTATTTCGTCTGGCTGCTATGTATAACAAGGTATTGATATGATCAAACTGCGTTCCACTTTCTTACATCACCTCTGAACTTTCATCGACTATTTATTCCGTTCTTCAAAATACCCTTCAGTTTCTAAGCAACCCAGACAATCTCTCATGTCCTTAAGCTGAAAACAGCAAAGTACAAACATTGTCTGAGTCTCGTTTTACATCCAAGGCATTGCTCATAACTTAAAATGTTCACTCCCATAATTGTCCATATCCTCGTACTGAATAATCCATATTTTTAAGGGGGTTAAACTTTTGCGTTTTCAGATTAAAACTTCCCCGTTCGTGGTTCTACGTTTTGCACCCGGGCCTCCCGGGATGACATAGTACCTCGCGTCGCCATAAGGGCTTGCAGTTGATGAACTCGTTCCGGTGTACTGACTATCGCTGCTCATGATGCTATCAGTGACGGTGGACATCGTCGAGGAGCGAACGGATGCCGTCTCCGGTTCCGAGCCCTCCCGGCTTTCCTCGCTGGTCACGGAGCATGGTGGAGTGGGGTCGGACAGCACAGAGGACGGGGGAGTGATGTCCACAAACGGCCTCTCCATGGAGTTGACGCTAGGGGTCGTTCGGACCGCTGGGAATCTCCGGGGGAGGGGTTGGGGACGCCTGGTCGGTGCCGGCATAGCTCGAAGGTTTCTCGGTAGACTGGAAAGAGTGAACTCGACGGGGTAACCACCGCCGTGGTCGCAGGGTGGATCCGAGGTAGGTCGCTTTCTCTTGTAACGTCCACCGAGGCTCGACGAATCGTAAACTGTCAAAAAATGAATGAAGAAAACATGAAAGGGGAATGGTTTTTGACGAGTTCGTTTACACTCAGCCTCTGCATAGGCCTATTCCATTAAAAAAGAAAGAAAAAAAAGCACTTCGTTAGCTATCTTTATTAGGATGCTTGGTACAACTTAAAATCGATCGAATCTTTACTTTAACAGTTTGAAAACAATGTTGTTACCTAAAGCTGAACCAGATTTCGAGACGAATAAATTGTTTTCATTTTCATAGAAATGGTTGTAATAAATAACAATATTTCACTTTGAGAGGCAATCCAAAAGTCCCTCACCCAAACCTATTCCCCAGCAGCCGCTAGCACTTACTCCAACTTAGAGGCTTTGCTTGACGAGCAATAAATTATTAAATCTCTAGAAAATAAGAGTTGGAACATAAGCGATGCAGCAGTATTTTTGCCAACTTCCAATTCCTTGATTCTGAAGTTGCAGCAGCAGAAAGTTTCTCAACCAGGAATGCTGGCGAGGGATTTGCAATACGGTGCGCCACCAAGAGTTTTCCTTAGAGAGGGTTTCCTCCAACACAGTCAAAGTAGAGTAAGAACGATAGTGGAGATTTGAATTTTGCACCTAGAGAAGCTTTCCAAGGCTACGCGTGTCATTGTTACTCATGCGTACACATCAAACGACCTGCGTCAACTTTTCCGTAAATATACTCAAAGAATGGCCTCTCCTGATTGAAGTGTTGGTGGCGCACTTTATTGAAAATCTTCCGAACTGCTTAGATGAAATCATTGTTAGCATTTTATGTTACTAATTATGATATCCTGGAGTGGGGATCATTGAATGCATGATAAATACATTAATGACTTTGTCGACACCCCGTGGTTAAACGTTTGCACTGACATTATTAGTGTTAAAGCATTTTGACAGTGAAGGAGAAATATCATATGAAATAATGAAAAACATTCCTCTGTTAGTAACACTATTAGCAGTACGCCATCGTTATTTCTAAATTTATATACACATGCACCATACTCTAACGTGTTTACTGCTGTAAGTGTCATGATTATTTTGACTAACAGGCAAATGTTTTGCAAACTACCTCCAGGTAAACAGAACGTCTGTTTTAGAGAAAAAGACAAATTCCAGTACGTTCTGGACCAAAGTTCTTACATAGTTGGTGACAGAAACACAATTAACATTTTCGGAAGCAATTTAAGGTTGATGAGTATGCAATAAGCATTAGAACATAGGATGACGAGACGATGAAGACACTCTAGCAAAACATTGTACTTACTTGCCCCTAATTCGTGACGTCATCGGGTAATTTAAAACAACATCTGTATCGGGAGAGATTTTAAAGGTGACCAGAGCTAAGTACAAACGTTCATTACCTTTGATATTATTACTGTTCATATCGACTGCCTGCACTTTCTTGTTTAAATCCACCGTGTACACTTCACCGGGGCGCTCCATTGTCCTAATAAAGGAGATTATTTGTTGTTGGTCTTAATTTCTATTTGAAGACAATAATGTTCATTTTTCCCAGTGGATTGGATAAGACATGCACTAAGGATACCAAAAGTCGTTATCCCAAACTATTTTGTGTGTATTTGAATTGCTGTCTAGTGTCTGGTGAAAAAGGCCCATACAGTACTAATGGTTTATGGTTGGCTCGCATGCTCATCCAGAGATGAACTTTGAGACTTTCCAGACATTAAACGGAAGAACATTTTGGGTGTAATTGCTGTCATTATTTATGGGATGTTCGATGTCTAACAAATTTCTAAACCATCTTATAGAAATCTTGTTTGAAGAGTGAACTTGGGCCTACTTAAACAATGTTACAAATGCCTTGTGTTGTACCCCGAGACCAGAAATTAGTTTTACATAATATTGATAGCTAGAAATATCGGCTTACA
Organism: Pisaster brevispinus; assembly: GCA_023634235.1. Lineage (NCBI taxonomy): Eukaryota > Metazoa > Echinodermata > Asteroidea > Forcipulatida > Asteriidae > Pisaster > Pisaster brevispinus. The sequence goes on along the minus strand of JAMKCF010000006.1, from coordinate 18,500,112 downwards.
TATTTTGGTTGTGAGGGACAAATACATTTTATTGATATGTACGACAAAAGCATGATTGACACACGATTAACAAATGTGGATAAAGAGCATGCTCAAAAGGGTGTATTATTATCAATGTAGTTCATGCGTATGGTTTTACTTTGATGAAACGATGGGGGGGGGGGGGGGTGAGTTATCAAATCCGCAAACATGAAATGTGACCAGCCTAACACTGAGGATCAAGTGCACAACTGTGTGACCACGACAGAATGTAGTGATACGTATCCAATTGACAATTGACACAATTAATTTGTAAAGTTTCAGACTTGAACCGTTTCCGGGTCCTACGGGCCTGACTGACCTATTTCTGGGTCAGTGTGATCCAAAATGACCCAGAATGGGTCAAATTGACGCAGAACCCGAGCTGAAGTCCCATTTTCAAACCAGTTTCCCGGTCAGCCTAAGCCTAGAAATGGGTCAGGCCCAATGGGACCCGGGTCAATTCCGGGTCAGGAGTTTTAGACCATAGTTGTTGAAAATCCTTGGATTCTAATGTTCTATAATATTTATCTTTTCCCTCAAAAACTATTCCAATCTTCAATCTCATTTTGTTAGAGCTGGTCAGTTTTAATGACTAGAATTACACAGACACAGCAACGCATACCTATAGGATCCATGACGGCCGCATTTTAACCTTTGCGTTGCCATGATAGCAACAATGACCAGCAGAACAAAACCGAGGGCGCCACCAGCGATGATAGCGTACATGACCAACGGCGTCTCCATGACGTCATCGAGGAGATTTTGCGTGATGACTGCCTCGCTGACAGACTCAATATGGTCTGTTGCTTCAGCTGAAAGACCGAGAGGAAAGGACTGATAATTGATACAGGAACGATGACGTTATACTTCAGGGAGAACTTTAAAGCAATTAAAAAAAAAAATAAAAAATCATTAAGCTCGATTATGTTGTGCGTCCAAGAAACGAAAGTTCTCCGCTGAACCTCACAATCCAGTTGATCAAACTATGCCCGATATGTGGCAGAGGGTGCCCCCCCGTAAATGTTCCCATACTTTGACACACTCTTGTACAAAAGTACCCCCTGAAATTCTCTTTAGAATTCCTGAGATTCATAGAACCCAATGGAGACACAATGGGAGGGGGTGCACACCATGCCCCCGTATCGAGCACCAAATGCATTTGATTACTCGGGTCATTTGGCGGTGAATACTATCCACGTTTCATTTCGTAGAACTCTTACATTTCTTGAATGACTGGTAAAAATGCACCTGCTGAAGATGGGAAGAGCACACTGATCGAAACGTCATGTTGTCACACCACCTCTTTGCTGCACAGCACGTTTATCGTATGACAGCAATGATGCTCAAAGTAATTTCAAGCAGTATGTCAAAGATTAGACAGGGAGCCATCACAGAAAAATCGTTCATGTATTATGGACGGAAATGAACGGCACAGAAATAAATACAGAAGGCCGGTTTAAAGTGAAACAATCTTCCCGCATAATGAGTTGACCATTACCTAATTTGCATTTTCCGTTCACGGAATCACAAGTAGTATTTCCGGAACAGGAGCTACATCGATGGGAACACCCGGAACCATACGTTCCGGCTGGACAGGGATGCTCACATCTGGAGAAAAAGGGCGAACATAATACGTTAACAACGTAATGCTACAAACAACACTTGTAATTAGATCACACAGCAAGAGGACATGATCGAGCCAATAGTTCTGTACCTGGAGAGAAACAAAAAGTCTCGGCAAGAGGCTCTTTTTTTTTCGAAATCCCGGCTTACAGGCTCAGGCTCCGACTTGGGCTCCGACTGCCGGCTTGAAGCCCGTACGGAAAACACACGTTTTGTAAACAACCGGCGAAGCAAAGCCCAAGCCAAAGCCGTGGTTCCGAAAAGGGCCCTTAAAAGTTAGCTGTATGACTAGAGCTACTCTAACCATCATCCAAATTACCGTTGTTCCTGAATCGATCCGTGTTTAGTATCAAGTTACCAAATATAGATAGCCAGGGGCCAAATTATCGAATCCACTCTACACCTTTATAACAACCTCAGCAAAGGGCATGAGTCTACTCTGTCTTCGCCAGTACTATTGCCAGTACTATTTGTACTTTATCTGAAGCCAATCCTCGCTTCTTCTGAAGCTCAGTTTTAATGAACCATAACACCCCCAGGACTTTACAGTTTTCTCTCTGAATAATACAAGTATTATTCGATTAGGACACTCGGAATCAAGCTTCCTTCCCCAGGCAAGGGATGATTTTCTGGAGCATAGAGCCGTTTTTTCTTATCAGAAATATGTTTTTGTTTCCCCTCTCAGACGCATGGCTTTCGGGGACCGATAATAGTTTGTAATTAATGGGAAACTATAAATAGGATTGGCAGGCAGTGTTTCTTCAACTTCAGCGATGAACTTTCGTGAGGGTTATAATACCGAGAGAGAAAAGTGAAAGATTACTGGATATTGTGTAACAAATTGGTGTTGAAAATCTGTTTGCAAATCGAGTAACCTGTTAACAATTCGGATCATATGCAAAGAATGTACTTCAACATTAAATCCAAAAGAGCAGTAAATGGTAAACGGTCTCTTGAAACATTAGTGGCACTGTTTATATTTGAGATTGGTTTCATCACATAATAATGCATTAGATCTAGTGGGATGTTTTAATACCCAACATATATTAGTTTGGATTATTTATGACAATTCTGTACCTTTATAAAGAACTATATAAAATGAAATGAAATATTTAATAAGTTTAAGGTCGCACTGTGCATGTGTTTCATAATAACATCTGATACAATTTTTTTTTCTAGATGATTAAAAACAAATGTTTACCTATTGCCATGGAAACCAGGGCTGCATACGCACTCTCCGGTCACGTGATCACATGTGCTGTGGTGTTCGCATATCTGGCACACCATCTTACATCCATCGCCAAAGGTCTCAGGCGGGCACGGGTCGTCACAGTTCACGCCACTCCAGCCCGGTGCACAGACGCACCCGTGAATATGATCGCAAGTCCCGCCGTTCTGACACCGGCAACTCTCGGAACAGTTCTCGCCAAAATGCCCGCGTGGACACGTGTGATTACACCGCGGCCCCCTCCAACCGCTCGGACACAGACAACCGTCCGCATGGTGGCACGTAGCGTTGTTTTCACACAAGCAGCGGTGTTGACACCCTTCACCGTAGAGACCTTCCGTGCACGGGCTCTCACAGTGACGCCCGTCCCAACCGGATTCACACACGCAACCTAGAGTTTGATCACACTCACCGTTGACACCACAGTGACATTCGACTGTGCAGCCTGCTCCGAAGAACCCAGGCGGGCAGGTGTTGTTGCAGTACCGCCCTTGCCAGCCCGGCGAGCACATGCAGCCGAATTCTGCGTGGCAGTGTCCTCCATTCAGGCACAAGCATTCCTCCTGGCAATTGATACCGTATAACCCATCGGGACACCGTTGATCACATGATGACCCCATCCAGCCCGACTGGCAGACGCATCCCATGACTGCATCACACACGCCTCCATTTTGACAGTGACACTCCCCCTCACATTGGACACCATAGGTTCCAGTTGGACATGATTCTTGGCACGTGTCACCCTGCCATCCTGCTGCACAAATACAACCGCTGAAGCGATCACAAATTCCTTCATTAAGACACTCACATTCCCTGCTACAATTTCTCCCAAATAATCCAGGACTGCATGGTTGGTCACAAGCATCCCCGCTCCAGCCATCTTCACATGCACAAACGCCTGTAATACCATCACAAGTAACGTTGTTTCTGCACGTGCAAATGTCACTACAGCCTACGCCAAAGTGTCCTTCCGGGCAGGCAGTTTCACACATTGAGCCAGTCAAACCAGCTGGACAGGAGCACATACCAGATGCAGGATCACAGGTTCCACCATGTTGACACTGACATCGCTGAAGACAATACTCCCCAAAGTAACCTCCACTACAAGGCCACTTGCAGTGGATTCCAAACCATCCAGCAGCACAACTACAAGTACCATTGATCGGGTCACAAGAGGCGCCGTTCAAACACGGGCAGATCTCTTCGCAGTTCTGGCCAAAAAAACCTGGTTGACAACGCTCTTCACAAAACTGACCCGTCCAACCAGGAGCACATGTGCATGTACCAATCACCTGGTCGCAGGATGCACTGTTCTGACACCGGCAAGCTGAAGAGCAGCCTGCTCCAAAAGTTCCATCGCCGCACGGATCGGAACAAAACGGACCCCTCCAGCCAGGAGTACAGAAACACGACCCGTTTCTTTTGTCACATGTGGCGCCGTTTTCGCAGAGACACCTGTCCAGACATTGTATCCCGTGGTACCCGTCTCTACACGGATCGTGGCATTGATCTCCAACCCACCCAGGGAGACACGTACATTTTCCGTAGACAGCATCACACAGCCCGCCATTCTGACACTCGCATCTGTCAAGACAGTGTGGACCGTAGAAACCTTGCTTGCATCTCTTGTGGCAGAATTTACCAGTCCAGCCAGGTAGACACGTACACGCACCATCCACGTGATCGCAGCCGACGCTGTGCAAACATGAGCACCTTTGCAAACATCCATTTCCGTAGGTACCATTCGGGCAAGGGATGTCGCAGTAATCTCCCCACCACCCGGGCCTGCATAGACATGTTCCTGTAACATGGTCACACGTTGCATTATTCGCACATCTGCACTCTGACCCACACTCTTGACCGTAGAACCCATCAGGGCAGGGCACATTGCAGGTGTTTCCATCCCATCCATCGGTACATGAGCACGATCCAATCACAGGGTCACAGGCAGCTCCGTGTTGACACAAACAGGCCTGCTCGCAGTTCAGGCCATAAGTACCTTCCGCACAAGGCCGGTCACAAACTAGACCTCTCCATCCAATACCACAGGTGCAGCTTCCCGTCTGGGGGTCACACAGGGCGTCGTTCTGGCACAGACACTCCTGTGTACAGTTCACACCGTGGAGACCATCTGGGCAGGGAAGCTCACAATTAGAACCCCTCCACCCTGGAGGGCAGAAACACTTCCCGCTGAAAGGATCGCACGTGGCACCGTGCAAGCACTGGCAAGACAACTCACAGTTCACTCCATAAGACCCTTCGCTGCACACGGACTGACAAAACTCCCCCTCCCACCCTGCCTGGCAGGTACAGTTCCCGTTCACATGGTTACATTGGGCATCGTGTTGGCACATACACTCCTCGCTACAATTAGCTCCATAGGAGCCAGCATTACAAGGGGACTCACACAATGCCCCAAACCATCCCATCGAACAAGTACAGGCACCGTCCACTGCATTACAGGATGCACCATTAAAACATCTGCACTTCATCTGGCACTCCACGCCGTAAAAACCTGGAGGGCATCTTCCCTCACATGTCTCGCCCATCCAGCCTGCCGGGCACGTGCATGCTCCATCGACCGAGTTACAAGCTCCACCATTTTGACACGTACATTGCATCATACAGCTCGGGCCGAAGAGTCCAGAATCACAAGTTGAATTGCAGTAAACTCCCTGCCATCCGGGGGTGCACTTACAGCTCCCGGTCACATGATTGCATATCCCACCATTCTCACACAGGCAGACCCCCGAACACCCTTGTCCGTAGAATCCTTCCTCACAAGGCAAGTCGCAGCCCCTGCCGGCCCAACCAGGACCGCAGAAACACGCTCCCGTCACATGCTCGCAGGGGGCTCCGTTGTCACACTCGCACACACTTAGACAGCTCTCCCCGTACGTTCCGTTGGCGCACGGCACGTCACACCGCTCACCCATCCATCCAGCTGTACACGTGCACTGTCCCGTAATGTGGTCACACTGCGCACCATTCTTACATTGGCATCGCCTCTTGCATCCACTGCCGTACCGTCCCTTTGCGCATTTCACCTCACAATGCATTCCAATCCATCCCGGACCACAGTAGCAGTTCCCCTCAGACGGACTGCATCCCTCTCCGTGGGCACACTCGCACTCGTTCACGCACCCAGTCCCAAAAAAACCCCAACGGCACATGTCCGAACAGGTGTCCCCTTGCCATCCTGGTGGGCAATTGCAAGTCCCATTCATCGGGTCGCACGTTCCTCGTTCGCAGCGGCATTTCTCCAGGCAACCCTCCCCGTAAGAACCTTCCACGCACCGGGTCTGGCAGTGGTTCCCCGTCCATCCTCGAGCACATGAACAAGTGCCATCCACTTTGCTGCACGTTCCCCCATTTTGGCAATCACATCTAGTAAAAAAGAACAAAGATTCAAAACGGTTATTAATAAACAAACATACATTATTACCCTATTGCAGTTACCTACTTATTTTTTGCCCAAATCTATACTTTAGCATAGGATGGGTTACTGATTATAGCAAAGTTATTTTAAAATGAATTTAAAATAAAACAAGGTAGGTCCCAGTACAGTTTGGACACTTTCATGCATTTCCCCACTGGAATAGATACAGACATATTTGAATGCACTTTCAAATTTGCTGTATGGAACGAAAGTGAAATCTTTTCAAAGTTGTGACAAGATTTCTTTCAAAATTATTCAAACTTTAATTAACAGAATTAATAAGATGTCCCTCCCAGGTAAAAATAACGTCATGATTTTGTTTGTGGTAAGCACTGCATTGATAAGCGAGATCCAGCTCCTGTTACCGGCCTCTTCCTGCACAGAATTCTCGCTGAGTGAAGAGCCACGTCAAAGACGATCTATTGTTTCAGTGTTAATCTCTGTAACCGCTGAAGACTCCGTAGTCCGGAGTCCGGAGTCTGGAGTCTTGGTCTGGAGTCGCTATAAGTGATCAAAGGGTTATATAGTTCCGCCTTGCTCCGAGCAAGGGCAGCCCCGATTCCGGCCATAAAGAATTTTACCCAAAGGCCATGTTCAGGACGAAGCCAATTATCAGTTGACATTGTGATTGGGTGACCACTGAACGCCAGCCCCTGTTATCTAAAGAAGGAGCAGAGGAAGTCTAAAAATGGCCTCTGTGCTTGAGAGGAAAACCAGTCTCTTGTTGAAGACTTGATAAGATTGGAGGCGACTTAAGTAGGTTCATGGAGATGGAGAGGCAGTTGATAAACAATTTAGCAATAAAAACATCAGAGCTTTTGTTTCTTTAAAAGAGGAAACATTAAAGATTTGACGTTGATCTATTAATACAAGGATGAACAAGTTAAACGAAAATCATTACTACAAAAATAGCAAATAAGCCAATAATTTTAGATGGATATTTCAGTAAGATCGGGGAGCTAAATTTACTATGGCTCTACATACGAAAAAGATTTAATTGGACGAAAAAGATTAAATTGGACGAAAAAGATTAAACTGGACGAAAAAAGAGAGTCATACCCTGCCTACTCAAAGGAGTTTTCATTTTCGAGTAGTATTCGAGCCCTGGACTACATTCAAACTTGAACATTCAAACTTTGACCACTTTCAAACCTTAAGTGCAAGCTCTGTAGTCAGCCCGTTGGTTATGGCGTCATCATCACAATAATTATCTTGGTTGCACCATTTTGGCAGTCAATGTCCCTGTATGTTTACACATTGCATTTTAGGCGCAGTGAATTGACAGTGTATTTCACACGCAATAGCCGTAGGGCCTAGTGTAATTTGTCTCCCCCAAACGAGAGTGGCAGAAAAAAGGGCCAATAGGTCTGAACTTGCTCCCAAATCAAGCAAGTCGACACAACAAGCTCCATTAATTAATACTTATAGTAATAATCAAAAGTGTTTACATTTGAAAACATCTTGCACCATAGAATCCATCTGGGCACAGTTGCGAGCATGTCTCTCCGACGTATCCAGGCGAACAGACGCACACCCCGGAAAAGCGGTTACAGAGGGCGCCATTTTGGCAGAGACATTGCTGTCTGCAGTCTGGCCCGAAGCTAGTTTCGTTGCACTGTTGGCTGCAATCGGATCCGGTCCAGCCGCGGGTACAGTAGCAGCTGCCGTTTACTTTGTTGCATTTCCCGCCATTTTGGCATTGGCACGTCTGCAGACAACCTTGTCCCCAGGAATTCTTATAGCAAGCTGTGGAAAACAAAGATGATTCAGGTATGATAATCAGGGAGAAAAAAGTACTTTGAGCCAACATAAAGAGGAGGGGTTACGAGGGTGACCGGGTCGATTTGGGAGAGTTTTGCAAGATCTTCGCTTCGACCTCAGCTTGACCGAGTGATTTGTATCCATGGATGGCTCAACCGTGGTAAAAGTACCGGTAATGCCAGGAAAGTGTACTTGGTACTTCAATTCAAGTTTTAGTTCGCGACTGGAAAACCAACAACAGGATTCGAAACGGCCTCATGTCTGTCAAATTACTGTAGAATGCAGAGGGGATTAGAATTGATTCTCTCCCAGATTCTTCCCTATGCAGACTTGACGCTTTTACCTTTATAGTACTTTCAAACTGTAAATCGTTCCGCTTGCGTTGGACCAAATCACCCCTTCCTTTTGCGCCTCGCATACCGTACGGCTTCAGTTTTGGTTAAAAGATCAAGCCCAACAAATGGCCTTGCATTTGACATACAGAAGGAGGAGTCCACTGAGAAGGGGGTAAATGGATCATTACCCTAATTCAACTTGAATTGATGTAAATTTGCACATGACGTCCACTCCTTCATTTGCTAAAGAGCAGCTGTTGTGGGCTTAGCTACAGGTATACACCCCCTGTGTTAATGATAAACAAGGCTTCTTTTTTTTTTAGTACATTGCACTTTTAGTGAGGGACAGCCCAGACTGGGCTTAGTAATATTATTTGAACTTTGAAGGGTAAATCGCAGGAAGTGGCATTATTGAGTCTTGTAGTTTGCTTGTGGACTTGATGATGACCGATTGGGTGTAAGACATTCAACCAAGGTCACTTTTATATAGGCGATAAATCTTAGTCAATTTATAAGCACGGTGGCATTAGAGAAGCAAAAATCACACTACACTGGGATACAGTTTTACGTTTAGGTTTTGACGATTTTCTTCAGAAATGGCGGTAGGACTATGAGACAAAAGCCATGCACAATGGCAATAGAACTATGACAAAAGCTATGGTCATGGACAATGGCGACAGAACTATGACAAAAGCTATGATCATGGACAATGGCGACAGAACTATGACAAAAGCTATGATCATGGACAATGGCGACAGAACTATGACAAAAGCTATGATCATGGACAATGGCGACAGAACTATGACAAAAGCTATGGTCATGGACAATGGCGACAGAACTATGACAAAAGCTATGATCATGGACAATGGCGACAGAACTATGACAAAAGCTATGATCATGGACAATGGCGACAGTACTATGACAAAAGCTATAGTCATGGACAATAACAACAGGACTATATAAAGACAAAAGCCATAGACAAACACCATGAGCCACAGTTGGTGGTATGACACACTTAATTAAAACTATGAACCTTTTTAGCACACCACGTGTTTTTAATTTGTTTTTATAAAGTTCTCTCCTTTAGATTTTCCAATAAATAAAGTTTACATTCATGATTTATATGTGTTACAACAATGGTCTGGATTACAATAAGGGTCGCAGCAGATTGGTGCAGTTTGGTGTGACTATGGAGCTATTAAAACAACAATCCCACAGTAGCTCATGTACGCACGGGTAGTAATTGAGATGGCCCTCTTCACATGATAGGCCTAGTGAAAATTGGGGGGGGGGGGGAAATCTATGTGGATAAACAACTCAACCTTATCTGTCTTGACTGCAGTGTGTGCTTTACAAGTGGGAACAAGATCACGGAGTTAGGAAAACCTTGGATTATAATATTTCATCCCAGATAACATAAAAGTTTGGTGTAATCCCGCGACCCGGGGCCCCTCGTGCAGTGAATCTGCGTTTTCGGTCCGTACATGATCATAAAATTACGCGCGGGGAAGTTTGTAAACCGCGGATTTAAGAAACAATCCCCGTATGTCACTTTGTATGCCGTGGCTCTACGGTGGAAGGGTCCACAGCGTGTTGTTTGGGTCAGGGGGCCAACTATAGAGAGGAAGTCACAAGTTCTTGGTGGTTTAGGGTACAATTCCTTAGACCTGTCATCTGGGGACCCGTGATTTAACAGACACCATGTTGAAAGGATCACCGCTTAGTCCCCTACACTAACTTATAACGTGGGAACGAGTCGATCTTCTGAAACTTCAAGCGCAGAACGCAAAAGACATTTTAAGAACCGAGTTATACAACTCCAAATATAGCTGGACAAAATGTGGAGGTCAAAGAGATAAAGTCGAGAGTATGACACATAAACTAGCGGACAAACAACTTGTGTTTTATAACCCTTGTTTTAAATACGTGTAGTGACTTTAGCTTAATCATGTGCGCCTATAGTCGCCAGCCTTCAAAACCACAACACGGAGCTGTAAAGAAGAGGTGCTCAAGTGGTAATTCAATCCGTTCAATAATTCTGAGAGAACTATACTGACACAATGACAATTCACGTGCAGATGTACCTTTAAGTTTATCTGTCTTTGGATTCTTGTTCGTATAATGGACAGAGTGTTTTTAGTCGACGTTATCGGAAACTTTTACGGATTAGTTTTTGTCACCAAATTGTCTTTGATATTTTTTCCTTTGCTTCAGTTTCTCCTTTTATTGTGACAGTCGAATGTATAACTAGTCATTTCCAGAATGTATATTTAAAAAAAAGTTCCTTATAATTGTTACTGTGAAGGAATCGCCTTTAATGGAATTCGCAATGTAAAATGCACATTCAAGGTAGTTATCAAAACAATGAATACTTTTGACTACTGGATCCATGTTCTTAATAGATGCTTTCCTTTAACCAGGACTTGCTCAGGTTTAACCATATTGATTTATTACTGAGCATAATAGTGTATGCAATATGAATGACTCAGCACCCGTAACTTCTGTAGGATTTGACTCCTCTACTCTGGGGTTATTGGAGGAACCACGGAGGAACCTCTTTAGTTCCCCCGTGGTTCCTGTGGGGGAGGATGGAAAGACCCCCTCCATATGCCCCCCTCTTCCTTGATCCTAGAGTGTTTGGAATTAGTTATCTGGCACCTGTTAATGTCTGTTAGCCCCTCGTGTGACTCCCAATTAATTTGATGGAGACCCTCTTGAGTCGAACATGGATGGAGACGTTTCATTAGTGGTACAGTTAGTGGTACAGCTTGTTCCGTCTGAAGGTTGATGTGATGGCCCATCGGGAGCTCCAGTGAAGAGAGAGAGGGGGGTACCGGTTTGTGTGTCCAAAGGAACGTGCCAAACTTCAGGGATCGTACACTATTGATAAACGACTCCACTCTACAATTTGTTGCACGCTGTGATGGGGTCCATGGTGTTTTGTACACCACATCAGGGGGGCAGGTGGCACCCGAAGAGAAACCGAGAGTGCCATTTGCCCCCAAGGGTATACAAAAAGCATGGACCCAATGGCATCACACATCGTGCAACAATTGCTTTGTTACACCGAGATTGGAGGCAATCTATTGTCATCTTCCAACATTATTATGACGAAATGGGCACACAGTTAAAAAAACCCAGACAACAGTGCCAGTGGCGAACGAATTGTAAACAACAATGGCGGTCGTTGACAGAAACAATTATTGTTTCACTGTTCCCTACGGCACATCGCACAGAAACGTCAATCAACTGACCTAGTACCAGCGTTATTTTAACCTCATACCCGGGGCTATTTCTAAATAGCGGTTTATACGACCAACGCGTTGCAACGGTGGGCACGATCGAGGTAATGTACCCCGTGGGGTACATCCCCCTTATTCCCCAGATCTATGTACATGCGTCTTAATAGCACATCACATGATTGGTTCTTGACCAATAAAATTCACAACAATTTATTACCGCGGTATACCGGTAACAAGTGTGTGCAAGTTTGCCTTAACATTGAATTAAATATTATGTAATGAATACAATTATACCAGACATTCAAACTGTTTGTTTCGCCTGACATGATGAAATACTTGAACATCGTTGAAACTGTGAACTATTTGAATTGTTCACCAGCCAGGAGCTATTTCAACATCAAACCATACACATAAATCAACTTTTCTTTTTGTTTACATTCATTGACCACCATTTTGTATGAGCGGCCTCGATTTCACAAAATGTAGTTTTATTTTTGCAGCGAAGGCCGACCGTACTTTTTGCAATTGACTGGTCTATTGTTTTGACTGTCCCAACAGTGTTCCAATATTACAGCTTCGTAAAATTACTTGCTCCATGGAAAAAGTTACGAAAATTGTTTTAGCAGTATATTTTGTCCACATCGTAACTTTTCCCAACCGCGAGTAAGAGTTAAAACATTGCAGCTTGATGTCACACTTTATTTTCAACTCCAAAAATATACGGATGATCTTATAATATATATCATCGACGGCTTTACAACATTTTTGACATTTGACATTTGGGGTTTGAAGCCAGTGATGTCATCCGTCACGTGGTCTATATAAGTACCAGTACACCATTCTGCAGGTTAAACCTCGTTAGAATATAGAATATAACGTATATGAGTCACACTACAAATCTGCATTAATTGACCGATATCCTGTTAAAACTATGTCACTAATTATATGGTGCTATTTCATCAGAGTTGAATGGATATAGTGGTTAAATTATTACACATTCTATAATAAGTGCAGGTGTCTCGGTAATTGATAGCCTCTATCTTTTAATAATCATTAATATTTTCCATATTCTTTCTTGGCTCTGTGCCGGGACAAAATCATCATGAAAAGTTAACGGGGGAAAATTTTTTCCAACGGGTGTTTAACATAATATGGACGCCGCCGAGTTATGACTAATTTGCATGTCAATTTATTCAGTGTGGGCCTAAAACTGCGCCCTTGGGAACCTCAAAAAATTGATATGTTGAAGACAGCGAACTATTAAGTTCTTCGGTGGCGTTGAAAAGTGACACACTTGCGCACAGTAATGAAACGTTTGTCATTGATAAGCATAGCTTGTAAGAACTCATAAATTACGCAGGAAATTATTGCGCGGGTGGCCTAAACGAGGATTTCGCCGTGAGAAATGAAAAATCGTACACAGAACAGTCAAGTTAATGATCAAGATTTCGAGCGCACAAAACAAAGATCTCAAATTATTTCTTGGCACTTGAATTTTTTTTCATCATGTCACTTCAGGGGCTCCGTCACAGAAACTGCACTTCACGAAACACATACTTTTTGAATTGTTGTTGCATTTATATTGCAACGGGTAAATACGGAGGCATGCGTGTGACACAATATTGTGCACAGAGGACCTCTTTTATCTACCCACCAAGTCTGTTTCGGTCCCCAAAACGAAATTTCACGGTTAGTTTCTCCTAGGAAAAACACTTTTCTGACGTTGCTCTGACCACAATAAAACCCGAAACTATCTGTCGTCAGTCACATGTAGCCTTTGCTGTTTGTCATGGTTAAACGATTTACTCGAAGCTTGAATTTGTTCACCAGACGAGGATCAAAATGCTTGTTTCAAAAAAACACACTGTTGACCTTTTGGTATTACCACGAATCACGGTGTCGGTGTTTAATCGTTTAAACACCTTGTATCACTGGGCAGAGTTCATGCTTGGTTCATGACATCATGCCACGCACATTTTTCAGAAATATTTCTTTGTTTGGATTACCGTTTTCCATTTTAGACATAAAGTATCACCATATAAGAAAAAAACCCCAAACCAACGATATGCTGTCAAAGAACCCGTTTGCGCCAATTGCCTTCAATTGTTAAAAAGATGTTACATCGAAAACCAGTCTTCAACAGTTGACAACCAAGTCATCATTTTCCAGTCTTCAACAGTTGACAACCAAGTCATCATTTTCCAGTCTTCAACAGTTGACAACCAAGTCATCATTGTCCAGTTTTCAAGAAAAAAAACCCCCATACGACTATGGAGCTATACAAGATATGACTAAACTGTGAACAATTATAAAAATGAAGGACAAACTGTTGTTGACAACACTTTAAAAATCCCCGGTCAGAACTGACCTGGTTCCGGGTCCGGGGGAGGGGGGGGGGGGTGGGGGTAACTGACCCATCAGTGTGACCCGGAATCTGCGTCAAAAAGACCCAGACATGGGTCAAACTGAAGCAGAATCTGAGCTGGAATCCCTTCTTTTAATCACTTTCCGGGTCTGCCTGACCAGAAATGGTCTCTGACAACTACCAAATGTATACCCTGCTTTTAACACCAAGCGATTGACATTTTCTTTCTGGTCACTGTTAAAAAACATGAACAGAAGCGTCTTGACACAAAATGTTTCACCAGATGTGTTCCACATTTTGTTGTGTACCATCATGAACTTATCAAAGTCTTTATGGTCAACCGAGGTCTCTTCATCCGTGGATAAAATTAACCCGCGTCACAATGAATTGCTTGATTATGGCAGATCTCGTGAACAGCAACCCTGATGGAATCACTTATTAACGCATGCGTAATAACAATCAAGATTGCAGAGTGTTGTTCAACTTTTCTATAGACCTTTCTTTTGCAACGTCACAGCCCAAGTTTTTGCCAACCCAGGTTGGAAAACTATGGAACTCATAAATGCAAAACAAAAACAGATAACTACAGTTTGTAACAATGTTACACAAATATTCAAAATTAGTGTTGAATTTATTGGAAACAAAGCAACTGATCATGGGAGGTATTTTATTTAATTAGAAGATCATCGAAAATGTTGAAATTGGGTAAAACATCTGTTATCACTATTGAATGTTTTACTAACATTCGGCGGTCCATGCCAACCAGCGCTGTTTGTTTATCAACAATGGAAAGGTCTATGAGTGCAAGTTTGCTTTCAACAAAAAATCAATAAGCCATTTTGAGATATGGTGGACACAGTACTGTAACACTGATAGGTTGGAGTAAACTTATCTGTGTGTAAACCCAAACCAAAGAGGGCACTTCTACAGTGTCCACCATACCCCCAAAAGGATAATGCCACTCATAGCTGCTCTGTGGCACTACAAAAGAAGAACCAACTAATAACACATAGAGTGAGTGAATAGAGACTCTGAGAGACCCATAAACTTGAAATCGCAAGACTGTAGGCCTGTAGGAAGGAGGGAAGACGGATTTCCCAAAGGAATGTTTGCAAAAACTCCCCCAAAAACCAAAACAAAACACAGTCAGACTAAAGTACAGTCAAACTAATGACGTCATAGCGATACCTTGACTCTGAACTAAGATTAGTGACACTGAAAGTATGGCAAACAAAATGAAGTTCCTGCAAGCGGGATTTAGAACTTTCAAATTTACCTTCAATTAATAATGCACTTGGCTTCGCAACTTTCTACAGATAATTACACCCCTCCGTAAAAGAAACTGGGATTAACTTTAATAGAAGGACAAAACTATAGTAAAATGAACCACAGCGTGCCGCTATAGAGGCTTGGTTCGTTTCCTCTTGTGAAAGGGCGCCCTCAGAAGATGAACAGAATGAAGAGGCGGCGCTGACATAATGTCAATGACCTCATCAGGCATACTGAAGAAGACCCGTGTCTGCAGCTCCCATCACTTCCGTCAATCATCGAGGCGCAATGTAACCAAACACAAGTCCCATTCTGCCAGCATTTTGCCGCCAACAATTGGAACCAGCTTATAAACTCCCCCTTTATTAGCCTCCGTTGTACGTCAGCAGAAGGTGAATTAAAGGGGTACATTGTCCTCGGATAAAAATTAATACGATTGGAAAGATGTTTTAAAAGTAGAATATAATGATTCACACAAATATCCCTCGAAATTGTGTGGTTTTTCTTTTACTTCGTGAACCAACACGGCCCGTAATTTGTGTGGAGTTCAAAATTTGGTTCTGCCATAGAGCAAGGAACAGTTTTCTGCAAAATAGCGGACCGTATTAGTTCACAAACAAAAAGGAAAACCACACAATTTCGAGAACTTTTTGTGTTGTTCATTATATTCTACTTTTAAAACATCTTTCCAACCATATTCCTTTCGTAACAAATGCTTTTTATAGCCCAAAAGCGCCCAATCGGACAGCAATGCAATGTGCACCTTTAACACTGGACAAGGCACTCCAATTGGTTGTTGGTCTGGGGGTCGTTTGCCTCGATTCACCCGCTCAAGGGTCACGGCGACAACCCCAGGCATTTCTGGACAAGAAGCCCCCCACCCCCTCCCCCCAATTTCACTCCCGTTTTGTGTATCCTGTTGTTAATGTGGTACAGAGATTAAGGCCTACCTCTTTCCCCACTTGAGAGTTTATAACGGTGAAATTACATTCCGTAACACAGTTTCTTGCTACCGTGAACTGCTCCTGAATGACATACAAGGTCCGCAAATTAAGGAAGCAACCAAGGGGGACTAACACTCTAAGAATCTGTCAGGTAGAAATGTCTTGAGTTAACCTCCTCCCCCAAACGCAACCCCAACAAAACAGGCCTATTTTTTGTTATAGTATCTAGAAATACATTGGTTTACCAGCCCCTGTTATGCTCTGTTTAATTCCCCTGTACCGTATGGAAGGCCTGAGCTCAGTTCATCACCTAGATCAAAATGTTCACGGTCTATATTCACATAGCTCTATGTTCCAATCTATGGTGGCCCTGAAGGGAAATCAAACATATATATATTTACGTGAATGTTTACGTAAATATTCACGTTTTTTGCCCCAAATCGCAAATATTCACGTAATTATTTACCTTAATATTTAAGATTATTGTCCTTGTCGCAAATATTCACGTAAATATATATGTTTGATGCCCGTCAGGGCCACCGTACCAATCTCCTCCACTGTCTCAATTTAAAGAGCATCAAACACAGGAGCCTGTCATTTCAGACACATGGATGATGTCTTATTACTCCATGTTATAAACATTGCTTCAAGAAACCTTAAACAAAACTGATTGCTCTGTAAAAGCTTGGAGGTAGAAATAGCTCCATGGAGTCCATGGTAAAAGGTCCACCGGTCTCTCCCAGACGCAGGCCACCTACTACGACCGCTTTCAAGTGCTATGGCGTTTTCGACCAGGCGTTAAATCTCTCAATTTTATAACCCATTTTGAGGTTGGCTTTGGTAAACACTGGTGAACCGGTAATCCAAACAAGCTACAAGCCGAATACCGAACTGATGACTACAACCATAGAGAAAAACCATGGTTGTTAACGGGGTGGTGTTCGGGTCACTGGTTTTAGACCTTCAATGGGTACACCGAGGGTACATTCATTTGGGACCTCTTGTCTTATAACTTTTCATGAAATATTAGAAACAAAATGTTTGGACGTTCAAGAAAACGCCTTCCAACACGACTGTGCGCAAAGTAAGGGAAAACATAGTCAAGAGAAAGACATTTTCAGGAAGATTTCAGGATATTTGAATTTCCTCAGGCGAATCAGCATTAGAAAAACAACCTTTTATACCACCTACAGAACAAAGTATCACTGAAGTCAATATTTTGTCCCGACTATAGAATAGGCTATCTTGTAGAATCGTACATGTTTACAAAAGAGCCACAGAGCCTGGACTTCCTGCAGGCATGCCTTGTACACGCTCAATGGAAGAAAACATCACTTCTTATATTTCATGGAAATTGCAATAAGAAAGGGGGCACATTTCAAAACTTGTTCAGCTGTTACTTGTGTATCTCTTGAATGTATGTGGTAATTATGACATAGAATGTGTAAAACTTCTCATATGAACACAGCAGTATCTTGCCTGCCAGAATGGCCTTGGAATGTGCAAGGGCAATCGTTTTGTAAACAAAGGTAACATGGTCTGAACTTTATAGATCAATAATTGTACGGGACTGAATGCGAGTTTAATTTTAACGTAAAGGGGAAAATTGAGAGGTGTAAAATGAGAATAAAAAGGAAAACCATTGCGACCATTTTGCGTTGTTTGCCACCATGCACGTGCACATTGCATTGCGCTATACTGTCAGAGACTTCAACTGCCTGTTACAAATTATTATGCCGAATTTGGCTTGAGGTGCTTCCGCAGTCGGATTTACAGCAGTGATCTAAACTAATGCCCTACGACCAAACTACTATTGTTAGAGAAAGGTGACCTTCCAAACGATCATGAACTCTTGATTATGCCGGGCTACATCGCGTGGAGTTTAGAAATGTCATTCATACCTTTCCAATCCCATCAATGGTTTTTGGATTTTTTTTTTACATGAGGTCTAACTACTTCCTCAAATTCTTCCGTTTGTAAGCAGGGGGTCCTGTCTGATAATTGTGTCATCGAAACCATTGTCTGTCTATGCCAGACCTCAGGAAAAGGCTGGCGGGAGTCTCTTGAACACAAAATGTGCCACATTGCAATACCATGTAGTCACGCACATTGTAAATGAGCACACGTGAGTGTTCTAACAGGCTGTTGGCTGCCCACGGATCCACGCACGCAGATGCACTGATTATGTGTTCAATCTTCAAAGAGACATCAGTTTGGTTTAGGTCTCGATGGAAGTTAGACATTTACAATGACTGAGTAATTAATTTGGCTATGCTTTTTATGAGTCAGTTGGGTAAACAAGCTAATGTTAAAAGCAGAACAGCTTGTCCAATTTTTCAGTGGCTATCTGCAGTGATGAGCGAGTACATCTTCGTACGTATTGTAGGTCTATACATGATGAGGGCTAACAAAACAGTCACAGACAGTGTTTATATTTTGTTGCGATAAACGATATGCATGAAATAACAAACTTGAGAAAATGTTGGCTCAATCCGTTGTGTGAGTCAGGAGAACAGAGTGGAAACCAAGCACTATTTTCAGCATGCAAACACATTGCGGTAAAATTTGGTTGGAACAACCGAAATCAAGCTGTTTTTTCTAGGTTTTCAGATATAGATTTCTCGAATATGATGTTCATCTCAGTGGGAAATAACACAGAAGAAAACAAGGAAGAAGATTCTTGTATATGAATATCCTAACCAATCAGCATTCGGACTAAAACAAAACAATGGTGCTTTTATCCCAACCAATCATGAATCATACCTTGTGTTGAAAACCGTACTCTCTCCCTTTGTATTGACAATTACTTATGCGAAAAAATGTTAGTGGCCTGACGTCTCGACCCTAGCAGAGTCTTTCTCGAAAACCTTTCAGCCTTCGAGAAAGACTCTGCTAGGGTCGAAACGTCAGGCCACTAACCATTTGTTTGCATTTATACCATAGGTCCTTTTGGTTGGTAAGCAGTTTGCAACAGCTAATACTATTTTTCGACAATTATTAATGTAATAATTTGCGATTTATTCATTGCAATAATTTGCGATGGGGTAAAGATTATTGGTTTCCGTTTACAACGACGTGTTGATAGTAAGCATTGCTTCCAGAGTCGCGTGGGGAAAAACAATCTACAGGCGTGCTTCTCGGTTGGGAGGGATGCGAGAATCATTTTGTCCGTTGTCAAAAGCAACACTTTTCAACTTACTTTTTCTTCGACACTTCTGATTCTAATCTAACGTACTGGTGGATGTAAATCCACATCAGATACTGACTAAGGAGCGCGGGGAAGTTTGGATAAATATCTATTAAACCACAGAATAAGAATGAAACCAAGATATTATGCTCTATACGCTCTGGATGAATTGAAATAAGTAGAACGTGGACGATTTTTTTTCACAGGGGAAAAAAAAAAGTGCAGTCGGTGTCAACATTCCCCTGGCCGTATCCAAGTTTATAGGGCCGTGAACCCGAACTATTAATTGCAGATCCTTGTCAAATGTTGGCACTGTGCCGTGGTCGGTACTGATTTCCTCGTCACTATATTGACTCGTAATAGTCAATAGGTTATTTTCCTTCCAGAGAACACTTTCACGAGGGACAAACTAGGATGTATCAAATCTTAAAATGGGCTCAGATGACAAAAAATACTTGGCGCATAGTGCTGCCAGACAATACGGCATATGAACAGTGCGGCAAGCCCTTTATTTCACGTTTTAAAGTTGCACGGCCCAATTTTCGCAAAAAAAGAATCTTGTTTTAGTATTTTTTTTTCTCTCTGAACAATTTTTTATGATGATGCTGTTTCAAAACGAAAAACCTTCAAAACAACTTTCGCGAAATGCAACTTAAAGTGGGTGGCCCAATTTTTTGCCAAAAGAATTTTGTTTTAGAATTTGTTATCTCTGAATTTTGATAGATGATGCTCTTTTCGAAAAAAAAAAAACCACCCCAAAACAAACAAACAAACAAAACAACAACAACAACAACCCCAAAACAAACCAAAACACCAAAACTTTCTCTCGAGTCTGTAAAAGTTGCTACTTTAAATTTAATTAAAAATGTCCGGGTCAAACCGGCCATAAAATCGGACCTAGCATCTGTTAGTGTTCTTGGTTTCTGTTTTGGCGCGTGTTACACATTACGCAGGACCTACGGCTTTTTATGTCCAAACGAATGACACAGCAATTCTAAAAGTTCGTGAAGAGAAGCTGTCTAATTGATGAAGACTGGGTGTCACGACCGGGACCATAACATGCACACTGACAACACTCATTCCTATTTCTTACATCCCTGTGGAGACATCTTTTATTCTTTCCTTTGTCTCTGTACTTAACATCCTCCCATACACACACAATTCCGTGTTGTAGCACAACGGTCTTTAGAATTGCCCCACGAAGACCTTTTGTTTTTCCCCTTTTGTTTTGTCCTCGGTCTATAAGTAAATACTAAAACACCATTACTCCATTCAGGTGTACGATCACACGGCTCGGCCACGACACGCCTAAAACCTTCGCCTCAATTTGTTATCCATTCAATTTGGTAACCATTTCTGTAAGACTCTGATACAATTATGTATAATGATTGTTGAAGTTGAACTTTAAGATCGAACTCACGTTTGCTGCATTCTGGACCTTTCTGTCGCCAACCTGGGCAGCATCTTTGGCGTGTAACATTCGAGGTACCAACCTCAGCACTGTGAAGAGAAAGACAAAGCAAAGCAATTACTTGATTATGTTGAATGTGAGCACATTTTAAAGACAATAACTAAGACAAAAAGGCCGCGGTGTAGTCAGCAATGGTAGTTTTTCAACCTTGATGGGTTTTTAGTCAACCCTTACCAAAACTTCCAATTCAATTTTCCTATTGGAACAAATTACAATTTGCCCAATGTTGTGTATTGGCACAAAACCAATTGGACACAATTGGACACAGTTGCCTTCAGTTGGATTTTTCCCCCAACTATAGACCCAATTGGATAATTTCAACTACACCCGAATATAAGTTTTTACTCACTGGTCTGACAGCCCATTGGTCCGACAGTCCAAAAACTTATGGGGATATATCCCACCCCACTCGAGGGATTTACACCAGTGCAATTAACTAATTCTAAATCCAGGTGGTGACATTAGAATACTATGAAGATATTTTTTTCCAATTGGAACCTGTTGGGAAATAAAAATTTCCAATTGGAAATATAATAGGAGGTGAAATTTTCAACTAATTCCAGTTCAATTAAATTAAGCCAATTGATTCAATTGGATTTCCAATTGGACTGAGTTGGTCTAAGATTTTGTTCCAATTGGAAATTCAGTATTCCAATATAAACCAACTCACACCAACTCACTACCAACTCAATCAAATTCTTTCCAACTGGATATCCAATTGGAATGAATTGGACATTTTGGTAAGGGAATGTATATTCAGTTTGCGGTAAACACCACGTGTATAGTATCTACTTTGTTGCGTATACTTTTTCTCTCCTTGCCCTTCACAGCAATTTCTTTGGTCTGCCTTCAGATGATTATCTGAACTGTCTAATGCTCGGGCTAAAATGCATAAACATGGATAATTTATCAATTGAATGTTATATAGTTCTCTAGTTTAAGGTGTTCCAGGTCTCTGCGACCATATCCATCTCATCTGAATTCGGTCGATGCTTTACATTTGCTGCATTGTATTTCAATCTTGAATCTAGACACCGCGTACATAAACTCTCTGAGTTGTGGTCGTTTCTGAGAAGAAACTGGTGGTTTGACAACTCGACGTTTCGATCAGCATGCTCTGATCGTCTTCAGGAGACTGTGAAATCTGCAAAAATGATTTCACTGCAGAACAGTCATTACTGACCCTGTTAAGAGGAGTTATTCAACAACAGTAGCAAGCACTATGGCGTACTGAAGAAAAAAACAAGTCAAGAAGCTAGACCAACTCGGTGCACTAGGCCTACACAACCCTCTAAAAACCGTCATGTGGAAGTGACGGGAAAACTGTTGTTTTCGGACATTGAAGAACAAAACAAGGCCCTGCTCGCGCCCCTGTGCAAACAACTGGGTGACAGAGTAACTGAAAGGTGTAGCTATTACCCCTGGCATTGACGAATGCCGTTGACAATCGCCTGTATATTCCACTGGAGTCCCCCTATCCATCAAGTGCAATTTAGCCAGATTACATGTGTCACACTAGTTAGTGGTTTCCTTGCTCGTACACTATGAGTTTTTATGACGTGTCAACAGTGTGGAGAAAAGAAGGGAATATCAGAGGGGGCTGTCCATCCCTTTCGGTTTGACGAGAAAGATTGCAGCACAACATTTGGTTAGGCATGAAAAATGAGGAAATAAAAAGAACATGTGCGTGGATCGAGATGTAAAACAAAGTGGATGTAACAGTGACTCAACAATTCATAGAACAACATTTTATGCCACATTATGTAATAAACAAAAACGGGTGAAGACCCAGTAGTAATTTTGTGAGGGGGGGGGGGGGGGGCAACACAAAAGAATCGAAATGAGTTGTCACTTTTCTCTGTACTATTAACAATTTTTGTCTCGAATCAAAGACCAATGATGTACCTTATTTTGATTCAAGAAAAGTATATTTTATTATCGATGATGTACGCTATCTTGATTCAAAGAGAGTAAGACTACATGAAGCTGAAGTTTTGCTAACATTACCAATGTTGTACCTTATCTTGATTCAAGAAGAGTATATACTATCGATGATGTACGCTGTCTTGATTCAAAGAGAGTAAGACTACAGGAAGCTGAAGTTTTGCTAACATTACCAATGTTGTACCTTATCTTGATTCAAGAAGAGTATTTACTATCGATGATGTACGCTGTCTTGATTCAAAGAGAGTAAGACTACAGGAAGCTGAAGTTTTGCTAACATTACCAATGTTGTACCTTATCTTGATTCAAGAAGAGTATATACTATCGATGATGTACGCTGTCTTGATTCAAAGAGAGTAAGACTACAGGAAGCTGAAGTTTTGCTAACATTACCAATGTTGTACCTTATCTTGATTCAAGAAGAGTATATACTATCGATGATGTACGCTGTCTTGATTCAAAGAGAGTAAGACTACAGGAAGCTGAAGTTTTGCTAACATTACCAATGTTGTACCTTATCTTGATTCAGGAAGAGTATATACTATCGATGATGTACGCTGTCTTGATTCAAAGAGAGTAAGACTACAGGAAGCTGAAGTTTTGCTAACATTACCAATGTTGTACCTTATCTTGATTCAAGAAGAGTATATAATATCGATGATGTACGCTATCTTGATTCAAAGAGAGTAAGACTACAGGAAGCTGAAATTTTGCTAATATTACCAATGTTGTACCTTATCTTGATTCAAGAAGAGTATAATTATCGATGATGTACGCTACCTTGATTCAAAGAGAGTAAGACTACAGGAAGCTGAAGTTTTGCTGTTGTTACCAATGTTGTACCTTATCTTGATTCAAGAAGAGTTTATATTATCGATGATGTACGCTGTCTTGATTCAAAGAGAGTAAGAGTACAGGAAGCTGAAGTTTTGCTGTTGTTACCAATGTTGTACCTTATCTTGATTCAAGAAGAGTACAGACACCGATAATGTACACTAGCTTGAATCAAGGAGAGTCAGGGTACTGGAAGCTGACTTTTTTGCTAACTGTACCAATGTGGTACCTTATCTCGATTCAAACAGTATACGCGTTAGCATTACCGGATACCAATAACCGCAACCCCCCCCCCCAACACCATCAACATATCCAGCCTTTTTCTTGTTTAAAATAGAAGTAAGCGTAAACCAGAAGCAGTGGTCATAAAACAGCCCTAATGAACAGGCGACACATCGTCGAGGTCTTACTGATTAATTTAAAGATTTTACATCCGTGACACATTCCTACACACCACCTGATTGGCCCCCCTGTCTGTTTATCGTCTTTAATGAACGGGTAACACTGAGGGTACAAATTGATTTGACCCCAGTTGGACTTATAAAGTGGATCTGGCAATTTATCGCTCTTGATTTACGACCATTATTTGGGTGTAATTGGCACCCTCTCCAATCAAATGTAGGTCGTATTCGTTTGAATAAATCGATGGGGTCGATCAGTAAAGCTATTACCCTGCACACATTCCCCGGGAAATTCCCGGGAAAATTGGGCTAACATTTCCACACCCGACTTGCTAGCCCAGGTAACCCCCAGTAATTGGGGAAAAAGTTATTCCTGTTTGGGAGTGGGGTTAAGCGAGATAACTCCCGGCTGTTAGCATAGCCCTGTGCTATACCATATGGCGCTATAAAAAGGCTATACCGAGTTTTCATCCTTCCCAGCAAAATTGCATCGAGTGGGACGAGGATATCGGGTGGCGGTGGGGTTAAAAACAATTTCCCCATGAATTTCTCGGGGTTTTATTTCCGGATTGAACTTTGTATACAAACTATATAGTTTTTGTTTTCGTTTTTGTTTTGCTTTATATGCGTTGCTGGTACAATCGACATAAGCAACGGTGGGTAGAGTTTGGGAGGGTGGGGTTAAACTGTATTTGTTTCGACTTTGACAATAATTATTTTCGATGCATAGCACTGGAGGATTGGCACTGGCATCAGCGAGCTTCCAGCTTGAAGCATTTCCCACCTGATTTCGTCCATTCTACATTTTATTTGGGTCATCGACAAACTACATTGTGTTTCTTAACTCTGATATCTCGAAAATTATGTGGGACTTCTTGAAGTCAATGTTTTTGTCATGAGCCTGCAAGGCAAATTTGACATACGAGTTAGTTACTTATGATGTAATCGCTAAAAGCAATGCAAGTTGCAATAACAAGTGATATCAAAACTCCAATGCTGATGAGGTTTTTCCTTTTATTTCGAAATACAGTACAAAAACTACCCTCTACTTTTATAGTACCCGGATTTGCCACGGTTGCGTTATTAGTTGAATTCCGTCGTGATACCGTATAGACCGTTAGCATGCTGTGGTCGTCCATGTCGGGTACCCTGCATGCAACAGTGACAGTTGACAGTTCTAATTCTCATATCATGAAAGGGACCAGACTTTCTTTCCCTTCCAGCCTCGGTTTGGTTACATTGGGTTTGATTAGAAGAAAAGCAAGATGCCGGCACCATGATAAAGGTCTATTACATACATCGTTAAAGGTATTACACGGGATTGGTAGAGCTGACAAAATAGTCGCAGACAGTGTTCAGGTTTTATGTGTGATCAACCATACACATGAAATAACAAACCTGTGAACATTTGGGCTTAATCCGTTGTGTGAGTCAGGAAAAAATAGTGAAAAACTATGCACAATTTTCAGCATGTAAACATTCAAATTGTCCTTAATTTTTGCTGTTTTTTAAAAAAGGTTTTCAGATAGGCCTACAGTTTTCTCGATTATGACTTCATTGCAAAAGGGAAATATTTCACAGAAAAAAAAATGGTTCTAGTATGATATGAACCTCATATTCAGTAAGCTTTCAGACTAAAACAGTGTTGTTGTTTTTTATCCTCACCAAACCTGTGTAATACCTTTAGCCATTACTTATGTAAACAAACCCTTGCTTACTCATGTTTCTCTCAGCTAAATGATTAATGTTGCCATCCCCGAACTCGACGGCCTACTTAACAAAGTACAAATGACATCTGGTGACATCTGACGCCCGTACATGTGGCGGGCAAATCAGAAAACCAAATGTCAAACTTCTGAAAAAAACTAGCATTTCAGATGTTACAAACAAAGGATTGTGAATCTAACACAAAATGGGGTCAGCCTGCCGGGCCCAATTTCATAGAGCTGCTTATGAAGAAAATATTGCTTAACATCTTTCTGCCGAGCAAAAACGAGCATGATACCCGTCATTTAGTGTACACGTGACATGGTATTTTGGCTGGTAACCTTATTCTTGTAATCTTATTGTTTAAAAAAAAATGTATAGCTACTTTTTGTGCTTCAGCAACTCTTTGAAGTTGGGCGAAGTGATAACCAAGAGTGTGGGGGAGAAATGACTGGACAGAAAAGGCAAACGGTCAGCACGGTTGCATCAAAACATTGAATGAATATGCATGAGGAGGTCAAACTCCTCCTCTTTGATTATATTATACACTAGAAGGACCAGGGGGTAATAATTAGATGATGAAATGATATAACGATGATTCAAAACGCCGAATTGACGCCATGTCTCACCTTTTGTGCAAACCGAATTAAAAGGGAAACATAATACCGCAGACTGTGATTCACATAACCTAAAGTACAGTGGTCGGGATGATATGACTGCGAGTTCCAGTTCATATGGATATCGGATGAGCCGAACGGTTCATCTCTTTATAACTAACATACACCAATGCCAAAGGAATTTCAAAAGTAAAATTCGATATTTGAAGTGACAAAGCTTTGTTGGCACCACACCAAGTTTCACATCACGGTTATCTTCAATCACTTTTCAAAAGTGCTGATTAAGTTCTACCTGAACCATTCTAGCTTGGATGTACCCAAACTGAGGCTATAGGAGGGCAAAGTTGCGTGACCCCTTTTTGGTACATAATTGGAATCGGTCTTCATTATACAAGTTATGTGTTTATTAAGTGCATAGCCGAGGTGGAGTGTTCTTTGTCTATGCGAGCCCATAGGTCTCAATGTTAAAGAGGGGCTCCAAGGTCAAATTCAGTTTTCTGATCCACCCATTTTCCAATAGATGGAATCATTACGAAAGTGGGAAAAACCGTACAGGCCTCTAACCTCAAGTTGAAATGGTGTAAAATGCCACTGTGTTTGATACTTCCAAACGCAATTTTTGGTAAAAATCAAAACACGTTCAATGACGTCACATTACAGATATTATGGTCTGTACATTTCTGTACAGAGAATTTTTAGTTGATTCACTCATTTTTGATGATATTCAATCACATTTAACATTTTGACCAGAGCGCAAAAAACTTCCCCCTTTGGAATTGTACCCGACCCAATTGTTTTTTGATGTCCAATGACGTCATATTTAAATTTTCGCTCTGAAAGAGTATAAAAAAAACAAAACACTTTTTTACACCATTTTATGATTTTCCTCCGGTTTTTTTTAGGGACTCAATGTATTGGAAATTGAGTGGATCGAAAAACTGAATTTGAAATTGAAGCCTCTCTTCAAGTACTTAGCGCATCTCAGTCATGGTCACATGCACACACACAAAATGACATTCTGCAAAATGTACAATGCCATTCTGACCGAGAATGAAGGGCGAGGGTAAACAGAATGATGGGAAGACAGTCGCTGACATAACATGACGGTGGCCAAGCTGTCTCCCTCACCTAATCCATTCATCAAACGACCAACCAGCACATTCTAAAAATCACATTATCTTCAGCTGCCCCTACATTTTCCCCCATCAGGATTGCCACCAAGACGAATGAGACACCTGTTTCAATCTCCTTACACTCTATCAAGTACAGAAAGCTGAGCAAACTCGATCCCCATGCTGCCCCCTTCCCTTAATAGGTCGGGTATATATAGAGATAAACCGGGCGCTAATCAAAGTTCCCTACCCCCTTCCCCTGCATGTCATGTTTTACCGTCAGGTGGCTTGCAGTTGTTTTAAAGAGCAAATGTAATGTACTGAAATGAATTGGCACGAAACACATGTACAGACCTGTGTTGACATCACCATTGCGCCAATTAGTACAATTTGAAAGGGCGTAATTACCAACCGTGCATGCGATCTTGCGAGTCGGTGTCTAAGAAAATGCATATCACGACTTTAATCAGTGTGACGCAACTTTTCATGACAAGCTACAGTAACAGCTAGGCCCAGCAACATCACGGATGGTTTGTACAACAAAACACCCATTCAAGTTTCAACATGGACATAAGTGTTCATTGGGCAATGGAAATCACAGTCCATTGGCATGGCACCTCTTGTGTTTACAATTTCCATCTTCGTAAAAATGTTTTTTTTATCTCCCATGTGAGTGACACTTTACTTTGGTTGAGAGGTGAATAAAAGTAGAGGTTCTAAAAATTATATATAACACCAAAGCAACTTTCTGTATGTAAATGATAGTCCTGGTTTGTTTTAAGGTCTACTTGTTATGTATGATTGAATGGCTGCCAAGATAATCTAATAACCAATAAACATTTCTTCCTTTGTCCATTTTTAGACTTCCCCTTAGTCTACATACACGTCCCATTTAAATGTTTGCTTTGCAGGCCTAGTTAGAGGGGAAAATACCCGGGTTAGTCTCCTAACTCGAACAAGCTCTCTTCCTCGTTTCCACATCTGGACTGTCCAACCGTCCAATCACGTGACACAACCACACGACCTCGAACCCAAGGTAATACCATCTGCCCGACTGTGCACATCCCCCTGGAGTCTGCTCACGTACACACAACTGTCTGTCTCCAGTGTAGGAATTATATAAGGTTCTGCCGCAATCGCAGCGATACACATTTCCTCAAATTAATGAGCGACATTTGTGTCAGTTTCAATTAGCTACTCGGAAGAAAATTCTTAAAAATATTTCATAGACGGAGTCTCACAGGCTACCTGGCTGACAAGATCGAGGGCTACAACGTCAAATGATAAGTCCTTTTCGTTCCATCAAAATGACCCATTACAGTCTCCTACAACCTAATGTTTATGCCCTCAGGTTTTCAAAACTTACATGAACGTTAAAGTTCATTATGTTTTGCAAAAGCAAAGTATCTTGCCAGCTACCTGTCTTGTTTCTATGTTGTTATGCTTACACTCTTTGAATCAAGATAAGGTACAGCATTGGTGTTAATGGTAAACTGCTACCACTGGCATGCGAACTCACTTTGAATCGAGATAAGGTACAGCATTGGTATTACTGGTAAAAATGCTACCCCTGGCATTATTACTCTCTTTGAAACAAGATAAGGTATAGCATTGATACTAAGCATAGTTATTAATGGTAAAACCGCTACCCTGGCATACAAAACTCTATTTGAATCAAGATAAGGTACATCATTTGTATTTATGATAAATGTCTGCTCCTATTTGCATATCAAGCTCTCAATGAACCAAGCTAAGGTGTCACATGGAAATTAAAAACAGAACTGCTCGCACTGATACGCATTCTCTCTTTGTATCAAGATACGGTACAGCACTGGTAACGTTGACAAAACTGCTAACACTTGTGTGCTTACCCTCTTTGAATCAAATAATAGTTTTGTTTTGTTTTATGTTACACCATTACCTACACTATGCATTAGCGGTTGCCGGCTGCATCAGGACATGCTGCAGTTTTCTCGTGCACTGACTTAACTTCACCCACAAACAGGAAATGCTGGAAATTCCGATTTGCGCGCGTTTCCTTCCTATTATTAGGATTGTATTGTTAAGTACACACAGACTTGAATAAAAGTATTATTTCTTCCTCAGGATAAAATACATATCAATATTTTATAGTTCATTAGCCCCGATCTCATTTTGGGGCGGAGTGCTGATGAGGGCTTGGGGGGGGGGGTAAAGCCCGCCCCTCGTGGTTCCGACACTGCATGGTGAGTGCGGCAACCTGATTTGTTCGTTGTAATCTGAGCATAGATCCAAGTTGGTTAACAATGCATTACATATTTGTCTTTGAATGTCAAGATTTAAGCACAGCCTGCAAGAAAGCTTTGTATTGGTTTCCCTTTTTTTGAGATAACATTGGTGCGCTTGTTGCACTGAATCATAACGGATCTGAGCATCCGTGTGTTCGCGTTGAACCCAAAACAGCTGGTATGCGACTCAAATGTTCCCACCGCAGCACCCCACAATGTAACTTGAATGGCAGCGATAATTACACTAATCAATTACATCCTCGAACAGAAAGTCCTAAAAATAAAGTATAGGTACGAAGCCTTGCTCTATGGTTGAAAAAAACCTCCCACATTACCCCGTAAAAGTAACTAAAAAGACCCCGGTACAGGGATTATGTATCGTCATGAAATTTCATATATTTATTGCAATGCATTTATAACCATAGCCGGGTTCACATAAAGAAAGACTATTTGGCAACGATTTCGATTAGTTTTTGACACATATAGTAAAACCATCTGTTACGCAGATAATGATCTATGTTGATCTATGTTTGGGGTGGGGCTAGGTTGTTGAGCTTTGTTTTGTCTGATGTAACGTCACAAACGTCCCCCAACAAGGGGGAACAATAGGTTCTGTTACGCAGATTACGATCTTGATCTATGTTTGGGGTGGGGCAGGGTTGTGAAGCTTTGTTTTGTCTCCGTGATGTCAATAGTGACGCCCACAAGAAGGAACAATAGGTTCTCGGTTTGCCGGTTGTTACAGGATTCACTTTTGGGCCCTTAAAACCAATGAGCCTTGCCCTAAACAATAGCCTAACATCATTTGACAAAAGAGGAAAAGTTCTCTTTAGGCAATACAAGTTATCTGTTCTGTTAGTGCGTTCAGTTTTTGGGACAGAGCTCTTGTACATTGGTTGTAGTTTTTATACGCACCCCAATTTCAGACACGTGCCCCTGTACCGCCCCTCATATCCGCCACCATCAACACCTAAAATTGTTTCCTCATAAGAAAAGGGAAACACACTGTTGGTTGCTGCCCAAAATAAATTGCGACGTTAATTGAACCTCCCATCCTAAGATGATATCCGAACTGGACTAAAATCTCAAAAGATCCATCGGCTGGATCTAAAATGGTGGAATTTTTGATCGCCCCAATTAAATCACTAAATGCCTGAACTAAACACGTTCAGCCACGCACATGAACTGCATACGAAACAACAGACTCGTCACTTGGTTTCCAAATTGGATTCTTTATAGTCATGATGGTGGGGTGCTTCGTGAAGAAAAAACCAAAACAACAACAACAACAACAACAACAACAACAACAACAACAATAACAACCCAAAGACCCCGAAATCGATTCTGGAAGACAAGGTTTGGTACCCAAGTTTCAACGTGTTCCCGCTTCTTCATGATAGCACCGAGTAACAGTCAACGGTCTTTCGAAAGACTCGTAGAAATACTTGCAAATTGTAAAACTTATTTAGTACATGTATTTTCGCAAGAGTGACACTTCATAATAAGTTTTGGAAGGCTGCAGAAAACTATTTATATTCCTCCAATTGCCCGAATTAACAATTAGCCGTACATCAAGAAACCTCAAACTCTTTAGATTAGTTTTTTCCTCAGCCGAGCAGGCTACTTCTTCTTTAACATTATACAGTTCAGGGAGAGGATGTGTCACTTATTATGGAGTGTTAACGATTTGATGCGAGAATCTGCTACCCAGAACAATACAGCCATGGCAACATGGGTTTTTAACAACATTATGACAAAATGGCGGAGTTTTATCGTCAACAAGTTAGTCCGTATCCGTTGGTCATCCATGTTCGAGTTGAACAAAAGAGACTCCAAGTTCATTAGACGAGTTTCCGGGTGAACTGACTCGAAGGAACAGCATGGGGCTAAAACACAAACAAGGCCATTCGCGAATGGCAAGGGCAGGAAAGTCCGCATTTTGTTTTATACAACCACAAACTTAGGCAAGTTCGAGACCGTTTCTATTATAAAGGAGTATCGCAGGTGTTATGCTGGAGTTGAGGCAAGTGTCACACACGTACACACACACACAACAACAACATGGCAGTAAACAATTTTCTCCATAAGTTTTGAAAACTATTTTGCATTTGCTGTTCGAAACGTAGAATAAACTTCATGTTTTTCTCGGTACCACACACTCACACTCAGACTAAGAGATGTAAATGATGGTGTCATCACAAATCTATATCTTACTTCCACCAAACCTTCATTTGCAAACCTTCAAATCTTGGCTTATGTTCAATCACGTGTACATTCAAATTTTAAAATTTGAATGAAACACCGAGAATGGTGGAAACATTTTGCTCGAAAATGACAGTATTTCGGTGACAGGCATACATAGGGTGTGCAATGATAAGATAACAGACAATAACACAAATCTTTGTACATATTACTAACATGGCACAAAGATAGTCATGGTGGACAACTTCCCTATATAGAAATACGTTTGCCAACAACCTAATCTTTTAGAAACAGTGAAAACTTAAAGGGAATTTCACATATTTCTTGTGACTCCGATGACCGATTGGGCTTAAATTTTCACAGGTTTATGATTTCATGTACGCGTATATTATGTTGGGACACACAAAGTGCGGGTACTGGCCTTTGGCCATAAACCAATAAGGTCCTTGTGCTTTAAAAGAAGATTGATTACTGTACCGCAGTGGCGTAGCTGGGGGGGGGGGTGCCCCCAATTGATGTCCCTGACCACCCCCCATATCCTCATCTGAAATCTGGACTTTGAGGTTAGACATTACCCAAATAAAAAAAGGTTTCATTTTAATGAGCTTTCATGTAGTATTTTCAGTGTTTTTTAAGAATACTTCTCTATTTACATGCAGACAAAGTATTTGTTTATACTTCCACGGCGAACAAATTGTAAATGGCATAACAAATAGTAAATGGCATAACAAATAGTAAATGGCATAACCAGAACGTTGAAAAAGGGCTTGCTTAAAAAAAAATGCAAACGGAAACTACAGTTTTTTATTGGACAGAAGTGCCCCCAAGAAAAAACCGGTGCACCCCTTGTTCCCCCCCAAATGTTGCCCTTCCAGCGCTGCTGTATCATGGTTTGAAAAAGTTAACTTTCAGTTCCTCAAATAGTTGATTGTTTTTCCCGATCGTTCCCAGACCTGTATCACACCTTTAACTAGGGTTCTGCCGGTATCGTGGAGGATGGCCGGTATGTGAGCAATGCTGACGGCCAAGTAATGTAAATGATTATATTGTGTATAGACGAATGTTGCTGCAGGTACAAGCATAAATCCTTGCTACAGGCTCACGGCATTTAACTTTTACAAGGACGGAACCCAACTCTGATTTCATTCAGAAATGCGCCTCGGCTATTTTAAGGGGGCATTTTTCAAATTCATGACGGTAAATCAGACGAAAAGAAAAAATACACTCAGTGTCTTCTAGATGTAAACATTTCCAACGTGGGAAACTCGTCGTGAGAAATGACGGGCCGTCGCGTTTCTTCTATTAATACCACCCGTTGGGCGGCGTAAAATGTTCCCAAGCTTAATATGACAGTGTGTATGCCGCCAGGAATGAACTTTTCCTCTGCGGTCATCACACGGGCATCCTTTCGGGGAGGAGGATGCTGAAGGGCCGCTTTGAAATTGTTGCGTTTTATTTTCGTTGTTGGAATGAAACGAGGACAAAATACCGGTGAAATAAATGAATTGACTGCCTACATGAATGTGTCATGTTGAATTATTTGTCTGTTGAATATTTAAGCTGACGAGTGGCTCTTCTTTGAGCAATGTTGAAACCCCATTGGAATTGAACCCTCGATCTCTATCTGTAAACCGCGGCCCAATCTCATAGAGCTGCTTAAGCACAACAAAGTAGCTAAGCACTGAATAATTATGCTTGCCAGTATACAGTTACCAGCCAAAATACTATGTCACATGTACCGTTTGTGACTGGTATCCTGCTCATTTTTGCTTAACAAAAAAACATGTATAATGAATAGTTCCTGCTTAAGCAGCTCTATGAAATTGGGCCTATATGGGGAAACAACGCCCAAACCTGACCACCTCAAACTACGAACATTACAAAACAATGTTTCGTAGTATAAAGACAGTCCCAATCAAAACGTAGCCCGAGATTTATGGACACTGCAACAGAGGCACCACACCCAGAATAGATTTGATTTACACTGCGAGTATGATTGGCATATAAGACACAAGTTGAACAAATATCCCCTGGGTGGCCTCCAAAGGTGTACCGTATAATGGTATAGATAGTTCACAATAGACGCCATCTTTATGGGCAAATTGCATTTGGGCTTGCAGGCGCGTTAAGCGCTCAAATTATTAACGCAGCTGCGCTGTTAACTAACCAATCATGAAACGAGTTTTGTGAAATGCGCGCGTGCTGCACGCCGTTCTCGCGCATAACGCATGACTGTGTGTTTCAAATTGCCCGGGTAAAGATGGCCAATTTACGTCATATTGCAACCTATCTAAAGTGAGTAAATTCATTTCGACCACTGGTTTTTAAGCACACAACCTGCCTGCAAAACTTTACTCAAACTCTGCGGTCATACTTTCGTGTGAAAAACACCGAAACGTACCGTTCATGTTTTGTCCTGCACTTTGGGCAAGTTCATACACTATCCTTGTTTCGGTTGTTGGCAGATCGAAATTAGCAACGGTATTTCAGACAGAAATATTTCTCTGGAGGCTGGGGCACTAGACTTACCTTTCCGAAGTTCAAATGCAAAATAATTGTTTTACGAAAACGACAACTGACCTTAAGTCTACACATAAAAAGTGTCAGTCAGTTCAAATCATGTTTGGAAAACAGCTGTGAAGTCAAATACATTTGGTC
Source organism: Pisaster brevispinus (assembly GCA_023634235.1). Taxonomy (NCBI): domain Eukaryota; kingdom Metazoa; phylum Echinodermata; class Asteroidea; order Forcipulatida; family Asteriidae; genus Pisaster; species Pisaster brevispinus. Next base: position 18,465,485 of record JAMKCF010000006.1, on the reverse strand, counting down.
ATTTCCCCGAAAAAACGCACACAAGAAAACAAAACAAACACATGCGAGTTCCATCTACGAGATACATCGTCGGAATTGTTCCTTCCTCCATCAACGTTGTAAAACTCTTTTTGTCATTTTCAACAAGTGTTGCAATGACCATTTTGTTTTTTGCAGCTGTTGAATTGTATGACTGAACACTCCTGGTTCAGAACCTATTCGAATAATCTCATTCGACAAAAGGAGTTAGACGTCATTAATTCGGAACAAGAACAAGAAACAGAAACCTCAAACAAACAATCAAACATGCAATCCCACAGAGGCAAGATTTGTGGTTTATTTTGAAGTATGTGCACTTATTTCCAATTGACAAAATATCTTTAATATAAAACAAACACTTCTGCCACGTAGGCAGTATTTGAGATGGAACTATTTTCCGGGTCAATTTGTAGTAGTAGGGAGTTTTTTAAATAAATATTTCTGAAAAAAAGTAATCTTTTTCTCTCACTCGTTTCAATTCGCTTTGAACCACCCTTTAAGTGATGTTAAATAGTTCCCTTTATTTAGTTCGTCTTGTTTTACCAGGATAGCCCCATCAGTTGTCAAAAACTGTTGGAAGAGGGTGCTTCAGGACGCTCACTGAAATACACTCAGTGTTCATTCAGGAAACTACCACGTGAGCAAAAGTGACAAATACTTTGAATAAAATAGTCACATTTTCGCAAATTCACACCTGCTTTTTTCTCTTCTTCTCTTCTGGTTGACACCAGGCATTTAAGAAGAGGTCAAAAAGAACTGGTTATCATTTTTTGGCCCCCGGTTACCACACGCTTTTCCTTCAAAAAGTACCCCCAACTCCAGCAGGTCCCGACAAACACTTGCCTCGTTTTATCGATCCCATTCCTAGGCGATTATGAATCTACAAGTGGCTAATCAAGACCGGCAACATGTGAAAAATAGCAGCACTTGTTTGGTCCGGTTCTTTTATCCGGAAAAACGTTTGCAATAAAACACAGACGCCAACAAAGTGGAACCATACACCGTCAAGCGTGTTCCGTTCTGGGTATGGGTACGCACGAAATGTCTCAAGCCATAATTCTGAACATGGAACTGGCTCCATGTTCCGATGCCAAACACTTACTGTAGTGAACCTTTGAAAACCGTTGGACAACATTTAGTCTATTCAGTTCATGTTTTTAACACAATACACAACTATTGTGCTGGCATGGGCCCTGTGCTAGAACACAGTTCTGATGCTAGAAAAACATCATTCTTGGCTCTTTTCTAGAGCACCGTTCTATTAGAGGACCATTCCTGGGCTCTATTATAAACACAAGTCTGTTGCTAGAATACCATTCTGGGCTCTATGCGAGAACACAATTCTATTGCCAGAACACCATTCTGTTAGAAAAACATTCTGGGCTCTGTTCTAGAACACCATTCTGTTGTTAGAAAACCATTCTTGACTCTTTGCTAGAACACCATTCTGCTGCTAGAACACCATTCTTGGCTCTATTCTAGAACACCTTTCTGTTGCTATAGGAACCCCATTCTTGGCTCTATTCTAGAACACCTTTATGTTGCTATAGGAACCCCATTCTGGGCTCTATTCTAGAACACCATTCTGTTGCTATAGGAACACCATTCTGGGCTCTATTCTAGAACACCATTCTGTTGCTATAGGAACACCATTCTGGGCTCTATTCTAAAACACCATTCTGTTGCTATAGGAACACCATTCTGGGCTCTATTCTAGAACACCATTCTGTTGCTATAGGAACACCATTCTGGGCTTTATTCTAAAACACCATTCTGTTGCTATAGGAACACCATTCTGGGCTCTATTCTAGAACACCATTCTGTTGCTATAGGAACACCATTCTGGGCTCTATTCTAGGACCCCATTCTGATGCTAGAACACCATTCTGTCGCTGGAAACCCATTATGGGCTCTGTGCTAGAACACCACTCTGTTGCTAGAACACCATTCTATTGGTAGAACACCGTTTTTCACTATGCTATACAGAACACCATTCTGTTGTTAGAAAACCATTCTGGGCTCTGTGCTAGAACACCATTCTGTTGCTATAAGAACACCATTCTGGGCTCTATGCTACACAACACCTTTTCGTTGTTAGAACAAAGATGGGTCGTACCAGTATACAAGGAACCATACAACAGAACTGTTCTGTTGTATGGTTCTCGGTACACCTGTATGACTTGGGTGTTATTCTGTTTCTGGAACGCACAGTAGGTTTTTGAACACACAATAGGTTTGTTCCGTTACACAATCTGTGTTTACGGGACGTGCACTTATTTTATTTAGGATAATATAGTTGATATGGATTTCAATCTACACGTCCGGTAGCCGGTGTATGTTTCGGTGAGTGGAATCGGGTGAAAGGTTCTACCGGACGCTGGGAGTTCGTTGAACATCAAACAAATATAATAATCATGCAAGAACCCATGAAGGCAGTTAAATTACCACGCCAAGCAGCTTCATTCCCAATGGAAAAAGTGGTCAAAGCAACAGGTTTGATCCTATAAAAAATATGTAAATACTATTCCCGACCAAAACGGAAGAGGACACTCAGATAAAATTGCAATTTTGATCTATAATTTATAGCAATGGGAATAATCGAAATGGGTAGAAAATAACGAAGGGGAGGGAGGGGGGGGGGGAGACCCCCTCTAAAAGTAGAACTAGGTCGAAGTAAACAGAACCTTTCCGTCTTAGGGTTCAACGTACAAATCCCTTCCCAATCATCAAATCGGTACTCCTCCCACCTGAGCCATAGCCAGGAGATCCCGGTAAGTTTAGTCTTCCTCGTGAAAATATACGGAGCATCCGGCCCAGTGTACGTAACAAAACACAAGATTCCTGCAGACGAGCAACCCGACCAGAAATCTCCATCAGTATTAATGCACCAGATTGACCTCTGACCTTTACTCTATATGGTGTTAAATGTAGGGTCATAGAATGGTTTCTGTTAACGTGATGCTGATTTAGAGGCCAACATATTCATAAAGATACAATAAAAGTAACCAGTGAAAGTTTCAGCGAAATACAGTGTCTTGTTGAGAAAACAGGGGAAAACGGTCACGGTATTTTCATCAAGAACGTCGAACCAATGTTTGTAAAGAATGTTGTATGGATTTTCAATACCATTTTCTTGAGCCAAACACTCCCCCCCCCGAAAAAAAAAAATAAAAAAAAAAAAAAATCGGCTCGCTGCTTACATATGTTGGATTTACCATGGAGGAATGTTCGGTATTTATTAAATCCAGGAAAATTTCGTTGGAATTGTAAGACTGTAAGATGGGTTGGTGGAATAAGGGAAGGTACGAGTGCATGGATTGTTTTCAATCCCGTTGTGACATCATGGAACAGCGCCCCATATTTTCAGTGGAATAGAACGCAGTTTGAAAACTGCGACAACTGGAACTCATCTTCTAAAATGACCACGTTGCAAGACCCGACGAAAAATAGGGTCATCGTTTTATTATTAGGAACGTAATGCTGATGTATAGACAAAGTGGTCAAGAAAGATACCTTAAAAGTCACCTGTGAAAGTTTCAGTTGAATATAGTGCCTTTTATTGATAAAATACCCCCCCCCCAAAAAAAATAAAACCCCAAAACTGCCACGTGATTTTCACCAAGAACGTTGAATCCATCCACGTTTAGCGAGGTGACATCGGGTACCAGCCGCATCTCTGGCCGTATTAAGGGCGGCATGCAAATGGACACCATGGAAAATTTCAAAAAGTCACGTGCAGTCGATCTTTGGAAATTCAAATTTTTTCGACATACCTTTATTGATTTTTAATCAATGGGGGCATTTCAGACGAAATACAAATTTCGCAGGATGCTTACCACCATTACCGTCTTTATAACATTTGACAAGTTGTAGGCATACGGATGAAAATTAAACAATTTCTTTTCGGGGTCAGTACCAAAGTGGGACTCAAACTCCTTAACTCCTGTAACGGAAGTATTCAACAGAAATGACTGTTTTGTCTCCCAAATTAGTGATGAACACGGATCGTGAAAATTTGCAATTAAAGTGGTGTGCAATATCCGACCCGAATTGGCGTCCTTGACCAAGATTAGCCTCATCCATACAATTTTTTAAGATTTTATTTTAAGAAAATGGAGATAATGTTGGAAAAAGTAGGGCCTCCCGTAAGTTTAAAACGGGTTTACAGTTGGTCGAACACTTCCTGTGAGTTTATCACAGTTATGAATATGTCACTTGTTTCTTAAAAAATGATGACTTCGAACATATCGGTCCATTTCCTGGCAGGCAATATCGGATATTCTAGTTAAATAAATCAAGCATTGTATTACGCACTTGATATTTTCCTGTTTCGATATTGTCCTAAGTCAGGACAGTGTCACCGCGTAATGCATGATGTTTAACAATATATATCGAGCTTGTTCTTTTTTTTTTGCACAGTGTGCTTACTTAACAGTGGTCCGTTGGCCAAATACCAGTTAAAACATCCGAGGACCAGTCACAATTCTGTCCAACGAGTCTGGCTGGCTAATTTATTCTGCTCCCATTGCTATCATGTATTAAATCACTGATTGTTCTTATTGCTTAAAATTACAAGTCCCCAGTGTTGAAAGGGGACCCTAAAATATGAACCAGTGAAAAATCTGGCAGACAAGTGAAATGACAAGTTAACTGGTCCTCCTTGCTAGGTCACTGATCAAAGTTTAAGAGCAAACTCTGTTTTGGATTTGGAAGAGGACTATGAAGTTTCAGTCCATAAGAACAATTTTATTTCCAAACGGAGTTGTTTTTACTTTCAGGGGCAGCTATTTATATTTTAAAAAAATAGAAGACAAATAATAAATTACAGCTTTCGAAAATAAAAATAAAGTGCTTTTGAAGAAAAAATCTGCTTCTGAAAGAAAAGAAAAAAACCCTGCTTTTGAAAAAAAACCCCAAACAGCAATTGCATAAACGGTTCAAAGTAGAAACTGGTTTGTTATTAGAGTATACCACCAAATGTTACCAAAAACCCAAATCTCATTTTGATAATCCCGGATTAAATGGAAGATCATCTCAGTGAGTTGCTACGGACGCTCCATCATCGGAACAAGCCGAATAGTGGTCATAAGATTTCCCCTATTTAAACATCTCGGGTTATTGGATGATAATGTCAAAGAAGCGAATGTGGCATTATTAGCATACACGTGTAGGAAGTCTGCGGCCCACGCAGAGTACCCCGATGTGGATTAATGTTATGGGGGAAACAAACAGTCGCTATGTTGGAAACAAGTTTTAAATAACTTCTGCGGTAGATAATACCCCGGAACTAGAAATAGGTCATTTACTCCAGGTGCGTTCAAGGTAGGTTAGTTGGTATATCCTGGCACCCGACGATACAGTATAGTCTAAGAGTATATACAAGTCTAATATATTCTCTAGATATTCTCTGAATATAACGGTATCTTCCGTCACTATTCACGTTTAAATGAATTTTACAAGATTACTAAGATTAAAAATAGCATTAGTTTTAGTCTGAAACCTTACTGATTATGAATTTCATACTAGAAGTAATTTTCCTGTGAAATATTTCCCCATGGAAGGAAGTCATATTCGAGAAAACTGTATCTGAAAACCTTAAAAAACTAAAAAACTAAACAAAACGCAACAGCTGATTTCGGTTGTTATAACCAAATATAAGGAGCATGCCGAAGTGTTCCCTTGCTGAAAACTGTGCTTGGTTTTTCACTATTTACTCCTGACACACACACACATGATTAAGCCCAAATTTTCACGGGTTTGTTATTTCATGTCAATGGCTGATCACACAACACTGTCTGCGACTATTTTGTCAGCTCTACCAATTAGGTGTTTAACCTTTAACCATAACACACAGTTAGGATTTTAGTAAAACCGCAAAATTTACTATTTTGATCTTTTCTTTTGTATAATGCTAATCAGAGCGTCGTTTCTTATTGCACGTTTTTCATTGCCTTGAGAAATGTTTAATCCTCTAACATTAACCACCAAATATCTATTAAATTGTGCCAGAAAAAAAGTTGGAAACGTGCTATTGCAAAGATAAAAAAGAAGTACGGAGTCACCTATGCAAATATTGTTTTAAAGAAGAAAAAAAACCAAAACCCTAAACAGCAACATTATATAAGAACAAAAACATGAATAAATCAATAAAATAAATAATGAACCTCACACCTTGACACACTTAAAAAACCACCATAGGGCATAAAAACCTTGCAGTGTTATTGTTTGTGTTTTCTTTCTTGGGCCTTAAAAGGGCAAGACAAACGAAACCATCAGCCGATCAGTGGCATTTCTGATATGAAATATATACACAACTATTCTATATGAAATGCGCTATTGAAATTTTCAGGCGTGAATTTCATGACGTGATTGTTTATACTGAATGAGAGCGCTACACAGATAAATAGTGCGGTCATTAGTTGTTTTCCCACCCCCATGAAAATGTTTTCAAACCGGTGAAAGTTGAAGGCGTTTTGGCGAAGGAATGATTTTCTTTCAGTGGAACTGGAAGACCTTTCCAGTCATGTACGGAACTATTTTATCGACACCAGTACAAGCCAGTTTGTCCCTTTTATTTGTGTATTTCATATTGTGAATCTACTGCGTAAGTTTCTTTGCTGCAATGATACAGCAATCTTGTCTATAAATTAGTGACTTCTTGTTTAACTCGGAATTCTACGGCCATACTGAGCCACCAACCATGGTAATAATAAACATAGGAAGGATATGATGTATTGTACGCTTGCTTTGGATAACCCCTCGCTTATCTAGGACGATCTGTCCCATTGAAATTGTTTTTGTGCGATTGAACAATTGCGTACATGCCACACTTATTTAGAACTATATGCGTGCGTTGCTGGCCAAGCATGTGGAAATAGACTCACTCCAAATTAACGGGATTGTCTGTGTATACTATTTATACACAAGCTATGGCACAAAATGTGACCCCTTCGAGGAGATGGAAATTGTCCAGACAGACAATCGAGCGTTGTTCCAATTTTAATTGAGAAAAACATGTTGGTTGCTATCAATGGACAACATGGGCTGTAATTTGTTCACCACACGGTTGGCATACAAACCTCCTTTTCATGTTCTGTGAGAAGAAACTATAGACGCGAGAGGGGTTGACAATATCAAATAGTACTTCGTCCTTTGAACTGCAAGTTTATGATAACTTCGCAAGCCGCAATGTGGGAAACAGCTTAAAATCCCGGTCTCCGCAATAATATGTTTTGCGGTTTTATTTTTAACCCCAATGACTAAAATCAAGGATTCGTTTTGGAGCGAAGGTAATCTTGAGTGAGAAAGGTAAACAAGAGACTGTCTGGACTATACAGTTCACAATGGAAGTACAACTACGACTCGAGACTGACCATGAAGGTAGGTGTAATTCTACCTCAATGGTATGACTTGAATTTTCTAGAGAACTCATGATAAAAAATAGTACACTGGAACTAAAAAGGGAGAGAGTGTACTTACATGTAGGAGCAGACGTTTTCACTACCGGGAAGGGGATCCCTGCAAGAAACCACGGCGGCAAAAGCCGCCAGAAACACGAAGACAACCAGAGAGGAGTGCATGTCTGCTATCAACCGTGTGCTTCCACGACCAAGACTGCCGTGCTGTGAACAATATTCCCCCATGAGTGGAGTCACTGCAAGCTACACTCGGCTCAGCCGCGTTCCACGTTCTGCTCGGTGTCCCGGGCCGCGTGGGAATAAAACCACACGGGGAAGAATCTCTCTCTTAATATCACATGTGGTCTATCCGATGGTGGGGGAGAGCGCTTTATTACTAGTCGACAGTGCTTCGCAATTGCCACATCCTTCCGGAGTAGAAACTGTTTAGCCTGCCCGAAGGGGTACCTCAGTGTGTAGACTCTATCTGCTGGTGGGAAGTGCTTTACACGATAGAGGATGTAACCTGCCGTCTATCATAAATAGAGTCAGAGAATTCCGACGCTCGCTTGGAAACATTCAGTAATGTAAACACACTCCGTAGTAATGATTCTTTCGTCAAGATTTATCAGTATCACTGTGAATCACTCTCTTATGCCATAGTTAAATGGCAACTCAAGCTTGCAGTGCGCATGGGCAACACTGGGAACTGGTGTGATTGGCTGTTTGATTTTCGGGGGGGGGTGGTAGTCCTAACTAATTGACATCGTTAACAAGTTGTTCAGCTGCATGATATTTAATTGATCGGGCTATAAAATAATATATAAATTGACATTGTGACGAGTAAACCAGTGGTGGGTTGTAAGGGGTGCATGTAGGGGAGGGGCGTGAAAGAAGGGGAGGCTGACATTCATTTTGATACATGAAGAAGATGTCAGACTGGGGTGGGTGGGGGCGCTTTTTCCCACACACGTTTTTACAGATTGTAATAAAAGGCAATGATGAAAAGGGTAAGGCCAACAATAAGGGGACAAATAAACATTCTTTAGACGTTGATGCAAATGTGACGCCAACAAAAGGTGAACATTATAAATATTTCGTTTTCCCTTCTTTATTAGCCAAGCTGTTATCCTTCATCAGTTATATCAATTACTACCCAGAACTTCCCAACTTGAATATAGAACACTTACATAGTTAAAGTTTGTAAAGAAAAAGACTTAAACTAAAGTACTTCAAAATTGGCATTTAATATAGTAGCCCGATAACAATAACATTCAACAAGCAAAATCTATGAAACATTTTAAAGACGGGTAGGACAAAATGTAGTCTCTCCAGCAATGTAACAACTAATTTTTGCTCTGGAGCACGAAAGATAAACTGAACTAAACAAAATGGAGAATCATTTTATTTTCCTAATTTTAGTTACAGTTTTCAAGTCGAAAATGAAATAATGGAAGAGAGTGGGTGTGGTAATTATAAAGACACTTTCGCCTTGTAATCAATCAGCCCTGATAGTGCACATTATACGGAGCCCTGACAGTGCCATCCAATTCGCTTTGAGAATCCGGTGGCCATCTTTTGGGAACGGAAAACTGAAAGTTTCAGCTTTGTTCTACGTGTATCACAATGTATACAGTTTAATCATGTCCGAGCTCCACCGCTCTTTCGTAAACATGTGATGTAATGAGTTCCACGGTCTCTGAGTAATGTTGGTGGGTTGCATACCAAGATGTTGTTTTTAAGAAGTTTCGAAACCAAACATTACTCATAAACATCTTTATCTCACTGGCCCAACGTGTTTATTGTTCTAAGTCGTTTGTTACAGCGAGGCTGCATCGTCATCATCATCATCGATCAAGACCTGTCCGTGGTAGCTGGGTTTACATGTCCTCACTGCCCAAGCGTCTCTAGACCTCGGCGCAATTGGAGGCATCTGAGCTAATGCCCCGGACTCATGTACTTTCAGTTGCGGAGGAATCGTCATTCCTATGGAATGTTATCGCTACATCATTGACAATAAAAACTGTAGGTAGTGAAAGCGTAGAGGTCGCTCAAGGGGGGGGGGGGCGTTATTGAGAAGAATTGTGGGGGGGAATAAAACAAAAGAGTGGTATTTATTGTGGTGCCTCCACTCCACCAAGTGTTGTGAATACCTAAGACCAAGGCGATATCAACAATAAATCCCAAGAACATTTCCAAAAGAGGAATGCTCCTACAAGAAACAGTGTCTGCCAAGGGTATGGGAAGATGTTAGAGGAACAAATAGAAGAACAACACAAATCTTCAAAGAGGATGCATTTGAGATAATGTGCGGAGGTGTGGCAAAATGGTGGTTTTCCATTTTTCCACGTAGTGTTTTTTGCATTGACGGTGTAGTTTGTGAGGTCTCTGATGTGGTGTGGGATAGGGGGGGGGGTGTTATTTACAAGGTCATATAAAGGGGGTATACACACAAGGTCAATTGTATTTAGTGAGTCTATGTACTATTTTTAATACACACCTGAGGTGTTCCTCTATTGCTATCTTATTATACAATCGATACATCAATGGAAAGGAAGACGGAACACCTTCGACCTGATGTTTGCTTAAAGACGTTCACTCCCGAAGCTGCGAAAAAAAGAGTATACACACTGTACATACATATACATGTACATTGGGTGCGAAGTTATTGTAAGAGTTCAGTGTACACATTGTACAAGTTCGTGAGCTGGTCAAGGTGAGCCGTGGATACTCCAAGTTAAGAGAGGTAAATCCTTGGATAAAAATTCTTTAACTGGAGACCGTCAGTGCTGATGTTGCATGAAAGGACGTTCATGCTGCTAACCCCTTCAAAAAATTGACAGTTTATCCCCGTGCTCAAAAAATGAGCCAACAGAAAGGATGACGCTTGCCAGACGATCTCGGCGGGTGAAAGCTTGCTACTCCACAACTCCTAGAATCTGAAATAAAATATTCTCAGATAAAATCACTGACTGTCCTGGTTCATGGTCATTATATTCACCAACCTCAGTCAATTTGACAAAAAATATGAACACAATACCCAGATATGGACATTATACATAAAACATGTAATCATAATTTTACGGTTTTATGGTTTTACTGTCAACAGTTTTTGAGTGACACTGGAATAGGACAGATCCATCATTCAATCACAACCATGCTTTAAAAAATGACCACCGAACCCAAAACAGACCGTGCCGTCTCGGTTTAGTTGCACAGTTCATGTTCTGTTGAAACAATTCCTTGACCTCCATCATTATGTTATTATCCCTCCTCCATTTTTTATTAACACATTATTATCAAAATGTTGTATGACAAAATTGGGGAAAAATACAACGAGCCCCTTCAGTAAACAACATCCAAACGACCTGTGATTTATTGTTTGCTAAAGTTGAATGGCTTAAACATCCGAGTATTATCCAAAGAAGAACGGCGTCTGTTTTGTGAGGGATTTTGGATGCTCGTTCGTATTTTGGCATTAGGCTTACTCCGATTGCAGCAGTCGGCATGAGCAATTGTTATTTTGATGGCCTTCGCAGTACCAATCGTGCTTTAAAAGCGAATATTAACACAATGGTCCTTTAGACTTTAACAGGGTGACCGAAACACAGCAAGACGCCTCGAAAAACTGAACACGAACACTGATTTTATGAATACTCCTTTATTTATTAAACATTTATTCAAAAATATGCACACCATCTGTTTTATCTGGCATTACAATGCCAGTTAAAACAGCCGAAAGGAACAAAAAAGAAGCACTTTTATAAGAGTCCTTTCTTTTTGTCCCTTTCTTTCTATTAGTTTTCCTCATCTCCCTTTCCTCAACACCATCCCCTACCCTGTAGTAGGATGGATCTGTAGAGGTGCGGGTCACCTGTTCCATCTTGCCCCTCACTAGCGGTTTGTTGTAACTGTACTGATGCGGAACTGGGTCTTTATTGGTCCAGGGTCTACAACCATGACAGTGAGTTATTGAAAAGTTTCTTAAAGACTGTGCAGAAATTAGCTCAATTAACCCCAAACTGGGGGTGTCGGTCGTCACAATCTGAGCGGAACTCCTGGAACGAACAGGGCCAGTTGAAAAACGGAAGATAGTTTTTTTCAAAACCATACAGTAGTTTGGGAAATTATGTCAGAGGGAAATTATGCCAGATACCGTGACCCAGAGTGCAGTCTCTAAGTCGGGGTTATCTCCACTTGCCACAGGTCTTCTAGAATGTCAGTCCTGAAAGAACGAGAAGGCAGGTGGCCCTGAGCGCGTCGATGTGGGATGAGGCTGCCTGGAATTGAGGCTTTAATCCCGGGGCTTACATGGAGGCTAAGCCCGGGGCTAACAACTCTACGCGGACGCTGGTTTGTATCGAGACGAGAGAGCTAATTTCTAATCGCGACTCTCAGATCGCAGCGCTAATGTTAAGCCGGTGTCTGTGTTAACATGCATCTAACTTGGCTTACTAGAAATTATTACTAGCAACTGAAAACTGGGTGGCTTTGATAATTCATTGAGCCTGGGTATTAAGAGAGGGGAATGAAATGAGGCTAAGCTGAAATTATAAAAATAAAAAAAGAAAAAGAAAGAAAAGAAAATCTGACAAACTAAAGTAGTTTGTCTGGAGAACGTAAGTTTTGTTGAGGGTGTTTGTTTGTTTGTTTTTTATTTTACATATCGCTACTTCGGTTTAGATGAGTAAATTCATTTTCAATCTTAGCTCTCTGCAGACAAACCGTCCAACCAACCTGTGAAAATTTAATTCGTCAACGCCAAAACTAGGGTAAAATTTGAGGAGGGAACAAGGGGTGCACCATTTTTGTCTAAGGGGGACACTGCCCGTCAATAAAAAGGTAGTTTCGTTTGCACTTCTCTTAAACAAGCCCCCTTTCAACTCTCTTGTTGTGCAATTTACTATGTTTTAAAGTTATGATCTGACGTGAGTGTTCACAAAAAAGTCCAGATTTCAAACGGGGGGGGGGGGAGGAGGCGTGGACATCAATGTGGGGAGGGAGGCACGTGCCCTCCCCCAGTGCCCCCAACCCTCAGGTACGCGACTGAAGTTGGTCGATCCTGTTCAGCGGCGTAGCCGGGGGGGGGGGCATGTGCCCACACAAATTTTCAGTTCCCCAGGTGCCCCTCCCCTCCCCCACGAAAAAAATCACGATAGTGCTCACAAAAAGAAAAAGAGAGAGAAAAAAAAGAGAGAAACAAAATGAGGAAATGTGTGTTTGAATAATCAAAATGTAGCGAATGATCACAATCGGGATCGCTATCGCGGCCACAAATTGCCAAAAGAGGATGGTGGACCCCTACAGCACCGTTCCAAAATAAAAAAAGTGTGCCTCCCCCCTCCACTGACAAACCCATTCCCCTTGGGCCCCCCAATTAAAAGAAATGCCTCCCCCTGTGCCCCTCCCACCCTACCGAAAAAGTCCTGGCTACGCCGCTGATCCTGTTTGAGTAAAAACTCAAATAAAAAGCGACTCGTGATTTGTAAGTAATACTTTGTCCACGTTCATTCGCATCGGGCCTATTTCGGTTGCAGCAATTAAAATAAGCATGTAGGGGTTCTTGAAATGATTTTGTCTCACGTTAACAGTACTTCCGACGGGAAAATGGTATCTCTCTGGTGGATTTGGTACCGGTATGCACTTTATAACAAGTGAGCTTTCAGCTTGAAATTAATCAATTAATAAGATGAAAATGGAAAAGGTGACGCACGTTTCAGAAAATCAAATGTTCTTAAAGTACTCAACTTTACCATACGCCTACCACGTGAATCTAACTCTTTGAAAACCTTTAATGGCAAATAGCATAATTTATAGATTTAGGACGAGTGCATTCACATCAACCCTTTATTACATTTTACTTTACAAAATGTTTAAAAACATTACGGATACCGTGGATTTGTATAGTTTTTGAAGACGATTTAGTTTACTCCTCGCACTGACGTCACGCGAAGCTACAGTCTAGCTACGACCTGCCGTTTAGGGAGTCAGATGGCAAGTGCCAGATACGGAGGACTGGAGGGTAACTGTTCAACCGTTGCCCGCCCCCCAAAAAAGGACAATACCCGGGGAATCTGAGATCGGGGAAGTGAGATTTAGGGTGTGGTGCCGTCACAGGTGAATTGGGTCAAATACTGGACCTTTTCCCAAATCTCTGCTTGGGCTCTGGCTCCGGCTTGGACTCCGTCATCAATTTCGGAGCAGTGCACATTCTGCACGGTGTTTCCAACATCAAAACGAGTCCGGAGCCAGATACGGAGCCTAAGCTGAGTTTTGGAAAAAGCCCTTATGACAGTGCACTGCCCCTCTGGACCCCTACTCCTTAACAATCCCCTCTTATCAACACACCAGAGGAAGCTGACATAAAGTTATAACAGCAGGTTTGGAATCAGATGGAGCTTTGGGCTCGAAAGTTTCGAGAGCAAAAAGTGGGTCATCCTGTTTTGATAATTAAATTCCAGTATTAACTCCGGTCAGACATGACATCCATGCACTTAAAGAATCTTGAGTTTATAAAGACGAATAAAAAAAAAGGTATAAAAGCTTTCCTTCCCGGGAGATGGAGAATCTAAACAAACAAACTTAATGTCTTCCTTCTAACATTTGGAGTTCCTGTGAATGTTTGGAGTCGTTAGATTAATTGAGAGATAAAGTGCCTGACATTTATAACCAAAATGTCTGGTATAATGGCCTTTGAAGAGTCCTTTGAACTTCATTGATTAAAGAGATCCCATATCAATAATAGCGGTCTACTTTCAAATTTATCAAAAAGTTTCATAATTTTCAAAAATGGCTCATTGTTTTTCATGTTTCTTTCTCGAAAGCACGAGTAAATTTAGAGGAAAAAAGGGGGGAAAAGGAACATGATTTCTAATCTGATTGAAAAACAGGGAGGAAATAATAATACAATACTAAAAAACTACATCTAAAGTGAAGCCAAGGGCGTCGATGGGTGGGGGACGGGGGGGGGGGGACATGTCCCCCTCACTTTTTAGACTGGAGGGGACAGCATATCAGATGTCCCCCACTTTTTGATTGACTGTTCATTAGAAATATGAAACAAAATGTAAAAATATACACCATTTTCTTGATTTAATATTTCATTACAATTTTTGTTCAGATAAAAGAAAAGCGAACAAACGGTGAAATGTTTTTTCATTTTCATCTTTTTTTTTCTGATGGACCACGCGCAGAATGGTATTTTGGGCCTATAATGTAAGATGTATTTTTTCAAGACTTGCTCGCCCTACTTTTCAGTAGCGATCGACGCCCTTGAGTGAAACAATTTACTATGGCAATTACAGGCAGAATCGGATAAAAAATTACGACTGATCTATCTAGGAGTACGGGTTAAGTCTTCATGAAACATCCAATAATATTAATAGCAATTGCAACTCATAAAAAATAAACCTGAAATGATCAATTGTAAATGGTGTGTGTGCGTGTGTGCTGCGCCTGTAGTGACATATAAACCGATGACTTAAAATAAAGTGATAATAAATGTCCACTTTTGCTATCACAAAGGAAACCAATGGGGTACACGTTTGTCATGGCAAAGAGAGGAACAAAGGAGGGTCCACGATTGGAGAAGGGGGGGGGGGGCGATTGGCAATGAAACTTTCCGCCACTTGGCCGTTTCAGGCCACTTCCTAGAGCCAATCCAGCTTGGGGAGCGAGGGGGGGGGGTGGTGGCGTTCCAATATGAGCCAGGGTGCAACGCGGCTATTTTCCACAGGATCGACTTTACGACAGAGACAGAAAACTTCAATTCGATTAAATTTAGAGACATTTTATTCTGTGTCACCTAAATACTGGAAATGATATAAATTAACATATTCCATTATATTGTGTTTGAAAACAATACTCTCCCCTATCGCTCCCACACGATACACCTCTATCGCACATGTAAGTTACCTGTACAACATCAACGTTTCCATTGGGTGGGGGGGGGGGGGGGGGGGCTAAGTTATGGTATCACTCCAGTGGCGTAACCAGACATTTTCATGAGTGGTGGGGGGGGGGGGCAAGCGAAGGGGGATTACAAAGGGGAGCTATTTAACCAAGGGGCAAGGGGCAAGGGTTCTCTGAGCAGGCTTCCGCACCGCCCGCCCCCTTCCAGTTACGTCCCCTCCCAATGGATGCGCTACTAATGTCAGTAACCTACAAATATGTGATATCGAACTGAGATAGAAACGTCTCAACACCTTGTTTTTCAGGTCACTTCAGTTCGCCCACGGCAATTTGACTCTCAGCTCACCCATGAACAAAATTACAAACATGCTTGGCGACAAAGAAGAAAAACAGCAACAGGCCGAAGCAAACAGCAACGATCAATTATACGAATGGGCTGAACAATTCCATATCTATATTATTTAGGTACATGATCGCCTGTCAAACCCAACCGAGTTTTCACCTCGATCGCGTGGTGCCATGCATTTGATCGCTGGTTCCCATTTTACAGATTGGTGCCCTTTTTGAAACCAAAGCTTGGGCGCCCACTGCACCACACCCCAAATCCGCCACTGGTTCGAACCATTTACTAAACCAGGCCTCGTAAAAAGCGGTACCACAGAATTTGATAAGGAAATCACAGGTTGGCTTCATTTATTATAATTTTTTTAAAAATAAAAACATAACTCGAGGATGAGGATAGGCCTATCGGCCAATTGTACATTATTTAATTTCAAGTTAGAAGACTCCGTATTAAGATAGTTATAGACTGAACTCCTCATATTGCCGAGGAATGCCGATTCAAAGTCGAATGCTGAAAGAGACTAAAGACATGACCTTTTAAATCGTAGGGGTCATACCTCATAATATCAACCCCGGTTTAGGGAAGCAGAAAAGTCTTGTCATTTTTCTGAAACAATTTACCACACAAGAAATATTTACAGTTTGAATTGCTGTTGTTTTTGAGAAAGAGAGAGCCATTTCTAATTCTCGTAAGTTTGCACACATATAAAGAAAAAAGAAGAAAAAAGAAGAAGATTTTTTTTTAAACGGGATATCGCCTAAAATCACAAGGCCTGAAAGCTAACTTTTACACTTTAGAAGATGGTGTTTAATAGGTATTGTACAGGATTGGCAAGGAAAAAAAATCCTTTTCAAGCTTCAGTGTGAAAGCTTACTGATTACAAAGTTCATACTAGAACCATTTTTTTCTGTGAAATATTTCTCTCTGAAATGAAGTCATATTTGAGAAAACTGTAACTGAAAACCTTTTTAAAAATCTGAAATCGGTTGTTACAACCAAAATTAAAGACATTGTGTTTACATGTGCAACGGTTTTCACTATTTTCTCCTGACTCACACAACAGATTAAGCCTAAATTTTCACACGTTTGTTATTTCTGGAATATGGTTGTTCACACAAAACATGAACACTGTCTGCGACTATTTTATCAGCTCATACCAATCCTGTATAATACATTTCTGCACTCTGATAATTTAAGAAAATGGTGTTCAATGTTCTGAAAAGATGAACACTTCCCAGGTCATTTGATTGTTTATTGTTATTATTTATTGTTTACCAATTGATACATGTCTGGTAATACAATCAAGGGATCACCAGGAGAAACCAGCTCTGGTAAAACTCGTAGCCCTGATGATGTAAAGAAGACCACGAAGAAAATGTTCAGTTTGAGAATGCTACCATCCATTGACTCTTGAGTTTTGATTATTTAACACAAAAAAAGTGATTTACAAGAAACATTTCTTGTAAATGCTTCATCAACATCCAGCACGTTATGGTAAACTCAAAGAAATAAACTCCCAAACTTTTTGACTCTGATTATGGTGGTATGCCTGATCCCATACCAGCGTATTCGGTATACTAGTGAAGTCCTTATAGTCCGACCATAGAGGTGCAGTAAACAAATATTATATTGGATTTTGAAGCGTTGGTGATGGTTCAGGTTAACAAAAATGAATCCAGCCCAACCCTGCCACAGAGGGCCAAAACCCCCGGACCCTTGTTAGGTCGGTAGACATTGCTTTTCTTTATGTCTTACCACTTGCTATTTAATTATTGCTACCCCGAAATGGAAAAATGTGCGGTTAGTTTCACGGTAATAAAAAAAAAACATCATCAGCAGCTAATCGACGACCTTAAATTCCAAGAAAGAAAAAAAAAACAACAAACAGAAATGATGAATTGAATTCCTGAACAAAAGGGGGAAGCCAACACATCATGATGGAGCCGAAGGGGCTAGGAATTACAGGTGAGACATTTCTTGACAGGTTGGTATGAGTAAATGGGAAGCGAGTATTAAAGTGATGCCAAACACGTGTTCAATTTTCTTGCTTGTTTCTTTTTTGGCACACGATGCTATATTATTGTTCCACGGAGGCGGGGTGGTTCTTCCTGTGTTTGTTATGACGGCTTTTACTTTAGAAAAATAGAATTAGCTCTTGCAAACTGCTTTGCCAACCAAAAGGACATGTGACCTTTTCTTAAGGCAAATATATGGTGGCCTCGACAGGACATCATATCAAAGCAAACAATTCGAGCATCCACAGCATTGTCTTGAGTCCTTAATAATGTGCTTTATTTTTGACGTGTATGGCTCCTGTATTTTATAGCAATGCTGTTCACCGCCATCATGTTTAACTTTCATCCATGCATTTATTAAAAAAAAAAAAAAAAAAAATAATAATAATAAAACAAATGATTATATACTGTTGTTAAAGTTTGTTTAATTTACAAGAAAGAGACTGGAATGATGTCTGAGGACCTACAAAAGAAACTAGAAGAAAGAACTTGCTTGTTCTGCCTTCAGTTTTTTTGACTGAGTACCGAAAATGTTTGTGTTGTTCAAAATGTTGAAAATGCAAGCGGTGGCTTCATTGGGAAATTCAGTAGACTATACTATATCATGTCAGTTTTATTTGATCCATTTACCGTTGCTTGATTCCTTTTCGCCCTTCGAATTTTGTGTTTCTATTTACCTCCTTCATCATCACTTCTTTTCTGGATGGGGCTTCTTCTTCAAGCTATTTCTATTAACAGGGAGATCACACTGCAAAAAACACAGGGGTGTTAAAATCAACACCACGGGTGTTGTCACATATAGGTACCAAAAAAGGAATCGAATTTTACACTATAGGGTGTTACAATAACACTAATGTTATTGTAACACCCTATATGCAAATTTTTTATTTTCTCTTGGGTATCTATTATGGTGTCAGCTTTAACACTCCGGATTTTGCAGTGCACTAGAGCCGGCTTCATGCTGAAAGCTAATGATCTATTCGACAACGAATCTTATGAAGACTATAAGTGTTTTTTGGGAATCCCGTTTCGCATTGGGCCACTTCCATTTTAAAATCAACAATACGAGGTACCGCTTAAATTAACTAGGAGAAACTATGACTAGAAAACTGGTATCCATCCATGCAAGAGTGCATCCCACCATCCCTACTTAAGCCCGACATCAGCAGTCCGGCATTCTCCTGAAGACGATGTTCGAAACGTGGAGACCACACATCGACTCTTCTCACAAAAGAGTTAAACCCGCAATTTCAAAAAGTCTAGTTTTCTTATGATCAACGCCATGCAAAGCTTCAAACACCTCTCTCACTGCTGTGATCTTTTATGCTATCTCATCTTCATTATACTTGGTAACACTCCAAAAGGCCGTTTGCATCAATATATTCTCGAACGCTTCCATTAATAAAACAAAACCCATTTTGACGCAGTTTTATAAACCCCACTCATCATCGGACGTTATTAAAGACTGCCTGGTTTACGATCTTGACACCTATCACCATGAAGAAAGCCGTTTGTGATGCTATTCGACGCTTGATAGTGGAATCTTCCAACTTTCCAAAGTTCTGAGTGTTGATTTTTGTTATGTGCCAACCAGAAATTAATTGGGAAGATTTTTTTTGGGGGGTCTCTCCTTGGCTCATTGCTTCCGCTGATATCCTCAACATGCCTCAAGAAACCGTTATTAATTCAAAGTGAGGGCGCCCCATGCATGACTTGCAGGAAAAACCACCATTTCCAACGGAAGAACTGAGTTTATTAACAGCCAGCAAAATTAGCTTTGGCATCTACAGGAGCTAGTGGGAACCAAATCTGTTGTTTTTCTTTCTTAAAAAAAGAAGAAGGAAAAAAAAAAAAAAAAACACCCCGAAATTGGGATAATGCTTTTTTAAGATTATCACATTTGAAATGTGGTTCCTTATTTTAAGCCACGGAAGTCCATGTTACCGGATCTTTGCTTGCACATTGACTGATCGCAACCGGATTACTGTCTGAATTCAGCCGGAACCATTGTAGGGGAGGGGGAATGGGGGATGTTCAAGCACATTGGTCTTTCTATAATAAGCTAAATAAGCAAAATCTGTCAATGTCTCAAAACTGAATAGAACTCGTCTAAAAGCTTCAAACAAGAAAACAAGGCAGCTGTAAGATTTATAAGGGCCAGTTTGTTCAAACTGAACTTATGTCAATGGGTCTATTCACGATGCCCTGTTAATAGTTTTACATCCATTGTATTACAAGTATGCTTTGCCGAAAGCAAGAATTTAACAACTGCCGAAAAAGGAAAAGGAAAGGAGAAAAAGGGGGAAATGCCAACGCCTATTAACGACAGGATCAAACATCCAACGAGCAAAAGCCAAATTGGGTCATGCATGGAAACATTGATCTATACGTAATTTTGTAATTTTGTTTTCTCTTCGTGCTTCCACTTTGATTTCAATGTTAGATATATCAAAAGATTGATCTATTTATTGATCACACATCGAACAGAACAATTGGTGCCAATAACAGGATGTATGGGAAATGAGAAGAAATGTTCAGTTTTAGATGTGGGAGGAAAACCCCAAACGGGGGAAACCCACGCCATCAGGTAGGGTCTGGTACCCCAAACCACATGGTCTGAGGTGGGATTCGAACCGGGACCCACAGCGGTGAAAGGCGGGACCGAAAATTGATCCATTTTCTGTAGTCTGTATTCTGATTCTAAGACAGCTAACATCTTCCCAATGCACACCCCTCTTATAGGTATAAAGACATCATGCGGTTTGGGAAGACTGTGTTTTAATCCCACCCCATTGACTTCAATAAACACACATTACCATCATGAACCTATTCAAATGTCATCACATTTTAACAGATGTAATAACTGCATCGGGGATAACGATTAGCATTTTCTGGTTTGACCCTTTACACCGATGTGTGATGAGCACTGTGTGTAATATTCAATGCCCTTTCAAAGTCCAGCGTCTGAAGGAGCTTGAGAATTCCAACAGTTTATATCGGGTCTTGATGTACTCAACACATGACACACGAGTCAACATCTGATTCTTTATGAAGACTACTTGTTGTAGTATGGGGTTGGTGAAGGAGCAGCGGCGTGTGGGTTTTCACGGGGGGAGGCCGGGCATTGCTTTCCTGTGAAGAGGGGGTTGGGGACATTGCTATTCAGTGAGGGGTGGGGGCATGTTTTTCTTTTTTGGGGGCACTATGTATCTAAATGGTGTATACTTTTTTCTTAGGGTCACCTATAGAGGCACATGAAAATTGCCCCCCCCCCCCCGTGGATCCGCTGTGAAGGGGTTGTGACCCTAAACCCACACCTTGTAAATGGTTTCTCATATTGAGTGATTACGGAGGCACACTCTATTGAGTGATAAGGACACACAGCTTACATGATGCTTACACTGTAAGCACTAAGTGATTCCTGCAGTAATGGTAACCCTGTCAGAACCAAAGCTTGTGTTATTAACCGCGGCCGGTCGTCTAAATTTATCTGAAGAAGCACCCTTTAGCCGCAATTTCCCCCGTTGGTTTATCTACTGATCCCCACCGTGGTCCACACCGAGAACGACCCATGACTAAGCACGGTGCTCGGACAGGGCACTGGGAGAAAATGACGCACCTTGGAACCCAGTGACGTCAGGTAACCCCCTACCGTCACCAGACTCTCCCTGGCTGGGCTTTGATACCCAAAACGGTTTTTTTTAGAACAAATCATGCATCATGCAATTGCTTACGGTAACGGGCACTCGATCAGAGTCGACGCTTAGACTGAGAAAATAGCGCGCAGATCAATAATGTGCTCAGAATAAAGACACCGAAGCGAAACTCTTGAGAATTTTTAGAACAATTATTTATGTCGTCTAGACTTGTCTCAAGTCTGTTTGAAGTCCCAAGGTTGGACTTGAAGTCATGATATATCTTCGCTCGTTCTGTGTCGACGGAATCTAGTGTGCGCAAAATCTAAAAAGGCCCATAAATAGAGGATGTTTCGAGCTTGTAGGATTGGAGAACTTCAAATTCTTTTCCAATGTCGTAACTTAAAAATGAATGAGAAATGTGAGACACCAGCTTCCCTGGTTTCAGAAAAGCGTGACACTTTTAAGTAAACGTAATCAAAAATGCTTATTTTATTCCAACAGAGGACGAGTAATTGAAGTCAGCTGGGCCTGTGGTTATCTTCCATTTAGGACGAGTGATGCAGTCAAATACACCGTAAAGGGAATTCCAATTCTCTTCAATCAAGGACCAGTTGGGCAAGCCAGCTCGGCCCCCCTGAGTGTGTTACAAGCCAAACTCAGCCCGGAGTTGGTTTCTATGGGAGAACGAGTCTTTCTAGCCATGTTAGCCAGCTCGGCCTTTACAGACAGCTCGTCCTTTACAAACCGTTTCCATGCACCTCGATCACCTTGGCTTGGAAGTTGAACCAGCACATCACAAAGGAGACACCTGGGCTATCTAACTTCTTTCTTGTCCTCATAATTCTCTAATTCATATTCCCTCCGGATACAGTCTAATTAGACTTGACCCATCAGAATAGTGTATATAGTCGCTATAGGTGACAAGGAGGGAAAACTCACATCATGTCCCCTGGCCTCGTTTAGAGCTCCACGTCAGAACATCTCGGCCAGGACAATCAGCCTTGTTTACCACCTCTCTCCGACATCCCTTATTAAGCATGCTGATAATGTCAAGTCCGTTTCTTTACCCCTGCCCCCTTCCCCCCCCCCCCCAAACTCAACTTGGAACACAGCGGTATTCATTCACTAATGTCAGCCGTAGTTTTTTCACTGCTCTCGATTTTCCTCACCGGGCATGTTGTAAATGTCAAACCTGTCCTGTAAGACATTTACTCTTCCCCCTTCTTCCACACCAACCAGGAATGTGATTGTAGACAAAATGTTAAATCCAGACTACTGCTGTAGTTTGATTTCTCTATATCCCCCCTCTCACTATAGAGACGGAAGCATTTGAACTCCAATGTTAGAGTATTTTTTACACTCTACATCACCTCAAAGAAGTAGAAACAAGAGAACTTTTCATCTCTTTGATTTTATGTTCACGATGGCCAGTTTGCACGGAAGCAGAGATCTATCATGTGTCAAATTGTTCATCCAGCTGGCTATTGAGGTCATCAAAACCTGCGATCGATGCAGCTGACAGACCACCGATTCGGCATGCATGGTGTGACCACACATAAGCTGTATCAGACGAAAAAATGTGTCTTTCAAGATCCCCATCAACATGTCTTGCCAAGAGATACCAGTATCTATATAATATATATTGAATAACTTAAACAACGGGCATAAATAGAACGACTATAGCAACTACAGTACACCGATTTAGTCACTGTAAGGAAAGTGCACACTGGAGAGATCTTCCGCAGTTGGATCATAGAGAAAAGACTCCATGGTTGAGTTCAGTGAAATCATTGACCTTCAGGTATCAGGTTGAATCATTCCACAGTAGTAAACCAAAGAAAGTAAACCACAAAAAGTTACTGAAATATTAGAGAACAAAGATATTGACTAATAGGGAGACCGCCAACATAGGGCTGGATAGCTCAGGTGGTAGAGCGCCGGTACGTTAACCCGGAGGTCGTTGGTTCAAGTCCCGCTCCAGTCAATTTTTCTTTGTTCAAACCCAAATTATTAATGAAAATTACCCAGTCAGTTTCCCTTGTGGTTTATTACTTGATATGAAATATTAGAGATGAGAACAAAGTAGTTGTGATACTGCGGAGGGATTCATTAAAGAAGCAAAGCTTTCAGACAGTGGTCCCTCGTATAAAAATTGAACTCTTCAATACGTCACTGTTTTTACAGTGGTTTGCCTGCTCTTCGACTTCTCTGGACCCCAGTTCGAACGTTGTCTTGGATAAGAGCAGTGGCTTAAAAAGAAAAGACCGTGTCCGAAAAAGTGGCTCGTTCGTCACGTGAACAGGCGTTAAAGCTTAGGAGCCCCGTAACAACAGCCTTAGGAACAGTCACAGCCGTAGCCATCACTTTGAATACGCCCTTTCTCTCTTATCTGGTTTAATCAAAGACCTTTATTCACGGGTTCCAAGCAACCCGACCAGTTAAATCAACGGAAATTCACACACAGCGTTTCTGTGCCCATTCATTTGTACCAAACCGATACGGGGCAGAGGGTCCTCCCCCCATTGTTCCCATACCCTATTTACTTCTTGTACAGAAGTACCCCCCTAACCTCTAAAGAATTCCTGAGATTCCGAGCACACAATGAAAGCAAAATGAGTGGGTGGGGGGGGGGGCTGGGTACACCATGCCCTAAATCAAGCACTTAATGTTTTCGTCGGGGGACTCGGGGTGGGGGTGGGTGGTACATGCAATCCCTGTACCCCGCCTCTCCCGCTTAGTTATGCCAATGCTCCCATGTGCATTGGGTTCATAGTCCCTAAAGAATTACATTGATTTCACATCCACCAAACTTGAGTTTTGCTTCCATTGTCTGATCTACACTACACAGGAACCTTTGGGCTGGTAGTTAGAGCGATAGTCGCTCAAGAAGAACAAATAAAACAAATAAAGCAACGATTAAGTCAAAACTCGATCTTGTTTATTTATTCACCAACAACAGCTATCAATTATTGGTTAAACTTCGTTTCGGCATGTCTCAAATAAAAGAAAATAGTTCAAAATGATTTCCCCGGTCAAAGCGGCCAAAAAACCCGCGAAATATCTTTGACGGACTTTAAAAAAAAAAAAAGCTCTTTGTTTGTTTCAGTTTGTTTACACTCAGTATAGTCCGACACAACTAAAATCCCAGCGTCCCAGCCAACCCGGATTTGATACTGTAAACATTATTCGGATGTTTGCGAGGGGACAGTCCTCTAAAGATCTAATAAAACACAAAACTGTATATTCAAGACTTGCCTTCATTGCCGAAACAAGTCTGGACAAATTTAAACACTGACGAGACATTGACATGTCCTCGGAGCCACTTTTAAAACGAAATATTGCCTTTATCTCTACAAGGAAATCCTAATAAATAAGGGCACTTTGGATTAACTCCAAGGGTTCATGGGTGACAGTGACCTTGGGAAAAAATAAGCTCGACAATCACCAGATCTATTGCCCCCATAAGCCGGTAATGCATTTGCTAAAATAAAACCGATGTTTCAGCTGAAAAAATGCAACCCATCATTACAGCACGGCGCGCAAGGCGTCCCGGGTGAAGACCGAACGAAAACGCCACTACGCGACCGCTTCTTGTTCGTATCTTTCCGTCCCCAGGTGTAGAGAGTGCCATGCCCCCCCGCCCTCCCCCACGGTTTGACGAACAGTGACGCAACCCGATACATTTTCATTGGGGTGGGGACAACGCCGAATTGGATGTGGGCTTTTCAATGATTTGAACCATTCTTTGTGCATTTTTTTTCGAATGCAAGGAGGAGAGGCAAGGGGGGGGGGGCAGGGGTTCTGAGCTGGGGGCTCCCACCACCTGCCCCCGGTTACGCAACTGTTGACGAGGCACAGTCTAGCAAAATCAACACACACGGCTCCTTTTTTAAGCTCAGTTGCCGAGTGTGATCGTTTGCAAGGCTAATTCCTAGCACCTCTATTGATTGATTGATTTTGCTTAGAGGGTGGTATACAATACTACAGGAAAAAAGCCTCCAATGCACAAAATGTCAGCAGTTTTACTGTGATTTAACTGGCACATTTGGAGCAATACGATGACCACTTCATATTTTGTTTCAGTTGAATACACACGGTGATTAGCCGTAAATAGTATTATTGTTAATAATAATAAAGATGGCACTCAATACCGTAAAAGGAATAAAGAATATATAACAAAAATATTACAAGTAAACAAACAAGCCATATATCAATGATACTGTGAAACCTAATGAGTCACAAAGCACAGACATGATGTGTTTTTTTATGAAAACAAATTCTTGGAAGAGTAAAATTATCTGGTAGGATTCAACATTACACGCTAAAAACTACCGGGTCAGAAATAACCCGGATTCTGGATTTCAGAGCTCCTGACCCAGTTTAGGTCAGGCTGTCCCAAGCTGGGTCAGGAATGACCTTAAATGACTCAGAATGACCCAAAATGACACATAAATGGGTCAAAATGATTCATAAGTGAGTCAAACTGATGACGCAGAATCATAGGTAAAATCCAATCCTTTGGCCCCTTTATGGGCCAACCTGACCTAGAAATGGGCAAGGCGCCCAGTGAACCGGCGGGTCAAATCTGACCGGTGAGTTTTTTTTTTGAGTTTACAATAACCCTCATTCAACTTACTCTACGGATTTAACAAACATGGTACGAGGTAGCCCTTTACCACAATGTATGTGGTAGACCTTTACCACAAGGAACGTGGTAGATCTTTACCACAAGGTACGTGGTAGACCTTTACCACAAGGTACATGGTAGACCTTTACCACAAGGTACTCGGTAGACCTTTACCACAAGGTACATGGTAGACCTTTACCACAAGGTACGTGGTAGACCTTTACCACAAGGTACGTGGTAGACCTTTACCACAAAGTACATGGTAGACCTTTACCACAAGGTACTTGGTAGACCTTTACCACAAGGTACATGGTAGACCTTTACCACAAGGTATGTGGTAGACCTTTACCACAAGGTACTCGGTAGACCTTTACCACAAGGTACTCGGTAGACCTTTACCACAAGGTACATGGTAGACCTTTACCACAATGTACACGGTAGACCTTTACCACACGGTACATGGTAGACCTTTACCACAAGGTACTTGGTAGACCTTTACCAAAAGGTACGTGGTAGACCTTTACCACAAGGTACATGGTAGACCTTTACCACAAGGTACTCGGTAGACCTTTACCACAAGGTACATGGTAGACCTTTACCACAAGGTACGTGGTAGACCTTTACCACAAGGTACGTGGTAGACCTTTACCACAAGGTACTCGGTAGACCTTTACCACAAAGTACATGGTAGACATTTACCACAAGGTACATGGTAGACCTTTACCACAAGGTACATGGTAGACCTTTACCACAAGGAACATGGTAGACCTTTACCACAAGGTACATGGTAGACCTTTACCACAAGGAACATGGTAGACCTTTACCACAAGGTACATGGTAGACCTTTACCACAAGGTACTCGGTAGGCCTTTACCACAAGGCACTTTGTAGCTCTTTACCACAAGGTACGTGGTAGACCTTTACCACAAGGTACGTGCAGACGTGTACCACTGGCTCAGTTTTGTTTGTGTCTTCGCATAATAACAATCAAGAATAGTTGTTTGCACTTTACAAACAAGGGACAACAATTTTTGTCTTCTCTTTACAGCCTCTGTTAAAGTGGAAAGGAAAAGGGCTTTTAAAGGAAAGAAAAAGGGGGAAAACACCAAAACCCTTTACTAAATGCTGATCAACAAACAACAAAGATTGAATAAATTGAGTGTTTCCACTCACAATATTGTTAAACAAAATCCTAATATAGATTAAATCTGTATGTTATCATGAAAGTCTATACACAATTATACTTTTCGATATCCAGAGTGCACATTTAAGAATATTTACATACAGTTTAAAAGTAAAAATTCATTCTGGTAAAAAACACTATAACATTTCCAATACCTTATTTAGTATACCACTCGACAAAAACATTATTCGTACATGTACGTGCAATAGACCTATAATAAATGACAGATTGGAACTGTACTAATTTATATTTTGTCTAAGACCACTGGGATGGGTCGATGAGCTTATATAAATTCTTATTCAGGATGTAGTGTTTGCATGATGGGAACGATTGTATACTGCAGTCGGCGCAATGCTCACAATCACAACATGTACACATGCGATAAAATAATGCACGGAGGCGCTATGAATAATGATACACGATCGTTAAAAAACATCTTTTGCAATAAGACTGTTGCAATCGAGCCCATTTTTTTGTACACGGCAAAGAATGACAAGAATAATTTTCAATGAATTAACACAATTTAGCTACAATATTATTAATAGTCGATTTTTTTGTAAACAGGAAGAGGTGACCGGGGGGTTATTAGGTCGGGGGAATAATCCAATGCGCATGTGTATACGTCAGCCCATCCCATTACTTTGGATGAGGTGCGGGACCGAGTGAACTCTAAGACCACTGTGGGTTAAGTCTAAGTGCCCCGCCGCAAGAGGGGCTGTTCTTGGAGAACAGAGGTTTAAATCGACCGAGGTTTATCATCCAGACACTCCACGTACGACGTAGGCCTGTGACTTAAAGATAGGGTCGCACCGTTTGGTTTGTGTCAACGTAATGCTTAATTATATGCAAATATCAAGAAAGATACAATACAAGATTAATTTTACAGTGTCTACTTGTTGAGAAAACATTGACTTATCATAAACGACGGAGAAACATTTTTGCAGGAGGCTTACCACCGTTACCATCTTCACAACAAGAAAGCTTTCGGATAAAAATAACACAATTTCATTTCGGAGCCATTACCAAAGTATGACCCTACCTTTATACATGTACTATGATTCCAATTTTACAGATTCTTAATCCGGCAGAGAAATGCACAATTTTTTTTAAAAATACAAAATGCTCTCTGTGAATTCTGGGACTTTCTGTGTTTATGTTTTGAGCGTAGGGTCAGGGGTTCGCTTACGGTCTCCGGAAAAATGATGGACACAATGAATCGGACATAATTGGTTTGTCCGACACAATATAGGTTAATCACTTTATTTTCTATAAAGTAACTTATTATATATAACTGTGTGTCATGAGGAGCCAAATTCAAACCTCGCCCGAGTTCGAAATGGTGATGTTCGATCGCAAGAGGGCGCCAAAGACAATCACTGGTAAGCAAAATAGTTTAGTGACATGAAAGATAACCCGGAAATTCAACATCTTTCAGGAAACAATGGGTGAGACAAACGATAATATGAAACGGTGAGGGCAGCATAACGCCGATGTCGACTGAATACAAAAACACAAAAACATAACATGTTTGAAAAAGAAGACATAATCCTTACGAGTCGGTACATGTTCCGTAAGAGGGGTATAATTTCTCAATTGATGTTTTCAATGAAAGTAGACAGCAACCGATCACGGCTTCTAATGGTACGACTAAGGGCTAAGGCTAGATGGTTCGTTTATACTTCAACATTGCTGCAGCAGTCAATAACGACAGCCGAAGCCTAAGAATTTGGACTCAGTCAAATGAAGTCCTCTCACAGCTTCAGATCTTCGTAGTTATTGTCCACACGTGAAGGAGCCGTCAAATAGGTGTAACCTCCGTCATCTGCACTGCCGTCAACTGCTCTCTCCAAGGTACCCTGAGGTGTAGGTACCTCGTACCCAGTGTTCCCGCTGTACAGGGGATTAGCAATTTGCCCTTGTGACTGCCCAGTGTTCTGTCGGCTGTCTATCCCTCTCTCCAGGGTTCCCTGAGGTGTAGGTTCCCCATACCCAGCGTTCCCGCCGTACAGGGGGTTAGCAACTCGACTCCGTGACCGCCCGGGGTTCTGTCGACTGTCTACCCCTCTCTCCAAGGTTCCATTCGGGGTGGGTACCTCGTAACCTGAACTGCCTGGCACGTACAGAGGGTTGTCGATTTGACCACTGTCTTCATAGATCTCCAAGTAGGAATTGGGACGGTGGGTATCTGGGATAGATTCGTACCTTTGGGATTCTGTCTCCGAGGTATTCCTTGATGGTAGTAGAGTGGATGGATCCCGGGAGGGTGGCGTTGATTCTGTGGAGATTAATTATTGAACATACACAGATTAAAAAAACCCACCAAAAACAAAACAAAACACACACACCTACAACACAATGGCAGCGAAATCTAGTCCATTTAATGAAAAAAAAAAAAAAAAAAAAAAACACCAAAAAAACTTTTCTGTTTTAGTTGCTTCCACGTATTGCAAGGCAAGATAATGATATCTCAATCTTCTTGCGTGAATACAAATGATATAAATTATTTCACAGTAAAACTATCACTAGCAAATGTTGTTGCGGCATAGACGGATTTTGTATCGGCAATAATGATCTTTTGAATTCCTACCAGAATAGCGTTGGTTTTGATCCGCCCCCGCAGTACCATTCCGGACTCCATTGTACAGTGACAGGCCAGGAGTCCGTCTTCTAAAGAAGAGAAAAAGAACAACACAAAATTGAGAATGCCAAGTTCATGCTGAGAATTTTTGCGCTATTTTATGGTTTTTTCCCCGTGCCAATTATTGCTTACATTATTGTTTCCAAACATAAGAAAAAATGTCTAGCTAGTTACATAACGAACAAACAAACAGACATACCAATACCCCTATACACTCCAACAAACACCCAACTCCCCAACAAATAAACACCAAGAACACCCCAACACCCACCCAAACAAGCACCCCCAACACCCCACCAATTCAGCAAACACACAAACAAACACCCCCAACACCCCAACAAACAAACACACAAGCAAACACCCCAACACTCCACCAAACACAAAGCAAAAGTGTATGATCACTGCAATCGTGAAGCTGTTGTGTACATGAAAACTGCCTCTCCAAAGTCCACACACTTTTATGATGCGCTCTGAACGTTAACGATGAAGGGCCCTGATTTTATTAAATGATAATGGATAGAGATTCACACAATAGACTAAAATTACTACTTACGATGTACGTTTCTTTCGACGTCTCAAGGTGACTACTATCGTGATGACAATGGCAATCACAGCCACCGCAACACCGGCTGACACAGCAATGATGGTAATTGTCGGTGTGGTTGGGGACCCAGCTTGATAGTCTGAGGTATTCGAACAAGATGATTAGTCATTGTGTATGCCCTAGTTTGATGTATTTCAATTTAATCATCATACTCATCAGCCTCAGCATTTCAATCATTTGTTTTCACTCCCCGTGATGCTTACTTTGCGGATGAATCGAATCATTTTCAGAAAAATAAATGCATTCTAACTAATTTCAACATCCCGATTAGTTTCAATAAACATACTCCAAATAACCAAACTGCAGGCCTACAAATTTGTATCAAACTAGGTGATAACGATTTTGTAGAACACGGCAGTAGGCTAATAGTGTATTACACGGAGCTCCCTGCATAGGTACATATTAACATGACTTATGACTCAAACATTCACGTTCTCTGTTGGTGATTAAAATTATCCACTCTCACAACCGGAAGAAGAGCTATACCGTAGGGTATGTAAGATAAGAGGGAGGGTCCAGAAAAGACGGACATAATAATAGACTGTGGGGACACTCAACAACCCTCTAATTTTCACAGTCAGGTGCCAATGCTCCCCTGATCAAATGATACTTCCATCGCATTTTTGTTTCGTCAGGAATTTCGTGCACGATCATGAAATCATGCTCACATTCAGACTTAACTTGTTCATAAACATTTTTCAAGTGAACAGTTTGGTGTTCAGTGACTATGATGCAGACATTGAGATATTTTGCCCAACTGGAAATGATAAACAGCACGAACATGTTGATCTTTTTAAAATGGTTGGTTATTGTCTTGAAAAGTAGACCATCCAATACAAATGTTTACACCGTATGGCATTTTGGGATTTGGTGGACACTTTACCATGGCACTATTTTGGTAAATTTGTCTGTATACACCCAAACCAAATAGTGCACTCCTACAGTGTCCACCATACCTCAAAAAGGCTAATAAACTACAAACTGCCGAGTACAAATAGGTACTACATACCATCCGGGCTAAAACAGCGCCCTCTTATGGGCTCACAGTCTTGGTCGTCTGAACAACTGCAGCCCTGGGTACAGCCTGCACCCCATTCGTCATCCATACACGGTAGTACACACCTAAAGAAAACAAAAGATCGTACAATTCATGCAGTCATTAGAGCTGCTGCTTAAACAATCTGGACTCTTCGATTAAAACAAAAATCTAAACTGAGGACTGAACTCTTAAAGAACTGGACTAATGAACATTGATTAAATTTTTTTTTGGATTAATCATCATTTCCATTGTATTCACCCATAAAGAAGAAGGGATGTTACATTCACACCTGCATAAATACATGAAGAGCGCCCTCCAGAGCGCCCTCTCTCTGTAAAACAAGTCTGCCAAGTGTTCATGTGAATAAATCTTCCAAAGTTCACACAGAAGCTGAGTCTCTCTCTAAAAATGCCAGCAAGAGGCATTGCAAAAGCCTACGTCACTGCATGGCTTATCCAATGAAAACATTATATCCAATGAAATCATTGAATCCAATTAAATCATTGGGTCTGTAAAACCAGTGCCTGTCTTTAACTTTGCGGATAAAGACAGGGGACTAGTCTAGCTGGACTAAGACAAACTATAATGGTAAAGCACAATGAGGGCGCTATTTGACGTTGCTTTTTCATCATACTGTCATCTTTGTAGAATACTAACATGCGTTCAACCTGAATAATTCGGATGATTCTTACCCATTCACGGGCAGCTTTAGAACTGCGTTAAGAGCGAGTTCATTAAACACGACCAGGCTCGCTCAATAGTGTGCCCGAACGCAAACTGAGTCAATTCGATATTCGGATTCGATATATCAATCTCTACTCGGGAACAGTGTGCCAAAACAGCAATGAAATATAGCAGTGGACGGCATAATGGTTTCTTCTACGTACGCCTACTATTTCATGCACATAATGAAGATCTGCGTAGCACTTACACTTGTCCCTTCCAACCAGCAGGGCAATCACACCCACCGTGTTCGTGGTCACAAACATCCCCGTCCGGACACGAGCAAGACCGGCGGCATTGCTCTCCAAACAACCCCGGCGGGCACTCCTGGTCACACCTCCCTCCCATCCATCCCGGTCTGCACTCACACCGACCGTCAACGGGCTGGCAGTAGTCTGCATTTTCTCCACAATCACACTTGTCGTTGCAAAAGCTGCCATGGGTCGACCCCTGGCACGTATGGTTGCAGAACCGGCCCTGCCATCCATCGGCACATATGCAGCTACCGAGAGTCGGATCGCATGGCTGATTGGGAGGTATATTTACACATCTCTCGCAGTGAAAGTCATTGGAACAGCCCGGTTCCATAAACTCCGAAGTAGAGCAATTAATCTCACAGCTGTTTCCTGTAGAACCGCTCGGGCACAAACATGAACCTGTTTATGGTAAAATAAAGACAATGTATCAAAATTTGGGGAAAAAAGAAGAAGAAAAAAGGAGCAGCCAAACTACTCTAAGCTGTAAGAACAAGCTCTGTTTGAGAAAATAATTGAGACAAACGGTGGTTTAAGTATTTCAAAGCATGAGGAACGTGGCAAAAACCAAGTCTCAGTCGCTTTATAAAAACAAGTCACTGAGCATTTTGGTAATCAGAAACTAAATGATTTGCTATCCCAAAGGGCCCCGTGAACAATCAGTGAAAAGTAATAATTGTAAAATACAGAGCAATGAAGAGAAGTCATGAATCAAAACTGGAAACTGAGAGTTCCTTATACCATCTCAGCTCCCTTGGGAGTATCATAGCCTGCGCTGCCTGCGCTGCCAATTATGTAGCGCACTAAAGCTAAATCAATCACAGGAACCATCTCTGCCTTTACAGGCACCAAACCCCTGGGTGAAGAGTAGCAATTATGGTTAGGTGTCTTGCTCAGGTACAAGAGTCATGACCGGGATTCGAACCCACACCCTGATAACTCTACCACCAGAACTTGATTCCGATGTTCTAAACCGCTCGAAAACACGCCAAGTAGAAATGAGCATACCTGTCTGTTGGTGGCAAGACCCATTATTCTGGCAATCACAAACGTCTTCACATCCGTATCCGTAGCGATCAGGTGGGCAGGTGAGCTCGCAGTGTGGCCCTCTCCAGCCTGGCCCGCATTGGCACGAGCCGTTCTTGGGGTTGCAGGTAGCACCGTTCTGACAGTTGCAACTCGACGAACAGTCTTGGCCAAAGGTGTCAACCGGGCAAACTGCGGATTAAGAAAGTTTGGTATTTCAATAACAAATCTTGAAAATGAATAAAATCTTGAAAGTTGGGACTGTATGGGACATCTTGCTCTAATCCCCAAACATTTTGTTTCATTTTGATCAGACATCTTGTTGATTTTTGCCGTCGGTTTCCATTGTATTTTGAGAAACAATTTTAAGTCTCGACACCTCTAGAAAGGTTGGACCTAACTATTGTAAAATACAACTTTAAGTAAACAGAAATGTGCAAGGTTTTGATATCCTGTTTGCATAAATCATCGATAATACCTACACCCTCTTCCTCAGATTACCCCCCCCCCCAAACCCCCAACAACACTTTAGTGCATTTTCAAATTACAATGGTTGTGATCATCACAATACGTGTTCTACACACACTAAGGAATAATGGCAGTATGTTTATTTGAACAAATGTTTAGTTTATTTTTTTATTTTTATTTAACAGCTTTGTTATAAAAAAATAAAAAAATAAAAATCACTTCCAACGTAAAAAACAAATACGCATACCAATCGAACAAGCGTTGCCCTCCCGTTGAAACCCATCGCAGCACGTGAAGCTCACTAAAGGTAGGTACAGCTCGTCAGTACTAATAATGTCAGACCTGTGAAATATCAAATATCTAGTGATTTTGGGCTCAATCGAGTGATAATATATTACACCTCAGGGCCCAATTTCATAAAGCTGCTAAGCAGGAAAAAAGTGCTTACAAATTTCCTGCTGAGCAAAAATAAAGCAGGATACCAGTCACCGATTGCACATGTGGCACGATATCCCGGCTGGTTACCCAATTCTCGTAAGCGTAGTTGTGCTGAGCTACTTTTTGTGCTTAAGCAGCTCTATGAAGGGCCCAGGTCAGACAGGGGTCCCATTTATGCTCAAGCTATTAGATTGTCCTCTACTCATGTTGGCCAACTCGTACATGAGCCAACTCATACGTTTTTCTGCCAACTCGTCCTCCAGTTGGACTCACTGGGGAATGTGTCCATCTGAAAGACTTCAATTTTCGATAATGAATGTTAAGAAAATCAGCCGTTATCTGAATTGACAAACCATACAATAATTATAATAGTGACAAAATAGAAGAAAAGAAGCCCGCCCCCAACCAAAGACCCACCAAACATACACACATGGTGGACGTGTGATGTCCGACATAACCCATGATGCCCGACAAGGTTTTTCGGACAGAGAAGGTCGGTCGTGATGAATTGTCGGACACATTGGGTCAAACACGATGGTTTGTCGGCCCCACCGGGTCGGACAGAATCGTTTGTCAGCCGAAGTGGGTCAGAGACAATGGAGAAGCGAATAATGGGTCAGACATAACGGTCCGTCGGACATTATGGGTCGAACAAAAAGAGTCGGACATAACGGTATGTCAGATATAATGGGTCGGACACAATGGATTCGACATAACGGTTTGTAGGACACAATCGTCAGACATTAATTTTTGCTGGACATAATGGGTCGGACATTATGGTTTGTCGGACATAATGGTCGGAGATATTAATGGCTCGTTGGACACAATGGGTGGGACATCATAGTTTGTCGGTAATAATGGGCAGTTTTAATGGCTTGTCGGTCACAATAGTTCACACGTAATGGCCCTTATCGGACACGCAGTAAGGCCTCGTGGTTTATTTAAAGAAAAAAATACAAAGCTTTCCAAAAGAACCTTTTTTCAAAGTGTTGTTTTTGAACATTACAACCGACGAGTCATTCCGGAATTAATGGTAAATCATATTATAACAAGACAAACCACACGTGTGACACTTCGAATATTCCACGTAATTCCAGCTAGACAATCTAGCTCTTATTCCCCAAAGGAATATTTATTATTATTATTATTATTATTATTATTATTATTATTATTATTATTATTATTATTATTATTATTATTATTATTATTATTATTATTATTATTATTATTATTATTATTATTATTATTATTATTATTATTATTATTATTATTATTATTATTATTATTATTATTATTATTATTATTATTATTATTATTATTATTATTATTATTATTATTATTATTATTATTATTTTTATTATTATTATTATTATTATTATTATTATTATTATTATTATTATTATTATTATTATTATTTATGTGTTACTATATTTATTATTGTATATAGTGCGTTGAGTAAAAATGATCTTACCACAGTGCATGGCAGGTTGCTGGAGAGTAGATGGATTCACACATGCTCGTTACTGCACCTGAACTCAAAAGGGAAGTGGCCAACCTCAAGCTGAAAAATAAGTGACATCAACTTTATCTACAATAACCAAATCCGTTGATTTGAAAGAGAAATTAATATTATGTTTACGGATAACAAACATACGAATTAAATTTCCATGTGAAGAGCAATGAGCGAAGAGCGAGGTTGTGAGAAGAACGAGGTTGAGATAAATTGAGTTTCTTGTCAATTTTTCCCCCAGGGGATTTTTAGAGTGCACTTGATTTTTTGTTTTACCACGGACACCTTTCGTTTGTATTATTTGCTTTCCTGATATTGAAATTATCCGCTGAATAGTAGACTTCGTAAGTCTTTCGACTACTTGTGCATGGGGTCCGCATGAGTGCACGTCCTTGACCGTGTAACATGACAAAGCTGTTTGTCTTTTCCTGAGAAACATTTTGCTGATCAAGCAAGTTGTCGATTGGAACATGTAAACTGGAAGTATAAATGATAACATGTTAAATAAACAAATATAAATACACACAAAATTAACATTTGCTTTTTCTTTTCAGAACCGGTTTGGACTTACTGATTTGCAAAAACAAACAAACAACCCAACAACAACAACAACATGGCTTCACGGAAATATGTTTCAACTAAGTCTAAAAGTATGGCTTCACAATGACACGAACACACGTCGTCTAGTTACTGAATAAAAATTTATTGATTTGTGCAATTCACAATCATAGATGTCCATCCAATTATTGTCAGAATGAAAGAGATTAGTTGTTGTTGCCAGCTTGGTGTTTATATCCCCTTGAGAGCTTTTGCTGAGTTCCCTTTAGATCATGTAAACAAAAAACAACTATTAATATCGATCATTTTTAGGAGAAGTGGTTCCGTGCGGATTTTGAAAACGGAAAGACGAGCTGTTAGTAGTTTTGCATCTTCAAGATGCAGTGAGTTGTGTCTGGTGTATGTTACGTGTGGTCAATACAGTGCACACGTACATGGAGGCTTATCAACATGATAACATGGGAGTTTACTTACCTGGTCCTAATGCAAACATTGGCCCCATTGGGATCAAGGTTGAAGCTGTTATTACGCCATATTGCACCAACACCATTATCATTCTCTCTGACAACCAACTCGGGAGCGCCGAGGGCGGGAAGTGTCACAAGCACGATGTAGATTAAACACAACTTCCCAGTAGAAGTATTGCTGCTGTGATTTCCCATGATACGCGGACGAGTTGTCCCTCCAGTGTCTGTTGTCATCCCATTGCGAAGGTATGTTCTTTTGCAACGGTGGTTCCTGTTGTCCAACTGCCTATTCGCCACCATTTTTAATGTAGGTTCTTTATTTTTCACAACTTCCTCAAAAACATTTTACGCGTCGAGGCAGTTCACAGAAACTTGACAATAAAAATCATATATCTATTCAATGACTGACTGCACTTCTATACAAACTCTTTGTATATTGCAAATTCCAATTCCCAAATCCAAAGGTTGGTTGAACAGTTTTCCTTGTGACGGCTGTAGGATGGTCCGCGTTCAGACTTGGGCAGCAGTTATCCACCAGTCTATTTTGTTCCAATCACTTCAAAGAGGAACTTCTTGATCGGGTATTACTATTATTGTTGGAGACACGTGTTGTTGCTCTAATGTGGTTTATCACAACAATACTATGAAAAAATTAGGTCGATGACGGTACGGAGTAGCATGGGAGTAGTATCACTGTCGGAAACAACGCTTCAATGGTAGACATCTCTATACCATTGTTGTTCTCCATTGTGTAACGTGACTAAGAGCTGGGTTATTTTCATTGACGCACGAACGACTCTTACAGCCAACGAAAAGGCTCTGGATAATATGAATATGGATGCCTTTTTTAAAAGCCACTTGTTTGTTATGTAACCTCTTGACTGCGAAATGGATGCGCTACATTAAAGGGGCACGTTGCCGGCGCTTTGGGCTGGGCTATAAAACGTGTTTTTTATGATTATGAAGAGGTTCAACATCGTAGGAAAGATATTTTAAAAGTAATACAAAATAATAATTCACACACAAAATATCTCTTGAAAATGTATGTTTTTTGTTTTAATTTTCATGACAGGACACGGTCCGCCGTTTTGTGGAACTAATTCTTTCGACTCCACAAAATGGCGGACCGTATGTTCAACCGGGTTGTATTATTTATTAGGCACTACTCACTAATTACAACACATTGTAGGTGTTTTAGCGTAAGAACAACTTTAAAACCGGAGAAGGGGCAATACCAAATAGCAAGGTTTAGTAAATTTTAAGGCAACGTTCACCTTTAAGTAGAGAGAAAAAAATATATCATGCACTAACCCGTGAATAAAAATAATATATACCCGCAACTTGTTTTCTGTAAATCAAAAATTTGAAGTTCATTAAAGAACAAGTTGAGGGTTGACATTTTTCTTCATGCAGCTCCGTCCACGAGTTTCTCTCCTTTTTAAGCAGTAGACAACCTTCAAAGTGCTTGGATATTGTATTGCAAGAAGACCGTAACGGGGGAGGTAAAGAAGAAATAAAATAAGTCAAACAAAAATAGGATTGGACATTTGTTCCGAATTCAAGTGACATCAACATAATAATCTCACGCTTCAGTTATCAGTTGCTTGGTTATGAATATTCAATCATTTGGGTGTAAGAACAGTACAAGTATGACGAAACTTCTTGGTGTTTAAGTAAATGCTGAGGCAGCCACAACCCTAGACTGGTGTAAATTTACAAACGTCCGAGCATTAATATTGAAAAATCCCTATACACCTCTCAACAAATAGGACCACTTTTTCAGGGGCCATCCAAAATACTCCAAGTCGGAAGTCAACAACCCCGGTCACACTTATCCACAATTTCTACACTGTGCTCCTTTTATTTTCTATCTCAAATCCATCCAGTAAGAGTATAGAATACCTTGAGGGCCCACCAAAATATTCCTGAGGGCGATGGACTGTTTTTCCCCAGATGGAGGGGGGGGGGGGGGGGACCCTGACGGATGTCAAAATGCTAGAAGTGCGCCCTCCATTGATGACTATCAAGCAATGTTGGATTAATCGTCAATGAGTTTGCAATGTTTTATTTAAAAAAAGCACTTTGGTAAACTGCATTGAATTCTCAACAACAGCAGCAGCAATCATGTTGAACAATCAATTGGCATTTCCTCCAGCGGACGACTCCTCAATGCATCAAAACAGAAATGCAACTGGGCGAGGTTGTCTTGGCGGGCTTGCTCAGGGGAGAACTGTTTTGAATTTGGTAGAAAATATTTAAGTTATGACGTAATATTGTAAAATGAAAGCAATAAAAAGAGAGTTGATTAACTTACAATTAAGGTGTTATTAATCGATAGTTTATTTTGCTCTGCAACTAATAAGGTAAAAATAAAACCATAAGACAAATACCACAAGTGTACGACCCAGGGGGCGGGGCAACTACCCGAATTCCAGTGGAGAAAATTCGTTACAGCAAGAAGAAGCAAAAAAAAAAATGGACAGAGAAAGCACAGAACAAAAAAGCTTCACACAGCAACCAATGCTAAATGCTAAACTATTTGAAATACCCCAAAACCATTTCAAAGTCTTTTAGCCTCTTGAAAACAAATCACATGTATTTTCTGAGAACCAAACTTCATTTTTCCTGTCAATGTTTAGACGGTTAGCCGAAGCATTTTTGAGCTTGGCCCATCCAAAATGAAAACACCTCTGAACGAGTAGACTGGTCAGGCATCTTGGATTAAATGACCCCACATTATTTTAGAAAAATAGGGTCATTTTTAGAGGGCTAGTGTACCCCAAATGTTCCAGGTTTAAAGTAAACAACACCAGGGTCACAACATTGGACCGTTGTTCGACAATCCTTAAACCGAAGATTTGAAGGTCATTGCCTTTATGGATTGTTACTAAATGGTCTCATATTGTACCTCTGTGGTGACTTTGAACTTGGAGCGT
The DNA here is from genome assembly GCA_023634235.1 of Pisaster brevispinus. Taxonomy (NCBI): domain Eukaryota; kingdom Metazoa; phylum Echinodermata; class Asteroidea; order Forcipulatida; family Asteriidae; genus Pisaster; species Pisaster brevispinus. Next base: position 18,425,692 of record JAMKCF010000006.1, on the reverse strand, counting down.
TTGGGGTAGACTAGCCCAGTGAAATTGGCCCTAATTTGATGAAGAGTGTTGGGTCATTTTTCGAAGATGGAGTCCGGCCTGTTTAATCATTCAGGGGTGGTTCATTTTGGATGAGCCTAGCTCAAAAGCTAATCGAAGAGAACACGAAGAGAAGACAAATTAAATTTAATTGGCAGAAAATATATTTGATTTATTTTCAAGAGGTTGAGAAACTTTGGACATTTTTTATGAGTACTTGTTTGAATATTTAGCATTAGTTGCTACAGGGAACTTACTCAATGCCTTGCACCCGGGTGCTGCCCGATAAAACGATGAGCGCCCTCTAACGAGCACTGATATTTTCATTCTGGCTGTTTTTTTTAGACTGGTCCCTGTTTTTATCCGCAAGGATAAAGACAGGCACTGGTCTTACAGGCCCAACTATGTCATTGGATACAATAATTTCTTTAGATAAACGTGCTGTGATGTAAGCTTTCCATATCTGTGTTATGATGGGCCCGAGGTGATGTAATTTGTCAGCTTGCGCTTTCGATCGTCTGCATGCATCACGCATTAAATGTTGTGTACATCATGTAGTGTTGTTTTATTCATTACGTAATAGGTATACATGACTGCAATTCCTCATTGTGAAAAGAATGCGAGGTCAAAGGTACATCTAGCAGAATCCCGCCAGGCGCTCAAGGCTGGTATCTGGCGTTATTCACAAGCCTCAAATCGTGACGTCAGATGTATGATTGTTCCTTAAGCAGTTCTTCAAACGGGTTCTGGTAAAAACAGTTGGGTTTGGGAGAGATGGGGGTCCTCCGATCCCCTGCCTAAATGTTTTACTCGTGCCTGTCCAAAAGTCACGGAAACTATTTCAGAGCAAAGGAATGGATGGAGGAAACTTGTGACAGGGAAAGCTAAATTTGTACCATTGCGATACATGTAACCATAAAACCACCCTGCTTATTTTCACTCGGCTTATTTTCGAGCAATCTAACAGCAACAAAGTGCTGTCCATTTTATAAAGAAGAGTCCACTGGGGCAGAAATAAGTAAGGTGAATACATTTGACACCGATTTACCCTACTTCTGGATTACCATTTATTACTTTGGGTTAGGAACCCCCACCTTTTATCAACATTGTTGCCCCGCCCACAAAAATGACAATACCCGAAACAATCGTTATTCCAAAATCTTTTCTGCAACCCGTGATGGGATTAATTTTCAGGCACTACAATCACATCATTACAACTTTTTTTTCGGTTCTCAACTCCCATTTTTTTGAAAATCGGCTAGACCCAAGAACCTGTGTATTATTAGTTCAACACTGTTGAAATTAGTAATGATCATTGTTTTGTTTTACCACCTATGGCAAATTTAATTCCCTTGACAAACATTTTTCATTCTTAACTTGCTAGCTGCATTTGTACCAGAGTCATGCCCAAGTTCAGTAATGCACGTATTGTACTGTATCACTGCGGGCAGATTTAATACTACTTTACCAAAAATGAAACTACTGAAAGCTTGGAATAACAATCAAAACAAAACAATGGATAGTCCCGGGCCCTTGTCGGTTTCCTCTTCTACCCTTATTGTTATTTCCTGTTTTATCATAAAAGGTTTGAGCCCACTACAACTCACCACAGCCAAATGACAAAAATCGTGCAACAATAGGACTTTCTTTTACTTTTTAATCTATTGCTTCTTGTGTGATTATAATTTCATCCAAGATAAGTAAAAACATTTTGGTCATCCTGACGAGTATTCACTGTTTAACAGCCAGTTTAACAGCATTGTCAATAATGCCAAGTAATGCTGTTCTTGTATTGTTTTTTTACCTCTATAGGCTTATAAGAAACAACATGTTCAAGGTTGGAAAACTGGCTGATCATGGTATCATGTTTATTCTCAACGAATCAAGACAATGTATACCTACGAGTGGCGTAGCAAACAAGTTTTCATTTGGGGGGGGGGGGAAGCAGGCGGGGGGGGGGGCAGGCGGGGGGAGTGGATTCTGAGCGGAGGAGGGGGTGGGGCGTAAAACATTGGTTAATTAATTATCAAACCATCCACTCCACCCTTCTCTCTGTCTCGCTGTACGATTTGAGCTACATTTCCAATTGTCTAAAGCTTTGGAAAGTCTGCGGATGAATTTGCAAAGTAAACCTAAAACTTATACATATATATTTTTGTTTATAGATAGCTTCAAAGATTGTATCACTCCTTTATGACTACGAACCTTGTCCGAGAGGCAGTTTCTTCTAGGGTGTCTTAGGGTAATACTTCCCTCCCACAACGATCCGGCCGGACAGAAACTTGTCCCCCTGTATGTAGTGGCCAGTTAAGATTTTCTGTCCCTAATATGAGATTTTCTCTTCCCATGAGGAATTTTACTCCCAATTAAACTCGCTCAAGACACTGAACGAAAAAAAAAAAAAAAAAACCCCAACAAAACAAACAATAAAACACCAAAACAACAAAAACTGTCAACAGTCAGTAACAGCTGTCCCAAACGATACAATCGGGGACTCTTGGGACGCCTAGCCGGCATTATTTTCGGATAATGTGCGCATGCTCAGAACTACGTAAACAATTGAAATCTACACGGTAGGTCTGCTGCCTGCTAAAAGTCTCCCATCGATTTATTGTCGAGGAACTGACAATAACTCGTGTAAAAACAAAAGCAAGTATTTCTTGCATTGTACGTGGCTTCTGAAAACAATGTTTCAGTCTTTTTCGTTTGGAACTTTATCATCTAATAAAAATTACTTCGGATAACTTTTTTTTTTTTGGGGGGGGGTTCGGTGTAAAAAACTGGCGATGCAACTTTAAGCCCTAAATAAAACACATTATTTTATGTATTGATTAATATGGAGGTGTCCTAAAAGTCCTAAAAATAAATAATTCTAGCAATTGTTGATTGTGGCTAAAACTTCCTCTTCGAGCTGTAACCTAATTTGGATACTTGAAAACTGTCCATCAGCTTTTACGTATCGGTTAACTGTCACGTGATTTCACTTATTTAAAGGGGCGCGGTAACTACGGCTTTGTCGCTATGGGCTATAAAAAAGCTTTTGTTTTGAAAATGATACTGGTCGGAGAGATATTTTAAAAGTAGAAATAATGATTCACATCAATATCACCTTGAAATTGTGTGGCATTTCTGTAATTTCGTGACAGAACACTGTCCGCTATTTTGCACAACCAAATTGTTGACTCCACACAAAATGGCGGTCCGCCTCACTGGTTGTATTTCAAGAGGCAAGTTTAATTTTTTTAAATCACTACTCCAAACAACACACTGTAGGTGTTTTTGTGCATGAACAACTCTTGAAAAGAATAAGGCGCAATTCGAAACAGCAACAGTTTGGGAGAGTTGAAGGCAATGTGCCTCTTCAGTGTGTAACAGTATCCGTTCTTTGACCACAATCAAGCAACATCTGATGTTAATCGTGATTCAACAAGTACAAATATTTTGCGTTCCTGTTATTTTATTTCCAAAAGCAGCATACATCTACTCATGTAAGTAACATTAAACATGTAAAGGTGGGAATCATTGTACATATGCATACTCTTATATTCAAATAATTACAACTTATACGCGATAGTTACAATACAAAAATAATATATTTCATGGAGGTTTGTTGAATAAATATAGATTTATTAAAATTAGTTATTTATCCATTCGAACATGAAATCATCTATTCCGATTAAATATAAAGTAAAATGTGTCTGCAACACGTAAATGACTTGTATTATGTACTAATGTTAAGACATTGGGTGGGTAAAAAAACAAAATTAACATTAATCTGAAAGATTACGTGGTATAATGAATTGGTTTCGTTTACACCAATCTTGAAGACGAACATTTTTGTCTGAAATGCTAGAAAGTAATAAAGAGTGCACCACTTCAGATCTATACTGTCGCCTTACAATGCAAGTAAAAAAGAAAGCTTTACATATCATATTAACTTTTTATAATAAACACATACTTTGTTTTCAACAGAAATAAAAAAAACATTTTCCAGTAGAAAACGAGCTCGATGATGATGATGACATCTTTCTTTAATAACTGAAAAACAAAAAAAAAATGAGAAGGTTAACCCCCATAACCCCCCCCCAAAAAAAAAACAAAAACAAAACCCAAACAAAACAAAACCCAACAACACAAACACAAACAAACCAAAAACTAGAAACCGACAACACCCCAACAAAAAACACGCACACCAACCCTTACATAAAGCAACGGGGGTCCTGCCATTGTTCTGGTATACCAGTAAAACTAGAACTAAGAAAACGTTTTGGGGTCGCACTGTTCCATTGTGTAAAGTACCCAGTAAGTTTGCTTGTGTAAGAGCACATCACACTCACACACATTTGTAAATAGTGCAAGTCGATGACACATCTTTGATCTCCCATTGTTTGGGCTGTCCTTGATGTATCATTTTCCCGGAAACCTTATGTCCAAGTCCTCGGTTTCAAGGAGTAGACATGCCCACCCCACACCTACAAAAACCAAACCAAAAACGCACAGCAATTAACAGCAGCCCCAACAAAACAAACTCAAAAACAAATTCCCTGCTGCAAACGTCGTTCGTAGGAAATGACGACAGTGCACTATTTCAATCGCCTTGTTTCCATTAGCAATTTTTAGTTCAACACCACCGACAAGTTCAAGGCTAGCGACAATGTGCTACATGTACAAATTATTTTCCTGTTGCTTGACAAATACATGAGTCAATCTGTCTTCTTCATAAATAAAAACTATGGTGGGATTGTTTTCCCTCTGTTGGTAGCTTAGTATTTCGGTGAAATAGCTTAACATAATTAAAAAAAATTGAAATAATTTTGTTAAAAATAATACTGTTTTTTTTCTCGGCAAATCTATACATTTTGTATGTTCTCTTTGATTACAAATTTTTCTTTATTTAAAAAGATTATTATTCAGTCTTGAAAAATATCATACAAAGCAATCTTTAAAATCTATAGACATAATTCGGTGAAGACACTCTTTCTCTGAAAAAAATATAAACTTAACCCGCGACATTGTTCAAGCTTGTAAAGAAAATCAGTATTTATGTATTAATAATAATAATAATCGATTCTTATATAGCGCTTTATCACAGCCCGAATGCCGTATCAAAGCGCTTCTGACATTATTACCCCTGGTCACTGGGCCATATATTTCATTCCTTAAACCATCTCAGCTCCCTGGGGAGTATACAGCCGGTGCTGCGAGTTTACCGCGCTCCAAGCTAATCATTCACATAAACCATCTCTGCCCTCACAGGTACCCATTTTACCCCTGGGTGGAGAGAAACAATTATGGTTAAGTGTCTTGCTCAAGGACACAAGTGTCACGACCGGGATTCGAACCCACATCCCGATGACTTAACCACCAGAACTTGAGTCCGATGCTCTTATCCGCTCGGCCACGACACCCCACAACGAAATGATTGAGCTGTAACTAGTTTAGAATTCATTCTTTGAAAAAGGGGGGGGGGGTGCATTTAATACAAGTAAGTGTCTTAATTCTGCTTGAAATAGTATAATGTATTTGTGAACTTGATCTGTGGTGTTCAAGTAGACGCAAAACACATTGTTTTTAAGCAATTTGTTTCACAGAAGTCATTATTTTACAATGATCAAAGCATTGAAAGGTAATACTTGAAGTTCATCACGTCACCAAGTCAAACAAAGGCTCATCTGTTAGCTTTGCATGATACAGTATGGCATTCTAAAACCCAGTCAGTGATAGGTTCATTAAGGGACCAAATTTAATAACGTAGGGCCTACACATGTAGCATGTAACAGGTCAAAGGCAGGGTGCACTTTTGGTACCGCTATAAAACATTGCAAAACAACCTAAAGGGAGTGTATACCTTTGGTAGTTACTCCAAAAGAATGATAAAAACTTACTTGGTAAAGAGCACTGGAGAGCTGTTGATATTATAAAACACTGTTAGAAACGACCTTTGGAAGTAAAAGTTTTCGAGAAAGAGGTAAAAGTGTTTATGTTTTTGAATCTGAGAAAGGCTTCAGTGATCGGAAAGCCTTTCTCAGGCATCTGGAAGCACACAATTCTATGCAATAAGGGCGTTTTTTTCTTTCCTTATTTTATTGTAACGTCGATGACCAATTGAGCCCAAACTTTCCCAGGTTTGTTATTTTATGCATAGTTGGGATACGCCGAATAGGAGACTGGTCTTTGACAATTACAAAAAGTATACCCTGCCTTTAATCTGTATAAACATATACTTAAAATGGTATATTTACAAACTTGGTATTTAAACGTACTTTCATAATGATAAGTCTACATCTTTCAATTCTCACCTTCTATTTTGTAAACTTGTATTGCTCTTTAAATATGTCCATGTAGTCATATTCCTCTACATATATGGATACCAGACCAACCGGATGGGTGAGGGGGCGGTAAGAGCTATATTCAACCCCAAGGGGGTAAGGAGTTTCCGAGAGGGTGCAGCGATCAGAAACATCCCCCCACACACATAACCGTTAAAAATATCCCAGTTTTGCAAGGTCAAACTGTCACTGTGACTAAATGCATTGGCAGTCATGCGTTGCCGAAATATGCGAGTTAAATTCATTCAAAAAACATATAATAAGTGAACTTTGCAGCCCTTTGTTTCAGAAAATACGGGTAGAAATGTTACTACAACCCCCCACACCCATAAATAAAAAGGGGCATCACACAATAGCTAGGTACAATTCTCATAAAGAAAATAACTAAAAACACAGTTTCACTCGCAGCCTAAAATACTGCATTTGAATTATTTACTGAAGTATTTTCTTCGATCAGTATCATTACATTTTCCCCCTTCATTTGATCAATCTAATGTCAACAATTTCACAGTAACGGTACATGATTTGTCCAATATTTTCAGGTTGAGATTTATAAAGTTGCAAACATCCTTGAACTTGGAAAACTTAAACTTGTAACCGCTACACATACAAACATCTAGTTTAAGCTGGAAACAAATCCATAGGACCTTTCAGTACTTTTAAATCTCAACTCAAAACGCACTTGATGTCTCTAGCCTTTTCTCGCTCATTATAATTGCATTTCCATTATCATTTTCCATGTATGTATTTCTAATATTTTATTTATTTATTTATTTTTTTTGGTACTGTATATTATTCTTCTAGGTGCCCTGAGCGAGGGTGGATAATGTGCGCGTTATAAGTTTTGTTATTATTATTTTTATGACTATTTCCCCTGTCTAGAAATGAAGCTCCGTGAATTTCCAGGATACTACATTTCAGAAATTACAGACTCTACACAAAAAGTCATCACTATAACTAGAAATATAAAGGTTTGATTACAACAAGGCCCAGTCTTTGCCTGTCAGAAAAAGTCGATCTGAAGGCGCAGGGATCAACGAAAAAAACCAACAACAACAACGACTTATCACAAAGTACACACCAGTAAAAAATACCTGCGTCTTGAATGCTGTCAAGATTGAGGGTACGACCACCCCCAGCGTGAACAAATAAACAATTAAATACAAATTGAGGTTTTAAAAGTAAAAAATCAACCTAGAAAATAAGTATAACAATTCAACGATGCAATGACCTTTAATCTTTTGGGGTATTCTGATAAACCAAGCTTTAAACAATCATTTAATAAAAGGTATTTCCGATTTAAAGTATTTTCACCGCAATTTTGTTTTTGTTTTTCAGACATCGTCTAAATAACACAGAAGCCGTTCCCAGTAAAGACCATGCCAGTTTTGAATGTTTTGGTTTGTACATGTACAATGTCCATGTACAACGCTTTATTGAGTGGACCTTAACGGGAGTGTACAGGATTGGTAGAGCTGCCGAAATAATCGCAGACAGTGTTCAAGTTGTGTGTGATCAACCATCGACATGAAATCAAATAACCCGTGAACATTTGGGCTTAATCCGTTGGGTAAGTCAGGAGAAAATAGTGGAAACCGTGCACAATTTTCAGCATGTATACACTATGTCCTTAATTTGGGTTGTAATAACCTAAATCACCAGTTGTGTTCTTTATATACAAACATTTTTTTTTTAGGTTTTCCGATTTCTGGATTATGACTTCTTTTCTGAGGGAAATATTTCACAGAAAAAAGGTCCACATAATCAAAGAGCTTTCAGACTAAAATTAAGCAACGAAATTTGTTTATCCTTTTCTGTATAATAAACCTTTAATCGTGTAAATTTAATAGGCCCCAATATTCGAGTACTGCACGAAACTTGCCCTGTATTTTACGTTGCAGTGTTTACTCGCTACCAGGAAGAGCTTTCAGACTAAAATTAAGCAATGAAATTTGTTTATCCTTACCAATTCTGTATAATAATCTTTAATCGTGTAAATTTAGTAGGCCCAAATATTCGAGTACTGCACGAAACTTGCCCTGTATTTTACGTTGCAGTGTTTACTCGCTACCAGGAAGATATTCATTTCCACTTGGGCTGTCTTATCTCAATTGAGTATCTATATTATGTAATCAGTCGTTGGACACTGATAGCATTTTGACTTCAGACGGATTACGTACAACCACGCAATTTTAAAACATTCGCCACTGCACATTGTAATACTGTACGGAAATACGTCTTGTGTACCTCACGTATTTTCTATTTTTGGAGGGAACTTTGGTTGAATCATGGAGGTAGAAGTTGACCTCCATGGCTGAATTGAAAGTAACACAAATGGTGTCAATAATAGAGTTGGGTTTCCGGTTATCAAAGGTTGGAGGATGAACCATTGTTAACTCTGACAGTACATTTACACAACATAAATAAAAAAGCTGCAAAGAAACTGAAATAACCGATAAAAAAAAAAATCAAAAAATCAAAAATCAAACGAGAGCGGCTGCTTGCATCTTTTGTGCCAGAGCAGCGTGACAGCATTAAATGTCACGCCTTGCTTTCGATTTACAATCATACACATTTATTTCACAACTTATGAAATAATTTCTTTAGAATTAAAGCATTTAACTGAGAATCGCCTGCCCCATGTAACTTATAATTGTTAGAAATCTCTCGGTGGGCCGTCCGACTGGAAGATTAGTGTTCATATTTATATTTACAACTACGCTATTGTGATTCAATACTTGGCAATGTCTTCAGAGTATTGCGAATTTCACTTTTGGCTCATTAAGTCATGCGTAAGTTGTCACGTGCATTAAAGGCAAGTATAATGCCAACACACATGGCCTTACAACACACTGTTATACCACGGTAATAGATTGTTAATTTTGATTCTTCGAGAACCAATCACGTGATGTGCTACAAAAACGTACGTATTTGGCTCGGGGGACTTAAGTGATGTACGCCCTGGGTTCAAGGTTGTAAATACGCCGGAGCTATGCAGACTGATTTATGTCCCTCGCCTTGGGTGCCATTTGCCCCTTTGCCACTACTTGTGTACAAAACACTATGGATCGCATCACAGCCTGCATCAAATTGTACACTGGTACACTTAAGCCTGCAAGTCTACAACCCAAGGCTTGAATAAGAGAACAGTAGGCCAGGCCTAGATTCGAACAGCTAAAGGCACTATTGGCAAAGAGTCATTAAACTCTCCCGATCGGGATCACTGGCCATCTTGAGCTCAATGGGAGATGAAATCTTCAATCTGGGTAGAAGTGTTTATCCCAATTGGAATCTCTTGTTGTAGACAACTAGACACACCACCCTGCACATTCAACTAGTAGATAGACTGTTTACGAGATGTAGGCGTATTTTCATAAACAGGACAAGTTTCCTCGAACTGAAGGGGGCTCATGTTGTCTAACCTCAACGGGGGCGTGTCATAAACGGGTCTTGTTCCATCCTGATTGACAGGAGAGGCAGGGCCGCCAAAGCTTTCCTTGTGTTTGATTTGTTGACTGAGGGCGGGAGGTATGTCGTACACTGGGGCGATACCATTTTCGCGAGGGGAAGTCGGTACAATGTCGTAAACGGGAGCGTTGGGCATGCGATGTGATCCCGGTACCGTGTCGTATAAGGGACGAACGTCAGGGCCAGCCTCCAATGTAGAGTCTGTCTTTGAGTTCAAGTCCGGTGAGTGATTTTGAACATTCAGACCTTTTTCTTTAGGTTTCTTGGGAAGATTTTGGTAGATCTCCCCTCCTGCAGGATCGGGTTGTCCGACAGGGCTTCCAATTTCAACAGTATCGTATTCGTTGTCCCTCGTTGGTGGCTCCTCGGAAGGTTTAGCTTTGGAAGGAGAATCGTTTAGCCCACGATCCGCAGAATGCTGACGTTGAAGCTTATCGTAGGTCATCTTGTTACCTGTGGCGCTGAGTTCATCATAAGTATTTGTTCCGGTCTTACCGACATGTCTGTCGGGATCGAAACCTTGAGCTTCGTGCCTCTCAAGCTTATCATAGGCAGGGTTGCTCCCGGTAACTCCAAGGGCCGCATAGCCGGCTGCGACCGGTACCGACATGCCAAGGGGGTCTTCAGAACCATGGTTGGGTGCACTTTTCTGTCTTTCAAGTTTGTCGTAGTAAGCGGTGTGTTCACTGCCGGTCGGACCCATTATCACGGTGTTGTACGCTTCGTCGTCTGGGTCTGTGGGCACAACACGACTGGGGTTTGTTCGCTCAAGTTTGTTGTAAGATGTAGCTCGGGAAGCACTGCCTTTGCCGAAGGCAGTGGGTGCTTTAATGACGGTGTCCAGCCCTGCTAAGTTTTGATAAGGGGATTGGTCTACCTTGCCAATTTCCTTTTGATCTAACTCGGTGTACACCAAACCGTTATGCCCAAGACATACGTTTGACTCCATTTTCTTGGCAGCCGGGGACTCCATTTTGGCGATTGCCCCTCCTTTCCCGGCGGCTGTTTTCTTCTGTTCATTTATTCCGTTGCAACTACTGGCGACGAGGTCTTTGACGTCTTGGTACGTGTTGGCACGACCCGACGGCCGTTCGTTGTGTACGAAGGCAATGTCATAATCGCTTTGACCTTGATCTGTGACTGTTTCCTGTCCAGTTGAGCTGAAGCTGTTTTGGGGGTCCCGTATTTCTGTATAGATGTCTGGAGTTGGACCTGGTTGGCATATTGACCAGAATTGACATTGTTTATAAAACACTTTTACGATTTGGTTAAAGGAGTTATACAGGATTAGTGGAGCTGACAAAATAGTCGCAGACTGTGTTCGTGTTTTGTGTGATCAACCATATTATACACCAAATAACAAGCATCCTATATACATTTTGGCTTAATCTGTAGTGCGAGTCAGAAGAAAATCGTAAAAAAACCCATTTTTTTAATTTTGTAAACACACCGTCCTTAGTTTTGGTTGTAACAACCGAAATCAACTTTTGCGTTTCGGATACAATTTTTTCGAGTATGACTTCATCTCGTGGGGAAACATTTCACAGAGAAAAAACAAAGCTAAATTTAAACAAGCATAAGCAACTTACATTGAAACAAAATACATATGCACTTCGGATCAAACTGGAACGCACTCTTCTACAATATTATGAATGCTTATTATCGATTTTGCTGTACTGTTTATCTTCTCTTATATCAAATATAGGGTCGACCGTGTCATTTCCGCATTCCAGTTTAAGTTTTCTCTTTCAAGTTGTCACGCGAGAATTGAGCCTTGCGGTATTTATAATAAGTAACTTAATGGCAAAATGTTGTTGGAATTTCATACCTCGTGCGGGTGAGTTGCATGTCAGTAACTCAAACACAACCCCCGGCTCTGTATTCCGTCTGTAATAAGAACACATTTAAAAAAAATGCAAATAATTGTTTAAATCCATGTAAAAAAAAAAAAAAAAAAAAAAAAAAAAAACTCGAGGAACGGATACTAAGGCCGAAACCGAATTATTGGCTATGACTGAGACTGTTACTAAGGCCGTACTTCACTGCAAAAAACGGGAGTGTTAAAATTGACACCATAGATGTTGTCACATATAGAAAAAAAAATTATATGTATATATATATTTACACCACAGGGTGTTACAATAACACTAGTTTCTGCCAAAAAAATTACATTGGTGTCATTTAAAACTCCTTTGGTGTTAATTTTGATTCTGTTTTTGGTATCTACATGTGACAACACCCATGGTGTCATTTTTAACACACCGGTTTTTGTAGTGTTGATGCAATGCATGCAATTTGGACACAGCTTGAAAATCTTGAAGCTTTTAAAGGCCAAAAATGCATTTACAGTTAGGTGGAGGCCTATTTCTAGTAAGACAGTTCAAAGTTGATCTAGTTTATCGAGCCCACGTATGACCCCCTTGTGTTGTCATCCGCCGTGCTATGGGCAACAATTCGTGGGATGAATTACTACGATCGACCCGCTTGTATCAAGCCAGATTTGGCAGACCCAAACCTAGCTACTGGCAGTGACCGTTTTCTGGTATCGGTTCAAAGGTAATAACTTCGAAGAACCGAATCATTCAGAGACAGCACCGTGTCGTGATACATTTAACCCTCCTACTGTTTGACCATCAAATTAACCACTGTTGTTTTTTGAATGGCAGCACAACTAAAAATAGAAAATAATATATTTGCTGCATAACAAACACGGAGGTTTCTGGTGTAACAAGATGAACATTTGAGAAATGCATGATGTCATGATGACGTCTATGCAATATATCGCAATATGTGGTGAATGCATCTAGGCAGTATGTACGCTAGCGTTGTGGACAGCTGTGCCAGTACGTACAACTCGTGCAGTTCAATATTATGTCTCGTTGGTCATCTCTCTGGATTATTATTTTTTTACCAGTGCTGATGGGATTGTGCCTTTGAATGATTATACAAGCATGGATTTTGGCACACAGTCAGGGACTGTCTTGATAGAAAGATTGGCGATAGGGCCATTGCAGTTTTGAATTCTGAAAACAATATATAAGAAGAATAACAAGCAAAGGCACCTATTGTTACAATTACAATTTCGAAAATTGCTTATTGTTCTACCTGTAATTTTTTCTAAATACAAATCTGCGATGGCCCTTTAGCCAAGTATCTTTCTCATAACATACACTGACAGTGTGCCATATTCAATTATGGTATCATAAGAGGCACAACTCCCCTATCTGCCCCGTACTATACCAAGAATAGTATTAAAGCGATTGACGCATGCGTACTTCTCTCTAGAACGACGCCTCCTCCTTGAAATTAACAGCAACATCAACGTCACCATGATGATCAGAGCAGCTGCCACGCCTCCTATTCCTCCAATCATCCTTTTATCCTCAAGGAACGATGGTTTGGTGTTGGAGGACACGTCTTCGGGTAGGACGATCGCTACGGGTGGACTCCCGCTCGACGTTGCCGACGGTGACGGGGATGCCGATGTTGACGGGGGTGCCCACGACGAAGACTCCAGTGAAAGCATATCGGCAGGAAAAGTGGGCGTGGTTATGTTTGAATCGAGGGTCGCTTCCCTGGTCAATTCGGGTTCGGTGCTTGCCCTTTCTGCATGGGATATTATGAGATACTATTTTGGTCAAGGTTGGGTTTAGGGTTAGTGTTATTGGTCAGGGTTAGGGTCAGGATTAGGGTTATGGTAAGGGTTAGGGTGCTGGTGTATGGGTTAACTTAAATTTTCAATTTTTAACTTAGATAAAATACATCTGGGCTCCAGTCCGAAGACCAAACAAGTCAAATTTACATGTACAAAATGTTACAATAAAAACAAATAAAAAACTAAAACGAACAAAATGTAGCACTTTTTAAAGTGTCTACTATTTTACACCCTGCACAACATGTAGGCCTTAATTGAGTTACAATTGTATTCACATTATACATTTTTAAAATAATTTGTGACATGTCACATTTGGCAGTTCAATATTATTTAAGAACATCATTAAACGCTTCAATACACAAACCCAAAAGGGAAACATAACCAATCTACTGTACCCTTTTCACTGTTTTTAAATAATAATAAAAAAACAACGATGGGAAAACACTTTTGTTTTTCCGTCAACGACTGCAGAAAAAAAAATCGTGATTGACAATATTTAGACAAGGTTGGCAATACTGCTTAAAACGAAAAATTATAAAATTTTCGAAACAGTCGGTACAAAAATAGCATTCACCATCGAACCTTTAAATGGGCACATTGCCTTCAAATCTCTCAAAATGTTGCTAGAAGGAAATGCTGCTTATCCTTTTTAAAAGAACTCTTCACGCACAAAAATACCTACACTGCGTTGTAATTAGTGTGCAGTGATTAAAAAAAACCCACACAACATATTTGTCTCCGGAAATACAACCAGCAGAATATCCGTTCAGTCATTTCCTGGTGTCAAACATTTAGTTTTACAAAATAGCAGACAGTATTATGTCATGAAATTACAACACAAAAACCACCCAATTTCAACTTGGGATAATTGTGTGAATTATTTTAGTCTACATTTAAACTACCTTTCCGACCGTTTTAATTTCAAAAACAAATGCTTTTCATAGCCCAAAGCGCCCAATCCGAAAGCAACGTGCCTCCCTTTATGAACGTACACATTTTGTTTTACTCAAGTGTCCGATATTGTACAGGCGGACGCTTAAATGTACTTGAACCGAAATCAGTGGAACTAACCTGTACTTATACGGTTACAGGAACCATCTTCTTGCGTTTCCCACCCATCACAGCAAACAAATACTAGACTGTATGTTTCACGATACGCTACCAGTGGCTCGGCGCTATACACGGTACTAAAAACAAAAACATTATTTGTTGTAAAACGTGGCAATGTAACCTAGTAGTACCCTCACAGGTAAATTTCAAGTTATTCATAATAACATCAATAACAAAGAAAGGTTACAGAGTGCGTGATCCACATGTGCCTACAGCGTACTCAATGAGCTTCGCAAAACTGCAATAAACAAGACCGAAAAATGATAATAATTTATAAACTAAATATTAAGAAAACATATATGCAAATTTTAAACAAACAAACAAACAAGCAACAGAAAAAGGCTCAATGGAAACTTAAACCAAATACAGAAACAAAACGAAATCATTATTTAGAAAGTAAACCAATAAAGTATAGTAAACGATTGATTGGAAAAATATGATACGACATAAACGTTAAAGGGGCTATGCCGTCATGACCAAAGCGGTCCTGTGGCTGTGCGTTGAACTATGAACTCTCACTCACCAGCTACTGCACACGCGCGCTGTCTGTTGTGATACGTATGAGGGCGCGCGTACAGTCACGAGCCTGCTTTGATCATGATGACACAGCCCCTTTAATGTCAAACCATTGGAGGGTTCTACATGCATTGCAAAAAATTGATGTTGAATATTTATATATTTTGTTTGTTTTAATTCGTGTAATAACTGCATCGGGGATATAAAGAATATTGTTTTAATTTTGCCCTCAAACATGTGTGACTCAGCTCTCATCGCATGTCGGTGTATTTATAAGGGCAACACTTTTTGAAATTGGATATAATAGAATTGCCGCCAAAACCAGAGCAATTTCTACTGCTTACCGATACACTGTGCACCTCATCCAATTAAAAAATCCACACTTAGTGACAGTTCTGTGAGTTCTCGATACTTGCTCGGTCGTTAAGTACGACCCTGTTGTTCTGTCAGGGAAAGTACATACATGTATTATGAGAAAGTAACAAGTAAGTTTGACAACATTACACAGATTGGGTTCTATGCACGATGGCGCAGGGAGGTTTGGGGCTGGAGGGGCGGGGCTAGAGTTGCAATTGGGGACGCTACAGCATTGAGACGCTAAATGGGTGATGTCACATCGTCTTCAACAAGTGTTGCGTTCAACATAGTTACAGACAAAAACGCACGATTGGTAATCACCTGGGGGTGGGGTGGGGGGGGGGGGAAACGACAAGTTTGTTTAAATCAGAAAGGTCACAATATTATAAATACTATAAACAGAGTACCATTCCCCAAAAGAAATATTAAGTACAAATTAATCCTACAACAAGCTTTGTCCGATAAAAATACATGTGAAAATCAAGGGAAGTTTGCAAAACATATAATTGTCAGGTTTACAAAGCATAGATATACTTGCAAATATTATTTACTTGGGAAAGAAAAAAGAAAAAAAAAGAAAAAAGAAAAAAAAAACACCCCCAAAACAAAACAAAACAAAAACCAACCGGTTCGGTATAAACTTCCAAAAACAAGGTTTGCAAAATGTTCAATTATGAAAAACACGCTTTGCCAAAAATATTCACAAACAAGGTTTGCAAATCATACACCAATGAAAAACAAGATTTGACAAAACTAGTCACTTGTGAAAAAACAAGGTTTGCAAATCATACACGAATGAAAAACAAGATTTGAAAAAACAAAACATGTTTGCGCACATCAAGGTTGTCAACGCATACTTCAATACATGCATCTCTGTTCTTGCATTAATTTGCAATTGATAATCTTAGTGGTACTAATGGTCTCTCATAAAAAACCGCCAAAATCGATGAAATGCCACAATGGAAAATCCCCCAATAGTTATGAACACGAAAGAATATATAAACATAACATAGTTATCTATTTATTTTGTATTTCTTTACGAAAATGTATTATTGAAAACTAGAGGTCGGGTATTAATTTGTTCCTCCACTTCCAAAAAATACATGTAAATGTTTAGTTAGGCCTATCTTATTACCCAGTCAAATTTAACATGTTGGTCATGAAGAGTGAACAAGTGGCGGTAAGATACTGCACAGTTCGGGGGGGGGGGGCTGTACTCGTTTTGAATCATGTTTAAGCTGTCTAAAAACCTCTTATAAATTGTTGCATACTATCCGTTTTAATGATACGAAGATTGTTGCGCAGTGCTTAGTGCCTGCCATTTCCTGCCAGTTCTGAGAATTCCGTGTTATTCAGCTAGCCAGTGGCGTAACCATCGGGGGTATGGAGTCGGGAGCCCCCCCCCCCCCCGGGCAAAATCCTTGCCCTCCACAATTTCCCCCAAGCATGAGATAAAAACGCACAAATTAACGGTGTGATATAGGGCTGCGGTCTAGAGGGTGGTTTCCTTAGGTCAGGATCATGTCACTCGAGGGCAATTTACAGACAACCAACTGGTTCCAGGCAATCTCCAAGAACACAAACAACATTCGCATGTCAACATCTACATAGTCGTCTTGGGGACAGTTAAGATTGGTAGTGACAGAAGCTGTGCTACCGAATTGTTCACACTGCAGTTGGTTGCTTCTAAGCATTGCTCTATGCTCCTGTAAAATTGCCCTGTGTGACAAGGCCTTATTATTACAAAAGGGTAGCTAAATGTTTATCAGCATGGGCTACTTTCTAGTTTGGATAATCGTAACCCTCGATCCCCCGACCCCCGACCAACGGTCTACACAGACTTTTACCGTCCGGAGGATCGAGGGTTACGATTGTTGCAGTCAGTGTGGCTGCAACAATCGTAACCCTCGATCCTTTATTATGACACAAGCACAGTAATGGAATGATTAATAGTGAGTTAAAGATTAAAGTAACATAACGTCACAATTTGAAACAATGATAACCTACCTTATAGAGTTGGAGCATAGCCCATCGACATCAGTCTGAGGAGAAACACTGTTCAACATGAACAGTATGAACACAGTCCCCAAGCAAACTCCATGTGTGTCAAACTGTTTGAACCTCCACATCCTATCCATGTTGTGTTCTTCCCCAAAGGTGTCCACACAATTTAAACAGTTGATATAAGAAAAACTGAGTCCGTAAAGACACACACACAACACAAAAGGGCCCAATCGCTATCCACATAGAAGCCGATGTGTTGCTGCTGGAAAAGAGTGTCACACAAACGCCGTGCAAAGAATCTAAAGCAAATGTACACCTTTTTTTATGACCTCCACGCAATTTAACTCCGCCCGTGGGAAAAAGCAAAGTCCAGTTACGTATCCAAACAGCCGTTGAGACGATGTTTGTCATGTGACCCCCTCCAGAGTAACATTGACAATCACTTACAACGGGAGAGCCCCTCAACACAAAGTTGCCTTCTTATTACGAGAAAAGGGAGTGTTCGTGGAGCAAAGGCGAACTCCGGGTCCAAGCAGACATGATGACTACGTCTGAGTCAGGGTTGCAGTTTATGCAAGCAAAGTTGAAGAGAGCAAAACAAGAGTGCGATGTCCCCCTTGACTGTCACTAGAAATCATACGCTGTAACTGATCTCAAAGCATCAGTGGAGCGGGTGTTGTCCTGACGTAGCTCACCATGGCACTCCTGAGTGTTTAGGCTACTGGTAGCAGCCTTTTCTACTTTCACACACGAAACCGCAAAGTCCTCACACATTATAGATTTTGGCAACAGGGCCTACTTTCCGGGTTGCTATTCAATCGATTCCAACCCCCCCAAATGCTTCTTGTGCAACGCATTGACCCGTGTGCGACAAAAATTCACACAACAAAGTCGGTCGAGTTAATTCTATTGTTACTGAACTCACCGGGATAAAAACGGTTCATTCTTGTCTAGAAATGGAAGCAGCGTGGAAACCAAACATGTTCCCACAACTGTGGTTTTTGTAGTCATGGAACTCGTAGAAGTGTAGATGCGTGGGATATGTGTCTTGCGAGTAACGGTATGTTGACCTTTACGACTACACATGCGGAATATTGAAGGGCAACGAAAAGGCCCCGGATATTGCAGCATTTTGCGCGCATGATGCGTGGGTGAGACCGATACCTACACCCCCTTTTTTAACAGGTGGCGGAAGGATTAGCCGTGATTTATCTCACACTAGGACTTGTTGCCAGTCTAGCGTGAGCCTAAGACGCCAATGAGGGCGGTATGGCACATGAAATGTCACCCCACAAAGAATAATAAACGGAGGTCACGAAGGGGTGGGTGGGAGAACACTAGTTAGTCATGGGTTTATGGGGCCTTTTCTGATTCTCCGCGCCATTGTAAATGTGGTTGTACGTTTTGCCTGCCCTGCTGATGAACAACGCAATCTTCTGGCTTTTCCTTTTTGTGCAGTCTGCTTCAGATGTCTTAACTTAGTGGGCCATAGATGACAAATTAGCTTCGTCCAAGCTTAGACCTTACTTAATCCTTGCTTAGGTCATTTTATACGTTAGCGGCATAGCGGAGATTGTCTTATTTCTTCTTAACTTGGATAGAGCTTCAGATGCAGATATTTCCCCGGAGAATTGGTCTATAAAAGAACTTTCTAGCCAGTGAGGTTTCAGTTTGAAAAAACAATCATCTATATTGAGCTAAGTCTTAAGGTTAACAGTCCTACTGAAAATGATAGAAAAATAAATGTGTCTATAATGTAGCGAAATGAAGGAGCATATATATTTTTGTTATGAAGCCACGGACTTTGGCAAGTCTTTGGTCAAATCTCGAGGGGTTGATGTGACTCAAACATGATTTCGGGTCTAGCAGAATATTTTAGTCAGGAAGAACAGCAAAATGGCATGGCAAATCCGGAGTGAGATTCGAGTCCATCAAACGCAACCCCACGGGCCAGGGATTTCAACCTTCTGTTACCCAACTAAGCGCGTCGGTTACGCCATCATCGGACTCGACGGCCGTGGACTCGTTGAAGATATCTGTCACCACGGTGGAGATCATTGTTGAGAGCCCCCCCCCCCACCTCAAATGTTCATAAATTTACTCGAACAAGTTCTTCTCCTGTTGTCCCCAGACACCCTAGAAATTCATCTATAAAGAATTCACATTTGGTGCTTGATATTATGGCATGGTGTACACCCCCTTCAACTGTGTGTCAATTGTGTTCTGAGAATCTCAGGAATTCTGTAGGGTTTTTTAGATAAGGGGGGAGGGGGGGGGGGGCGATACTTATGTACACGAGGAAAAGACCCCCTTCGTTTTACTACCTTAGTGATACTTAAATGTTTTACACATTTTGACAGACTATAAACTATTCGATGGACTGATTGAAGTTTAAAGCCAAAATGCCGTTACCAAAACAGTTTGACGATTTGACGAAGTTTTGGGAAATAACTGAAATTCCTGAAGCAAATACGAAGGGATTTTTGATTTTGTTTGTTTGTTGTTGTTTTTTTTTTTCGTGTGATATGTTTAAATGTGGCAGAGTGTATGATTATAGTATAGTTACATGTTATAAACGCAGCAAGAAAATTGCACGTACTTGTCCCAATGGTTTTTGGTGTCCTGGTTCGCACTGTCAAGGTCACACTGACTCGACATTTATTTTCCCATTTTTACTTTCTTTTCAACACTGGCCCCTGGATTCGTAAAAACTTCTCTCCAAAAGTAAAAAAAAAAAAACACCCACAAAACCCCTAACAAAAACAACAACCAGGAAATCCCATCATGCACTTAACGAAACCGAAAGATGACACTTTGAATCGCCCTCTTTTGGACAACAGAAACGACATTAATTTCCCAAGTTGACATCATGGTGGTAGGATGTAACGTTCTAACCAACTCGCCCACTTGTATGTACCAGCTCAGTTAAGCTGTTTACGACCTCCAATGTTGTATTGTTTTATGTTATTCTCAGAACACTATCTAGGGCTTATATTGCGTAACAATGACCATTGTTTTACACCATTAAAGAAAACAGACACCAGACAGGAATATGGTACAGGGTTGGGCGATGATTCTACGGATGTGGGTGCACAATGAACAAAAAAGCGCCACCCATGCATCTTGTATGACAAAATGATGGTCATGATGTCGTTTCCCCTCGTTGATAAGGTTTACGGAAGCACATGGAAAATGGCTTTTCGTGTTAAGTTAAGTGCGACTGTTAGCATTACTTTGTGTTTGAGTCCTATAAGCTAATCAGAATACGGACAACTTATGAAGTTTACGCATAACATTGAAGCAAATGGTAAATGGCTCTTAATGTTGAGTTAAGTGCGACTATTAGCTTTACTTTGTGTTTTTATGTGCTGCAGTGGGTATTTCGATCCCTATGAGCTAATCAGAATACGGACAACTTATGAAGTTTACGCATAACATGGAAGCAAATGGTAAATGGCTTTTCGTGTTAAGTTAAGTGCGACTGTTAGCATTACTTTGTGTTTGAGTCCTATAAGCTAATCAGAATACGGACAACTTATGAAGTTTACGCATAACATTGAAGCAAATGGTAAATGGCTCTTAATGTTGAGTTAAGTGCGACTATTAGCTTTACTTTGTGTTTTTATGTGCTGCAGTGGGTATTTCGATCCCTATGAGCTAATCAGAATACGGACAACTTATGAAGTTTACGCATAACATGGAAGCAAATGGTAAATGGCTTTTCGTGTTAAGTTAAGTGCGACTGTTAGCATTACTTTGTGTTTGAGTCCTATAAGCTAATCAGAATACGGACAACTTATGAAGTTTACGCATAACATTGAAGCAAATGGTAAATGGCTCTTAATGTTGAGTTAAGTGCGACTATTAGCTTTACTTTGTGTTTTTATGTGCTGCAGTGGGTATTTCGATCCCTATGAGCTAATCAGAATACGGACAACTTATGAAGTTTACGCATAACATGGAAGCAAATGGTAAATGGCTTTTCGTGTTAAGTTAAGTGCGACTGTTAGCATTACTTTGTGTTTGAGTCCTATAAGCTAATCAGAATACGGACAACTTATGAAGTTTACGCATAACATTGAAGCAAATGGTAAATGGCTCTTAATGTTGAGTTAAGTGCGACTATTAGCTTTACTTTGTGTTTTTATGTGCTGCAGTGGGTATTTCGATCCCTATGAGCTAATCAGAATACGGACAACTTATGAAGTTTACGCATAACATTGAAGCAAATGGTAAAGGCTCTTAATGTTGAGTTAAGTGCGACTATTAGCTTTACTTTGTGTTTTTATGTGCTGCAGTGGGTATTTCGATCCCTATGAGCTAATCAGAATACGGACAACTTATGAAGTTTACGCATAACATGGAAGCAAATGGTAAATGGCTTTTCGTGTTAAGTTAAGTGCGACTGTTAGCATTACTTTGTGTTTGAGTCCTATAAGCTAATCAGAATACGGACAACTTATGAAGTTTACGCATAACATTGAAGCAAATGGTAAATGGCTCTTAATGTTGAGTTAAGTGCGACTATTAGCTTTACTTTGTGTTTTTATGTGCTGCAGTGGGTATTTCGATCCCTATGAGCTAATCAGAATACGGACAACTTATGAAGTTTACGCATAACATTGAAGCAAATGGTAAATGGCTCTTCATGTTGAGTTAAGTGCGACTATTAGCTTTACTTTGTGTTTTTATGTGCTGCAGTGGGTATTTCGATCCCTATGAGCTAATCAGAATACGGACAACTTATGAAGTTTACGCATAACATGGAAGCAAATGGTAAATGGCTTTTCGTGTTAAGTTAAGTGCGACTGTTAGCATTACTTTGTGTTTGAGTCCTATAAGCTAATCAGAATACGGACAACTTATGAAGTTTACGCATAACATTGAAGCAAATGGTAAATGGCTCTTAATGTTGAGTTAAGTGCGACTATTAGCTTTACTTTGTGTTTTTATGTGCTGCAGTGGGTATTTCGATCCCTATGAGCTAATCAGAATACGGACAACTTATGAAGTTTACGCATAACATGGAAGCAAATGGTAAATGGCTCTTCATGTTGAGTTAAGTGCGACTATTAGCTTTACTTTGTGTTTTTATGTGCTGCAGTGGGTATTTCGATCCCTATGAGCTAATCAGAATACGGACAACTTATGAAGTTTACGCATAACATGGAAGCAAATGGTAAATGGCTCTTCATGTTGAGTTAAGTGCGACTATTAGCTTTACTTTGTGTTTTTATGTGCTGCAGTGGGTATTTCGATCCCTATGAGCTAATCAGAATACGGACAACTTATGAAGTTTACACATAACATGGAAGCAAATGGTAAATGGCTCTTCATGTTGAGTTAAGTCCGACTATTAGCTTTACTTTGTGTTTTTATGTGCTGCAGTGGGTATTTCGATCCCTATGAGCTAATCAGAATACGGACAACTTATGAAGTTTACGCATAACATTGAAGCAAATGGTAAATAGCTCTTCATGTTGAGTTAAGTGCGACTATTAGCTTTACTTTGTGTTTTTATGTGCTGCAGTGGGTATTTCGATCCCTATGAGCTAATCAGAATACGGACAACTTATGAAGTTTACGCATAACATTGAAGCAAATGGTAAATGGCTCTTCATATTGAGTTAAGTGCGACTATTAGCTTTACTTTGTGTCTTATGTGCTGCAGTGGGTATTTCGATCCCTATGAGCTAATCAGAATACGGACAACTTAGAAAGTTTTATGAGGGCCGAGTCCGAACTGCAATTTCCCCCCGTGCGAACTCTAAAATACTCCCCGATCAGAATTGACCCGGATCCCACGTCTACGGCGTCTTACCCAAGTTTTTCCTGGTTAGGCTGACCCGAAAAATGGTTAAGAAATGCAATTTAAGTTCGGATTCTGCGTCAGTTTGACCCATTTCTGGGTCATATATACACATAAATTCCGGGCCACACTGAGACCCAGAACCAGGTCAACCCTGACCCGGTAGTTTTTAGAGGTTCAGGTGTTTTATTTGCCTTAAAAAAAGGGGGGTGCACAGAACAAGGCTAGGACACCAAACAAATAAATAAAATTCAACCACAAATCAAAATTCTTTGTTTGAGCTTTCGGTACCGCGTGGGGACAAAACAAAACCCATCGCACGGATGGCGAGTGTCTCTCCGTTTGGTGCCGAGTTTAAGAACAGTCTTCGCCGATTCCTGACACCCACGCAGTTCCGAGTCTGAGTGCTGGAGACAAGTCTGGGCAAAAGTAAATTAATTTTCGGTTTTACTGTTGATCGAATTTGTTTACGTGGAAAACATAAGCCCATAGATATTTTCACCTTGCTTTCTTTTGGTCCACCGTCTTTCTAATACAGAAGTATGCGCTTTAACACAATGAAAAAGCCAAAGGTAGCTTCCGTAACAAAAAGGAAAGAACAAACTTGGAGAATAAAAATAAGAAAACCCCGTCAAATATAATTGTGTGTAATCTGTAAAGACGACTGTAACAAGAACAATAAGCAAACCAACAACATATTTTAATAAATAAAGGTTTTGCCCGAACAGTACATTATTAAAGTGGTCTCAGTTCTGTTTAATTTGCATAATATCATAAAAACGGCTACATTACACAATTTACCAGCATTCTATAATGAATATCAAATAAAATACCCAACAATAGCAGCTCGCTACCTTGACAGTTATTTTAAAATACCTTTTTAAAAAAGTGTCATCTATTGTTAGCATTTATTTCTTGCATTTATATTATACAATTTTATGTACAAGTTTATATAAACATTATGTTGTCATTCTTGTATTGTTTAACTATAAAAAATATATATAATACAATGCTACGTTACGATTTTGTATATTTATTGTTTACTTACAAAGCCCCCTAGTGTCCACCGTTTAGACGCTAATGCCCCTTTACACTATTTTCTGTGATTTCTGCCATTGGCACAATGTCATCGCGTAAAAGTAACTGAGAATTCTTCCCAAATACATTACAGTCAGAAAAACAATCATAACTTCCCAATTTTGTACACAGCTCAAAAGGACAAAAAAAAACCCACACATTAATATGTGGAGAATGCACCGTCTGATTGTTGTCAACTGTGGTTAAGAGGGTTTTGTTTTGCACTTTCTTAGTGGTTTTCTTTAACCCAAGTGTGTTGTTTTTCACTGGATTGTGTATTGTCCGGGTTAATTTCAGACTTATTTGTTTGTACAATTATTTAATTTGCCGTTGACACTTGACATACCGATTCTGTACATAAATGAAGGTGGCAGTTTTTGTCCCTGCCCCATCCTGACCCCCACTGAGCCCAGTTGATTGACATCCCCCCCCCCTAGGATGTCTAGTATGGTCCCGCTTAGCATATCATGGCATATGAGCTTACTGGTGTATGCAATATCAATAGTCATATTAACAGTGGTCCTCGCCGGCAGTCCATAATACCCGCTTACATTGTGATAGGAGAGTTACATGAGCAAGCAAATACCACGACAAACTACCCGAATCGTCCACCTTATTGCGGTGCAGTTAGACACTACATGAGTTCAAGTTAGCGAGCAACATTACGGCAGAGGTAACTTTCACAAACGTACAACATTTTGAACTAACACACATGGTATAAAGTTAGTATGAGTTTAGTTTCATACATTTATTAAAAAAAAATTTTTTAAGAAAAGAAAACTATCTGACAGGTCCAAATTAGTACAAATCCAACATTCGTAACCCGTGTTTGGGTTTCCGTTTCATGTGATCCTCTTCAATTATCAGCATCCTGGTAAAATCTCACAAAGAAAATACGAAGTATTATGTTTATCTGAATGCCGATGGATGGACCGAGTGGTACTCATCCAAATAAACACGAGACTGTAATTTAAGTGTGCCCCAATTCACACAACTCATTGAATTTGATCCATGTTTCGGTTTCCGCTTTGTATTCTATATTTCATCATCAGCATCCTGCTTGAACGGTATTTACAGAATGACTAAATCGAGCGAGGTAGATTTTAGGGGAATCGAACTTTTATGGCAAAAACAATAGCCGGAAAAATATGTGGCGGAAATGACATCAAGTGCCGGCAGCTGCAGACATCTCGTGATGTGCCTCCGGGTGCAGACTATATACCGCCCTCTCTGTCAGCCATGGGCATTTCTATAATTTATGCCCGAAACTTCCTTTAGCCCGAACATCTGACGTCACACTTCCAGGCTCGTGAAAAACGCCAGATACCTGCCTTGAGCGCCTGGCCGGTTCCTGCCGGATGTACCTTTGACCTATCGCATTCATTCCACACGGAGATTCGCAGTCAATCCACACGTACATGTACACATAATTGCATAGTGAATAAAACAACATTACATGCATGTACAAACATTATGCACACGCTGCATGCAGACGATCGAAAGTGCAAGCTGACAAACTACATCACCTCGGATCAATCATAACACAGATTTGGAAAGCTTAAGTCACAGCACGTTTATTCAATGAAATTATTCTATCCAATGAAATCATTGGGCCTGTGAGACCGGTGCCTGTATTTCTCATTGCGGATAAAGACAGGGGACTAGTCTACATTTCTTTAATGCCCGAGACTTCCTCTGGCTTTTAATTTTAATAGAGGGCGTTTGATTTGACTAATGCAGCGTCAAGAGTAAGTTTAATCTACTCGTTGGCATTAATGTATTTCTAAACAGCATCAGCGAGCAAAAAAAGAGTCGGTGGGGGTGGGGCAACCGCCCTTCTAAATTTAGACTCAGCAAGAAGACAAATTGACAGAGCTAAAGCAAAGAAGGCTTTATATTACAAGTTGGTACTTGTGTTTTTATCTGTGTACAATTTCGGGGAAAACAGCCCCTTCCCAGACTAATCTGCCACTGTGACCGCTTACGACTTCATCCACCAGATATGCACCGCGTGTTATTTTTAATAGCTTGGAAAAGAAGAGAACCTAACTATGCAACATTGGGTCTTTGCGTCCGCAATTTGATTTCATGCGCTCAGTTTACGACAGAAAACACAAAATGTTTTACACATGGCCTTCACTTCCAGTAGGAAGAGCCACTGGATGTTTCATAAGGAGGTTTTATGCTAAAATCAAAACTGCTTTCCATCAGTTCTTTCCTCTAACATTGAGGAAAGTACGATAAACTTGTGCAGCGTTCAAAATCAGTTGGGAAACTACTCATCGACGAAGACGTGGTTTTCTGACAGTTGACCAACCGTAACATGCCTTATGTTGTTTCGGTGAGGGGTCCTTTGCCAGTTTGGCTCATGGCCAATTTTTCGTACTTCTTCGAGAAAGATTTGACGAGACCGCGTGTCGTTGGCCCACGATTTAATTTGTCATACTCAGTCTTGAAGGTGTCGCTGAGTCCCAGATCGAGCTTCCCGTAATGGGCTGATGTTCTGTCCTTGGGTATGGTCTCCGAGTATATATTTGAGCACGGTGGGCTTGCCGACTCCACGCCATTCTCGGCGCAGTTGTCGTAGATGTTTTCTCTGCTCCCACGGAGCGAGCTGTATCCGGAACTTCCGGAATTGCTGTCCCTTTTAGCACTACTCTGAAGGGAGCTCCGGCTCAGACTCCGGCTGAGGGCCTGCTGGGCTCGGTCTCGTTTCGGCAAATCATAAGCCGACGCTAAAGATTTGGACCGTAATCTTTTTGAACAGCTCCAGGTCATCGCTTTGGACTTGCGCTGTATATCTGTGTAGATATGCTGAGATTCACACAGTATGTATCGAGGTGGGCCCATATTGAAATCTCGCGGGATGGTATTGCTTGAACCGGTCGGCACACTATCTGGTGTCGCGTACAGAGTACTTTCTGCTCTTTGAACCATAGAGGGCGGCCTCTCCTCCTCATCGTCGGTTGATTTTCTCTTCCAGTCTGGTCTCTGTATGATGGCGTACGTAGGAGGCTTTGGGGGCAATTTCCGCTCGTTTTTGATGTGTTTCCATGACGTGGACTGTTTCAAGGCCATCATTTTGGGCATTTTTAGACTCATAGTCTTCTCTTTGGCGGACTTGTTTGACAGTGCCGGTAACGATTCCGTGGAAGTGTTGAACGTTATTCCCTTTTGTAGGAGCTCCTCGATGTCTGTGTACGCACAATTGCCCCTGCCTTTTCCTGAAGTTGCAAAGAAAGAAACACAAACGATTACCAAACTGGGACTTACGATCAAAACGAATGAAATCAAACATCAGACATAAATCATTTCTAAATTTAATGACTTACATTATTTTGAAATTAATGATTAATGTTCTCGAGCATTCATCACTCTTGCTAAGTGGAAATCACAGAGATGACTGTTGGCAACCAGAGCCCCCCCCGACCCCAATAAATAAACAAAATTACCAAAAAATGTTGTCAAAATCAGGCACTTTTTGTAAATGGTAAAATGACATTAAATGTGAAGAGAACTAAAATATCATCCTTAATGTCAATGGTGATGACTTTTCTGATGTCTGTAAAAAAGCGCTCGATTTGTTAAGAAATACACTAACTATGTGCTTTGTTGAAAACTTGTCTCTCGTCTACGAGCAAATAAACCCAGTTTTAAGTTTTGTCAGGAAGTGCCTAGTTCGGGGCACGGGAGCGTCACATTTTGTCTAGACAATAGTTTGGGGGTGATTACATCAACGGCATAGGTTTCGAACTCGCTGTATAATATTTTTTTTGCGAGGTTGAAACAAAAATGTACAAAACTCGACAATGAAATTTAGAAGGGTGAAGTCTTTACCACAGCCTTGTATAGAAAGAAGTGCGGCGAGAGGGTTACCAGAAACTGAAAATAAACTGTATACGCAACACGGGTCACTGAAGGCACAGCGCTCGCAACCCTCTTAAAGGCAGCACTGGGTGAACTGAACTATAAGAGAGAACTCATTCTCCAAGCCTCATAAATAAAATGTAAACCCACAACTTGTTTTTGTAAACCAAAGACTTGAAGGTTTTGGCTTCCATGGGTCGTTTACAATTGTTCAATATTGTGCTCTTAAGGTTGTTGGCTTTCAACATGAAGCATTTCGAGTACACTAGCACCAGAAAAGTTTTGTTTAACGAAAAGTCAATCCAAGATGCCTGGCCAGTTTATTTTGTATCGGGTGTTTTCATTTAGGATGAGCCTAGCTCAAATATCTACGGCTGACCCACTAAAAATTATAACGAAAAACGAAAATAGTAGTATGCAAATAAATTTGGTTTGACCCCCAAGCAGCTGAGAGACTTTAGATCTTTTTTGAGTAATATCAAGGACTATTATTTTAGCATTTAGCATTGTTTGCTATGGAGAGCTTTGAAGTAGTGTGGCGCAACACTCTGGGCCTTAAGGATGCACCACACTAAATAGGCCAAGCTAATTATCATAATTTGTAACCCACGGAATCTTTTTAGTTGAGGGGTTTTTGGGGTCATGCAATTAATAGAATGTGTAATGGTAAGAATCTATCACAGCCTGGGGGGTTGTGTGTTTCAACTTTTGGGGAGATTTGATAAATTTAGGCTTCAAAGTTGGTCCTATTTGGCTTGTGAATTGGAGGAGTGCCTGATGAAAACTGGCTGCGAGTCGGTTTGGGAAAAAGTACATTTTCGGTTTTCTAGGGTAATAAGCAAAAATTCCAGACGGCTGACCTACCAAAAATTGAAAAAAAAATCTGAAGTTTAGTTGTCTGAAAATATACCTGAATGGTTTCAAGAGGCTGAGAGACTTCAAATATTGTTGAATATTTTTAGCATTTTTAACGTTGGTTACTAAGGGAGTTTATTTAGTGTGGTGCGCCCTTAAAAGCCTAAACAGCGCCCTCTCAGGGTTTTTTTATAACGGAAATGAGGACAGCCTTGGACGTTAGAACGAAATGGTAAGAGATGTGATGAGTCAATTTGGGGCTTCTGCATATACTTTAAAGGTGTAGGCCAACTTCGCTGCCAACTGGACGTAGAACTATAATCATTAAGCCTACTGGGTTGCAAAATAATCCCTGGAAAGTGTTAGTTTGAGAAACATGTGTCATTGAAAGAAGAATCATCGGCCCAGCAGTGGGTTCGAGTCCCGGCCTTGACACTTAACCATTATTGCTTGTCCTTGGGATGGGACGTAAAGACGTACAGGTCCTGTGTGTTGTGTAATGCTTGTAAAAGAACCCATAGTATACTTGTATTGTTAAGAGAAGGGGTTTGCCCCTGTGTTTTCTAATACTGTTGGCTGCAGATGGTCCACATCACCTTGTAAACCGTTACGTGGTGCAAATGTAAATAAATGGGTCCTCAAACATAGCTCCTCATTGTGTATACAGAATTTATGAGCGCTTTGGGACGCCATCGGCATTGATAAAGCGCTATACAAGATCAGTGTACTGTTAGTATTAGTAAGTCTAGACCATATGTTTGTCATTTTGACACAAATTCCGGGTCATACTGACCCAGAAATGCATCAAGGCCCACGGGACCCGGAATGCTGGTCGATTCTGACCAAGGAGTTTTATGAAAGAGTTAATAATCACTTGTTCACATCCAATGGGCGCGTCTCAAAACGCTCAATATTTTACTTTACTTCAGGTTTGCAGAGTATGGGACCCGTTTATGAGTGCACCTTGTTAGGGTTTACAAGCTGATGATAGCGGCAGAATCTGCTGCCAACTACGCCAGGAACATCGAGGCGAACCCTTAATTCGGAGTACTAGGTTGTGCATCGGCTTACTGTCCCACCCGACGGGCGAAGCAATTACTAGGACCGACTCACCGGTGGCCCTGACCATCGGAACCGAACCCACACTCTGACAAACTCCGGAACTTGAGTCTGGCGAACTAGACTGATCGGCCATGACAATTGTTTTCTAGGTTATCAGTTCCGTAGTTTCAACATTTTGAAAACAGTAAAATAAATCACATTGCAAACCTTTCCAAAGACTGTATTGTTGTTTTTCTCATAAAAAAGAGAGAATAAGTTACACACAAGTATGTTGATTTAATCGAATTTGAAATGGTGACCCAGAAAAAAAGGAGGAGGGGGAGGCAAGTGGCATGATAATGTCAGAACGTCTTTAGCTCTCAACGTGTAACCAAACAAAACCGAATAAGTTGACAAGCCACTCGGAGCGAGGCGCCAGCCATTCCGTGTGAACGCCCTCATTTTCAAACACTCCTAAATGTCTCCTTTCCCCCACCTTCAAAAACACTTGGCTTCTTTTTCAGAAGCAATTAAGTTGAGCTCTGTACACACTTCAAGACAATCCAGTAACTAAACTCATTATCTATCATCAACAGACACCGAATCCACCCTGTTACGTTAACTTCTTTAGCCAAAGGCGCATCCGATGCTTACTGTGCCCTCCTAAATGCCTACTTCCCGGCTTCCACTCTACGGACAAGATTTTTGTGTAAAAAAAAAAATCAAAAATCATTTTAATAGGTTCTCTCCACTCGCCAATCTGGTGAAACCAGAACGAACGTTAACTACCCCTGACAGTGCTACTCGGATTGCTTAAGCTTATATTACCTGCGAAGAAACAGTTACGAGGGAAAAGAGGACTTGAGGTTTGATCCCATCACTCATCGACGAGGCGGTTACTAGACCCTCTACTTTGTAACCCAGGAACCAATGTTGACTTCCTTGTACTAATTTACACAGAGCCCTCTGGTTCTAATCAAGATGACACTGTAATCGCCGTTCAACCCTCCCCCCGAGTACTTTGTGGATTGTGATTGATAGTTTTAGTGGGTAGGCCCCCTATAGGCCTAGGTACAGTGAAACTCACTGCGTGGTTTTGCCGGTCAGGTCTCAATGTTGGAGTTATCAAGTTCGAATCCAAAACAGAAAAAAAACCTTCCTCATGTCATGAATCTTACCTAGGTTGAGAAATACAGGCATGCTATCCACTATGGTGCTTATTTCTGTATTCTTCAGACACTATCATCAGCCGCATAGCATGAGTGATTGAAAGACGCAACATACAAAAACCAACAGGTGTACTACTAAGTTTGCAGGTTGTCGGGATGGGCATATCTACGCATTCAAACCGAGGGCTTAAAAAAAAAAAAAAAAGGAACCGTGAAAATGATGTACCGAGGATGTCCTCGCTTTGGTTTTCGTCTACAAAACCACTTGGCACGGGGAGGTAATAGTCAGTGGACGAGGAGGATAATGGACGAAGATAATTTTTGTTTTACCAAAGTATAAAGCGGCGTTGCCCCCCTTCAACTAACTGACCGTTTATCATGCCAGACAGCGTTGATGTGCAGCAGCGCAATAGTAGATGTACGTACACCTTCACCCCCCACCTCACGCCCCTGCTGGATGCATCGCCAACAGCCATCGGGAAAACAAAACCGAAAGAACGAGAGTGGCACTTGCACTTGCTATGCAATGTCGCAGCAGTAACACGCAACACGCATGTAGCGGGTTTCTTCCAAATGCAAGTTTGAAAGAAAAAGGCACTCTTTACACCCACCCTCAGAATTGACCCGGTTTCTGGTTCCCATTAAACCTGACCCATTCAAGGTCAGGCTGACCTGGAAAGTGGTAAAAAAAGAAATTTAAATCAGATTCTGCGTCAGTTTGACCAATTCCTGGGTCATTTTGACACAAATTTCGGGTAAAACTGACCTAGAAATGGGTCAGGCCCCACGAGACCCTGATCCGGGTCAATATTCTGACCCGGATGTTTTTCGAGTCCACTTATGGTGGCTTGTGGGTAGTGCGGAGGGTGAACCTTCTCCATATAATATTTTGTTACTAGGAAATCGCAGCGGCGCAGCATCAGAGATAACTAAAATTACTTTCTGTAACGGACTTGATCCGGGTCAGGGGTCACGGGGTCTGGCCAACCCGGATTTGGGGTCATACAAATCCGTTAGTGCTGACTTCCAAATTGATCCAGGTTTTTTTTTTTTTTTTGGATCAGTTCAACAAAAAACACTCGAAGTGTTTTCGATATAAAACTTACCTTTCTTTGTTGGTTCCCTGAGAATCTTCATTTGTCCGGCGTTAATAGACTGGGCGAAAGCCAAGAGCTTGGACTTGCGAATGGAACTGGATCCGGAACGTGTACTGGGAGATAAAGGATACAAAAATAAAACACAGAAGTCACATTATTCAGTCACAATGAAAATCAGTTTGTCTTACTCTTGCACAATACAGTAAAATATTTTCAAGAAAATCAGATGAACATATGACCGAATTTAGCATGAAAAGAATTCTCGAAGAATAACACTTCTTGTATTTATGAAATTACAAGAACAATGCTTGGATTTTAAGACTTTACTTTAAAGTGTTAAACCTTTACTTTAAACAAAGGCCATATACATGTACAAGGATCCCTAAACTCTGCGACTATTTTCTAAACTACATTCTCGAACTGTTGAAAAGGGTGAAGCATTATTGTACGCATTTATTTGGAAATAATGATCTTCTGTTTTCTCTTAGACTAATTGCTGTTAGTCCAACATGTTTTCCCGAATAAACATATCCATCAACACTCGATCTTTTGGTGGTGATCGAGACATTGGAACCTGTGGGCATAAGTCCGTGAGTTAGAGTCATATCCGATTATGCACCACGCATATTTATAACAGAGAGTAACATCGGTAACGGTAACAAAAGGTAAATATTAATAATATATATATGTCCATAGGTTATTATGGAGAAGACAAAATGGAACCCGGTAAAACGGTAACAAAACGTAAACATTATTATCAACATGTATATTAGTTATTATGGAGAAGACAAAATGGAACCCGGTAAAACGGTAACAAAACGTAAACATTATTATCAGCATAGGTTATTATGGAGAAGACACATCAACGTGACACCCAAACGTGTAAGTTTTTCAAAATACCTAGAAACTATAAGGTTGGCGGTAACTCCATAAATTTCTCTCCAAGCAGTTGTGGGGTGCCATACCCGTTGAAACTGAGAACTTTAAATATCCCGGTGTTTCAACACACTCTAAAAAACTATTGGGTGAAACTTAACCCGCATTGCGGGTCCCATGGGGTCTGAGTCAAACTGACCCAGAAACTGGCCAGAGAGAGGGATATTAACTCTGACTCTGCGTCAGTTTGACTCGTTTCAAACTGACCCCCAAAGTGGGTCAGGTCCCCTAGGAAACCGAGTCAAATCTGACCCGTGAACTTTGAAAGTGCAGAGCGAGGACGTCCTCGCTTCTCTTTTGTGTACGAAACAGATGGAATAAAAACCTACGACCAACCCAACCATTGGGGAGAACAAAGAGAAGTCCTCGATTAACGGGGTCGACAAACATGGGGTGGTCCCACACCGTCTCTTAAAACCTCGTCTCCTGAAGACGACCAGAGCACCATTGGTATCTTTCTTTTCAGAACCGGGCTCTATGCAGAGTCACAACCCATTGGAGAGAGACACTTTTTTTACACGGTGTTTACCCAAACCTATACCAAAAACCAGTTTCTAGATAGTTTTTCCAACTGAGAAAATATAATTGCCTGTTGCAAACGGCTCATCAATCAAAAGGACCTATGGTATAAATGCAAAAAAAAATAAATAAATAAATAAATAAAAAATAGTTAGTGGCCTGACGTTTCGACCCTAGCAGAGTCTTTCACCACCTCTACCAAAACCTCCCGTTTGATCGTAGTCTTCGAGAAAGACTCTGCTTGGGTCGAAACATCAGGCCACTAACTGTTTTTGGCTATTCATCTGACTTGTAGTTTCAAATCCTACTAAATAAAAACGAGAGTTCTTAGAAGACGATTATATCAGAAATAAAAAAGAAGCTCCATGATAATGAACTGTATTAAAACATGAAATGATTTAAATACCTTTGGATTAATGGAATCCCGATAATTCGACTGTCCATATGTTGACGCTGCCTGTACATCAGAAATATCACGACGAATGCAGCCACGGACAGCACTGCAACGCCACACAACATCCCAGTCAAAAACATCATCCCGGAGTCTTTCTGAGGTTGCTGTTTGTCGGGAGTGGCACCCCCGTACTCATTTCTGTCCTTAGCTCCACCTTGGATAGAGTCTTCTGCGTTCCTGGTTTTGCTAGTTCCGTCTGTTCCGTGCCTGTTACCTCTCCCACCACCGTTATCGCCCCGCATGCCTCCTCCTCCTCCTCCCTTGCTACCCCCGGCTGTCGTGCCGTCGATGTTCACTCTCCTCGCCCCTCCCGTTGCGCCACCCCCCGCTCGTCCGTTGCTTGCACCTTCAGCTCCGGGTAGGTCACCGTGCCAAGTTGTCAAATCTGGCCATGACACGGGGTGATTGGGCTGTCTGTCCCGTGGGGTCTCAACGCCACCGTCAAAAGTCGTCACACCAGCCACCGTCACTCCTGGCACTGAAGTA
This sequence comes from Pisaster brevispinus, assembly GCA_023634235.1. Taxonomy (NCBI): domain Eukaryota; kingdom Metazoa; phylum Echinodermata; class Asteroidea; order Forcipulatida; family Asteriidae; genus Pisaster; species Pisaster brevispinus. Next base: position 18,390,925 of record JAMKCF010000006.1, on the reverse strand, counting down.
GTCAAGCTACCAGCTGTGGCGGTATCTATAAAAACGACAAACACGCGTCTTGACCAAAGGCTTCATTTTATGGATTCATTATTATGAAGCAGCTCCTGGTCCATGAAATCTACGAAGATGCTCAAGCACTGCTAGGCACTGAATTGTTCCGGACATAACACCTTTTAGGTTTGTTTTCCTCTTGCGTAGACTCATGGATTCAGAGTACACAGCCCTTGAGGAATGATCAGGGTGAGAGAAAATAATGCTAACTTGATAAAAAAAGAAAAAAAGGTTGGTTTCTCATGAAAATGTCAAAACGGTGTCTCAAACCTGGCAAGACGCAGAATTTGCCCTCCTGTATCCACCCGGCGCAACACTCTTGCATGACACGGTAGACAGTCCGCGATACCTCGTGGTAATTCCGAACGTACACCGTCCTGCAAAAGGTACACAAACAAATACAAGCCTGTCAATACACAATATGCCACAGTCGAACTTTAAGTCACACAAACCACAGGCAATACAGGGATGAAGATTATGCGTTTGGATAACTACATGTGGACGGCATTGGTAGAAATGAGGACCAGTATCTGCAATTTGTGCGACCAAACATAAACGCATGAAATAACAAACTTGTGAAAGTTTAAAACTCAATCGGTCACATGGAAGTCACATAAACGTAGTGAAAACAAAACAAAACTCAACTGTAGTTTTCACTGTCTTCACATATCGGGGTGATGATCTCGTGAGATCTAGTTTAGAATACTTCAAGGCAAGTTTGTCCACCATGACCATCTTTGAACCATGTAAGTTATATGTAAATCTGTGAATTTGTCTATTTCCAATCTATACCAATGCTGTGCAAACCCTTCAAGGTTGCACAATGTTGTCTTTTCTCGAGACACTGTTACCATGATGCATCATTACCTAAGCCTTCATGACGCAAGTTCAGAGACCATTGACGGACCATTGACCCTTGACCTACGTGGAGGCAAAATCTTTAAAGACTGAAAATTCATTCAAATCTCCTCACAAAAAGTTAAGAGACCTGCTTTGTTCAGCTGTTGCCGAAGCGTTCTTCAAACCATGCTCAAACCTTATTAGCAACAGTGGGTTTGTGTTTAAAACCAACCCGGCATATAAAACAATAGAGGGAGCCGTCTCTGTCAATCAATCAGTTTATGCCTCGCAGTGTGACAGCAGCTCCGTCTTCTTGTCAAAGTTTCCGACATCTATTGTTAAAAATGAGAAAAACAAAACTCCCGGCCGAATCTGGGCTTAATTCACTTTCGCTTTCATGTTGACGTCTGTCGGGGTTATCAACACCGGATCTTGTTGGACGAGGTCCAAAAGACCTGGGCCCAACTTCTGCCTGAGCAGAAAATATTGCTTGACAATTTTCAGAAATGAGCGGGATACCAGTCACAGACTGTACATATGACATGGTAGTTTGGCTGGTAATTCGAATGTTATTGTCTAAAGTATTAATATAACAACCCCCCCCAAAAAAAAAAAAATAAAAATAAAAATAAAAAATAAAATAAAATACAATAAAATAAAATAAAATAAAATACAAAAATAAATAAAATAAAAATAAAATAAATAAATAAACCAACAAAAAACAGAAAAAAAAGAAAAATAAAGAACAACCTTGGTTTCTCTTTAAAACAGATCCGAACATCCCCCTGAAGCAGAAAAAACCCACAGGTTGCCCGGAGCACCTATGACTTTATATGAGTCATTCCAATTGGGAATTTCAATAGAAGCATGTGGCGTCGACTGCCCCGGAGTAAAATTCCGAACAGGCTGTAGTGTCTCAGACAGTTACCACTTATAAATCCATAAAGTTTTTAACTGCACAGTGCCAATAACGATAAGTTTTATGAGTTAGTGGTTTTTTTTCCCTTCAAATAAAAAAACAGAAAAGAAAAACGAGATGAAAGGAAGACAGAGGCATCCTTGGTTGCTTAGTCACGGGTCCAGTTCCCAGGAAGACTGCAACCTATTCCAAAGGTGGTGATAATGAACCAGAAGTATGTGTCCAACCTCATCGAAATGTTGGAATTTTGCTGCTAGAGTGGCACTAGTTGGTGAAAAAAAGATTCGAGCCAGGTTGTTTAAAAAGCATCACTTTCAATTAGCTACACATTTAGATTTTGGCAACTTCTCCAAATCATGGTTCACATGCTCAAAGTTCACAATGCTCACAGCACAATAGTTTTTTCCTCATACCTTCGACTTCGGAAAGAAAACATTGGCCTTTAAATATCAAATCATACTTTCTGTCATAATTTATTTGGTAACCAATCATACTCTGTTTTATTTGTTTATATATTTGTATAATGAACAGCTTTGTGCATCCTTTTTTGACCACAATTCCGCCCCTTATCAAGACCCCTACCACGCAAACATCTTTGTAGACTCGGAAGCAGAGAACTTTTGGCAGAATTACAGAAGTCATTGTTAACCCAACCCAGTTTTCGTAACAACGAGTTATTTCGTGGTCGGCGTTCAACCCTGGTCTTTTTTTCCCAGAGGATTTATTAAGAGAAATGGGTAAAATTTGTTAAAAGGAAATGGACGGACAATAGTTCCTTTGGAAGTTGACGCTTCACTCACAGCCCCTGACCCGATCGCCTTTAAATGCGTTCATAGCTCCAAACCTTGGAGACGTCATGGGTAAACATTTGCCAGAGCTTTGCAGATACCAAAGAGAGACCGTAGATAGTTCCAGAAGGAAAAAAAACCCACCTGAGTCAGAAGGACACATCAATGATCTGAGTACAAAGGAAAGTTTTGTCTGACTCACTGTGCAAGGTGGGTAAAATATTAAACCAATGACATACAAACCACATCACATGTTTTCACAGAATGGTAGTTAGTACCCACGGGTCCAATTTGAATGTCTTACGGGGGGGGGGGCGCATCGGGAAGAAGGCGTGGTGCTGCAACGTCAGTTTTCCTGGGCTATGAGTAAGACATGGTACAAACCCCTTGTGTACGGAGACTTCGTGCCGCCAAATATTTATGTTTGAAATGAATAAGACGTACCCAACGCTTCTAATGATAAGTTTATTACCCACATGTTGTCTGATTATGCCCCTTTTCGAAGCAAAGGCTTCGGCTTGTAGGTTTCGTCAGTAACATTGAAAAAAAAGGTACAATTTCAGTATTTGCCTTCATAAAGCGGACGGTGCCTGCCAGAGCCGAAGCGTACAACTTCGAACATGCATCGTGTTTCGTGTTTTCGAGAAACCAGTTGTACGCCGTGCTTCAAACATGCGGCAGGAAGGGAAACCAGTTAGTACGCCGAAACACGGCGCGCCGTGTTTCGAACTTCAGGCAGGACAGGAAACCAGTTAGAACACCGTGTTTCGAACATGCGGCAGGACGGGAAACCAGTTAGATACGCCGTGTTTCGAACATGCGGCATGACGGGAAACCAGTTAGTACGCCGTGTTTCGAACATGCGGCAGGAAGGGAAACCAGTTAGATACGCCGTGTTTCGAACATGCGGCATGACGGGAAACCAGTTACAAACAAATGCATAGCAAACTCGTCTGTACTCATCAAAGCCCAGGGGCTGGAGTTTGCAGTACAAATTTCCCCTGTCTTAAGTTCAAAGCTGTCTTCATCCCACACGGGTTCTCAAAATGCCCATTTATAGTTAGCTCCCTGTTCCGGTTAACTTTTGCGCTGGTGAACTTGGAATAGAAGGTACCACATTTCATGTTTGCTCATCAACGTTGATTAAGTATTCAAAAGTGAACTGAGAAGACAGGGCACTAACAGAGACATTTTTAAGGAGACAACAACGGTCCGATTTCGTAGAGCTGCAGAAAATGTTGCTTAAAATGTTGGATACTAGTCATAGATGGTACAAGTAAGATATTTTGACTGGTGACCATATTCTGATAAGCATAATTTTGTTGTGATGGCTATACCTTTTGTGCTTAAGCAGCTCTATGCAATCGAGCTGCTTAAGATGCACGAATAAACAGAGCACTCTTCGTGACGTCGAAACTTATCTCACTACTTCTTTCGAGAGGAAATTGCTGATTACTTTCTCCCATAAAAATTCTCACCTTCAACACTAGGACCTATTCATAGCCTTTTAATTTTTATGGCCATATAACTGTTTACCAGCTATGTACGCTATCCTTAGAGTTACCAGAACAAAGAGCTTGGCGTCTGCTCAAAATACAAGATGAATGAGGGTCTAGTATTAACACATTGTAAAGCTGTTTTATCAGCTACAGTTTGACAAACAGTTATCTTAGTTAGTGGTGGCATATCTTCCTACGTCCGTGTGTTGATAACGTGTACATCATATTAAAGGGACGGTGCAACTTTGAGTTTGGTTGGGTGCTAACCTTTAGTCAATTTGCCAATCTAATCAAGCATGCGTGGTCTATGTTTCACTCGAACGCGTTTAGTCATCAGATTCGTCAAAAAATAGCAACAACGAGGCGACGACGTACGGGGGAAAATGTATTGGCACACACAAACAAATTACTTGCATTTTATCGTGAAATAATAATTATCTTAATAATTGACTGGCAAAAAGGTACTATTTATAGTTAAACCTACTCTTTGTGTGATAGCAACAGTTTACAAAACTTGCTCCGTCACGTAAACCCAAAGAGGCCTCGTTGCGTAACCTAACCGCCATTTTGACAAAGTGACGTAACTTTGTTAGCTGACTAGAGAAACAGTCCGGAGCTAGGTTGATCCAGTTGGACTAGCTAGATCAACCATGCAGAGTTCGAGTGACATCTAGATCGACTATGGTTAAGTCTAGTCGACTCTAGTCAGCCAACCGAACTTGCTCTATGGTGTGTTCGTCCAAACCATCTTAAAACTCGTGCATGAATGTCCATTAGTAATTGCCCATGTTGTCCCAGAGATCTAAACTTTTGTAGTTTTTATTATTGTTTGTTCACTTACATGGATCAAATTCGTGGCACTGCTTTAATACCGCAATATTCTTTGATTACGGTCACCTCTTACGGGGTTATACCCTAGCACCGAATCTCTGCGCTATTAAGCTGTGTAACACAAGCTAGCAAAAGAAACATTGCTAACCAGTAAATTGTACGCCTTGTCAAACAATCACTTGTAATTTTTTTGCATTTATTTATTTATTTATTTATTTATTTTATTTATTTATTTATTTATTTACTTATTTATTTATTTTTTAATTTTTTTTAAAAAAATTGTTTAAAATTATTTTTTTTGGGGTGGTGTTGTTGTTTGGGGTCGATCTCGTTTGGGAGGCAAGAAGTGGAAGGGGTTTTGAGCCCCCCCCCCCCCCCGGTTTCGCTACTGATCCGAGAATAAAGAGTTCTGATCCATCTTGGACCAATTTCATAACTCTGCTTACCGATCGATGCTTTAATAGCCCCCCCCCCCCCCCCAATTTAATATGCCATTTCCACCGCTTGCCCGTATATGAAAATGTTTGCTTACTCCACTGTCTCGGATAGATGGCAGTATTTTAAGTGCAGAATATATTTTGTTGTGTGATGTTGGTCTATTTTGTACAGTTTCCAGACTCCGAGGAATTCGAAAAAATAAAAAATCTCATTCAAATACAATAATATTTCATTGATATATATAAAATACAATTGTTACTGTTGACTGATTCTTAAATTTCAGACTGAAGAAGATTCTCCAGTTTATTCTAAACGTTACATCCCAAAGCACGTTCATTGCAATCCATCCCTTTATTTTTTAATTCCCCGATAAATCTTTCAAAAAACTATACCATGTCTTCACGATGTTAAATGAAGTGTGAACTGAACAGCAACTCCAAGCAAAGAAAACTACTATCGAGCCCATCAAAGGAAGAACTCTGTCAACGAGATCTGATTACATCAATGAATCACAGCCAAAGTGGTTACTGCATTCTTTTAGAAGATTCTATCGGTTTTGTCTTCCTTCTCCAAAGAGTAACGCTGCCAAATCGTGAGGGAAGGTGACATTTCCCCTTTACATTTCGGTGGCAATGTTGTTCGTATTTGAGACAGGAAGATAAACCAATTACAGGATATGTACCACGTTTTCTGATGCATGTGGATGTTGTAAGTAGGTTAACCGAACATTCAAATCAATTACATTTGTTTGAGTGCTGTCACTATCAGTTATTAATACATCAGTAACTGTAGCATACTAAAATTAGAATTGCATTGATAAGCATGTTTTTTCTTCTCCTATTTGATGCGGTTTTAAGAACGGTATGGTCGGTAGCTGGACAACATTCAGCTTTGGGGTGAAGCATGACTTTTGTACTCTGACATACATAAACAAAAAGAAAGAAAAAAGGAGGATGTCCTTTAAAAAAAAAGACATTTAGGCTGAGAACTGATTTAAATAAAACCTTCTTATCTGTAAGTCTTACAGAAATGGAAGTAGTTTAGTTCAGAATACGATTGGAACCGGTCTCTACTTTAATATAAAAAAGATTCAGATTTTAAATGGAGAATTAATTTTCCTGATGACTTCAGACCGTTTAGAAATACTGACACACTGATGTTAGGGTACAGAGTCAGATTGAAAACAAACCACGCGTTCACATGTTTATACTTAAAATTCCCCGCCCTATATGACGTCGTGACTAAAGATTGTGTTACCTGTATCTGCTACATTTGCCTTGCAGCCCGCAGACTGTGGTGTATCTAATCGTCTGCGTCTTGGTACCAAACAGCGGGACTCGGGTGATCTCAGTCACGCTGTAAAAAAAAAGAAGAACGGAAAGAAATGGCATTGGGTTCATAAGAAGATATAACATGGGTTCCTTGGAGCAAGGTTCTTTAACTTCTTTGGTTTCCCTATACAACGGTCAGAGTATGACGTCAATTAATGAACGTCAGGTCCAAAAGTTCAATTCAAATGACCATTAAATGAATGATCAACGCGTTCCTTGGATGTAGTTTCTTGAACAATAAGTAAAATATTTCTTATTTTTCTCAGAAAATCTTTCTGCAATCTAAAATCCCAGGGGGACCCGAACCATTTGTGTGGGTCAGGCTGACTCAGGAACTGGTCAAAAATGGGATTTGGATTCGGATTCTTCGTCAGGAATGGGTAAGTCGCCACGGCACCCGGAATCTGGGTCCTATGACACAATGGACACAATGGAACAATAAGACCCCACACAGTTTTTCTCCGTTCAACTTGCACCCCACAGAAAAAATCTTTAGAAAACGGAATAATAGATTAACAATACCAGGACCCCCCCCCCCCGAAACCCAGCCTGTAAGGTTGGGTGCCCTTAGACATGCCAACTTACGGGGTACTTTTAACAATGGAACAATGGACCCCACAAGGCAATTTCAATAGGAACAATAGGGCCCCGCAAGGGAATTCTTTAGAAAAGGGAACAATAGAACAACAATAGCAGTACCCCACAAACCGGATCCGTAAGGTTGGGTGTTCCCACATGGAGATGGGATTTGGGGCAAAAGGCCTAAAATAATATGGAATTATGAAAACAAAGGTATGCAGTCAAGGTTCAAGAACTACTAGAATTTACAAAAACAAAAACAGTACAGATTGTAGGTTGTATTCCAGCCCATACGTGGGAAAGTGACGTTCAGCAACCTATTTCCCAGGAGAGTTTTCAAAGAGTTATATACAACAATGTTGCAGTTAAAATAGCCGAACTACACAAAGGTCGTGCTTTTCGTTCGACCATAATTTATAATCAAAAACGACATTTTGCTCCCCAGCCTGTGATGAACGTTTACTGTGTAACTGTCTGTCCAATCGACAGTGTTGGTTTGAGCTTTGCTATTGATTCCTGCAAGTTTTCAATCAGTACCCTCTGATTGTATCAGCTCTCTGACGAAACTTGAATTCCGTTTTGGATTAGGAAGGGATGAGAGATCAAGAAGTTCCAGTTTACAGCATCAAGATGACTCTAGAAACATCTCACACACTGGAACAAATATTTGTTCAAACTGATAATAAAAATATGGAAATTTTGACGTCGTAGCTTTAGAACATCAGTCGGGAGCAGTGGTGTAACTAAGGGGGGAGGAGGGGCACGTACCTTCTTGTGCCCTCATTTGAAATCTAGACTTGGAAAATTGAATTGGGATTGGAGATTTTCCAGAGCTTAAATGTGATCAGTTTGATGTTTTTAAAACCATTTTACCATTTACACGCAGAATATGTATGTACTTGTTTTTACACCTGTACGCCAGATTATCTTTAAAAATAGTGAATTACATACAAATAAAAAAATGCGCTGAAAAGGTGACTTTTAGGGAAACGAAAAGTAAAAACAAAAACAAACGAAAAACTAAAAACGGCGCAGCCCCTTGTGCTCCCCTAAATCTTTACCTTAGTTTCTGTGCTGGTTGGAAGGTACACAATGGCTACATATTATATGAAATGGACCCTTTGCATAAAAGGAACACAAACTTGACAAGATAAAAATAAACATCAAAACTGTTTGACCTCCCTTGGTCAAATTGAACTTTTTAGTCTAAATATTTCTCATGGCTTTGCTTAAAATACGGATGGAGCTTAATGCAGTCTGGTTCATATTAACGGTATAACCCCTACCATCCCTCAGGACGACCCCCATCGAGGATTCAAATCTTAGGGTCAGGTCTGCCTGAGAGACACATCCTTGGGCGAAGGTCTTTTGGCGGCCAATATTATCATGTACTTTTGATACTTTGGCTAGACATTCCTAAATTACCGCGAGAACTTACGAACAAATTGGTATAACTAGCTAGATTCCTCCACAGAAGTGTTTGTGGGTTAATGGCGAACTGCTCATGCCAAATCTTCGGCAGTGTAATGTATGATTGACCTTATGCTGTGACGTCATTTGAGTAGGGCGCCCTCGCCTTGTGGAGGTTGAAAGGAGGTTGTTCATTGGCCAAACCTGTGCGCCGCGCGTACAAAATCTGTACCTTTCCATTGTTGAGCAGTTAACATCTAAGATGGCGGCTGATTGACGCCAATGCATAAGGTCTACAAAATATAATTCTGTTAAATAAGCTGTTAAATACCAACGCCCTTGATTACACGTCCTTGATTAATACCAGATTTGCTGACAAATGAATGACTGTGTCTCAAATAAACGAAACGGTTTGTTACATAATTATTATAATTTAAATGGATTAATTTTTGCAAAGTAAATCACACAAGTATCGGTAACACGGCGTGGAATTTTTCAGGGGCTTTATTATGGACTTGATGAGGTGACCGCCCCATCGTGCCTCACCCTACGGAGAAGAATGCGACAGAAGCCCGGGGAAGGGACGACGTGCTCGTCACGGTACAGGAAGTACCTCGTACACTAAACGGGCATTTCGAGGATACACCTTCGTGAATGTCTAGATGGACAACCTGGACTCTGAGAAATATATAGGCCCCCATAAAGAGAATGACTGCTGATAAAAATTGTATTCGTTTATAGATTAGATCCAGAATAGAATATTGATGATACCGACTGATAAGGTAAACATATATCTGATGAGATGCACATTATAAAAAAAAAAAAAAAACAAAACAAAAAAAAACGGGTCAGAATTGACTCGAATTACGGGCCCAGGGAGCCTGACCAATTTCTTCGTCAGACTAACTCGGAAACTAGTTAGTTTTCATAACTGTTATATAATTTTAAATCGGATGCACTCAGTCACTCATTTCTGGGTCATGATGACCCAGAAATTGGTCAGGACCGGCTGGACCAGGATCCAAGTCAATTCTGACCTGTCAGAATGACATTTATACGTCAACTCTTTTCTCAGTATAGCTGCATTTGTTATTCGAATGGTGAAGACTTTCAAACAATCTAGTTATCGATAATTACACCTCATGGCCAGCCTGTGAAAATGTATATGGAAATCATGGTTGAGGTTTAGAGAAAAATAATACAAAATAAGGATTAACAATTTTCAGGGATTTCGTGCTTATTTGGATTGATTCAAAAATAAATAAGACTAAGGGTTAAAGAGGACATTCAGCTCACCATATGTTTTACTGTTTCAGACATAAATATTTGAGGAATAAATGGTAGATAATTATGATGTTTAAAAAAGAAGCCTTCGAAATTAAGAATCTCTTAGATGAAGGTCTTTTTCTTTCGGTCATTGCTCATCACTTTGTCATTTCTAAGGGCGGAATTCTGTGCCAGGCGCCATTTGGTCCAAAATGTGATTGACAGCATATCCATACATTATGAATCATACTTGAACGATATAAAACATTTAGACAAATTAGAAGCTGACTTAAAATCACAGTATGAAATATCTGGAACTTGTTAATATTTTTCCGGGTAATTAAACGCCGACGTCTCTAATTTGACCGGTTGAACGCAAAACCGTCACTCAAATCAAAGGGTGACCAAACATGGACCACCTCGACCTAAATTATTTTTTGGGGTGTGACAAGTCGTATAGTTAATAATATCCACTTCATTAATTATCAATGGCTTTATCCATTGAATACGAGAGGGGCTGAATTTGATGAGCAATTGGATAACAATCAGGCACCGCCCACCTCTGCGAGGTCGTGATACGATGCAGGGACCCCCATCCCGCGGGAGGGATGCGATATACGCGGGCGACAGTGTGCCTGATTCCCAGGCGACGTGTCGTCCTGGGGAGATAACGGGGCAGCGTCAATTTTTTTTTGACAACGAAAAAAATAGCCACATCGTTCAACTGTTTTATTTATAGTTTTGTGTTGAAGATTGGTGCCGGACTAACGTGTAGTGCAAAAATTACGTGTTCTATTCTAAAAGTAGTAAACATGACTGGTTATGAACTTTAAGGGTATGCACAATATTGGGTAAGGTCAAAAATAAAAGCGTTCACAGATTTGCACATAACTTACATGGTAGGCATATGGCTTGTTATGGTGGAAAACCTTCTTTGAAATCTTGTTGCTTGAATTGCTATGGTTGTTCAGAAATCAGTAAATACCATCAGTATTGTTCTCGCAAGACCGAAAACCCAATGCTTAAAAACAGTACAAAATAGTATACGTTTTCCCCACTATTTTCTCGTGAATTCGATGACCGATTGAGCTTAAACTTTCAGTTTATTTTTACACAGTTCATGTGTTGGGCCAAACAAAGTGCGGATACTGGTCTTTGATAGTTACCAATGTTGACGTTTTTTAATGCAGCACCAAATGTTCCCAGAAATGTCCGTCTTAATTGTTACAATGTTTGATTAAATTGTTCCCCAACATCCAGCTCCTTACTTCGGTCAGTCCCATGTGAAATAAGAACCAACTCTCAAATCCTCATTAAGTAATTTTCTAAAATTATGTACACGTGTAAAGTACAAACACAGTTATTGTATTGCAATTATATTTTTTTTTAGCGATTTCTGCATCCAATGTTGTATTGAAATTGGAAAAAGACCATTCAAATCCAATACAGTAACTGTAATATTCTAGTCAAGGAAAAAACACAATTGATGAAAGCATGGAGGAAATTCTATTCCTATAGGAAACCCCGTTGTCTTCAACAACATCAACCATGACGACATAACTTCCGCTCCATATTGGACCCTTTCTGTTTCAAACATACCCCAAAACTCACAATCGTGCCGCAGACACACCGTTCGCGTCTGTCGCTGCTAAGGAATATAACAATACCCACACATGAAGTCGGCTAGATCAGTCGTGCAAATAAAACAATTACACCTTTAAAATTGGCTGCTCATTTGTCGAAAATGAGCGGGAAAATCTAAAACATGAATACAACCGTTTTACCTCTCGTCCCATTCACATCAACTGTCTACACGCAACAACCTGACGCACAACGGGCGTTTTAAACTTGAAGACAACCAAAATAACGTCTTAAATTTGACCTCTTTCTTGACCCTGTTATAATAATTTGATCCTTCTTCGGTTTCAGTAGCCGTTGGGTTTGCAGAGGGTTAAGAGAGTGTGGTTATCTCTTGCCATTTTGGTTGGCTGATTAATTTAACCCCTACATTCTATAAACAGCAACGGGGCACTCGCCGTGGAAGTAAAGTGGGATCAAGTCGGACTTGGGTTTTATAAACGTGTTTCCCCTATGCGTGAATACACGTGTTGCTGCCAGCAATGCGAGGTTGTTTTGTCATGTTTAAAACAGAGGCTTATTTCGAGTAGAGCTGTCAAATGGTTTTTGTGGGATTATCTTGTGACGGTAAAGTAAATGATGGAACAAGATTCATGAATTAAACCGTAAGTTATAGGAACCTTCCTCCACGGTTATAGTAAACCTTTCTGCAAAGAAGTCCGGCCTGACCCATCTGTCGGTCAGGATGCACCGGAAACTGGTTCGGAAAAAATAGAATTTTGACTCCATTCTGCGTCAGTTTGACACATTTACGGGTCAGTTTGACGCATACTCCGGGTCATACTGGCCAAGAACTGGGTCAGGCATGCGACCTGGAATAAGGGTCAATTTTAGAGTGAACAGAATAAAAAGACAGATGTCTCATTTCTAATGTAGGTTTGCTTTGTTAGTAGTTGATGATGTTAGTAAAACTGTCTTCAGAATGTATTGCCCGACTGACTTGATGTTAATTCCGATGAAATCGTGCCCGATTTTGCCTCATTATTTTTATAGTGCACAATGAAATATATACGGAAGCGAAACAAGAGTTGTTTTAGGTAAACATTTGCACCATGTGAATGAGCTCTTACACAGGATTAGTACACCTTGTTGTTAAAAAAACTAGAGACTTTGGAATGATCTTGAAATTTTTCAACAACCAATAATGATGTGCAAAACCCTTTGCCGTGTTTAGTCAATCGTAATTAAATCACATCTGATATACGGCAGAAAAACTGCAACAAATGAACTTGTAATAGCTTTCTGAAAGGAAGCCGGCAGTTAAGGTTTTAAGCCCATTTTTAAATGTCAGTACGCCCCTTGCTTAAAATATAACTGCAAAGTATTTTCACAGATAGCTCGTATATTGTATACATGTACAAACGCCCTGGTTGTATTTTGACAGTGATATAAATCGCATTTATTCAACTAAATTAACACATAAGAAAACAGCTAGAGAAGTCACGGTGCGGATGACAGTGTCTGGGGTTCGAGATTTTTTACAGATTTCTGATGATGATGATGATCGAGGTTGGTTGATGTTGAACGGAAAGAGTGTCTGCGGAAAAACATGCGCATATTCTGCATTCCTCTCGTTTTTTTTCTGCGTGATTGTGACGGACACTTGTTTTTTGTTTGGCAAATTGAGAATGTCTTTATCTTAATTTGTACGACTACTGTAATTTACAATGAATGCTGCAAAAATGCTGAGCAGACAAACAGAAATAAAGTAAAGTCAGTATACTTTTAAGTATAGCAAACATTTGGTAAATAGTGCGCGCGTCTTTATACAAGAGGTGATTTGTAATACCCGTGTAAAAAGAAAGCTATGCTTATTGTAAACGTAAGGCTACAGTAACGGGTATAGTTCATGTACACTCCATTTCCCCACACGTAAAAAACCTGCAAGGTTCTAAACATCAGACTAAAGAGACTTTGTAAAGGCATGGGCTAACTTTATTGAGCTGCTTAAGCAGACAGTAATTGCTTATCAATTTTCTGCTGAGCAAAAATAAGCAGGACACCAGTCGCAAACGGTACACCATGGCATGGTATTTTGCTTACCTTTTCCAATGAATCAGAAGTTTGTGTATAGCTTAGCACGATTAAACAACACTTATGCATTTGAACCATGGGTCCAGTTTTCCGATCTGCTTTTAAGCAGTAAATAGTTCTGAACAAAGAACTGCAATTGAAACTGGGGGGGGGGGACAAGTTACAAACGTTACTTATGACTCGGTGCATTGACTGGTTACCCTTTCTTGGAAATCAAAAGTGTTGTTTAATTACCAGCTATATTTGGGCACGAACAACTGTATGGAACTTTGCCCAGTTCTGATTGCGTCTAGTGGCAGACGCAATACAGATCCATTCTGAACACATCCTTACACTTTGAATAAGCCAAATGATTCAAAAAATAAAAAAATAAAATACTGAAACAAAAACGATGGACCAAAATATACACCAATCGGCGCCATTTTGGGGTCACTGCGCATGTACAAACACTGTAACGTATAAGGCTATAATCAAACACTTTCTTGCCAAGAAATTGTAACGATTACGGACGGTATTCCGGCAACGAGTCTAGTTGATAAGACTATGGATCAGAATTTCGAAGGTTCTTTTCGAAACGACGGCTTTTTCTTGGGCTCTGGGTTAAGCTTTATCAATTTCTAAACTTGTGCTCTTGGTCCGTGCCTTCAAACAGGCGGACGTTGCCTGAGCCGGAGCCCAAGCACCTGGTTTCGAAAAGGGCATGGAGATTCATTTTCTCGATGGATGACAAAATAGATTTACTGGCATTTCCAGGTGAAGGAATTAAGGATGAATTTTTGTTTTTACAAAGGGTGTGGGGGGGGGATTGTTACGTCTCTCAGCAACTGATACTGAAAAACAAGAAGTTTGTCAGTAAAAAAAAAAAAGCATTGTCACGTAGTAAAACCTTCAAGTGATCAAAAGGGGGGTAGGCACGGAGATGTGGAGGCACGTGCTAAAATCATTCACTTTGCCTGGAGTTAATACGAACGCTAGTCATCAGGAAACTCGTTCATTAGAGACGATCATGTCTGAACGTGGCTTCCGTTGCGCATTCCCAAACATGAACAGCTATAGCTTCAGACAAACGTACGGTAGCAACTCTGTCATGGTCGCAATCATTTTAGTTTTCTATCGTTCGAAGCAATGTTGAATATAGCAAATCAAGAGTACAAGGGATAACGCAGTGTGGGTCTTTTTTTTCGGGTGACCTGATTGGAATCCGTGTTCATTATAGAGTCACATATTGGTAAACACTCCAAAAGTTAACGACCTTACAAACATACTTACTTGGTGAGAAGCACTGCAGCTGTTTATAGAATAAAATATTTTGAGACAGTATTCTCTTCAAAGGATAAAAGGGTTTTGATCATTTTCACAAAAAAAACATTTGAATATCTGAGAACCAATTCTTTTCATGAATCGTTTCACAGATTTCTGAGGGTTGGTGTCCGTTCGCGAATGCTGCGGCCAGAGATGCGGTTGGTACCCGCTGCGTCTCGCTAAACGTGGATGCGGATTCGACGTTATTGTGAACATACCGTGAAATTTTGCTGTTTTCTCAGCAAGCATTTCTCAGCAAACTGTCACATGTAACTTTTGTTGTATCTGTCTTAATAGTTGTGCCTAAAAATCAGCATTACGTCGGCCAAAACCAATCTATGACCCTACCTCATCACGACAATGACATCATGATGCAGATCTTTAGCTCGATCAGTGGGACCCAAACATCATAGGAAAAGAAAGTTACGGTATAACAGTTCAGAAAAATCATTTAACAACCCTTCTAGAGACCACAATCGTGTCCTGTGGAAGAAGACAGACCCTTCTGTAGTTATCATGGCACATCATAAAACTAAACTGTGAAACTGTTCATCAAAAATGTAACCGACATTTCAATGTACGCCATAGGAGGGTAAATCATTTATAACATTTAGTACCATTAAGCTGTTGCTCATACGTCGCTTGATTTATACTGCCCTGCAGAGAAATTGAAATCAAACAGATATTTGTATCAAGCTTTCAAATGAATTTAATTTATTTCCTTTGTACCATTTTTGTAATATTTGGTGATACAACCCACCACCCCCCCAAAATGATTACAATATAAATAACAGAGAGAGAGGAAAATACCACTTGCGAAAAGACACTTTTTTGTCAACTCGTAAGTTGACATCTTCTCTTTCTTCCCTCACAAATTCAATTTGATGACGCCCTCGGTTTTGTCAAACGCCTGTTTTTTCCTTCTTCAACACTCGGTGTCAACGGATAGACACACTGTTCATCATTTAGTCCGGATCACCTTTACTACCCAGAGATAAAATGTTGCTTTGAGTGGGTCTCAGTATCGGTCATCACGCTGGGCTCGATATATGTTCTCGGGTTTAAGGGCAGACGGTCAGGAAAAACCACACCCTTCAAGAAAGAGTCCGTGTAAATTATTTACACCAGCGCGGTGTCAGATGCAAATTGAGTTATGATTTGGAATTCAAAATAGGTGCATGTAAACTCCAGCGTGGCTGAACATGTAACCAGAATGTGGAGGCCCACCCAATGCAATGGTGATTAATAAAGTTTGAATCCTGCATGGTTTTCTGTAAATGAGTCACACATCAGCTTGCGTCCTCGATCTCTTAAAACGTCGTCCCTGGAAAACATGCGTTAGTTCCTGGGCACCTGGATTAAAGAGACACAAACGTAGTCCTTCTCTTCCGCTTACAGTATACCCATTGCGCTTACTCCCCTTTTTTTTGCAAGAAAAAGGGTTATCAAAACCAACTTGTGGTCATTTCATAAAAATGGGTGCTGGACTTACGACAAAGAAAGTTACTATGGGGTTAAAATGAATATATTGTTGTCAGTCCCGAGAGGAATCAAAACCCTTTTTCTTGATTATATAGAGCAAACAAACTCAAACGATAAGTAAGATGTGACGTAACCAGTGGGGGGGGGGGAGGAGGAGGGGGGGGGGGTAGAGCAAGTGCCCCCAATTGATATCCGTGCCTCCTCCCCAGGTACCCCCATTTAAAAAAACTGGATTTTTGAGATTCAAAGTTACCAGAGTAAAATGTTACATTTGGTAAACTTTAATGTGATCATTTCAAAGTTTTGTAAACCATTTTTCTTTTCATTTGCGTGCAGGTAATGTATTTGTTTTGACACTCACGTCAGATTATCTGATATAAATAGTAAAAGGCACATCAAGAGCACAGAAAGGAGGCTTGTTTAAGAGAAATGCAAATGAAAACTGTAGTGCAGTTTTAACTGACCAGAACTGCATCCCGGAACAAAACGGAGCATCCCTTGAGCCGTCCCCCCCCTTGTGCCCCTACATTTTACGCTTATTTCGGCGCTGTATAAACACCGATCGTATACTGTTGTCATATCGCATAGCCTATAGTAAAACATTACCTTTACTAAGCTAGAACTGGGTTGTACGCCTGTCTACATGGTATTTGACTGTTAGCCCCTCAAACACACTGACTGGTATGATTGAATCTATCCATCAACACAAGGTAATTCAATCAAGACACTGAGTGGGTTGTTAAAAGTTATCGTCAAAAAATATATATATATGATAAATCCAGCTAATCCGGTAGTGGTTTAGCTCTTAAATAGATGACCAAAACACAAAAGGCGGATATAATGTTATAATTAAATTTATCTGATAGCCAATAATTGGACAATGGAAATAACTTAATTGGAACAAGATTTCGAGGTAGTATAATAAAATGTCCCCTCTCATTATCGGAAGCTAATTGTGGTCAATCGCCCCTTCCTGTCTGTCACAAAGAGATCATACTTTGTCAGCTGTGGTACTTAAATCATTATCATACTTCCAGGTAAAGACAGATGACCACTAAACTAATACCGTGTGTATGTAATCATACAATTCCCATTGTTTCAACTGCTGAAGCACAGCTGCCATGTTTGAAGGGTTCCATGCAACCTCGTTCCCAGTGGTGTACGATCTCGACGCGCCATTTTGTTTTCTTTCCCAGAATGCCTTGCTCAATCGTTTTAGCGACGAGAGGTATCGATACGGCGCGCTGCCCATGGTAGCGAGGCTGGGTTCCATGCACAAATAACCTTTGAGTATGCAAGTACCTGATTAGGATATATCATAACAGCACCAGTCTATTTTATCTTATTGTTTTCTATAAACTAAAATGTACTCGTATGGTACAAAAAAGCTATACATTTTCTGTTAAAGTTTGTTTATAACATGATTTAAAGGTGTTAGTTGTTAACAGTGTTGGTGTATGTTTTGCTCCTTACACCAAGTAGTGACACAAAAGGGATACCCGTGGTGGAACTTTATATGCATTGAGATGTTTTGAAGAGTTGGTGGTCCATAGAACAAAACTGATTCATTTTCATTACTATATATTTCTGGTTATAAAACCAAGGATGCCTCATAAGTGATCTTAATCATTGTAGCTTGCAAGCCTGTAAAGAAACCTGTAAGCAAGGGTGCTTGCTATGTGAACCAGAAACACCGGGGTGAACCCCTATACTCTTCCACGATGAGTAATTTGGCTTCTATTACGAGCACTACCAATCCTAGTATACGGGACTTGTGGCTCAAAATGTCCCATCCGAAGGACAAAGAATCTTGCTCAGGGACACGAGTGCAACGACCGGGACTCGAACCTACACTCCTGCTGATCAGAAACACCAGAGCTTGAATCCGATGCTCTTAAACCGCTCGGTTGTTGTATACACAACATGTAAATCCCAAATCTTTGGGCAAGAAAAGGGGAGGAAAGAACCCAAAGACCATTCAGCTCAAACCCCACAGGTGGTGAGGGATAAAATACACACATGTGAGAGAGAGAGAGAAGTAAACTTGTCCAGCATCGTGGTATCGTTTGCCATTCGGCCGGATATGCATGCACCTGTAGGTAAAAGATAATATTAGAATGTCATTTTTAAAGATGTATTTTTAGGGGTACAGTTTTAGGGGTATGTCCCGTGGTGAGCCGTGTTTAACTCTGGGAGGCCCTTTACGTTTGTGACCCGTCATGTTGTAGGTTATGGGGTGGATACAGGGTCTGCCCCAAGACTGGGTCTGCCCAAGGGTAGCTACAGCTGTTGGGTCTTGACGGTTACATACTCAACCTTGAAACATTTTGTGAACTAGTGTCACACTATATTGCAACCGTCAAAAGACGGTTCATGGGTACTCATTGAGGATACAACTGTGTGTAGGTCGGCATTGAAAAAAAAAAAAGACTAATTACATAACCCTTGGTCATGAGATAATG
Organism: Pisaster brevispinus; assembly: GCA_023634235.1. Taxonomy (NCBI): domain Eukaryota; kingdom Metazoa; phylum Echinodermata; class Asteroidea; order Forcipulatida; family Asteriidae; genus Pisaster; species Pisaster brevispinus. The sequence continues at coordinate 18,372,064 of JAMKCF010000006.1, read as the reverse complement.
CAAATACATTTGGTAATGAAAATCAAATATTAATGGCAGGGGAAGTGATCGATCAAATTAGTTATTTTGGTCTCGTAAATGGAGGGTATCTCCAAAATGTCCGGGTAGACATTTTTTGTAAAGGGCGTGTATAACTTTGGTAATTACTCCAAAAACTAATGAGCATAACTACTTAGTTGGAAAAAGCACCGGAGAGCTGTTGATATTATAAAACGAGCCCCTTTGAAGTAATTTTAGAGAAAGAGATTATTTTTTCACCCCAAAATTTGAATCTGAGAAAGGCTTCTCAGGCATCAGAAAGCACACAGTTCTATATGCAAAGGATGTTTCTCTTTTCTTTCATTATTTTCTTGTAACTTCGATGACCAATTGAGCCCAAATGTTCACAGGTTTGTTATTTCATGCATATGATGGGATACACCGAGTGAGGATACTGATATTTGATAACTACCAAAGGTATACGCTGCGTTCAATCATATTATTTCGTCTTGCATTTCTGACTCACACTTTAGGGGCAAATGTAATTTCCGTTCGATGGTAATGAATCTTGGAGGGGCTTAACATTCAGTGAAATTTCAAAAAGAAGGGTGTCAAACCTTAGTGAGCACCAACACCCGCTTTTAATTTTATGTTGTATCGCAACCTCCTCCCCACAGGTTCAGCAGAAGGGGGTTAATCATCAAATTCCCCGTTTGAAAATCAGACTCATGAGGGAATTAAGTCCAGCCCCCTCGTCAGTGAGAGTTAGAACTCAAATTTACGTATTTATTTATTCACTTATTTATTTGCGTTATTTTTTTTTGTATTAAGACAAGCCTTATTAGTATTGCAACTGCCGCTGTGCCAGGGATTCTATTTACAATATTATTATAATAATTATAATAATACGCAGTTTAAAGGCAAAGTGTACCGTTGGTTTTTTGGAAATGTTCGATTGTTTTAATCCTACAAAAATGTAGGTAAATACAATGAAACTAACCTGTGAAAATTTTATTTCAAAATTTTATTTTTGTGATATCGCCGAAAATCTGGAGCGATTATGTCCACGCAGGAAGAATAATCCGTAATTGGAATACACAACGTTTTTCAAATTGAAATGTTTTTGAATCCCTTTCTCTAAAACCTGATGCCCTAGAAGGGAATCGTTTCTCAAAAATGTTAAACATTATCAACGCTGGATGCTTCTTGCCTCGTAAGTTCTTATTCTTATAATTCGTTTGGAGTAATTACCAAAGGTGAACCCTGTCTCTAACACACTTGCAGGGCATCTCTTTTCTCTCTCTCAACAGGTATACGGAGCCATTTTGTAAAATTTTAAAGATACATTATCATGTACACGCAAATGTACATGTGTATATATACGTAGCACTTTACAACTGCTTACAAGGTGCTGCGGCACAAACTGAATAAAGCCAATCTTGCCAGAAACACCGAAGCAAACCCCCTTCTCTCAAAGATACGTGTAACTGGGGGTCTTTACGTGCATTTACGGCTTTACGTCCCATCCGAAGGACGAATCAAATAATGGTTACGCGTCTCGCTTAAGGACGCAACTGTCAATACCGTTATATAGTATAATATTATTGGTCTTTTTTCCATTTTTGTGTGCTATCACTCTTCTTTTCTGATATTATAAGAAAAGTTAATCATAAACAGAACGCTAAAGTTAAGGGGAAAACAAACTTGTGGAAATCTCATTGCAAGCGATTTCCGTGCGATTTGTTCGCGGGCATCTATAATTTTTGAATTATTCAAGTCAGTGTCCCCCCCCCCCCCCCCGATTATGATGGCATTTTCAGCGAAACAAATTCACAAGGTTCATGGCTGTTTAATTATGAATCATCGCAACTTTGCACAAAGAAACTTATGACAATTTCAAATTAAAATAATTGTTTTTTCTGTCACATTGTCTGTAAGGCGTTTGTAAAGTCAAAAACAATTTAAAAGAATGTATTAACGGATAAAATATTTCTCTTTGTGATTAAAGTTTGTCTAAAGTGGTGGATTGATTTTATGATGTTACATTAATATCAATGTCAGAAAAAGAGTAAAAGTTTACATTATTTCCATGTAGTTCTTGCCCTGGGCAAACTTCTACCTGGGTTTTCTTCGTCGACAGGATGCGACCAAATAATTTGGAACACGAAAAACGGGGGGGGGGGGCGGGGCAGCAACAAAACAACAACTGTACAATGAACAAATCTCAGCACTTTTCTAGTCTTGATAGGTGACATGGAACCTCATATTTCAATCATGTTAAATTTGCATCGGGGATACAGATTGGAGTATGGGGAATGTCGTAATTAATTTATGAATTTTTTTTTTGAAAATTTATGTTCATATAAATGTCCTTCAATCTGTTGCTCATAGCGTGGGACACCATAAAACATGTACGCCAAGATTGAAGCCATTCCCTCTAAACGAAAACAGAAGCAAATCAAATTTTGAATCAGGAAGACCGAATTTCCGAAATTTTGTAATAGACCGTGCAAGTCTCGCGCGTATTCGAACATTTTTGGGACCACTGTGGTCCCACGTACATTGCTTTAACGCGTTAAAGAAACAAACTCGCGCGCTTTAACGGATCCCAATGTTCAAATACGCCCGAGACTTGCACAGTTTATACTGGGGTCAGTGTTTTCACTTTGCTCAATTCTGTAGAGAGATCTTATCAGTATCATTTGCATACGTAACACCCATGGGTGATTTTGCTGATTTTGTCCCGACTGTCCTTTTCATAAAAATAAAAAACGTCTGGGAAAAACACTGAACACCAACATGGTTCCACTTTAAATCAATGCAACGGTAATGTGGAAAACATGAAAAACTGTCAATTCATGACGTGACCTTTGTTGCGACCTTTTATTTGCTGAGCAGGACTGGGGTCAGACTTTGCAAGCCAACTTACGACCTCTATACGGGCGTCGTAAGTCATTGAACCCGATTGTCCGTTTATCACCAACTCTCTGTGCGTTCTGGCTGCGCATAGAAAGCACCCCATCTATCACAACGTCTCAGCTCTTGTAAATCATACCCCCCCCCCAAAAAAAAAAAAAAAAAAACCCTCCACACCGAGTGTTTTGACTGATTATAGAGTGAGTGGCTTGATTTATAGCTAAACCAAACCCATCATTAACATGTGATGGATTGTTGATGACTCGGAGCTGTTTTTGGATCTAAAATGCTTGTACGTCTTTCAAGAAACAAGCGCGCAGTAATGATTTGAACCCGGGGTATGGATTTACTCAAGTTTTTATCAGACGGTCGTACGAAAGCTATTTTAAATTCTTAATGAACCAAACCGAGCCGGTGAAATTTGGCATTATAAAAAACAAACGAAACACAACAACATAATAGTAATAAATAAAAAAAAGAAACAAAAAGAAAAAAGAAAGAAAGATGTCTTACCCTAATTATATTTAGGAACTTTAAAAAGTAAACATTGTGGAACACTGTGAACCTGTTCAACCAATCTATAACCTATTACATTGATTGGAATGTCCACATTTATTTGTTAAAGATGACCAATTATATTGGTTGAAATGATCAATGTTATTGGTTTAGATAACCAGTGAGTTATAATCGTAACTTGGAACACAGGTCGGAGTAAGGTGTGAGAAAAAATAGAGGTAGTTTAACCATGGTTTAACATGCAATGTCAGCCATTTGAAAACTTTGAAAATAGCTTGTTATTCTACGTATATTTCTTTCAAAATATAAATCTCCAATGGATCTATTGTTAGCTATCGTTCTCATGCCGTACTCATCAAAGGCACACTGTTCCTGCAAAATTGTCCCCTATCTGCCCCGCAATAACGGGTTTGGGCACTTAAGGCTAAACAAAGCGTTTGTTATGAAATCAATATGGCTGAAAGATATTTTTAACAAATAGAATTTAATGATTCAAATGAACATCCCTTGAAATTATGTGATTTTTGGTGTAATTTCATGACAGAACACGGTTCGCTTTAGTGTAGAACCAAATTTTTGACTCCACAAAATAAAAGATATAGGCCTATGTCCCGCTGGTTGTAACTCCATCTGAGGCAAATTTGCTTTGTTAATTATGACTAACTATTTATACAACACACACCGTAGGTGTTTTAGTGCATGAACAACTTTTTATAAAGAACAAGGAGCACTCCCATACCAGGAAAGGTTTGAGAGATTTGAAAGCAATTTGCACCTTTAAGCTCAGGGGAGTTTCCTTAAACATGCTCATGACACTTACACCTAACGCCCCCTAAACGGACACAGTCCGTATAATTTCTGTTTCACTTTCATCTTCTGGGAAGACGCTAAAATGCAATGTGTTTCCGGTCAGGGCTATATAAAGTTACCTCGACGCCCGATACAACTAAATCAACCAGTTCCTTGTCCAGATTAACACTGTTTAATTCACCAATCCCCACCCATGCACAGAACTGTTATAAAAAGTTTCCATCCCTTATTCTATCATCAAGGGAATTGGCTTTATTTGTCATCGGCGTCCCGTTGCCAATTCAGAAAAGAAGAAAAAAAACACACCCCAGTTCATCCGGATGATGTGTTCTAGATGACTAAAACCGTCACTCGACGGAATCACCGAATGACATGATCATGGAATTTATAATTGAATGTAAAGACACGTGGACTAGAGTACCCTGCCATTTTTAACCTGAGAGAAGCGAACCAGTCATTTAAATTAGGCCCAAAACGCGTGCTTTTAATCCACGTCAGTCAAGGTCAGAAATTGTATAATCAGGAAAACAATAATTTCACATTTCCCGTTGTAGTTTATCAACTCAAAAAAATCTGTTAATGCCCCCTTTTTTCTTCTTTTGGAAAATGACCAGGCGAAAAAACGTGTGGGTGAACCCTGTTATTGAGTTAACTTGGACTTTAAGATTAACAAACTGAAGGTATTTCTGTTGGTGAACAATGACGTATAAAATATACGCTAGAGTGTCCAATGAAAGATGTGATTAGTGTAGCTAGGCTTTCCCCAAGCCGATACCATCTTTACTGCCAAAAGTAGCCGTACGATTTGATGGTCTCTTCTCTTATTAAAGGTAGGGTCATAGATTGGTTCTGTCAACGTACTGCTTATTTAAAGGCATAAATAAAGAAAGATACAATAACAGTTACATGTTTAAGTTTCAGCTGAATACAGTGTTCTACTTGCTGAGAAAACAGCAAAAAACTGTCGCGGTATTTTCATAAGAACGTCGAATCCATCCACGTTGAGAGGTGACAGCGTGTACCAACTGCATCTCCGGCTGCAGCGCAGATAGAACACCAGTCCTCAGAAATCTGAGAAACGATTCATGCATGAACCGTCTCTCAGATGTTTCTCAGATGTTTCTCAAATGTTTTTGGGTGAATTTTTTCCAAACCGTACTACTTGGAAGGGGTTCCTTTTTGAAGTAGTTTGTATCAACGGCTACCAGTGCTTCTTATACAAATAAGTTATGGTCATACATTTTTGGAGTACTTACCAATCAGCGACCAGCCTGCCCCTAAAGTGCGATATCATTTCCCAGTCCCCAAAAGTTTTTTATAATGTGAAGGTTTCACACAGAAGCAGTGTGGTTGCTAGATAGGTGGTCGTGACATTATTGCCACTCAATAAACAACGAGATGCAATATTAAACCTACAAACCTAAGTAACCTAGTAAACCTAAAAAGCTTTCCTATTTTTCTGTACCTTTAGTGGTAAAGTGGCCCCGTACAGTGTCTCCATAAAAAAGGGTGAAGAAAATGTGCACACAAGTTTGACACATCCCAATCGGTGCTCTTTTCTCTATAGGGATGTGACGGTCAATTCTACCCACAGATCTTCCAACCATCCTGAGCAAACTTAATGGGACACAACGAAGCTTTTTTCGGGCAACTTCTGCTCTTTCAAGTCAAGAGTTCAGACTGTCGTTATATTTTTAGCCAAGCATACGTCCCTGAATCCTAGTTGGATAAGGGGCATTAATGGGTGGTCGGTACTATTTTCGTACCCCTTGCACTTTATTCCTGAGTTATGGGTCACTTCACTGGGTTGATTATGTTTAAAGAAGTAAACGCCCTTTTTATACAGTAACACAAAATAACGCAAGCTAGAAATTCAAGGGCCTGTGAAAGATTTAACAACAACAGCAACAACAACCATTGCAATCAGTCTCAGTTGATTGTCTGACTGAAAAAAAAAAATCTAAGACACAATTTCTTTTTAACTTGAGTTGATCATAAATCTCCACACAATGAATTGTTTTTGTATAATTGTTACCAATAGTCATATGAAACGAAAATGGATTATTCCTGAAAAAAATTCAGCTTCTCCCGTTTCCTCATTAGGGGTTTCATTCTTTTGTGTTTTCCCCTGAAAACAAAAACAAACCTGTTTTGTATCATAATGAAAATGAGTCAGAATTTTAACTGTTCCGCCAGTCTTAGTCTTTTCACAATTAATTGACTGGGATAAAAACAAGGTGACTCCACCGTGCTTGATTTAATGCACAATTACGCTATTATTGACACGATACTTTATCCAGACACAATGACTAATCTCGTTTCAATTTTTGATTCCAGGGTCTTGTCAACAACTAGGGGTGACATTTTAATACAGTTCCACCGCAAAAGCTGGTGGGTATTTACACATGGGAGTCGTAAAACCCAAAGGTGTTTTTATCCTGAAGATCTTGTTAATTGATCGCGAAGGTTGTGTCCAGTCTAGTGGAAGTGCCGATGCTTGTTTTTCAATAACGGTCAATGAAATTTGAAGCCCGTACCGGACACTGAAGAAGACGCGAAATAATTAACCGACGATTGTTCCTAATAAAACTCCCAGACAACGTTTGCCCAAATACTGTCACCGACTTATGTCAATTGCGGGGAAACAATTCATCCCTCGACTTGTTTCGGACTTTAGACTGTTTTGTCCGTCTGTCTGTGTTGATCGTCCCCCTTCCCGTTTTAATTTTACAAATGTCCGCGTTGTTAAAAACTAGATTAAGGATTTACCGGGACAAAGAACTTTGTCTTTTCCCATTGATGCATCTTTTTGGTCAAACGCGGTACTATTTTGGCCTGTGTCTGAGTCGCAGCTGTTTTTGTAGAAAGCTACGAAGAACATTTAAGGCATAACAAAGCGGTCTCATTTTACATGTATATATATTTTTTATCCATTTTAAAGATTGTTTCGTTTGATTACTAATAAACCAAGTTGCTTTCAGCCTGAACGAAGGGGGGGGGGCGAAGGGGGGGGGGGATGATTTGGGGAGAGCTTTTGATGTATCGAACCATCCATGTGTGTGAGGGGGCGGGGAAACCCCACCGCTGGTTACACCGAAGGTGTTTTCCATTAAAGTTTAAAGGCGTTCCCACCAATGAAACTGCCTTCTTTTATCTACTGTCATAATGTTCAGGGTGGTCAACAAATTGCTGAACGGCACCCGCATATTTTGTCTTTCATCTAAGAAAAGCTGAAATCCCTTTCAGTAGAAATAGCTGCCGGGATGAATGGGTCCAACTTGGTAAAAACAAACCTATACAAAACATGTGGATACTAATGTAATAATGATGGTGCCCACATGCCACAACATGTTTCCTCCGTTTACTTAGAACCAAACTATCAGATCCAGTAGGCGCACCCAGGATTTCCGGACCCTCACAGGGGTCTGAGACTGTAGGAGATTCTCTGTATGCCGCGAGGGGTCTCTCGGATAAATATTCAAGAAGCTTAGGTTTTATAGACGTGGGATAGACAGGAGGAAGGCCAAACCTGCCCCCTTAACTCCTAGCATTTAAAATGATCTTTCCCCCTTTTAGAGTTTAGCTCGACCGGCACTGGTGGGGGTGCTTCTAGAACACCGACCACCCCCTCCCATCTGGTGCGCCACTATACCTAGACGCTACAACCACTGCTTCTAAAAACAAGGCATCCAGGAAAAGTTATAATGACTTGCTGAGGGGAAGCGGGTAAACAAAGTGATAAAAATTGCTTTAGATAGTTTTTTTTTTTAAAGGAGACAGAAGTCGGCTGAGTAAGAGTCTACAGTTCACTGGATAGGAAAAAAGGGTACATCATTAAAAAAAAACTGCTCGAGTGATGCTCAGCATTATGTTTAAAACGATACCATAATATTAGAAACGGAAAATAATAGGAGTAGAACATATCTACTCGGACGTTTTTTGTGTGTGAAAAGGATGGGCCGCATGAACTTTTGCATTCAAAGTCTATGAGAGAATTTGAATTTAACTCGTAAAAAGGGGAAAAAATAAGAAATCCCTACAGGGATGTTTGTAATAATGAGCTGTGTGTATTTCTACTGAAATACATCGATTAATTTAAGTTTCATATCCATTAACACCATATCAAACAATGAGGAGAATGATGTGCACTTCATTACTGATGATTTTTGGGGTCTAGACTAAAGCAAAATACAAGGGTGACCACAGAAAAACGTTAGCAATAAAATACTTTAAACTGTATTAAAGCAGAGTGTCTTTTTGAAAGTAATGAATTATTATAAGCTTACGTTCTGACTCGAGTGCAGACGTTGTTCCCTTGCAGTATTTTAGCGTCCACTCCCGGCGGGGCGAAGGGAAGGAGGACGGCCACCGTCAGGCTTATCATCCAAAGACGGTAGTTGAAGAGTCCAGCAAGCTCACTAGCCATGATGAGTTGGGAATGAAATACAAGAAGTCTCCAGCTGCAGAAAAAAGACAACCGCAAACTTAGACGTTGTTACAACCGCTAATGGGAAAACATCGCTGAAACCGAACACCGCTTCACTTGGTTCATAACCAAATGAGCCTGTACAAACAAGCTTGATTTGAAGACTATATAGTTTCAAGCTGGAACTTCCATAAAATGGTCCAATGGAAAAAAGAAGCTGTGAAGTGTACTTGCACTTAAGTATTATCTCTCCAAAAAGATTGAACTTCCTTCGGCGGGAAAGCCACGGTGACTAAAGGTCTAGGCACAGAGCTTTGCCGTCTGCTCAGAGAGTCCCGTGACGTCACTGCGCGCGTGTCACCCCTGTGTGCGGAGTAGACTAACCTGAAGTTTGTTCTTTATAGACGGTTCAGTTGAAACGGCTCACGGATTGGTCCAATATTTATAGGGTTTTACATAAAGGGCGTGTGTGCTTATTTCTCGGTAAAGTGTGAGGGCGCTGAAATGACAACTTGTTCTATATGAATCTGTCAAAGTCACTTGTGCAATTTGACTAATGTGAGGAAAAAGGAAACACAGCCGAAGGATTTGAGTTCACAATATTTAAAATTAATGTTTATTCTTGCAAATTGACTTTGAGGGGCATTATACTGTTAAAAACACACTTGTTTCGGTCAAACTTCCGTGCACATGTCATGGGCGATGGTGATAACCCATTTTACATTTTAAAAAAACTATAGGGGGCCTAGTTGTTTTAAAAAGAGTTGTGAAACAACAAAGTTTTGCATCGAATCTTCCTAGATTTAAGTACTCGCTATATATATGGAATAATATAACAATTCACGCCCCTCCCCCGAAAAAAGCAAAACAAAAAATAAATAAATAAACTAAACTAAAAATACTAAACTAATAAATATTTTCTGGACAGTGTGGCTTGTGAAAATGGATCAAGTTGATTTTGAAACGGGACGGGCTCATACGAGCCCCAGATCTGGGTAACCCCTGACCCCAGTTTTCTATGTCACTCATAGTATACAGGGGGACTTTGGTAAACACGTGCCAGAAGCAGTATCTGTTTGTTCAAGGTTTTCGTGAATCTCTTAAAACCCGCCTGTCTCGTACACTTACACTTTCTAACTTGATCATTGGTTACAACTTGAAGAAATATGAAGAAAAACAGTTATAAAACAGTAATAAAACAGGTTTACATGGTTATTGTACATGCACCTTGGCTTTAAAAATGTTGTAATGCCATTTCATACTTGGGCCATTTGAAATGTATCCCAACTCCATACATGTGAACAGCATGCCTTGTAAGATCTACACTTTTCAATCTCCGTGTTAATTTTTTCCTTAACACCGAGATTCTCCGGATTAAAGTGTAGTGTGAAAAGGGCTATGAGCCCTTTCATTTGTGTGCTACAACACACCCGCTTATGTGTGCGGCAAGGTCACGTGTAATTCGTACCACCCACATAAAAACCAAGGCTTGGCCAGGGTATGAATGAATTTTAAGTTTTTTGGTTCAGTTTGGTAAAAAGCAAAGTGCACAAAAACAACATCGACTTTTTTGAACACAGGGTTTCTATATTGTATTTGAACTTCGACAACCACCTCGTTTAGAGCCTGCTCTTGAGTGAACCATTACTTAACGTAAGTATCCTCATCAAACTGCATGCTGTTTCACGAGGTATGAAACGATGTTTCACGATGCCTGAAGTGACCTGTTTATCAAGATTACGAACAAGGTTTATAAATAGAAGTTCTTCGATTGTGAAGGAGCGTTTTGTCAATGAAACAAAACCTGTAATTCCAAACATGAGATGTCCATGGTCACTTCAAGCCCATCTGCCGTAAGACCACTACTTAAAGTCTCACTACAAAGGCTTCTCCTTATCAACGAAAGCCTCCGTGCTTGTGATTCCGAAGTTCCCATGGGTAAATTACTCGAGCAGCAAACAGTATTGTGGCCAAATCAAAATTAAGCTTTCCTATCCTACGTCACGTTTGGCAGAGGACGCGGGATTTACCCCCCGTGCAAAGTAAAAACACGCTGGGTGATTAGTCTTCAAATTTTTTCAGCTGGTCAAACAACGTCGGCTTGAATTAAACATGATCTGTATCGATTTATGGCCAGCAGGCTTATCAACCAATCCAGATGAGTTTGGTCGATCTGTGTCGAACATTACCGAGTTATGCCGACGGTGCCGGTGGATGGTAAACAACAAACCCAAGTATGATGAATCTCTTTGAGGTTCCCATCTTGCATATTGATTATTGGTCAAATGTACCGAGGGCATCCACGCATGAGTAATCAAAGGTTTAAACTGATGACGCCCCAGCTCTCTATAACATTGTTAGTATCCATTTCCTAATCAATTTCTACCCCGAGTTCAAATCACAAAGAGGACGTTCTTGCAAACAACCCTGGTGGTTTTTGTTGCAGTACTTAGTTCTACCGTCTACACGCACACAGCTCTGTGTTGCATACACTCTATGGACAAAACTTATCCTTCAACACTGTGGAAAACACGATGTGGGCGTGTGCATGTCCACATAGTGTTTCAAGTCCTTACATTATGTGGACCTCTTTTGTTCTCAGGTCCACACTTCGTATGTAACGCTAAAACGAGTTTCTTGACTGACGTCTTCATTATTTGTGTACAAGAAAGCAAAGCGAGGACGTTCCCGACGTCAAAACACCCGGGTTTTAACGGGTAGAAACGCCCCACGCACAAAGTAACACCAAACAACAACCAGAAACCAATTGGTTACAACAGGCACCAATAAAGATACTTACCGCTTTTTGAGCACTTCATTTTATAGAAGGAAGGGATTCAAAAGTGCAGATGACGGTCATTGCGCCGGCGCGCTGTTAGATTTCCGGGTCACGTCGATCCAAACTAAACTACAGTAGATTCTGGCGCGAGAAAAGACGAAAAGGCTTCTAATCAGGAAGATTTGTGTTGATAGGTGTTAAAAAATGTCCCTTTGCTAGGGAGAGATATGTCAGAGAAATTAACTTCATGCGTTAACGCCCCAAGTTTGGCTTAGAACACAGATCACGTGATCGCTCTCATAAATGCAATCGACGGGATTTCTGCTGTGCACAATTTTCATCACCCTCTGTAGCACTTGTTATAATTATTATAGGCCGTTTCCAAAATGCTACAAAAGAGAAATCTGTCTTGCGAAGTAGGGCCGTGGCCGAGTTAGCCTTTCCCATGAAATATGCTGATTATATTCCCGCATGCGTACAGACACTATTGGTTGGCAAACGCCATAGAGAGTCGTGCACCAGACAGACGCACAAATGCGTATGCTTCGCGCCACCATCGGCTCATCCCAAAAAGTGCCATGTTCCCTCATTCTGCCAACCAATAGTGTTAGTGCGCATGCGCGAGTGCAATTTACATATTTCGAGGGAAAGCTCTATTGCTGTGCTATGTCTATCGGACAGATCGCCGCAAACTCCTTACTCTGACCCAATGATGTCGCTGCAGCCACCGGCCGTAGCCGTAGCCGAAGTCACTGACACGGTACCAGTATCGTTTTCATTAATCAAGGCAGCCGGAAACAAAGTTTCCATTTGGGTTGCTTTTCATCTGATCAAAATCTGAGTTTCTAATCGTCTTGAAAAGACGAATAAATTCATAAAGGCGTAAACAACTTTCATGTTTTTATGCGCGTGTTTTTCTTTCCAAAATGATATGACATATTTAAGGAGAGTTCTGCAGCAAGGCCTATAATACGTTTTCTGTTTGTTTGTTTGTTTGTTTGTTTGTTTGTTTGTTTGTTTGTTTATTTGTTTGTTTTCAGTAAATTAACTAACGTGTCCATTCAGACATCATTGATCTGTCGGCTCTTTATAACGACACTGCAGGTATTACATAGAAACGCGGGTGATGTACAAAACAAACATAAGTAGGCTCTTGTACGAAGGTTCACATTGCTCGTTATGGATGATACAACTACAGCTCTTAAAACCTTGTAAGACATTCATTACCCCAAAAATAGACCATCAACAGACAGGTTAAACCTAGTCGTTATACCTGCGATAAGGCAAGGAAATTCCCTAATGCGTTTGTTTGGGTATCTCAGATGGTGGGGGCTGATACAATCTCGATTGTGAAGTCGGGTTTTACAGGATTACTTCCTACTAGTCTTATCGTGGAAGAGTGGGGGTTAACCCCAGTGTTTCTGGTTCACATTCGGGTTAACCCCAGTGTTTCTGGTTCACATTGGGGTTAACCCCCAGTGTTTCTGGTTCGCATTGTTTACAGGTTCCCTCGTGTTAGTGAGCTTTATAGCCTAGTGATCAAGTATACGTATGAGATCATTTATTTATTTATTAAACACCATATTTAACAAAGGTGACCCATCCAGCACAGCTGATCATTTGGGGCCATCACATTATATAAAAACACTTTAAAAGGTTAAAATACTCCAAGTGACAAAACTTGGCAGAAGGTGCATAAAAAGGGAAATACATTACTCAAATTTAACTATAGGCCCAACAAAAAGGTAACATGGACGAAATTAAACACGACTGTAAAAGCCAATCACACAAAAATTCGGAGATTAAAATGTGAATAAAACGATACGAGCGCCCCCATCCTCCCGAATGCAGACCATAAAATAAAATAAAAAGTTACAAGCCAACAGCCTGGGCAAGACAGAGATAAGCGATGACACAATTGAATGAATAAAGTGAAATTAATTCAAGCCTTACCTTCCTTAAAGTCGGTTTTAATAACAGAAATATATAATTTTAATAATATAGTTAAAAGGTGTCAGACTCATACTATGGTGTAGAAAAAAACACTTTAAAATGATAAACCACAACTGTTTCAAGTGTCGATGAGGTGGCAGGGGAGCTAGTCCACACACTATGCACCCCCACCCGCATGCAGGCATCCTCGACCAATGGTAATGACGCAACTATACAAAGCGTCAACATAACCAGAAAGTCAAAGCTGCACCTCCATGCCTTACACTCTAAGGTACACGTTGCCATCGGATTGGGCGCTTTGGGCTATACAAAAGCGTTTGCTATGAAATCAATATGGTTGGAAATATATTTTAAATTAGAATATAATGTTCAACATAAAGATGCCTTGAAATTGTGTGGTTTTCTGTAATTTTCGTGATAACACGGTCCGCAATTTTGTAGAATCAAAGTGTTGACTCCACAAAATGGCGGACCGTGTTCGTTCACGAAGTAAAAGGAAAACCACGGTTTTAGATGTAGGAAGTTAACACCAATTTTAATGGGGAAAAAACAACCCAGTCGGGTAGGGACTGAAAACCCAAAATTCATACAAAAGGCTTTGGTTCAAGGCAGGATTCAAACCGGGGTCCACAGGAGGTGAATGGCGGGACACAATTATAACAACTTGTATCTCATAACTGCATAAAACTAACACTATTTTGAAACAATTCTGTATCGTTACTATTTTCATGAAAACCATACAAAGGAGACGGGCAAAACTAAAATAAACTCTCAATTTAGATCAAACATATCCGTTGGGAAACGGCACTCATTAATTTTTAAAGGATGTAAACACCAAAACATGTTTTGAATTGAAAATTCTGAACTATTCAGCAGGATATAATCTTGTCCAGATATGTCTACAGTCAGACCTCACGATATACGGGAACGCGCAAATAAACCAGGATAAAATCACTGTAAACAAATTGAAACAAAACAAAAATAGCTGTGTTCTTTTCTTTCTTGTTTTTCTCTTTTATCATTTATCCGTGTGGACCTATCTCTCCTGTCACATTGAGCCCTCCATCCTGGAAATCGTATAACACACGCTATTGGGTTTTAAGATGTCTTCAAACGAAAGTTAATTACATCAACAACAAACTTTCTACTACTTCAGGAACAGCTTTAAATATGTAATATCCTACAAAGCACCGAACTAATTATCAACCCTCCGTCATACCTGGCACCAACCTTATACCGCAAGTAGATCCCTACTGATCCCATTGTCTCTGACGTCATTAGGTCAGTTAGGGATTGCTCAAGTTTGTTCCTACGGGGTTATGTGCAAATTAAATATCTTGAGGGTAATGCTATTGCTTGCTATAATCAAATGAGGTGTGGAAAGAAAGCAGTGATCTAGCTAACTTAAAATGAGTTAGCCGTCTTAAGTCTTATTCCATGTAATATATGAATGTTGGGGAAAAGCATGTATAAGCTTGCATGGATTATCATGGTAACCAGACTGCTGATCCGTTTGCAGGGGGCAGCCTCTCTTTCAAATGTCAGTGTTGTTTTGAGCGGCATACTTTACTGAGCTAGCCTGTTGAAGCAATGGAGCAGTCGGTATAGTTAGGTACGACAGTCATGAACTAGCCATACCGAAACGGGTAAAAGAGTCAGAATAGCTGGGCCCAATTTAATGACTCTGCTTACCACAGAAGTCTGAGCTTACGGTCCTCATTTTCCCTCTATGGTTAGCGACTAAATTATTAAATTCTGTGAAAGCGAAAAATACCTCGTAACGCGAAGTGCACACACGCGCACAACAAGCAAGCACTACTGTTGAAGTGCAGATTTTTTAGTTCTCAGGCTTTGGCCATATCGAACGTTGGTATCTAGTTGCTTACTGTGGCAGCAGTGTGAATGTGTACACAGCCATAGTGATCCATTACTAGCTGTACACCCAGCCACTTTCGGAACGCTACAGTGTACGCATGGAGTCAAAGACCTTTTATATTCATCATAGCCGGTATGGAGATAGACGCAAGGTCGTGATGGGTGCACCAGCATAGGCGTGGGCAGGCATAGTAATTTTGCAATGAGACTAGCCAAAACCCCAGCCATAGCCTTGAACCTGAGTAGCTCGTGGCTTAGCCATAGACTGTAGCCATAGCGCGTGACCTAGCCAAAACGGTGTCATAGAACATAGCAATGCGTCTCATAGCTGTTATTGAAATAGACGTATCTGGTTGCCAGCCGCTTGCGGCAGCATGGTTCATTTATAATGATTGCTCTAGCCAAAGCCATACCGTTAGCCACAGAAAGGTGTTGTCCCGTAATTAAGGTCCCCAGCTTGGACTTAAGCCGATAGCTTCACCACTTTGAGGTATATCTAGCCTTCGAGGCAAGAGCAACCCCTTCGGATAAGAGCATTGTATACGCAGGAAGAAAAACATCATTATCTTATTATAAAGCATACTTATACGATTATATATGACATCCTTCCCGGACGTGCGATACGGTGTTTTAAATGTTCTGGGGGTGAAGTGGTTTTACGCCCAGTTGACAGAATACCTTGTAGGACACAATTAAGTTAAACTGTTTTGATCAGTACAAAATATAATGGGTGACAAGACTGGTTTCTGATAAGACGTGTGTGATCGTCAAGCACTCGGGGGCTTCAACAAAACCAATCGGGATGTTTCGACACAGTTTCGAGCACGTGCTCGGTTTGAAATTGCTTGCTGGTAATGTTGAGGGTTGATCAGGGAGTTGGGATAGGATCGAGGTTACATGTGCTGGTACAATAGGTGATGCACTCTGGATGTTGCACAAATGGGGGTGGAGATCAGCCTCCTCCCCGTGGTGTTCAATCCCTAATAGACGTTTCAATTTGTACAAATATTGTCAACCATTTTTTTTATACGGGTTGCAAGAACTTGTTAAAATGTCCGCAGCCCTTACGACAAAATTGTACATCTAACTGTTTGCTAAATTTAAAGTGGTAACATCTTTAAGATCCAATATGTCTCACTGATTTTAAGAAAAACATCATCCTATACTCCACACATACATTGTGGCTAAACGGTTCATAATAAGAACATAATTTTCTGTTAGAAGCTAGCCATCGCAACTCGTGTTGGTCCGTAGCATTTTGCCCCATGAAAACCGTAACCGCTTTGAGTTTGATGGATTGGGGGCAAGGGTGAGGTGTTCTTGGTATCCCGTCATGACCTTATAAACGCTCCCGAATCATCAATATATTAGAGTAATGTGTCGTCAAAGGTTACCAGTTAGTAATTGTTTAACTAGCGGTTGTAGCTACCATTTTTGTCAACCATAAATACGGCCGTGAAATGGAAGGTCAATCATACTGAAATGGAAGGTCAATCAAACGTGTCTAATCATACTGATAAACTCCAACCCAGAATATCCCGGAAAAAAATTTCACGACGAAACAAACTGCTCACAATGAACCGAAATAACAAAAAAGTGAACATTGACCAACTTAGAGCAATACAAAGTTACCTTATCAACCATTACTATGTATCTCAATTTGCTGTTCATTTACTCTAAAGTGAAGGAATTGAAGCAAAAACCACACAGATTGATAACGTCGCGAGTAAACAACTCCGGTAAACCGGACTTCGTCCATAGTCCGTGGAGCTCCGGGTGCGCGGCCTTTAGGGAGGCTTCAGGGGGGGTACGAGACTCCAATTCATTGGCGTTGTCTGGAGCTATTCTTTGCATAGTGAACAGTGATTTTGTTTTCGACCGGGCATTGTAGTTCTGCAGTAAGCCAACAAATATTCTACAAAATGGGCTGGAAGACGTGTGTCGTCTTGGCGGTGGCTGCCTACATTGCCTACCAGAGCGTGGACAAGTTTGACCCAGGTATGCAAAATACGGTGTTTAGGTTTATAGAAAATTATCTTACAAATCGACGAAATATGTATTTCTGTATAGGGCCTAACCATTTCTAAGTAGGTTTGCTTTCATGGTCATGTATTTTTGTTTCTCGCCATAAATCAATCAATTATGGGTGTCTAAAAGATGGGATGCCTTTCTTGACGGTGCACATGAATTTTTGAGATTCTATAATTATTATAATTATTTTTAATGAAACATTGCCACATTTTGACAGGCGTTTGGCGTTTGAAATACAGGGCTAAACTCCATTTTGGTTTTACACTATAAGAGCTCCTGGTTCAGAATTGGCCTAGATTCCGAGTCCCGGGGGGGGGGGGGGGCTGACCCATTTCTGGGTCAGATTGATCCGGAAAGTGATTTAAAAAACAAACAAATATTGTATCTGTACTCAGTTCGACCCGTTTCTGTGTCATTTTAACACAGAATCCGGGTCACGTTCCATAAATGGGCCAAGCGTCATTTTGACGCAATTTGACATAGATTCAGCGTCATAATGTCCCAGAAAGGGAATCAGGCCTCCACGTGACCCAGACCCGGATAAATTTTGACCTGGGAGATTTTATAGTGTAGTAGGCCAGTTGACAATTGAACGTGTAGTCAATGTTATTGTTAATACGTTGTTACATCATAGGCCACAACATGACCTGAATAGTGTTACTGTTTAACACAATTAGTTGATGTGGAATTTGGAGGTTACAATAACATACTGATGTCAGGTTAATATCAAACATGTCTAATGTCTTCTTGGAGTAAAGGGCGGTGTGGGATTAGCCTGATCCCACTTAATCTGCTTTTACGTCTAGCAATCAGGATGGAGGAGCTCACAGATAACGAATTCTAAGCCGTTAGCCACCCGTATGTTGTTATGCCAAGGCATACAGACGTCGTGTGTTAAGACGCGAGATTAGTTTGGACTTCAGTGATCAAACCGCAGGTTTGGAGGAAGGTGCTCCCATGTTCCCCGGTCTCTCCCCCCCCCCCGAGGATGTGTGTAACCCCCACCCCTTTCCAGGACAGTTTTGTTATGTAAACAGGCTTCGGTTAAAATATGTATTATACAGGACTGGTATTGAGCTGACAGTCGAGTCGCAGTCGCACAGACAGTAATCATGTCTCGTGTGATCAAACGTTTAATATCAAACCTGCAAACATTTTGGCTTTATAATCCGTCGTACGAGTCAGGAGAAAATAGTGAAATAGCATGCACAACTTTCAGCATGTAAAAACAATGTCCTTATTGGTTGAACAACCGAATTCAGCTGTTTTTATTTCAGAAACAGTTTTCTCGAATATGACTTCATTTATTTTGGAGAGAAACATTTCACAAAAAATGGTCCTAGCATACTTCATAATCAGTAAGCTTTCAGACTGAAATTAAACAATTATCTTTACCAATCCTGTATAAAACCTTTAAGACCTACAAGTTCGCATGTAACATATTTTTTATTTACTATAATTCAGTGCATACTTTAAAGTGAAACGCTGCATTGTTGTATTCCTTTGTTGAATAATAAGAATAGCAGTAATGGGCCAATAACGTGAATATTAGTTAGGGGAAATAGGAAGTTTCTCATAGTACTAATCTGGGATAAAAACGAAGGAGTGATGGTATTGCTAAAGTGAGTTTCAAAAACCGCGTAGACATGGTTGCAGAATGAGCAATTTGCATGGTAACGATATTGCGCCATTTTGACGGCAGCCGAACCCTTTTTATTTTAGCTTTTTTTGTTTTTGTTTAGCTTTTAAGTGATTTTTGACTACGAAAATTGTACTGATACGTCATGTACTTTTTAAAATTCATGTTCTGCATGGGTGACACAGGCCCATTTGTGATGCCCGGGTCAGACACCGTTTAACCTTTGAACTTTGGCTGCTCTCTTTTTTGTTGGGGACTATGACTATCGAAACCCTTGAAAAGATTTAAAAAAAATAATACAAATTCATTGTGTGTACATTTTGTGCTTTATCAATTGATCGATTTTGAAAGACAAACTTGATTATACCGTCTGTCAACATCCCACGTAGACTGGGTGATAGGTTGGAGGGGAATGTCGACCTAAACATTCCTGGATTTCAGTCTGATTACGAAGTCCCTACAACAGTATAGTGTGGTTACCGATAGTTTTCATAGTGCGCTCACATAACTTGTGGCAAAAACCTAAAAACAAATATAATAAAGGTTAGGCCTAATGCATACAAAAATATGCTTAAATTACAGCGCCCTCAATAGAATAAATCTTTCCACTTCGTACCTTATTTGGGGCATTAAAAATACTACAATCAAAGAAGAAACAAATCGCAAAGGTCACTGCGATATGGAAAAAAAAAGCCTCAATGATCTCAATGTAAAGATGTAATGAGATTCTAATGGCAAAAAATAGTTAATGGCCTGACGTTTCGACCCAAACATTCCCCAAAGTCTTGCTCGAAGCCTAAACCCATTAGCCTTCGAAAAAGACTCTGCTAGGGTCGAAAGGTCGCGCCTATTTTTTGCATTTATAGATTCCTTTGGTTCGCAAGTAGTTTGCAACAACCGATTATAATTCCTCAAGTTTTTAATACCCAAAACTGCCATGGCTGACACAAGAAGTGCATATACTCGTTTCATTTAAAATGGAGACCAGAAATAAAGTGCAACGGATCACAATTGCAAATGTTTTTTTTTACGATAGGGCACAAAAGTCAATTAATAAACCGAGATTCCAAGTCCTCAATTTTCTATTATTTTAGGAATGCCGGGGGGCACTTGGACTTGGCTAAAACTACTGATTGTGTCAAGCATGTCCTTTATAGATACGGTTCGAGGAAGTTGTATGACCGCTGAATGAAAAAACCGGCCTCTTGCTGGACCCTGTGTTTCAACACGGGAAGGATACGGCCCAACTGATTGCTGCTAACTGCCGGCAACAGCCAATCAACTCCCCACACTTACACCCACAGCTGTCAAACGAAATGAAGAACGATTCACAAATAACTCCATAACAATGTTTCTGTCCACGCGAGTGAATAGGTCTTTGGTTAATAAATTCCGTAATCCAACATAGTAAACAGTTAATGTTCTGTCAGTGTAACACTTTATCATTTACAAATGTGCCAATTTTCTCCTAATGTTATAATACTATTTACTGATATTTTTGTTAAAGGGAAATGTTTCGAGAAAATTGAAACGATCGAGAAGCCCTAGGAATACCATAATGTAGATGAACCCCATACAGCAAGTACATGTTCACCAGGTTGAAATTCGCATACAATTATTATATGACAAAACATGCCTATAAGTCACTGACAATATGTTCTTTTAGAAAAGCGAAAAATACATTCATTCTAACCTTCTGTAAAATTGAACCCATCTTTTCAAAGCATTATTAAAATCCCATGCGTTAGAGGAGAGCGACTACAGATCTTTCCACCAAACCTCGACTTAAAATCTGGCTCTGTCCATGGCTCCGTTTGATGTTGACGCACCATGGGAAAAGTCACACTCATAAAAAACAATAACCTTATAAGCCAGAGCTGTAGTCAAAGCTGAAGTTTGGAAAAGGCCCATAACGTATAGCTGCTTCTTTTTAAAGTTTTTAAACCAAGCAATTATTTTGCTATGAAAAGAAAAGAAAGGCTTATTTATTGTACCATTAATCAATCAAATCGTGCATTTGTTTTATTCCCCTTCAAGATTCTCTAAAAGACAAACGCGTTGTCATAACTGGAGCAAGTTCCGGCATTGGGGAGCAAACGGCATATCACTACGCCAGGTTCGGCGCACGGATTCTTATCACAGCAAGGAGAGTTAAACTTCTCAAACAGGTTGGAGTGACTAAAAAAACATAGTTCCCTGTTCATCCCTTTGCACGTTTCTTGTGTCACAATGACATTTGAAAATACGAGTATAAAAATAGCACACTGACAGAGTAGAAATGAGCGCGCTGCAGACGCTGAAATGATCTTGATGACTAGACAAGCGACAAGTTGGACAAGCTCCAAACACGTTCGTTCAAGTTCATCAAATTAAAGAAAATTAAGAATGATCTGCTGTATAAACACAAAACAGCTGTAAATAACCAACAGTTCTAGCAAGGTCTAATAACGTTATTTTTGAAAAAAGAAAAAAATGACAGGGGAAACAAAACAATTCATTCGTAGAAATGAACTATAATTTCGTTTAAGAAACATAGAAGTTTCTACCAGCTTGGCAAATATTTTGTTTCTGTAGTCATGATCTTATTACCCGAGCATCACTAAAATACAAAAATGGAGATTTGTTTGTTGAGTAAAACTAGTTCATCGTCTAGTGAACCCCACATAACGTGTTTGCTTAAAACCTGATTTGCTAATCAGCTAATTACACATGTGGCCTTGAATGTATTTAGTATAGAAGTTTAAGTTTGCTTATTTTTTGTGTTAATTAGGCACTGACACCTAATAGTTAATAACAAGGGTGTAAAAAACGTTACCTCACTAATAGACCAATAATGAAGTAGCTCTTATGCATGTCACAAATAAAGGGTCTTTTAAAACACAAAACACAATAAAGCATAATTTAACCGATGCACATCGTTTTGTTGAAAATGCAAACACCAAGACTTTGCACTGGTTACCACAGGTTGTGCTTCAACTCTAATTGGGAAGAATCTACTTCAAAACACCCGTGTATTGTCTTTGATATATTAATTATTATACACTGCAAAAACCTTGGTATTAAAATGACACCCAAAATTTACACCATATTGTGTTAAAATAACACTAATTTCTGCCAACGTAATTACATTTGTGCTATTTTAACAACCTATGATGTTCATTTTGATTCTCTTGGGTACCTATATGTGACAGCACCCATGGTGTCAATTTTAACACTCCTGTTTTTGTAGTGTAATGTGTTTACCAATGATTGTGTTCCGAGGTTGTGGCGAGATGTAAGGAGCTAGGAGCTGCAGATGTGTCGTATCTCCCTCTCGATATGTCCAAACGTGAGGATTCCAAGACCCTTATTGACGAGGCTAAGAAGAGACTGGGTGGACTTGATCATCTCATCCTAAATCACATCATCAATAATGCTCCGGGTTTCTGGCAAGGAGACTACGACTACGTGCTTAATAAGGTAGCAGGCTTATACTTTACACAAGTCATGTTACAACTTGAAGGAAGAAAGTTATCTTCTCCCCATGGTTGAAACTATCACTG
Organism: Pisaster brevispinus; assembly: GCA_023634235.1. Taxonomy (NCBI): domain Eukaryota; kingdom Metazoa; phylum Echinodermata; class Asteroidea; order Forcipulatida; family Asteriidae; genus Pisaster; species Pisaster brevispinus. The sequence continues at coordinate 18,349,598 of JAMKCF010000006.1, read as the reverse complement.
TCATCAAAATCTACAGTGAGACGATAAGTCGTAAACTGAGATTGGATGATTTTTTAACCTGTCCTCTTGATAACATGTTAAGTTGATCTAGGGTGATTTAAAAAAAAATACGATCTTGTTGCTGCTGCTGCAGCAGCTATATCAGAAGTACCAAAAACAAGAGAAGCATCGGCAAAAAGCAACAGCAGCAGCAGCAGCAACAACAACATCAGCAGCAGCAGCAACAGCAGCTACGTCAGCAACAACAGCAACACTAGCAATACCAGGAACAACAGCAGCAGCGGTAACTGCATCAACTACAGCAACATCAGTAGCAATAGCAGCAACAGCGGCAAAAGCACTAGCAGTCAGCAGGCAGCAACAGCCTCAACAGCGGCAAAAGCAGCAGCAGTCAGCAGGCAGCAACAACAGCAGCAACATTAGTAACATCAGCAGCAACAGCAGCAACAGCAGGGCAGCAGCAACGGCGGTAACATCAGCAGCAACACTCTTGATTGCCACAAAGTCGACGTACACTCTTTATACACGTTCTTGTTGCACCTTTCTCTATGGTTGCACCATCGCAAAGGTGTGCTTTTGTGTTCAACAAAAGCTTGAAATTTGACACACAAGCCATGTGTTACCAAACTGCTATCATCCAAAAAAATACTTCACGACCAGCCAAGGCCAACCAAACTGTAAAACCAGTTGAAGGGGAGACACAAAGTTCTGCAATTTGCATTTCGTCCTCTACGGTAATATTGTTAAAGTTGACTTTAAAAACACACTTAAAAAACCTTACTGTTGTGTAAGACAATATTGAGTAGTATAGATGTTTTGGGAGTAGCAGTGGTCAGGGTGTGGCCACTTCTAGATAAATGGAATTAAGATGTCCTAGGTTGACAAGTTCAGCGCTTGGGAGTGGTCAACGCCGTTAACGATGTAATGCATCATTGTCGTATGAAGGGTTCGTTCATTCCAGTCCTGTTGTTATAAATGAGAACTTTATGTCAGAGAGAGCGATTAGTAACAGATTGGGTTTCGGTGGTTTATCTGTAAATCACATTGCAGAATTTCAGGTGGGAGTATTTCGAGTGCAACTTCAAGTTTCTTTTAAGCAAGGTTTCGAAACAAACTTGTTCATGTAAATTTTATCACACCAACGCTGCACATAAGCTTCAGTAACAGTTCGAATGTTTAGGTACAAAACTGTCAGACTACTGCCGGACAGGGTTCGCGGAAACTCAGCTTTTGGTCAGTTTTTTTAACAGAAATGTTTGTGTAAAAATTGAAAATTAAAATGTACTTCGTCTTTGCATATCATGCAGACGATGGAGATTAACTTCCATGCCTATGTCAGAATAGCAACGTACGCATTACCGATGCTTTCAGAGAGTGGCGGTAATATCGGGGTAGTGTCGTCTGCGGCAGGTAAGAACAAGTTTTTTCAAAAAGAAAAAAAATCGTTCACCGGAAGAGATTGTACAATAAGATTGACACAACCCTTTCTCATCAAAACATGACTCGCAGCCTACACTCTTAATTCCTCCGGGCAGAAATGACCCCGGAGCCGGGCCCCGTGGGATCTGACCAGTTTCTGGGTCAATATGACCCGGAATCGGTGCCAAAATAACCCGGGATTGAGTCAAACTGACGCATAAACTGAGTTAAAAACTCCCATAACTTACATCATTCTGGGTCATTCTGATTCAGAAAATGATCAGGATCTCTGAGACCCAGAATGTGGATCAAGTCTGACGCTGTTTTCTTTTTTTGTAATGAATAGTTTGACGATTAATCAATCCATTATGCATATACTCTCAAACCATCTCGATCAGATTTTACCCAAGAGGATCCTGGCCCCAAAGAATCTTAACCCAAAAGGTCAGATTTATTTCCGGGTCACTCTCTAAAAACTTCCGGGTCAGAATCGACCCCGACCCGGATTCGGATCGAAGGAGTCATGACCCGTTTCTGGGTCGGTATCACCCGGAATCTGTTTCAAACTGACTCGAAACTGTGTCAAAAACTGACGCAGAATCTGAGTCAAATTTTTTTAAGCAGGTCAGCCTGACTTATCTACGGGTCAGATTGACTCAAAAACGAGTCAGCAAGACCCCAAAACGGGTCAACCTGACCCAGAAACTGATCAGACTCCTTGGACCTGGAATCTGTGTCATTTCTGACCTGAGAGGTTTTGGTGTGCAGAGTATGCCCAACAATAACATTTTAAAAATCATTTGGATCAGTATTGTACTGACCGGTCAGTTGATCCAAATTCCGAGTATGACCAACCAAAAGAGTGGGTCTTAATACCCAGATGTTGATAGAGTAATAATGTCTAATATAAATTATCCGACTAGTGACGTTTTGGGGTCACTAGGCGGCAGCAGACGTATACATGACTACATTGTTCTCGGTTGTGTGCGCATGCTCAGAATTAAGTAAACAATGGAAATGTTCCTGTTAAGTCTGCTGCCACCTATCGTTCCAAAGTCTCCCATTGACGGCTACGGTTGTTTCTAATCGTGTTGCTATAAGGGTAACCTATACTTCCACACACAATAACATAGAGATCCAGTCGTAGGTACACGGGGCAACTTTCACAGGCAACTGGTGGAGGCAACCAACTTTTCAAACGATGTCTTACGATTCCTTAGAAAAATATATAATAGAACACTCAAATGCGAATGCCTTTTCTTCCTTTTCTTCTAAAACCGGTTGCCTTAGATTACCCCGTGTTACATGGGCCATAATGTTGAAGGAAAAAAACCCACCAAAAACCTATTAATATTGTTATCCCCTTTTCTCTTTAAGGAAAATTTGGAATACCGTTTGTCGCCGTATACTCAGCTTCCAAATTTGCTTTGCACGGGTTCTTTGACTCACTAAGGCAGGAATTGCAAATGCAGAGGATCAACGTGTCGATTTCTACATTCGTGCTTGGTAAAAAGGAAGAAAACAATATCTTTTTCGACTTAATAAATGTATGAAAAACTAATGGGTTTCGTTACCAATGAGTTGCTGAATGCTTTTATCACGCCCGAAGTCAACAAGATAACGCATCTTGAGGCCACAGGAATGCCTTTCTGGATTTTCATTTAATAATACATACGTGTCTGTATGCATGTTTCAAATAACTTATTTAATATGACAGTTAGTTTGATATTGGACATTTATTTTACATATAGGTTTGTACAGCGAATTTATACTTTTTCGGTATCAGACATTGGCCATTCTCTGTACAAACCTATATGTCTAATGCCCAAAAATCCAGCTACCTTTACTGTCATGTATTTTGTTTGTGTTTTAGGGGGAATCAACACCACGAGTGCAAGTGCAGAGTTGTCGGTTTTCGATGGGTCCGTGTTCACCGCCTCGCCGTCCGATACTGCTCTGCGCATCGTCACCGGAACTACCAACCGTGAACGAGAGGTGCACTACCCACGAGCTGGGGGTGTCATACGCTCGCTACTAAGGGACATTGCGCCTTCGTTCTTGGAATGGATGAATAATTTTGCTCTAAACCAGGAATATGTACAAGAACTTTTGAAGAAATCTACATAGATTAGGAACTTCTCGTCAGTTTATTCTTCAATTGGGGACTTATGGGACTTACCAGGTAAATCCATTGTTTACAGTAATGTGCGCATGCTCAGAACTATGTAAACAATGGAAAGTCACCTAAAGAAGTATTCCGTAAATATGTTTTCCTCAAAAATTGTGAAAAGTACGATATTTTACTTTAATTTAAATGACTAATGGGCAAATGGGCGTTGAATCAAAAGTATGACAATATTGATCTATATACACCAAACATATCAGCCAACTATAAATAAACCAACTAAACTTCCAAAACAAAGCATGATATTATATACTTAAGAAGGTATTTAAGAAATAATTTACTAAAATAATAAACGGGCAATTGACATTACTTTCTTATTTCTTTTGGTAATTACCGGTAGTTATTTTTATAAAGAACTGAAGTACATGGAGTATTGACGAGTTATTTAGAATTTAGAATTTATAGGAATGAGGGACATACGAGACCGTTGTGTTGTTATTGACTTTTTGCCACAAGTTTCTTAATGGGTTGAAGGGGCGCCGTGATCTTCATTCAGGAGACGTAGTTTACAAGGGCAAGAAGTTCAGTTAACATACTACTTTTAAAAATACCAACTTAAACAATCTTACACAACAGTCCTCCAAACAAAAACAAGGTCTACGACCCGTAAAAGATTAACACAGAGCCTCAACACACGTGTCCTTACTTCTCAGCAAAACAACCTTAAACAATCCCCAAGAACTCGGGTGTGGTCTTGTATTGTATTTAAATAACCCCCTCCCGTGCCCGGAAACAAACCATCAAAAGTTTCCGATGAAGAAACAATACACTCGCAAATAACATTGACTGACCCTTTACCACCGACCGAACGACCGACCGACCGACTACTTAACCGCTGTCTGGTCGGCCGGGTAACGGCCCCACCCAGTCCCAGCCAAAATTCAACGTCCGATTGATAATCTCCCATGTCATGAGCCACATCCTTTTTCCCGCGGTACAATGGGTGACAGAAAGTGGTATCGCTAAACCCACTGTCATTTCAGTCGTTTGAGCGAATTGAGATGGACACCACAGAGTCGCATTGACAAACTGTTATTGTGCATCTCTCTGCCACACACTTTTGAAAGATTGTTTACCAACTTTCAATATTTATTTTACTGAATAAGAACTTAGTTCTAATCGCAGTTGGAGCTTCTGAAAACACAAACATGAACGTCAAATTTCTTCTGGTGTCAATTGTGTCGTCATTGCTTTGTCAGAGCGGCAACAGTGATACAACGAGTCTCGAACCCGGAGGGCGTAATGTCTGCAAACTTTCAAAAAGGTGAGCTATTCAAAGTTTTGTTTAATTTGTTGCATGGGAAAGGAATATGGTGGGTGTTTGACTAAACATTTTTGTTTGTTTGTTCTTTTTTGAAGTGGTTGTAACTGAAATGTTCTTGATCTAAAAAAAATACCCCCAAAAAACAAAAACAAAACAACAACAAAACAACAACCCCAAAACCCAAGCCCAAAACAAACACACACCCAATCGAGCTATGGTACTCGCAATGCATTTGACATTAACACATTCAAGGCTGTCCGTCCATGTGGTACCATTGATATCAAAAGAGGGCGCGGTTTTAAGATTTAGTCTGGTACCAAGACGGGTATAGACCTTTCTTTTGCAACGTCACAGCCCAAGTTTTTGCCAACCCAGGTTGGAAAACTATGGAACCCATAAATGCAAAACAAAAGCAGATATCTACAGTTTGTAACAATGTTACACAAATATTCAAAATTAGTGTTGAATTTATTGGAAACAAAGCAACCGAACATGGGAGGTATTTTATTTAATTAGAAGTTTACCGAAAATGTTGAATTTGGGTAAAACATCTGTTATCACCATTGAATGTTTTACTAACATTCGGCGGTCCATGCCAACCAGCGCTGTTTGTTTATCAACAATGGAAAGGTCTATAGGAAATTTTGCGACCTGTACTAAATATGTTTCAATACACTGCTCTAATACTTGTACAGGAAACAAAACCGTGCACTTTGACTGGATCTCAATATTAATATTAAAGAATTGCGCAGTAAATTATGTTATTGTGATCACCATCAAATAAGTATCAGAATAACTATAAGCCAACCGAGTTAGGTCAATGCATTGTGTCATCAGAGCTCATGTAGCGCTACACTACAATATTTTAGATTGGTGAACATTCTACACTCTGCGAACTCCCGGTTGAGAATTGGCCCATATTCCAGTCCGAGTGGGTCTGACACGGAAACAGATTAAAGAATCAAATTCTGCGTCAGATTGACACAGTTTTGGAACATTGTGTTACTGACCCAGGAGTGGGTCAAACCACCATGGGATCCAGAACCGAGTCACCCACAATGGTTCAAGTGGGGGTTCACATTCTTTACAAAATTGGGCGCTAAAATCAAATGGTAAATGTTGCACATTTTTTGGAAACTCTTTAGGGCAAGGATGAATAAGTACACGGTTTACTACCGGAGTTTATGTCTGTGCAGCAGGTAGAGAGTTATCACCGATACCGTGTTATTCATTGAAATGTTGCAGTGTTGTAGACTGTTACTGCATGTTATGCTTATAATTGTACATCGTAAGGTCCCCTTCATCTTACGCAGGATGGCATAGAATGTAGCCACTCTTTTGACTTTTTAACATTTTGCATAGAGTACCGTTCAGTAAACAACGAACTACCTGCTGATATTACCCACGCATTCAAGGGTAAATACATTTTGATCAGAGAAGAAGCATAGGGAGCCTACTGGTAGCAAACTGCCACCATGACCAATGGTCAGCGTTGCACCTTATCTTGATTCATAGACAGTATATGCACACCACCAACAACAGTTTTGATATCGATGGCTAAAGCCATACGTTTTGATCATAAGAAGAAGCATTCTGGTAGCAAACTGCCACCATGTCCAATGGTCAGCGTTGCACCTTATCTTGATTCATAGACAGTATATGCACACCATCAACAACAGTTTTGATATCGTGGCTAAAGCCATACGTTTTGAGCATAAGAAGAAGCATTCTGGTAGCACACTACCACCATGACCAACGGCCAATGGTGCACTTTGCCTTGGTCCAGACAACCATTCATCTCTTCTACAATCGCCAAGAAAACATGATTATAAAACCCGCACAGTGATAGATGTTGTCTGGTTATTAATCGGACCAAGGGAATTATAAATGGGTTAAACTGAAACCCTACGAGGGATAGTGAACTGAAATTAAATGTGTTCCTTCGTGAAATCCTCAAAAATGATTCACTGAATCATGACATCCTTGGTAGAGAATACAGTTACATGACATTGTGATTTCTAGACCTGAATTGTTTCTTGATATGTTCTTTTTGGACAAGTCTTTGATAATTCGTGTGCATGCAGATATTAGTTCCAGCTTCAAGCTGCCTAATCTCAAAAGGAAATGACAACATTGGGTCAGGTTCTCCAAGGAATGAAAACCAGAAAGTACGACAAGTTCAAGTTCCAAAGAATAAGAAGATAACTTAAATTAAAGTAGAGACCACACCGGTTTTTGCAGAGCCAACACCACCCCTCCCAAAAGAGTTTTACACTGGTTGTTAAACCACAAGTTTACTAGTTATAATTACTTCTTAGAACTTACGGCATGTACATTTTTAGCTTGTTATTGATAACCACGGAGAGGTTATTTGCTGGAAGTAGAGGTAGAAGCTTTAGTTTGGGGGCAGGAAACACAAATTACAACCAAATTAAGCAAAGGTTCTTACGGGTCAGCGTACAGCATAGTTTAATTAAATTAGGTGCCGGGGGACCTTACCACAATATTTATTACGGCATTGACTTGAAAAAGAGTGGATCTTGTCAAAAGTTTTCAAGTTGTAGGAGAAAAAATGGGACAAGTTTGAAGTAGCCAAGCTACATGGCTTGGACATCAGCCATGACGTTAATCGCATATCAACCAGGAAGAAGCAATGGTCATGTGTTTCCATACCAGAGGCAATAAAGTCCAAGGTCCACGGTCAAGCATATCCAGGTCCATCACTCATGCCACGTCCATCCTGAAAACCGTGCATCCGCAATCATTAGCACAATATTTGTAGTAAACTTTGAAATTTGAGGATGTTTACTAGTTGGGTAATTACCCAATCAGATCCAATTTCATTCAAATCAACTCAATTTAGTCAATTTGAATGCTCTCCTTACCAATCAACCAACCAATCGACAACCCAATCAAATGAAGACCTATTAAGTCCAGCCTCATCCAGCTCAGACCAGTTCGGCCCAGTTCAAACCAATCTAACCACTGCAGCACCGATCTGTAAAGCACCTTTTTCCGCGGGAATTCTTAGCAAGGGACCCACATCATCCGAAGCCATCTTGATCCGAATCCCCTGTACGTGTGTTTATAAATAACTTATTGGCCATAGATGGTGATCTTTATCTTACCCGTCTGTGCAACCAATTCTCCACTTCTATAACCTCGTGTACGATTGCACTGAACTGATTGGGAGAGATTTGGTGGCAAGGATTTTTCAAAGTCTCTCAGCCTCTTGAAAAACAAACCAAATATATTTTCCGACAAGAAAACTTCATTTTTTTCTTGTCAAGTTTTGGTACGTTAGCCGTTGAGCTTTTGAACTAGGCTCATCCAAAATACAAACGCCCCTCAACGACTAAACTGGCCAGACTCCGAACATCTTGGGAAAAATGCTTCAACACATTATTTAGCAAACAAGGGCCATTTCTAGAGGGCTAGTGTTCCCCAAATACTCTAAGTTGAAAGTCAACAACCACAGGGGCACGATATTGGACCACAGCAATCCAAATAAACCATGACCTTCAAATGTTTAACTTACAGGGGGGAAAAATGGGTTTCCATTTTATTAATGAAGCTCCGCGCATGAGTTTCTCTATATTTAAGTGTAGTGCAACCTAAGGCCTATAAAGATATATTGCACTCATGACTGATCATACTTACACAGACAGAAAACAAACCTGTGTACCGAATCCGCAGAGTCCAGACTCATAAATCAAGATACTGGCGGGGTTTGTATTGACTGAAATTAGGGTCTGGCGTGGATTTTTGTGTCAACGTTTGGCGAGTATTTCGCTGGGTCATTGGCTTACGTGCTGAACAGAAAAAATCAGTCTGGTTCTACGGATAAATACGGGATTTTTTTATCAAGATTAGTTTGGATTCTCGGTGAATTTGACGTTGATTCTGGGTCACACTAGCTGAGATGGCGGGGGGGGGGGGGGGGGGTGGGGTGGTCTGGTGTCCCACGGAATACCAATTCGGGGTTAGATATTTAGTCACACTCGTAATGTTGTAAAATGGGTCTGGATCACATGGATATCAACTTCATAACATTCTTGACTGTGGCTACTTCTTGGCAAGAACACTTCGTGCACGACTATCGTGATTTCTATATCATGTTCTAAGTAGAATAAAACCGTCAGCTATTCCTTTTGTCTAATCCTCAAACTTTCCCAGACCTGACTGAAAGTAGCAACACACGAAAGCATGTCAGACATTCTCATCATACGTAGCCGTCGACATAAATAGTACAACCGAGATCGCAGGGGATAGTGCGGGGCAAATGGGGAAACATTGGAAGGAGTTCAAGATTGGATGATTGTGCTCGAGACAGACCATTAAAGAAGTAATCCGTTAAAACCAATTTACCACAGAAAGCATCAGGCTGCCTCAGAGGCAACCCCGTGCCTGCATTTATACATTGATCGATTGGCCGGCTTCACTTTACGGAGTCGAACCCTGCCCCTTCACTAATTGACGACTTCCATTGTAATAGTCTCTGATATCTTCAAATCAACGTTGACCTAGTGGGAAAAAATATCGTAACTGTTTCCATATTTGCCATGAGTGAAGCCGCTGAGTTGATATACCACCAATGCATTTTATGATCAACTCTCTGTCGTCAGTGTGGACCGTGCGCCAGGAAGAGGAGGGGCGCAACGCGAGTATTACTGGGGAAAATGTGTAAGCAATTTAAAGTACAAAAGTTGTGTTTCAAGAAAACTGAGTGTGAAAGTTTGATCGGTTTTCTGCCATTCATTGGTCTTTATAGGAAGGTTAAATTATGCATGGGAATGGGATAAAACAATTGTCTTTGGTGATAATTCTAGCAACAAAAATGTACCAGTAATGCAATATTGTTGCCAGGAGCCATTTCGTTGCTAATTGTTTGCTACCTTCTGTTATTTGGGCAAAAACGAATACTCTGAGTGCCTACTTCCGTGGACATACAGCTTGATCTTTTATTTAAAAAAAACAATTACTGCTCGGTACGAGCGTGCCAATAAGAACGGATGTAATTTTATTATGAAGTGACCATAATATAGGAGGGGGATTTCCACATGGGCGTGGAAAGCGAAGGAAATGAGGTTTTGACAGATTTTATTTAAATTATTTAATACCGTAAAAAATATCTGTGAGGTTGGAAGTTCTCATTTCGAACACCCACATTAAGAAATGTGTACGTTAAGCGAACTCTGCGGTCGTGATAGATGACTGTGGACACGTGGAAAAGGTTTCAACAGACTTAATTTTCTAAAAATATTGATATCTATAAATCATATCACTAGACTAATTTTACAAGATGTCTGGTACAATAACTGTAGGGTGAAGCCATCGCGTGTGTAATATTGCACCTCTCTAGGCTAGGATGGTGAGTCCCACAGGGCGACAATGGCCACTGAAAACACAAAAAGGGGGGTGGACACAGGTGGTCGAATGACTAATGCGTAGGAAATGACTCGATTAAAGAGAAGTGCCAAATGTCATACCTTTAGTGATCGACCTCTGGCGGAAAAAAAAGTCGAGGTCATCAGAAATAAAATCCCTTCTCTTTTAACAAACATGATCTTATTATGGTCAGTGTCGGCCGTAAAAAATAAGGTTATAGACTTCCCGGTTTGTCTGCACTGCCCCTCGGTCCCAGATTTTGTTTAGTTCATCTGCCCTCGAAATCGACTAACATTTCAGTGGCACTAGAATTGTTTTACTCTGCCAGTAAATAGGTCCGTTTTTTAGGGTTAATACAACACAATCATCTGCACTCATTCAGGCGACCATCGCTTAAAACCCTTAAATGCGTTTACCCCCTGACTATACGCAATTAGATGCAGGGCCAATAGATGGTACCACACTATCAAAGGTTAGTTTAAAAATATTTTCTGTGCATTTCCCAACAATTTTTACATGTAAGTGACCTCTTTACATGCCCAGCTATTGTCTAGAATTATTTGAGTACTTAAGTTACCCAGTAATTAATTTCCCCCCTAATTAGCTTAAATTTAATTATCTAAGCAATGCCCCCAACTTTACCCCGACGAGCGAGAGGGCCACTATTTACAAACACAATCCAATATATTTTTTTTGAAAAATTCCTGTAAAAAAATATATACTCTGGGGTCTGCCCCCTCCACTTATATATGTGTAATGGTCCATTGTAGGATATCACTGAATTTGACTCCCCCAGGTCAATTTTGGAGATATGGCTTAATTAATCATTGTGTGGTACCATTTATTGGCCCTTTCCCTCCTTTAAGGGATTTATAATTAAATATAGTACTAGTAATATTGTAAAAAAAATAATCGTTAACTATGTGAGATGTATAAGACTCTGCAGTGCGTAATGCACGGATGGCCTACGTTACAACACCTTTAAAAAGGGCTACAACAATATTGTCCACGACCCCTGTTTCCTTTATTAATAACACTTTTGTGTGCTATGTTGTTGTTGTTTTGGTTTTTTTAAACTGAAAGTCAATCATAATTATCTGAATGAGTTGCACGTTTCAATCCCATTCAATTAAATTTACCCAACTTCCCCCCATTCCCGATGCGGCTGGACAGGATACCATACTTGAACGACGCATTGAGCTTTCGTGATTGGCAGACAGGAAGGGCGGAAGTGATGGAGCAACGGTGCTGCGAAGGCTGGAAACAACGTGGATCCTCTTGTCCCGAAGGTAACATTCGGTTCATACTTTAAAGACGGAAATATGACACACATACAAACTTGGGGGTCCCCCATAAAACTACGATCTGGGTTGTCTCACATTCAAATACTCAAATATTTAAATGACTATATTGAGCCTTGAATGAAGACTAATCTGACACTATTTCTGTAAGATGAGACCAAAGCAACGTTGCTTTGCACGTAGAGCGTGATGAAGATGACGGCCTGCACAATAGTAGTTTTGAGGAGAAGATGATACCCAAAGCTCAAAATCAAACCAACAGATCCGCAACTTGTGGCTCTACAAACTTGTTGTTCATAACTGATATTCTTTTTAGTCATTGTCAAAACTTCTCTGTCAAAATAAACTTCGGGCAAGTTCTTTTTTGACCTGAACACCAATTTTCCCCCCAAAAGGCCAATAAGCTCTACGCTTTTGGACTCTGGTTAAACTAAAATTTAAACCCCATGCTCAATAAGTTGTATCTTTCAAAGATATTTCAAATGGTACAGTTCTGTATTTGATATTTACCAAGTCTGGTATCGTTAAAGACACACGATTCGTCGCACATAACTCATGACAAGTTTGTTTCAGCCTCATAGATTTTACATGGGTTCAAACTCCAGCAGTTAGTATAGTTCATTCAACCTTGCTATAGATCAACTCGATTTCTACACCAGATCCACGTCTACATGCCTTACCACGTCGACAATGAGTTCAACATAAAGCCCGAGTCTGTCCCTCTCTAGGTCAAACCTTTGGCAAGCTCACCGGCTTATTGTATTAATACGAAAGACTGACTAGATACGGTCTCAGACGTTCGATGTCTGGATGGCAATGATAATGACCTGCTGCAAGCCTCCCCTCCTACCTATAGCAATCTCTCCTCCCATCTACCCCGAGGCATGTAGACACAGTCAAGAACAAACCCCGGGACCCCATGGCTATTTCAGGGGAAGGAACCACCGTCAATTTCAGTAGGGGAAGATTTCAAAACTCGTGCCTACCTATGGTTGTAATAGAGACTTCCTGGCAACATTAGCCTGGCCGGATGACTTGGAGCTAAATATTGCAAAAAGGGGAAGAACATTGATGTTGTTTTTCAAAGTTTAAAGGGAACGCAAATCATGTTTTATCACAGAGTGTACACCTACTTCCTTGACTGATTACTCTCATAATTCGAGGTATACATTTTCATATCACAGTAATCCAAAATGAATTTATAGCTCGATGAAAACAACACCTTCTTTCTAGAGAAAGTGCCGGCATCTTGGCCGCATGATCTCTCTTGGGAAAATAATGACATTATCAGCTCCAAACCAATCTTGTACATAAAAAAACCCCACACCAACCCCTAATGTTTTGTTTTCACAACTTGAGAAACTTTATGCATCCCTCACCTTACTTAAACCATTAACTTCAAAGTAAAAAAAAAAAAAAGCACAAATTCTCCAATTCTCTCTTATTTTATTTCGATTACACAGAGTAAACACGGGAAACACTCGCTCATAACTCAGACCTATCGGTGGCCTATTTTTCAATTGATTACGGCAATACCCGCTAAACTGACCACAGAATACACTCTAAACACTTCCGGGTCAGAGTTGACCCGGATCTGGGTCCCGTTGGGCCTGACCCATTTCTGGGAATTTGTGTCAAAAATGATCCAGAAACGGATCAAAATTACGCAGAATCTGAGTTCAAATCACATTTTTAAACATTCACTGTCCGGGTCAGTCTGACCCATTAATGGGTCAAGCCATTTCCGAGAGCTATGAGAAAACGGGTCGGTACCGAAAACAAAAAACAGTTCATGAAGTTGGTACATCTCTGCAAAATTCATGGTCTGAACTCAGTCTTTGTAATTTTATCAGCCATACTCAATTGGTATGCTTCAAGGATTTTCCATTAAAAAAAAAAAATTGTTGAAAATGTTTCCATAGTTTTTAGAATTTGCAATCTTGACACCAAGCCTAACCGATCCAACAACTCGGTTACACATTAACACCTTCGGGGTCAGAATTGACCCATTTCTGGATCAGTATGACCCGGAATCGGTGTCAAAACGACCGAGAACGGGGTCAGAATGACGCATATTTCTGGGTCATCCGGACCCAGAAGTGGGTCAAGCCCCCTGAAACCCGGAATCCAGGTTAATGCTGATCTGGGAATTGTCAGAGTGTACGGTTTGGTCGGAACAGCTGCATCGCCGCAGTTAACGCTTAATCAATGACCGAAGCACAAGACATGTTTCTTGTCGGTATCGCCAAAACACACTCCTGAGGTTCGCGGTTTACGGTTAAACGCTTTACCCTTTAAGAGACATCTCCAAACGGCTCTATTTATGCTTAAACTTGTTGAATAACCTCTAGGGGGCTGACATTATGGTACTGTTTGGGTTTTCCCTAGTGGTATCTCTTGCTAATTGCAGGAAGTTGTCAATTTCAAACGGAAAGATAAATCATAAATAATGAAACTTAAGATCCCAAGCAACACCGGGTTTTTTTTGTATTGCCAGGTGGAAGGTATCTTTCGTCCAATAATAGCAGCAGTGACACTTTATGTTAGTAGCCACTATTGGACTGTGGTTGTCTGTTACATCCCCTGCTTAAACTGACTGCAAAACGCTGACTGCATGCAAGGGGTACAGACTGAGTTAACTTAGGCCTCTAGGCTAGCACTGACTAACCATGTTTACATTTACGGCACTGCGTCTTCCCATACATAGTCAAAGTCCAAGATAGTCAAGAAAGCTGTGGATGCAGTTTTGTTGACATACGTTATTGGCGTTGATTGGTTTTTCAAAGGATACTCAAACTTGTACACAGTATACAGACTGTACTAAGAACCACTAAGTGTACCGAAAGCTGCCGATGCTACGTGACCGTTATCAAAATGCTTCATGAATTTACACTTATGTCAATGCTGCACGAAATGTAAAGAGAGGGCGCCGTTAGCGAGGAAACACGGAGTGTATAGACCGTGCAAGTCTCGCGCGTATTTGAACATTTTTGGGACCACTGTGGTTCCACGTACATTGCTTTAACGCGTTAAAGAAACAAGCTCACGCTTGGATCCCAATGTTCGAATACGCGCGAGACTTGCACAGTCTATTACACTCAGCTTTCACAGTCACTCGGAAAAATTGTGTTATAATCTAGATATCTGTCTCCATTACATTAAACTTTCAGCCACACGAACATTATAATACAAAAATATACTATATGTATTATAGAATATTGCACTCAAATCAAAGTGCCCTTTTGACATAAATTTGTTGTTCACAAAGGAAGTATTGCACACGTAACGCATGGTTTTTTGGTACACGAGTATTACGCTGATCCTGCGAATACAGTCCTTTGTAGCCTTTGTTAAATATATCTTTGTGCACTGCATGCACAGATGATATAAGAGTAGTTTGAATCAATGGATCCATAAAACAATCGTTCTGCATGTTGACTTATGAAAAAAGACCTAAATTAGCTGAACACAAGTACTGCCTTTGACGGATTAACGCATATTTTCGCTTGACAGAAATATTCACGTCAAACAATACTGTCTGTTTCAGCAACTTAATTAATTTGACACAGACGACAAGTAAAAGAAACAACAACTTAAAGGGGGAAAAATGAAACCACCCAAATAAAATTAGGGGGAAATTCGCCCTTCAAAATAAGGGGTTATTCCGATGCTGTTAAACTAAAGTCTCCTCTTGCCACGAGATACCTCATTGTAGTGTACTAGCAATAACAAAATCGCTAAAAAAAAAACACGATCAATATTGACATATATGGAGAAATGAATAATTCTTTACGAACCGATTGAGGTTTGACTGTATGGAGACTCAATGTCCATGCCGTCTGCAGCTCAAGTTCCCGGGAGTACGTAAACTCTTGCTTCCACCATTCACCGCGGACCACGTGCATATAAAGGGCAACCCAAACCCACTGGGCAATGACGAAGTCAGGAACACTATTTTGGAGCCTTAGAGAGAACAATGCAACGAGGTAGTGTTTCGCCAATAAGTAGACACAGGCGTGGTGCTTTCAGAGACATTAACCATGGCTTGACACATAACAAACCACGGACAAAGACACTTGGCTAGTATTGTAATGTGTTGCTCCCCTCGGAACATCCAGTGTATATGGACAAAAGCCTTAAAATAGACTGCACCTGGAGCTGGCTACTATCGTCACGTCTTCTCACAAATTCTCGGAAAGTTTTACTTGTTTTGCTATGCCTCAAAATGCACGGACGATTTAATATATTGTATATTTTACCCATAGATATGATGACTAATCATTGATTTATTTATATATGTATACATGACTGATGGCATGGTTTATACATTTCTGCAGCTAAATGTGAGACACCGTGTGAGTATGGGTACTGTGCGGCCCCAGATTACTGTGCGTGTCAGGATGGCTGGACGGTAAGTACACATATCAAAACTTTCTTCAAAATAATTAATGTCAAAACAGTAAATAATTAAATTGGAGTCTGGTGGTGAATAATAGAGAACAAACAACATAATACAATTTCAAAAGGTAATGTTTAAGTGAATTGCGTATTTTAGTGTATGTCATGCACGCATGGTGAACGTGTCCCCGGGAAACTTAAGGGAACTCGGAGTTTTGAATGAGAAATTTCTCTGTTGATTTTATGTGCCAATGATGGGACTTGGTATGAAATTGTATTGGTTGGGATCAAAAGACTACCAATAATTTCGAGGCTCGATCCCGGCGCCTCATCCTAAGGCGCTGAGATTGGAGTGACGTATGCACATGCGCATTAGACCATTCCCCTGACCCTATAAACAACACCCGGTCACATCTTCCTGTTTACGAAAGAACAGGCTATCAATAATAATGTAGCTTTATTTTTAGTACTAAACATTGGGATCGATCACAACATTGTTCTTGCATTTTTTGGATCAAAAAGATCGTTTTACTTTATCCATCCATGGAACCTCCATGCATGATCTTATCGTGTGTGTTCATGTACACAGTCATGTATGCATGTTGTGATAGTGCGCATTGCTCCGATCAGCAGTACAGTCGTTCCAATCATGCACATCCTGAACAAGAATTTGTAAAACTACACGCTCATCAGCCAAACCCAGCGGTCCTGGATGAAACCGGTGGGCCGAGCGAAACCAAACTATCGACTAGTTTAAGTCTCACAAATCTCGACCATTTGGCTAATAAAGAACGTGAACACGTGTTCCCAGGTCAGACCTCGGATACCAGGGTGAGGATGGGTGAACCCAAAACATTGTAATTATTACTGCACAAAAGGAGCCAGCCGGTTTCGTTTCCTGTCGTAGAACTTGTGCGTGGTGCAAGACATGATTGTTTTCAGCAAATGAACAATTGGAACGACTGGATTAACTCTATAAAAAAAAACCGGGTCAGAATTAACCCAGATTCTGGGTTCCAGAAAGCCAGACCAAACTCCGGGTCAGATTGACCCAGAAAACTGGTGAAAAAATGAATGTTGACTCGGATTCTGCGTCAGTTTGACCCATTTCTGGATCATTTTGACACAAATTCTGGGTCGTACTGGCCCACAAAATGGGTCAGGCCCACAAATGGGTCAGGCTCACAAATGGGTCAGGCTCACAAATGGGTCAGGCCCACAAATGGGTCAGGCCCACAAATGGGTCAGGCCCAACGGGACCCTAAATCCGGGACAACTCTCTTTTTTAGAGAGCCGTCGTCTATAGAAATGCAATCAATTGGTCAAGCCTGGTTCATGTCCTTGACGAATGTGCTGAATGTACAAGGGACACTTCAAAGGTCACCATGATTCAAGGAATTTCCCCCGGACTAGCTAAGGGCTTGTCCAACAAGAGTGTAGACTTCGACTGCAAGGAATCGGGTCTAAGACTAAGAAGGGTATAAAGTATACCTTAGTTGCCTCACAAAGTTCCGGAGCTGGTGTAATAGCCGTGGCCATTGCTGATTCTCGGGTGGCGTTTGATTGGAACCGACACCAAAGTTGCCACCGAACATGACCCGCAATAAAGTCGTCCATCATCACACAATAAGCCGAGAATGACATGGCGCGCTTGAGACAATGATTGGGAGAGCTCAGGATGGGCTGATTACCAATGCATAATTCCAAGGCTCCGTGACTCGGGGCAGCCGAGCTGTTTAGCTGATTGGCGGCTATCGTCCTAGACATAAGGCACATACAACTGTATTGTTGAAGAGGACCTTGGGCAATGCCGGCTGGTTCAAATTTCCCGTTGTGGTTGGGGGGTTTACCCGTGGGTTTCCCCCGTGGGTGGTGGGAGGTCCTGTTAAAGACGGTGAGGGTATTCAAGATCAGGATCCGGAACAACAATAATTCCTGCCCATTACGGAAGCAGGGCTCTGGCCCCAGGGTCTTCCCAAAGGGCTGGGATGGGGAAGGGTTTGGGGCTACGTTATTCCCGAGTAAGCATTATGTGTGAGTAGCGAGGTTTAGAATAACTCGTCATATGAAATCCGGTCAAAAGAGGAACCCCAAATTGGTCAATCTAACCCTGATGACGGGTCAAAATTACCCGTAGATGGAATTTGTTTATTAAGATACTGCGCGCTTCAAAAATACCAGACTTGACTTAAAAGTATTACAATGTAAATGAAATTTTAAACGGTTAGTTCAAGTCGCCCTCGAAAGCTATAGGATTTTGGGCAAAGTGTTTCCTCAAGGATCAATGGTGAACATAAACAACAATTATAGTCTTTGAAGTGGTTATGTATCTGACACTTTTGAGATTTAAAGTTTGATTTTTGGGGATGGTTTTTGTTTCAGGGTCCAACCTGTAGTAAGATATGTCCGGCGATATCCGATGGTGGCCGGTGTCTCGTCGAATGCGACTGCCTGTCCAGGATGTGCGACTTCACAACAGGGTCATGCGCCTGTCCACTAGGCTACTTTGGGCTCAAGTAAGGAATAAAACAATTTTTCATTTCTCCACCCTCTCCCCCATGTAGTTTTGATTGGTGACGTTGGTTTTTGTTAACTTAGTCGAAAATATCACACCACGAATTACTGGAGAAGGGGTATGTATCAAACAAACAGCTGGGTCAAAGTTTTGAATCAGATTCGAAGACTTGTCCAGTCCTTCCGAGCCATTCGATGTTGCGCCCTCTACCGGCGAATTATACAAAAACTAGCGTCACCCGTCAGGACGATAACCTCCATGTTGTGTGTGCCAAAGAAGGATTCACCTTCCTATATAGATGGGCCTGTCCAGGGATCCGACCATAGTGACTGCCGAGACTGGTCGTTCGGACGCGGTCTTTAAGGCAATGTCACACAGGGCAACATTTTCAGGCAACTTGGAGGCAACCAACTTGCACTAAATGCACAATGAACACTTCCGGCAGCACAAGAGACATTCTTGTAGCTGTAACTCGAATCACTTTCCCGAGGAAAACTGAAACGTGAACGATTTCCCTTATTGGAGATTGTCTGGAACTGGTTGCCTGTAAATTGCCCCCACGTGACATGGCCTTCACACGCTGAGCGGCATTTGAAATTGGCGGCCATAAACACTGACCACGTTTAAAAATCAATTAAAAATACGTTTCACAATTTAGGTGTGGCGTTGGAAAGGGGTCTGTGTATGTGCAGTGTTTATTATCTTCGGTTGACACGCCCAAGTGTGCCACCTCCTAAACGGGGCGTGCTTCACACAGCATGGGGGGGGGGTCACCCTATGAAGGTGAAGGGGTGGGAGAGGGGGAGCACGTCCCCCAATCTGACTAGAAAGAGAACGTGCTGGCTTGTCGGAGTCTCTATCATTGCCCTGCTACCCATGGCGTCATGATTATGAGAGGCTGGCGTCGGTGTTCGGAGGTGATTTTCAATTACCTCTTTCAAATTATGCGGGCAGGACTTCGGAGAGTGTGACCCAACTCCCTCATTTGCCATTTTTCGTCAGATCGATGGCGGGAAAATTGCTTTGGAAAGGCGTAAGTAAGAAACAAGCCTGCTCGAGAGGGTGCAAAGTGTGTATGTTGTGTCCTGAAGCAGGAGCATAAGACCGACTAAAATGATTAATTTAGGATTTTGAGCCGGGGGCTGAGTGAATTTTGTTTTCAAAAGCTGTCTCATAAATGATCTACTGTCTCTCGGAATAATGTAAAAAAACACCCGGCAGTTTTGTATAATTTATTGTCAGCGTGTCCTCCCTGACACCGAAGACTTTTCAGAACGGATTCGGGTGGTTTGACGGACCGAGGACGGATCCGTGTGGTTTGACGGACCGAGTACGGATTCGTGTGGTTTGACGGACAGAGTACGGATCCGGGTGGTTTGAGGGACCGATGGCGGATCCGGGTGGTTTTGACGGACCGAGTACGGATCTGGGTGGTATGACGGACCGAGGACGGATCCGGGTGGTTTGACGGACCAAGAACGAGTCTGGGTGGTTTGACGGACCAAGGACATTCTCGGTTCGATTTTGTGTATGCTTTTCAATATCGACAGAACTACGAGTATAACTTTTATAACTTAGATTCAATCGGCACGAGCTACACGATAAGAATAAACACAACTTTCCATAATATGGTCTTTTCCATAGTGTTTTATTTGGCTAACAGTCGGAGTAAAGTCATGACAAAGATATTTGGCTACAGGGCCATCGAAGGTTCGTCCTTTGAAGATTTATAGGTGGAATAACAAGCAACTTTCAACATTTTAAAAACGTCTGCTTTTAGCATCAAATACAAAAACCCATTGCCTACCTGCCGTAATACACTCCTGGGTCCCGGTACAACTCCCGGGTCAGAATCGACCCAGATTCCGGGTCACAGGGGGCTTGACCCATTTCTGGGGTCAGTATACCCCGGAGTCTGTGTCAAACTGACCCCAAACTGTGTCAAATCTGAGTCAAATCTGAGTCATTTTTTAAAACCATTTTCCATGGTATCCTGTAGCATGCCAACTCCTCTATTGTTGTGTGGGCTAAATTATTGTTTCATTCTTTGTAGTTGCAGCATTCCCTGTCCAGTTGGTTACCACGGAGCCGATTGCCTTCTACAATGTCAATGCGACCGTAACAATACATGCCAACCAGAGACGGGTTTATGCACGGAACCAGGTGAGTTTTACCCCATCACAAATCTATACAGAATTGCTTGTAAGGAGCAGTTGATAAACACTATTGGTGTTATTGCTGCTGTCGTTCTGTTCCGTACTTAAAACCCTACGGGGAACTAACGTATTTAAGTATACACTTCAGGCATTTGTGAGAGGAAGAACCTCCACACATACAATTAGGGTAACTAGCCTCAGTCGTGCTTCCATATTTGTTCCCCGTATCTAATATACCAAGAGCAGAGCAAATCGAAGGATGAACCTACATGATTATGGTCACGCTGTAGTCATTTTGGTCCATGACACCCATCACACCAACAAAGAGACAATCTCCATACATGTGGTTATTAGCGCGTATAGCAAACCTTCCCGGGTTTACAAACTTTCCGATCCTCGTCCAAACCTATTAATGTTATTCAAACAATAGCAACGGAGGCCTATCTAGCTGGAGGTGACGTGGGACCATTTGGAAGGTAACAAATTACGTGTATTCATATTTGTGTGTGGAGGTTTATCCATACAGAAACGTCCGTGAAGAGGAGGGGGGGGGGGGTTAAGTGTGTGAATAAATGATTCGGGAGTCATACGGAGTCACGCATTATGCAGCAATTTATTCCATTCGAGACCTTTATGACAAGTTTGTAAAAGTAAAGGCAGATCTATTCAGGGGCAAGCCTGGAATTCAGCAAACAGTTGGGGCAAGTCATGACAAAGATTGGCTATAGGACCATCGCAGAATTGTCCTTTGAAGAAATAGGTGGAATAAAAAGCAACTTTTATTATTTTCAAACGGCTGCTTTTACCATCACCACCACTCACCGGATCAGAATGGAACCGGACTCCGGGTCACGGGGGCCGATCCGTGGTAGGGTCAGTATGCACAATATTGAGAACCACTGATACTGTTTGCGATAAAAGCACGGATATTTTGAATACAGTTTTTTTTTTTTTTTTTTCTTTTTTCAAATCTAGTCCAATTAAAGTTTGTATCCCCTTGAATGATCCATTGTTGATAAGTCATACGGTATTCAGCTCATTTTTCCCCCTCAACATTCACCAACAACTGCCCGGGGAGATAATTTCATGTACTATGTTTAGGCTATAAACCATGATCTGGGACAGCAAGTTATTTTTAAGTAGAAACCAATGTTTACTGTGCAGAGAAACTCTTGCAGCACAGCATTCTGCATGTCTGTGGATGTTGAGCCCCCAAATCGCCACAGGTTACCGACAGCACGAGCCAATGTGTCATCACTTGACGTCGAAAACCATTTCATAATGCATCATCAAATTTGAGGATACCAGTCTCTTGGGGGACCTTGACTAAAAGGGTCGGGCCTTTGGGGCAAGTCTTCAGGTCGTTTCTGTTTTTTTCTTTGAGAGTACCTGAGAAAATGAATCATTTCTTTCTTCTTCTCCGGAAAGAGTTGTCAGAAGGAGGCCTATAAACTGTATCTAAAGGAACGTTCTGGCTCGCGTTGAAATTTTGTAAAACAGTCTCAGCCTCATTTACGTATCTTGTAGTAATAATAATAATATATAAAAATATATTTATATAAAAAAAAAAACCACACAATTTTTTTTCCTCTGAACCAGTCGACTCCAAGTTAGTAAAGCATCATTGGCTATAATAGAAACCTCTCTCATCCTACGGTAACCAACTTATTTAATTCACTCAGTTATAAACAACATTTTAATTTATTTATGGTGATTTATCCCAAAGGAGCATAGGTGTCAACAAAAAAATTTAACGGGTACTTTTCATGAACACTTTTCCATTTATTGTTTTATGCAGCCTATACATTGGATTGACCGTAAATACAACATCTCAAATACCAGTTTTTAATTGCGAGAGCCCACAATTGTAAGCTATCGAATAAGAAAGTATTGTATTTTTTTTTTTTTTTGAACGGTACGTGTACAATTTACGATTACTTTTTGGCACCGTAAAAATTACTTTATTTTTTTTAACAGATGAGGTCCATACATTCTGTTTTGGGCGATTTGGGCTGTAAAAAGCGTTGGAAAGCGTTCGTTATGAAATGAATATATGTAGTTGGAAAGATGTTTCAAAAGTAGAATATAATGACCCACACAAATATGCCTCGAAACTATGTGGTTTTCCTTTTACTTCGTGAACTAACCCGCTCCGCCAATTTGTAGAACCAAATTTTTGACTCCACAAAATGGCGGACAGTATTAGTTCACAAAGTATACGGAAAACCACACAATTTTGGGGCATATTTGTGTGGGTCATTATATTCTACTTTTGAAAAATCTTTCCAATCATATTCATGTCATAACGAACGCGTTCAAACGCTTATTATAGCCCAAATCGCCCAATCCAAGCATTGTGTCTCTTTAAGTTCCCACAGTTTCCACGTAAGCTGACTTGTATGCGTGCTTAACATCCAATCATGTCATACACTGGTCAGTTTAAGCAATTGTTTTTGAAGCCGAGTATTAAGAGATCGTTAAACCGCAATCCCGTTCTCTCCCCAAAACGAAACAGTTGATAATGAAATTATAAAGTTGGCAGCGTTGCACACACCCTATCCCCGGTCAACCAAACCGTTATAGACTTATAATATGGCTGCGGAATCAGGGAATCGGAAAATTGAACAAATATTTCTACGCTGGATGACCAGCAGCAGGTGCCGCTAGAAGTTGTGACCTTATATATAGGACTGTTGACCAGACCCGAGGACGGGTTGATAGCCCTACTCAAGCCTCTCTTAACTGGATTAGTGTTACTTGTTTTCGGTGTTGGTCTTAAAACCCCATAGCTCACCTCAAAAGCTACCCGTGACGAGATGGGTGGAATCCACCGTGGGTGTTGAAATTTAATTTCTACCTCCGTGCATCCACCGATGATTATCTTAAACAAAGGTTGTTTTTAACACCGTCATAATAAGTGGTGAATGACTTGGCAGTCGTGTGGGGAGCAGTAACCCCGTTCACTGCCCCAGATTTGTACCCGAGGGTCAAGCCCCCCCCCCCCAACCGACACAATCCATTTAATCCGGGCATTAGGTCCGGATTGAGATAGCGCTTGTATGGAGAGTGTGCACGGATTTATAGTTTGTTTCCTTGGATTAACTTTCCCCATAAGAAACAACCGAACACATGCAAATTGAGACGGATGAAAAACCCACCCAAACCCTGCTTTAAAATGTAAACTTATATTTAAATGTTTCAGTTTTAAAGGTTATCTTCACACGCTCAAAGGCTATACCAGTTTAGGGATTCGAGGAACAAACTTTGTCAGAAAACTGAACTTTATAAGTTTCAATAGGTTTAAGTTTTGCCATACAGTGCTATCCACATGCAGAGACAACTCGGGAGGGATTCGAACACACGACCTTCCGTATTCTAGAGGTCTCAACTGCGAGACCACCGAGCTCACCCGGTGTTGTTCTATACCCCTCTTAATAATAATAAAAACAATAATAATTGGTTCTTATACACATCCTATAGTAGCTAGATCAAGGCGGTTTACACTTTTATTATCCCTGTTATCTGGCATACTTTTAGACCATTCCTCTCAACTTTCTCAACTCCCTGCAGAGCACACAACCCCAAGCTCCTTAAATTAGTGCTAAGGGGTTAAGCCAACACAACAGTGTCTCAGCCCCCTCAGGTTAACATTTATAATAGGAGCAATTATGGTCAATTGCCCTGCTCAGGGACACAAGTGTCATGACTGGAAATCAAGCCCACACTCCCATGTTTCAACCATCAGAACTTGAGTCCGATGCAGTAGACCGCTCGGCCACGACACACCAACACCTCTAAAAGTTAGTCTCACAAATTTAAAAGCTCTCTATTGTCATTAAACACTTAAATTTGAACTTCACATTTCTTTTGAATTGTCTCAGAGAACATGTCCTTTGTGCCCAGTGTGCCTCAGTTGCGGCTTTATTTCTTCCGCATGGCCGTGCTGACTGGGTGTGGTGTGGCGGCCGTCTTGGTCATCGTCAGTGCCACTGTGCATGCGGTCAGGAAGAGGCAAACGAGAAGAGTCTTCAACGTCAGGTAAAGCCCAATAACCGAGCAATATCAACATTGATTTGCAAACTTGCTGAGAGGAGGGATATTTGAAAGAAATAACCCCCATATAAAAAAATATATAAAATATGTTTGGCGTTATTGAATGAAAGACAACTTTATTGGTATTCGGATCAATACCTGTACATTTAAAATTGCGCCTACGGTCCACAATGCCAAACTATTTTGATGATATTTATGGGTCATTTTAAAGAACAAGACAACTATCCTGCACATTAACTTTAATGACAATCCCAAGCAATATTTGCATTGGGGACATTCATAGTAATCAATGTTTAAAAATTTCGACCAGAAGGTGAAAGAACCTCTTCAGATTTTCGTCCGCGAGTAGGTACTCCCAATCATGAAGAAAACAAAATAAAAGTTTTAGTTCAGTTTTTCATTAGAGTAACATTTTATTACAATTTGTTCCGATATGCAGGAAGCGGACAATGAGCATGACGCCCATAACAAGCAGAACTTTCAGAGAGGGTAGGTACAGCACAACAATGGAACCAAGGTTTGAGCACGACTGAAAATGATGTAGCTCTTGCCAATTTGTTAGGTGTTTTGATTTGGGATTCAGAAAGGCTAGAAATTGGTTCTTATCGTGGTCGATGCGTTTCCAAATTGACTATGTGGCAACAGGACCTGAAAATACAACTGCGCATCAGCTAGTCTAAAGATCTATCAATCATGACCCTAAGTACTCAAACAAAAAACCATAATTCAGCCGTATGGGAAAAACACAGCCAAGGCAGTTGCTGTATACCATGGCTGTCCAATTGGAGTTTGGTTAGACCAAAGTCCTCAGGATGACACCTCCGAACAGTCAAAGACATATTGCAAACAAACGTCCATAAGATTCTACACTAATTGTACTGAGGTTGTACTTTTTCTCATGATTTCTTCCCGGACAGAAAATGAAGGTCCACGCAGCCTACGTAATCAGAGCGGGAGACTGCATCCTCACCAGGGCTTCCCCTCCACGGTGGCCAGTGTCTCTGCTTCATATGTTGGTATGAGGGACCTATTATCAAACGAAGCAGGTACTGCCAGCAGACCAGTCTCATCGGCATCAACAACAATCTCCATCGTAGAGTCATTATCGGAGTCCAGAGACATGATCTACGAGGTCCGAGGTGATGTCTTTGGGAGCTGGGGACACCAAGAGTCTAACCCTCAATATACGAACAGCAGCGTGTTCTCCGCCGAGACGGCACGGCGGCTGAACCAGAAGCTAAGAGCCATTCCGAGCGAGGTCAGTGTGGAGGATGAAGACACTGATGACTACAACTACCCGTATGCAGACTTGGGAAACTTGAGATTGCCTGTAAGGGCCGACAGCAACAGACTCAGCACCTGCTCCGATGATACCGAGTATGTGGTGGTGCTTAAACAAGAGCAGGGTGAGGCTACCTATGCATCACACTCGAAAGGAATGCTCAGAGGTACCCCAAGCGGTATGAGCAACATGGATGTACCCTCAACCTCAACTGGTCACAAGACCGTGCCCGGTCTTCAGGATGTTTGGGGTGACAAGGGCTTCGACCACTATCAGTTTCCACGCTCACCAGCAGTTAGGCGCACCACCATAGACACCCCGAGTAATCAGCAATTCGTCCGGAGCTACATTACGTCGATCAAGAGCCTGACCGACAGTTCAACTGGTTTCATGCGAAGCTCTGGACACAGGCAGACGAGACGGGTTAAAGAGATTGTCCAGTGTCCGCCTCCTCCTCCTCCTCCTGGCAATTCGGACACCTCAAACACTTCCCATGTGTACGTCAATGGTCGTGGTGCAGGTAGTGGAATGTTTCCTCCCGGCCCTCCTAAGCCCAAGAGACGCGCCCCACCTATACCTAAGCCGAGAAAACGGACAACAGCAGAGCAAACAACAACCGAGAACACTGAAGAGGTGAGCTTGGAAACACAAACTGTAGAAAGATTCATCTAAACCACTAATGATTGGACTACAGGAGACCACAACATGTGGTTAAAGGAAGATTGTGAGTTCAAACCCACAGCTGACTACCTGTTACCGCAATGTAAAGAAAGGCGTCAAGTACTCAAAAGCCAGAGCATTCCATTCTCGCAGCAATGTTTAACTTGAGGTTTATTTTGAAGAAAACATAATATATAGACCCTTTGCATAATTATGACGTCTCACTCTCAAACAGCGCCCTCACTGAGGCAAAAGGAGGCAGCTCATTGGACAATAGCTGTTCGTGGAGTGTAAAAACGTGTGCGTGACCTCAGCGTACCAGTACCAGTGGTGGTTATTGGCAGGTTTTGCATAAAATGTTCTCTTAGGTCTTTGCCAGCTTCCTTAAACAGAAACCACATGCATCTAACTACCCAATAAGCTCGTTTAATGGTTTCCATATTATGAGAACCATCGTATTTCTCGGGTAGCCTCGATTTTGTCCGTAAAAAAAATGAGCGAATGTTCGATGAACGTATGAAAAGATACTCAAAAGTTTGTTTATAATGTTTTTTTTTTTTTTTAAAGTCTCGGTGAACAAACAGTTCACCAGAAAAGTGGATCAGCAACATATTTAATTATTTTAAAGAACCGTACTAGGTTAGATATACAATGAGGCTGCGTGCTCTTTTAATAACAAAAATATGGTTTGCTTACGATGGGTTACAAGTAAATATGAATGCAATTGTTGAGCTGTTGTATATTATTTCATATAATAAATTCGTTGAATATTTTGTAAATTGACAATCTGTGCAAAACAACTGTGAGATATCGATTGTACATTTTAATAAGAGTATTCTGGGTGAGATTCATAATAACACCAAATTGAATTCCATAGTTAGTCATGAGATTTAACGAATGTGAACAATCCTGCAAATATGGCTTGCAGACCCGGGTTACCCCCGTATCCTTCTAGACCAAGAACCTTCAAGATGTTACAACCCAGGCGGTTTACAGACTCTGTGAATCACCAGAAATACAAAACTACAAGTTTGGACACGATGTGGACTATTTCTCTCTCCTTTGGTGACTGCTTGACTTATTTCAAGATAATTGGAAAGCTCGAGGTTATTTTGAGGAAAAACCTGACATCAGGAATAATCCCGATAAACCACATGCCTTGGTACAATGTTCACCTGAGCACCCCTTTTTAATGAAATTTCAACAGGTTTCCTGACGTGCTGTGAACACTCTTTTCCAGCGAGATGACCAACCGTTTGGAAACATTCAACTGCAGGGGTTGTTGTATGGTGGCACGGCTGTGCGCTGAACTCACGTGTACAGTACATGTACATGGGTGTCCTTGATTCATTGACTGTACTCGGGCAATAATGTTCAATCATTCAAAACCACAAAAGCTGACTTTGATTGAAAGACGGTAGGGGTAATAAAGCATGTGGGTCAATCCATGGTTCAGGTATCAGAAATAAAGTTCTCTGTACTCAGGTGTAATGAAAGTTGTTATTAATAATTACGAATTCATTCCTCAAACCAGATTCTTCATACCTTAAGTCAATGTGACATTACAGTGCAATGTTTGTATGTTTTCAAACTTGACACACAAATAAACAAAACTGGTCTTCCAAAAATCAATGTTGTGCACTGTCCCTTTAAAACCTGAGGTGAGTGGACGAATTGTCAAGTACTGAGTGCATATCAGTTACGCTACAACAAAGAGCAAGTTCGGGTGCTATTCCTTTTAGTCAATATTGCCATTAAATCAAGCATGCGTGGTCTGTGATTCACTCGAACGCATTTAGTCGATTGATTCGTCAAATATGACAACTCATATATTGGCTCGTAAAACAATTACTTGCAAAATACAGTGCAATGGTAATTATTATCTTAATATTTTGACATATCTTTTTAGCCAAAACCTACCATTAATCGTTAAACCAACTGTTTGTTATATTGCAAAAGTCTACAAAACTTTCTCCGCCACGAAACCAAACCGCCATCTTAACAAAGTGACATAACTTCGTTAGTTGACTAGAGAAACAGTGCTCCTGAGCTAGGTTGATCCAGTTGGACTAGCTAGTTCAACCATGCAGCGTTCGAGTGACATCTAGATCGACTATGGTTAGGTCTAGTCGACTCTAGTCAGCCAACCGAGCTTGCTCTATACTGAATGTTAAACCAACTGCTGTTGTGATTCTTGTACATTTTTAGAAAGCTGTACGATATGTAATGATAAGTAACGATGTTAAAAATAAATATTTCATGTTTCATTGTATAAAGTGTGTTGATAATTGAGATAAAAGGCGTTAAGACTGCTATTATTAAAAAAAAATCAAGCTCCTTCCAGTTCAATGTAAACTTAGTATAATACGATTCGGGTTTGAACAAAGAAAAAATTACTGGAGGGGGATTTGAACCAACGAACTCGGGTTAATAAAACTAATTGCTCATCAATGCTCTGAACAACAAAAATAGCTCTGTAACTTGGAATACCTTCACAAGTATGATAAAATAAAAATCTAACTATTCTCAGATTATCATATCGTTGAGGGCGAAAGGAAAAAAAAAAAATAAATATTCTCTGCTTCTTAACTACATCGTTATTTGTTTGGTTTACTTTTTGAAACACCAACATTCCAAGCGTTTCATGGCGAGGAGTTTGGGACAGAAACCTGTTGAATGGCTCTGCTGACCGTAAGTCTATGCTTATGGCAGCACAAAAAATATGTGCTGTTTCTTAACTGTACTACAACTATGATTGTTTGTTTGTTTGTTGGGGTGTTTGTTTGTTTGTTTGTTTGTTTGTTTGTTCAGATGATCTTCCCAACAAGGGAACTCGGCAAAGCTCCCACAAGGAGATATAAACACCAAGCTGGCAACAGCCACACTCTCTCATACCAACATTGGTTTAACGTCTATGATTATGAATTGCACAAATAAATAAATGGTGATTCAGTATTGACTACATAGAAGACGATACTTATTCTCGTCATTGTGATATCAGCGGTTAGCTTGGCCGGATTCAAACCCACATTCTTGTGATTGCAAGACCATACATTAAATCATTAGGCCTATGTCAAAAAAAGATATAGGTTGCTAGTGTTTGACAAGCCCACTGGGCTACCTAAGAGCCAAGCTTAACCCGCCAACCAGGCTACCTAAGAGCCAAGTTTAACCCACCAACCAGGCTACCTAAGAGCCAAGTTTAACCCGCCAACCAGGCTACCTAAGAGCCAAGTTTAACCCGCCAACCAGACTACCTAAGAGCCAAGTTTAATCCAAAAGCCAGGCTACATAAGAGGCGAATTTGAATTGCATTTAGCTGTCTTGACTAGTCCCTTACCAAAATGTCTAATTCATTTCAATTGGATATCCAGTTGGAAAGAATTGGATTGAGTTTGGTATTGAGTTGGTGTGAGTGGGTTTATATCGGAATACTGACTTTCCAATTGGAATTAAATCTTAGACCAGCTCAGTCCAATTGGATATCCAACTGGAGTCAGTTGGCTTGATTCAATTGAATTGGAATTAGTTGGAATTTGTTTCTAACAATTGGAAATTTATTTCCCAACAGGGTCCAATTGGGAAAAAAATCTTCATACTATTCCAATGTGTGCTAAACTGGATTTATAACTAGTTAATTGCACTAGCGTAAATCTCTCTTTGAGGGGTAGGATATATTATATCCCCATACGTTTTTGGACTGTCAGCCCAATGAGTACAAACTGCTTTTTTTTTGCTCAATGGTCCAATGATCCGTATCCTGTCGGACTATTGAGCTGTCAGACCAATGGACTGTGAGAAAAATGTGTAAAATATATTTTGGGGGAACTAACCGAGTCCAACTGAGTCCAATTGTGTCCAATTGGGTACAACTGGTTTTTGTGCCAAAACACAAACATTGGAAAAATTCCAATTGGTTCCAAGTGGGAATTTGAAATGGAAATTTTGGGTCAGGGGTGTTTTCAGGATCATGACTAAATCAAGCCCTGTAGAGGTACATTCCACACACCCTTTAGGTCCAAACATCCTCCAGGTATCTTTTCTCCTCTCTTAGTGAAGCAAGAAGGACTGCTGCCTCGTAAGCATTCCTGCCTGTTTCTCGGATGAAGATGTCACTAAATGTCTGAGTCACATTCTTAGCCATGTGCTTGGCATCCCTGCAAGAAAATAAATCAAGTACATCCCTGTCAGGAAACCAGGCAAGATACTTAAATATTGAATAAAAACAACTCTCAAGTTCACAAGCTGACCTACATTGACAGGCTTCGTTAGTTGGCTAAAATGCGGTTTGTACACTGTGTACATACACACTGTCACTAATTAGCCTTTGTTCTTACACTAATGTGTGTTGGGCACTTTACACTCGGTGCATTCCAAGGCTGCACTCACAAATCCACATGCTACTCAGTTGGGATTCGAACCCTCCACCCCTTAATGCTAGAACAGCATGATTGATGACCTAAGCATGGCCTAAGCATGATTGATGACAAAATGTCATTTAGAGGATTCTAACGGGCTACTCGGCACTGGTCTAGCATTTACTCAAGAATTTAGAGGTCATGGGTTTAAATTCTGTGATGTGCTTATCACACATCACAGAATATTCTTTATCACCAACGCGGTTATTGCAAAAATTCATGCTAGTATGTTTCTTATATTTCAATGAGAAAAACTATATATCCACACAATTACACACACATGCCAGTAAACAAATACATTACAAATAATAGTAATATTTTGATACTAATTAAAATGAAAACAATTATAGCAATCCAGCACCGCAACATAAACAAGTAACGGCAAACATGTATAAAGTACTGACCGATAACTTACAATATATCTGTAACCACAGGGAAAGATTTCGGCCAGCAATCTTGCATATCAAAATATCCAGACAAACATGTTTTGTGCACACTGAGCGCTCATAACTGAGTAGCAAATGATGATCTTTGAGTAGAACCTGGTACACTTTGTGTAGCATTTTGCTCTGCCATACAAGGGAAATTGTTCACTGAATCAATATAAAAATCACAGTACACAAAGATTCAAAACTGAAGCAATGTAGCAATTTAACTTTCTTGCATGTGTTTGTAATTGTGTGGATATATAGTTTTTCTCATTGAAATAAGAGACATACTAACATTAATTTTTGCAAGAACTGCATTGGTGATAAAGAATATTCTGTGATGTGTGATAATTATTGGTTGACATTCAAAGTAGAATCCAGTTTTATGTGTGAGTGAGCACCAGGGCTACCTCAGACATGAAAGGGCCTAATACCCCCCTGTCACAATGAGCTTGCGATGGGTTTGCGAGTAGCTTGTGATGGATTTCTAGGCATTTTCGGCCGAGGCCCCAAGGGACTCCTTGCGGCTGCCTAGTAATTTTTGGGAATCGGGCGGGCACCAATAAGTCAGTCGATGCCTGGCCGATGTCCGGCAGGGCATCGCACACATCGGGCGGGCACCGGGCCAAATTTTGGACAACCCAGACAATCCATATATCGGCCCTTTGCAGGGACATAGGCAGGACATCGAACAAAGGCCTGCCAGACACCAGCCGATAAACAGGCAACGAATTTGACCCCATGGCAGCGTGCGGGGCACTTTTAACTGTGACTGTGATCGACCTACCGCGATATTTTGCTGACCTCTACATGCAGGTCGATGCCTAGAAATTGCACACGCCCCCGGCCGCCACTTTAATTAGGTATACTTATACTATTAGGTATACTTATACTATACGCCGCTATAATTAGGTTGACTTAGGTATAAATGTGTAGCCCCTGCAAAAAGTTCTGCTGGGCAAGTGGGTCCACAAACTTCAGTCAAACCTGGTCCCAATTTCATAGAGCTGCTTAAGCACAAAAAGTAGCCAAGCATAATAACAACATGCTTACCAGAATAAGGTTACCAGCCAAAATAACATTCAATTGTGCAGCATTTAAGACTGGTGTCCTGCTTCTTCTTGCTGAGCAGAAAATTTCTAAGCAATGTTTGCTGCTCAAGCATGTGAAATTGGGCCCTGGCCAGGCAGGTACCATAGAAATGACTGGTTCATCCCTGTACTAATATGAATCTTGCCGTTAAATATGTCAAGTTATTCATGAGTAAGGGTGTGTCACATGATTCTTATTAGAACCTTTTCAGCATTACAGACAAGAGTATAGGGTCGGACGTTATCGGAAGATAAATGTTCAATCTGAATGTCTCACAAGCTCAAAACTAGCTGTGTTAATCAATTCTCAACAACTATTAGAATTTTAGGTCAAACTATTTCAATGGGCGTTGTCCCCACATGACCATTTTTACACCATGTTAGTTAGTTATGTGGAAATCTGTGAACATTTTGCTTGTATTAATCTTGCCAATGTTTATGCGCCCTTTAACATTGCAAGAGCGATTCCCATAAGGAAATGACACTCATCACCGACTCATTCCCAGGGTTCGTTACAGTAGTAGACAACCACTCACCCGCACACATAGACGACAGCCTTGTCCTCCAGTATTAATCTGCACAGCAAAGCGGCGTTCTGTTTGAGATTGTCCTGGACATAGCGTGGGACCTCGGAGCATGTCGCATCGTGACTGGTCTCGGGCGGGGCAGGGTCACGAGAGAAAGACAGCAAAAGTTTGGTCAAGATGCCAGTGGACAGGTGATCCTCAAGGGTGTCCCTGATAAAGTAAAAAAATATAGTGAAAAACATTTTCAAAGAATGAAAGGAAACCCTTACAGTAATAAAATGTAAATACTAATCAATGTAATTAAAGATATCAGCAGTCAGAGATGCTGCTTAACTGAATATCAAATATAATGTGCTGCACCTGACCCACAATAGACCGTGCAAGTCTCTCGCGTATTTGAACATTTTCAGGACCACTTGGGTCCCACGTACATATAATGCGTGAAGGAAACACTTTAACAGCCCCAAATGTCCGATTGCACGCGAGACTTGCACGGTCTATTGTATGTCATGCACAGTCTATAAAGACTAAGTTGTAGTGTGCCCAGGGCTCTTCTTCACAAAGCGTCATGATTTTTCTTAAGATGTGTTTTAACTAAGACTGATTCGCAGTTTCGGATCAATTTTAGCCCTTTGTGAAAATCAGCCTAGAATACGGATATAAGGAAAGTTACCAAAGAAAGGACGTACAGTGTGATCAGTTCATCTGCCAATTACAGGTCGTTATAGGCAGCTTAAATTCTACTTAATGGGAGAACATGTCTTCTGGGTAATTATAATAATAATATAATGACTTCTTATATAGCGCTCATATCCGTCACTCAGTGGCGCTCAAGGTGCTTCAACATTAAGTATTTTCCCGCAAGGTAGTTGTGGGCTACGTTTGTATGAGACCTACTCCTTTTCCTAGCGCCATGTAATGATTTTACAAGTTGCGGTGGCGCAATATGCAGCCAATCAAACCAGGAACACTGGGCAAACCCCTTCTCTTTTCGAAAAGTGCACTGGGTTCTTTTACGTGCGTTACACAACACATGGGACCAACGTCCCATCCAAAGGACGAAGCAATCATGGTTAATTGCTTGCTTAAGGACACAAGTGTCACGACCGGGACTCGAACCCACACTCTGACGATCACAAACACTACAGCTTGAGTCCGGTGCTCTTATCCACTCGGCCATGACATGCCAATAATTCTAGCAACAAAATGTAACAGTGATGACATAATTTTTGTCAGGAGCCATTGCAATCAACCTCCGGGCATGGATGGAACAAATCACATTTAAAAGATAATGTTTGTTTTAATCTACTTCGCTAGATGAAGCAAATTTTGCTGTAAATAATGAAATTGTTTTAGATTCTTTGAAACAAATGTGTGTGTTACATTCACAGAAGTCGCTTATGTTGAGTTGAGCCAGACGCCAAACAGAGTATGACTGTTTTTCAAAGGACACTGATCATGCTGATGTCTCTCCCTCTGTTGCCCAGGGCCCAATGTCATAGAGCTGCAGGAGCAGTAAACATTGTTCAACAATTTTCTGTGTATGAGTACACGAAGTACAACAGTCGCATATTGTACAAGTAGACTGGTATTTTGGTAACTTTATTATGCCATGGTAAGCATACTTTGTTGTGCTGAGCTACAATTTGTGCTTAAGCAGCTCTATGAAATTGGACCCTGGTCTTGACCTCACTGCCCTTTGACATTCCGGCATACTCATCTCTACCTCTTTCAAAGTGTGCTATTAACAAGGCTTAAGCAACGGACTATCACTGTATGGAAATGTGCTCATGACATGAGCAATTGAAACACATGACTTAATGTCACCAACCTGTAGAGGAAGTCTCTTTCTTTATGCCGACATCCGAAAAAGAGCCAGGCGGAACCAACAGAGGCCCCAGTCTTTCTCAGACATGCCCTGTGGTCCAAGAATCCAATGAATGGTGCCACGCCCGTTCCTGGACCTATCATGATAATGGGCGTGGCAGGGTCGGTGGGCAGGTGGAAATGTTGGTTACTGCGCTCGAAAATTGGAATCTGAAAATTAAAGAAAGGTCAACTTCAAATCTTCAATTCCATGTCCCTGAATAACTTCAGGTATTTCATCAATTGTGGAATCAAAGAAGATGATACAGTCCTCGGTATTCTTAATATCGCTGCTAAAATATATTTCTTGCTAAAACGGGACACCGGTTTGGCCAGCACTGAGGAGCTGCCTACTTGCATGCCAGAATGGGTCATCTAGACCAAGATCACTGGGTAGGCTCAAGATGCAGTATGGCCTCGACTTCATTGATTGGTAAAATATAAGATTCACGGTCCCTCTACTAGCCACCGGGCTAGCTTGGTGGTCTAGTGGTAAGACATCTGCTCTAGCATGACAACATCTTGGGTTCGAATCCCACCCGAGTGACATGCCTGTGGATTTCTTATCACAGAACAAGGGAAAGTACCGAGTACACAGTGCTTAATGCACATATCGGTGTAAGGGAAATAACCAAAAGTACAATTTTTAACAATCCAATTAAACAGATTTTTCAAAAACCAACCTTATAAAGAGACTCAGTACTGAGGTTGGTCATTGGACCATTGGCGGAGTGGCCGGCTGTTTCCTCTTTTCCCTTGGCCATGTGACTCAGCCAGCCAGTACAGACTCCTTCTCGTCTTTTGTGTCTGCCTTGACCCTCAGGAAAGACGACCACATTGAAAACAAAATGGAGCTTGGACGGATTAACCAGAGGTGAGCTGAAATCAATCAGAAACAGGGGAAAACCCTGACTAATGCTGAAAAAAAGGCAGTAAGGACCTGACACTTGGACCCTAGCAGAGTCTCCCTCAAAAGGCTTAACAATATATGCCACAAAACCTTTCTTAATTTGAGTTTACTTATCGAGCAGACCAAAGAAAAAGTGACTAAGGTAGGTTTTGAACCAAAAACCTCCGAATTAATGTGCCAATGTCACATAACTGAGCAATCTAGCAATGTTGGCAGTCTCTCTACTAACGTGCTGGCGCTCTACCAAGTGAGCTATCTAGCCCTCATGTTGGCGGTCACCCTATTGCGTCAACATCATTTTTCGGGGGTGCCAGTCAAAAGCCATTCAACCTGTTACTTCTGCATAACCAGGGATCACATCCAAGATACACGATACAACCTGGGAAAGGGGCTGGAGAGGGATCACCTTAAAGGGGGGCAACTTCTTATTTCAACTATCAAGTAAAAAACCACAAGGAAAAACTGACTGGGTAAATTTGTAATTAGTTTTGGGTTGAACAAAGATAAATTGATTAGAGCAGGATTTGAACATGCAAATTCAAATTGAGAATGACCCCCAAAGCTTCCTCTGCACTTGCCCTGGGCACCCCTTTGCTTTTGTCATGGTCCTCTTTGTACAGTTACATTTTCTTCAAGACATATTACTAACCTTGATATAGAATACGGTCTTGGCTGTAATCTGGTGAGATGCTCAAAGACTCTACTCAATGGAGGATTGCATGATGGGAAGGCATTCAGGATGTCCATCAATGATAAATGTGGGTCTCTGATGAAGGCACCGTAGTCCGCTGCACCCTGCTTACTGCAAAGCTCCTGAAGGCGACGTTTCTCCGACTCCTCATCCGTGTACTCGATGAGGACTCTTAGGAACGCCTGGTAATATAAAGATAACAAATAGCACTTAAAACAAACTCTGTGTGTTACAGAGGTACAACGCAGGCTATTCACATTAAGTGCGCCCTCTACAATCTGCCCAGAAGAGGTGGATTTTCCAGGGCATCACAGGATAAAGTCAACAGGGTTTTAGACCTCTCAAAAGGCACACTGCATGACCCAAATTTGTGGGTTGCAGCACTGTCCTCCGATTTTCTTCAGAGCTGTAGACGATCAGAGCATACTGATTGAAATGTTGAGTTGTCAAACCAACAGTTCTTTTTAAGAACCACAACTCATAGAGAGATATTTTGTATGTAAATGGCGTCTCCGCGAACCTCACCAGATTGTATTCCCACCATGCAAAGTTTCAAATCTTACACTTCCACTTTTTGTTTATTATTACACATGCATGTACTTCTTTAGTTTACACCACAGGGTATTGCCAGATAATGTCTTCTTGATGCAAAAAAATAGTAAATGGCCCGACATTTTAACCCAAGCAGCGTCTTTCTCAAAGGCTTTATCACAGCACAACACAACACACATAATAACACACATGTGTTGTGCTGTGATTAAACCTTCCAGGAAGACTCTAGGGTCCCTCTAGTAGTCTCTTTCAAAGGCTAACCCTAGCAGAGTTTTTCTTGAAGGCCAAACACCACCACAGAACACACATAACCCACTTGTGTTGTGTTGTCGCTTTGTCGTCGAGAAAGACTCTGCTAGGGTCGAAAGGTCAGACCATTTACTTCTTTTGCATTGATACCATAGGTTGGTTTTGAACCAAAGACCTCTGGATCAATGTGCCGGTGTCAAGAAACTGAGCAATCTAGCTCTATCTTGGCAGTCTCTCTACTAACGTGCTGGCGCTCTACCAAGTGAGCTATCTAGGAAGAAGTTTGCAACAGCTTATTCTATTTTCTCATTTTCGTATTTACAATACTATCAACTGCAATACAAAGAAAGCAAAAACAAGCTATCCCATACCTTCTTTGGCGGGCTGCGTATATCACAGGAGTGCTGCAGTGCATGTCTTAACGTACACATGGGTTGGGGGATGTATTCGGGTACGGCTGCTCGTCGTTTCTTCGTCCCCTCCAGCACCTTGAGACTAAGCGGGCAGTCTGCCTTGTCCTTATGGCCTAGTCTTTGGATCAGACCATTCACTTCTTCCTCGTCGTTGGGGCAGATGATGCTGAAGGAGTCCCCAGGCTGGTACGACATTCCACTTTCCTATTCATATAACCCCAAAATTGATTTATGAGATCACATATCCCTAAAATATTTTT
This sequence comes from Pisaster brevispinus, assembly GCA_023634235.1. Taxonomy (NCBI): domain Eukaryota; kingdom Metazoa; phylum Echinodermata; class Asteroidea; order Forcipulatida; family Asteriidae; genus Pisaster; species Pisaster brevispinus. Next base: position 18,311,572 of record JAMKCF010000006.1, on the reverse strand, counting down.
TTAACCCAGCTTCTCATGTATCACAAAACCTGACTTTCATTTTTAAGAAGTGAAAAGCAATCGCTCTCTTCCAGACTCCTTAACCTTGTCCAAGAAGTCTGAAAATAAGAGCTCCTTAAAAGTTCGAGAGGATTTTTAAAAGTTAAGAAAAAAAAAGAAGCATTTCTTCACAGCAGAAAGTGAACTACCAATGTGGCATTTATTTGTAATGATCATTTTTGAAGAAAAAAACCCCAACTAATTCACCAATCTAATCCACATAAGATTTGTCAGAGGTACTTTTGGAGTGCGTACTTACAAATTAAACACCATGAACAGTCAGTTTTTTTTAAATTGTGTTTTTATTTCACTTTTTTTAGACTTATTTGTAAAGTTTGGTTTTTAGGAGTGCAAAGTTCTCAGTAATTTAAGGAGAGCAGTTTGTAGCTCTTCTCATATTTCTTAAAATGAAGGACTGTAAAAAAAGAAAACCCAAACAATCAACTTGGACGTTTTTATGCTTGCCGACAAGTTAGGCGCAGGCTTTAACTCGTTGACTGCCGCCTACGAGTATATTCGTAGTAACAGGTGTAACGGATTCTGCCACTACGAGTATACTCGTAGCGAATGAAAGGCTTTTGTATTGTGCATTGAATACACTGGCATCACTGAGAACGCAACAAATACGTTTTTGGCAGTGGTGAGGACACATCCTGAGAATTTGTATTACAACATGTAGACACCAAAAAGTCTTACCTACTTGGTATGCACGCATGCGCACCACACTTGGCAAATGGGAACGCCCAACGAATCTATGACCGGCAGTCAACGTGTTAACTCGCATCACCCTAGTGTTTTGTATAGTTGTGTTGATATCATTGGTCGGAGATACCAGTGGTTTGTTAAAAAATAATTTAACACTGTGCGTACTTGCATCCCAGCTAACACTTGCACAGGACGTTTACAATGGATTTGTCCATAACACAGCCCTTTGTTTTCAAACTTGTAGTTGGTGGTAGTGCTAGTATGAAACACAAGAGCAGTACACAAGTCAATAACAAGCCAACTTCTCCAATCGCCTGCACGGACTTTGTTCCAAGTATCTTTAGAAGAGCTTACCGTGATGTCCAACTCAACATCCAGGGCAGTTTTGACTGCATCATCTCTTGTCAGCTGGGTTGTTGTTGTCAGTGTGGCCATGGTAACTTCAGAAGAAGCTGACGGCAATTTTGCACCACCTTGAAGAGGGAGCTGTTCCAAGTTCTGCAAAATATAAAAAGAAAATGGATTGATTGATGACACAATGATTGGTAAGATTGAAAATGAAAATTTATAAAGACAGTAAATACCAGGGTAAACCCCTTCTCTCAGCGATACGTGTACTGGGTTCTTTTACGTGCATTGATAGATTTGAATACAACACACATTACCCCAGGCTTTATATCCCAACCAAAGGACAAAGCAATAATGGTTAAGTGTCTCATTTAAGGACACACATATCATGACTGGGACTCAAACCTGCCGCTCTACTGATCAGAAAAAAAAAACCAAAAACAGATCTTGAGTCCGGTTAACTAAACATCTTTGCTGACTTCCATGTACTTTTTAAAAGTCGCCTTTTTAATAATGTTGGTTTTTAAGGCAGCATCTGAATAGGCAGTTATGTCTCTTCCTTTGGCTGTATCACCTTCAAAATATTGCCGCTAGAATTGTAACCCAGTCCAATACTAGAGCACACATCACACCAATCCTGAAAGATCTACATTGGCTACCCATTAAGGACAGAATCGTCTTCAAGATCCTTGTGTATGTCTATCGCTCACCAAAAAGCACTTTACCACCATATCTCTCAGACGGACTCCAACACTATCTTTCCTACCGTAAGTCTATGAGATCGAATAACAAACATCTCTTAAGGAAACCCCTGGCCAAAACATCATGGGGTGAAAGATCGTTTACTTCTGCTGCCCCTTCATTATGGAACAACTTACCGGATCATATTAAACTTTCTCCATCACTGGCTTTGTTCAAAACTTTCCTCAAGACTCACCTAATGAGGTCTGCATAATCATTCCTCTCTACTGATGTGTCACTGCGCCATGAGCATCTCAAAGATAAATACCGGCGCATTATAAATGCCCATTATTATTATTATTATTATTATTATTATCATGAGTCGAAGTACACCCTTAGCAACAGTCGTAGCTGAAGCTGTAGCCGCCAAATTACAAACAGCCTAAGATACATATCTTTTTAAATTCTTACCACTGTCTTCTCTGCATGGAACTCAACCTCTAGGAATGGAGGTGGCAACACTGGTAGGGTTAGCCCACTATCAGACAAGGGAGGTATGGACTGCTTTAAACAGGGACTGTCAACAATCAACACCATGGATGAGCTTCCATGAGATGCCGTTTTATCACCTTGTACTTTATGGACCACCGCATTCCGTCTAGCGGAACTAGATGGCTCTTCTGTGGACAAATGCACTTCATTTTCTTCATTTTTGAGTTTTTCTTGTCCTGGTTTCTTTGGAGCAGTCTCTTCTTCAGCCGCTGAGGTAGTTTGAGGTAATGAATCTTTTTCATTTGTCCTTTCGCTAAAACCCTTTGTTTGAAGAGCGGCATTCTCACTTCTATTTGTAGTTCTCGACTGGGTTACAATGACGTCAGTCGATTTGGCACTATTAGCTGGGCTGGCATCACTAGTTGTGCTGAAATCAGGCGTGTCTGCAGTATGAACTGGGTTTTCATTACATGTTGGATTGGTATTATCAGACAGGCTGACATCAATAGATGGGCCAGAGTCCTTGGAAAGAATCCCATCTGCAGACTCACTCACATCCAAATGTGACACTGCTTTGGCAATTTCATCAACAGGGTTTACGGATTTCAGGGTGGAATTGGACAAGCTCAGATCTTCAGTACTGCTATTGCCCTCTACTGCCGTCTCACAATCAGCACGAATGGTTTTGTTCCCATTGGCGACATTGCCATTCCGATTGCCAGAGTGAGTCTCAACAGCCAGACATTTGCGGAGGGCTGGATAAAGCCCTTCCATCCATGGTTCTGCAACTATCTCCAACCTGAACAACAAACAGAAAAAAAGATCTGTCAGTTTCCCAAAACCAAATTAAACTGACCATCAGCTGAAAATTCATCTTGCCTTGATGCCGCTTAGAATTTTCTACAATCTAGGGCCAAAGAGGCTGGCTGTTATACCCCTTCAGGTCAAGGCCTGCTGTCCACGAAAACACTAAGTAGAAATTGGTAGCCAGGTAATCCAGTACAGTGCTGAGCTTTGGGATTGCTCATTCATGTTCACCAATATTCAGCAATGTTATCATCGGTCTGTATGTGTACACATACACACCAACTTATCCCCATGTAGGAATCTTCTTCTGTGCTGTACACAGATACAGAGAGCTGAATTTTTCACGAAAATGAGATATTTATGAGGAACATCTGAAGTTCAAACCCCACCGTCAAAAAAATGTATGCAGCAATGGAATGTTAATCTGGTGAGATCAAGTAGCTTCTTAAAGGTAAGATTTTTGAATTATGGAGCTCTGAATTTTGTCTGCCCCAGAAACGGTCCCTGATATTCAGCCCAGGACATCACTGTAGTATTTATACCAAAGTGAAAGCCACCCAGGGCTAACACCAACTATGCAGACTTGGCATGTTCAAGTACATCATAGAACTGCCAACATTTGCATCTTGCACAAAAGAGATTTATTCAAAAGTCAGGGAGATTTTAAGAATTACATTCAACATAATAGGGAAAAAAGTTTCCGTAATCAGGGAGATTTTCAAAGTTTTTCATCAGAACATGGGAAGACTGGTTTATATTTAGGGAACTTTCTGCGAATCAGGTAGAGTTGGCAGCTCTGATGTCATGTGTATATAAAACCTACATGTATGGTAAAAAATTTCCTTAAAACTATTCAAACTTTAAAGTCTCACCCTGTTGCATCATCAGCAAATCCTGGTGGGTAGAAGTGGCCAGCTCCGAGTTCCTGAAGTCGTTGATTAAAGTTTTTGCCATTTTGACAAAAGTTGGTATAATTGGAGTCACCAAGACCTTTATCATAGAACGAAAGAAAATATCATGTAATAAACCATAAGGGCAAACTGACTGAGTAAATGTTGAATAATTTTGGGTTAAACAAAGAAAAATTGACTAGAGCGGGACTTGAACCTGCGACCACCGTATTAGTGCCGACACTCTACCAACTTAGCTATCTAACCCTAACGTTGGGGGCCTCCCTATTTTGTCAATATCTTTGTTCGGGGTTCCAGTCAGAAGCCATTCAACCTGTAACTGCCGTATATATAGCCAGGGATCACACCCACCCAAGTTTACGATACAACCTGGGAAGTGGCAGCAGAGGGATCATCTGAACTAACAGTCCTCTATGCAAAAATGTACAGACCACTTTATTTGAAATGTGGCGTCATCAAATGTTTTTTTCGATTTTGACAAAAATTACATTTGAAGGGTGTTTTAAAACACAGTGGCACTTTACATAATTCGATTGTGAGGTTAGGAGACTTGTCATTTTGTTTCCCATTTTCAAAAGAACTCTAGGCCTATCTATTGGAAAACGAGTGGATCACAAAAACTGAATTTGACCTTGGAGCAAGCCTCGGAGGTATGCGGATACAGTTTGACTGTCTTAAAGAGGGATGTCAGGCTCTCACCTAACAGGGTGAATTCAACTTGACTGAGATGATCACTTGGAAGGGTCTTCTTCTTTAAACGTCGCCAGAACTTGGTTGCGGTATCCGGTGGCTCTCCCTCCCCCGTTGTGGAGACGACCATCACCACACACGTCTCATTCTCAATACAAAACTGTACGAAACGCAACAAGTTATCAATGTACACACTTCACTAATGTTTAAATTTTAAGTCAATTGATAACATCAAGCAACTTTATTTGTAGCTCACATAAAGTCATTTTAAATAAAAATTTCCACAAAACACTAAGTTAACATAAAACATACATAGATGCTTTTGAGAAACTACTGCCAAGGGAATGAGTTATGACTGTACAGTTTGCATAAAACATTAAACAAAAATATTGACCTTTTTGTCAGTCACACTTAAGCAGTGCATCTCCGGATCCAGACCATGTTGTGGGGATGTCTCAAAGATTTCCTCTGCAATAGCCTTAGCTTGGCCTGTCTGTGAGCCGTACAACAGCAGAAATCGACCCTGGTTACCTTTGGTCATGTTGCCTAAAACCACAATGGTTAATTTTTCCTGTTCCAAAGAAAACAAAACTTATCAAGTTTCAAAACTCACAGAGAAGCTGACTGGATGGATGCAAGTTCACACCTAATTCAAGATCACATAAATACAACTAAAAATACATAAAGTACAAAAAAACCAAAAAAAACCTATGAACATGAGGGAGATATTTCCGCATATTATTCAAGATCACATAAATATAATTTAAGTAAAGAAAACCTATTTATTTTGAGTCACAAGTGAGTGTGAATTTTTGTTCACATACTAACAACTTGCTCGAAAAACCATACTTTGTCGGGTTCCCTCAACAACCTGACAACAATGATACGATCAACAGTTATCAACTGCTACAATCTATTGGAGACCAGACTGTTTTACTCAGCGCACTCATTATTACATCTCTTTGAATTGCGCAGACAGGCGTGAGATATGCGCACAAAACCTTGATGGTGCTCGGCACGCTGATCAAATCGGAAGCAGACTTACTCAGCGGGCCGAGCGCAATCAAGGTGTTGTGAAGTTGTTTCATCGTCTAAGTGCTTGCGTCAAGTGCTTTTGACTTTGCGCATGCTATAAGTTTCCTCCACAGTTTTCTATCAGCTGCCAAGTGCCAGGTGTGTTGGGTTCTTGATATTGAGGTCCGTGGCTTTCAGGTCTTCATTTATTCTTTTCAGCCATGGTGTTCTTTGACCGCCTCTTGGCAGCTTGTGATGACGCGCTTGCTTGGCTGGTGTTTCATCAGGCAGTCTTAGAAGATGGCCTGTCCATCTCAGGCGTCTTTTAACGATGAAACTCCAAGGTTTCTCGTTGGTTTTTTCATAGAGCATTTTGTTTGACACCTTTTTGGGCCACTGAAGGCCGAGGATTGAATGCAGAAGCCTCCTGTAAAAGGCGTTTATTTCCTGTTCTAGTGACTTGGTTAGTGTCCATTGTTTTGAGTTTTGTTTCATGGGAAATCGACTTGCAGTTGAAAACACTACGAAATTTGTTGAAGGATACCATCGAAAGTACTTTCCTTCTGGTGATGTCTTTTTCCAACTGGTGTTAATTCCATTTCTGTTGATGTAATGGTTTTCTGTCTTGGTGTTGTTTACCTTTTGGTTTCGCTCTTTCAGTACCTCAGGTGCCCTCCGTTCTATTTCCCTGGCCTAAGTGGGTCAACATAGTTGCTTGCCCATGTGATGTTATCAGCATATTGCAGCCCAATCTCAAAGTACGCTGGTGGGCAGATGGTATATACTACATGTATACTACTACTAGGTACACTAGTGGTTTTCGAGTTCCGCAGGTAGGGGTTGAAACTGAGACTGCATTTGATGGGCAGAGCAGTTTCATTTGTGTAGATTCAGTGGTGCCACTAGCATGACTGGTGTTTGTACATAATACTATAATAGTTGTCTCAGTGCTTTCGCAAGGTAAATTTGTAAAGAGAATGGGACTCAGGCAGTCTCCTTGAGGTACGTCAATGTTGTGCAGTAATACAATATACAATCACTGTACATGACTGAAATGCGGTGCGCATCTCACGGTACCCCGCATCTCACACCCGGCAAAATACGCTAAACAATGACAAACGGCGCCACATACTATACTAGTCCCTGGGCCCGTCGAGTTATTCTCCCTCCAAATAAAAACACTGGTCCAAACGTCCGAGCATCAATCTCAGAACTTGAAAAGATGTCCCTATCCCTCTCCTCAGCAAATTTAAATACTAATAAAAAAGTATATAAAATAACATTAATTAACAATAACATTCAATGTAGATTTTTGGAACAAACTTCCATGACTTCTTGAGCAGCCTTCATGTATGTAGCTAGGCTACATACAACTACAGTTGCAGACAAATATAAGAGAACCAAACTTACCAGTGATATTAATGGGAAATCTTTCAAAAGTTTTGGTAGAAAAAACTAGAAAGTAGAAAATGTAAACAAGTCACTTGTCATGTGTGCGCACACGTAACAACCATGCAAGGTTGTGCAATCATTCAATGGTAATCCGTCCATCCGAGTTGTATGTGTACATTAGGCCGCGAACCAGGGAATGTCACCAATATATTGAAATTAATGTTTTTTTAGTTTTTTTTTACAATAATTATAAATATAAGATAAATAAGTATTTTTAATAAATAATTTTTTTCGAAATAAACTTAGTTTATCTTCAAAGTATCAAAATAATATTTTACAAAAAGCGTAAATACGTTTTTATAAATTTGAATGCGTGACAAAGCCACAACATGTCAGCTCCCACAGAAATTTTTAATTGAGTTCCGTTGACTTCTTTTGAAGTTTTCCTCAATATGACGGCTAATACCAGCATAAACACATTACGATTGATGCGGTCTTTAATACGGGAGCTTCGTGATGTAAAAAAGGTGAGGGAAAAATGAAATAACAATGTCTATTTTATCGGAATCCAAGGGTTCCATTTTCGTGGCATTGCTTACCACACAATTCTTTGCAAGGATTCATGGTCCGTATCATCCTTGTTCGTTCCGCCCCAACTTGACAATGGTCCCAACTATAGTTGGGACTGGTCCCAACTTGAGTGTTAAAGTTGGGGCGTCCCAACTATAGTTGGGATTGCAGTAACAGAGGAACAACACAGACCAGAGCACCCCCCCTTCCATGATTAACGATAATCTAAACAAAAATAAATACTAAATATAAAATATAGTAAATACTATTACTAACTATAGAGTAAGACCACTTTAGACTACTTTACTAGCTTGGAGTTGAGCACATTTGAAATTAATTAGAATTTTCTGTTCCAAATCCAAGAGAAGGGAAATTACATAAATAGATGCGTAGGCCTACTTTGAGACTGATAATGTCACCCAGCATGTGGCCGCTGTCGGAACCCTCTAAAAAGACAGTAATACACAGAGTTAGCGGTCCATATGACTTATGAGCGATATTATTACTATCATTCAACCAAAAGAGCATTTTCTAAACCTCGATCGTCTTGGGCACTGGCTTGCGACCGGCTGGCTCTAGCTCTAACCTCAGTTTTGACGTGAGTTTTTACAGAGTCAAGAACCGAGTTTGAAATAAAGAATCTTGTTAATTAAACAGCAATTTTAGTCCAGTGCCTCCACTGCAGATTATCTAACAAAAATAGAAAAATAAAATAGCGCTGAAGTGAAGGAGAAGAGTGCAAACGGATGATAAAGCCATAAGTTCCTCCTCTAAATTTCTGACCTAGTTTCGGCACTGTGACTGGGCCACTCGCGGCCGTAGGCAGGAGATCCCCGGATTTCAGACCCACGTGCGAGGAACTAAGTCACACTGTGTTTCCAATCTATTGGCAGACTATTAAAATGAGGGCGACTCGGGCCCTATGCTATGGGCGGTTTGTTTAAGTGTGTATAGATAGGCCTTTTTTTAATTTGAATTTATTGATCTCTTTATTACACCATTTGTTGTTGTTGTTGTAGTGTTGTGTCGGTAAAGAAGTTAAGTCAAATAAAATAAAGAAAACTTTAAATAAAAATTACTACTACTATAAAAATTTAGCAAGAGAAGTGACATTGGCACTCTCCAGACCGTATATTATCCAGCTCAAGAGAAGGCCAAAGGAATACTTGTCTGAAGTTCACGCAAAAAAACACATTGTCACTGATGTCAGTAATGGAGATCAGTCATTCACCTGTCGACTTGTCTTGGCACTCCGTCGAGTTGTCTCACTGACGACTTGTCAAGCTGTCGAGTTGTCTAACCGGTCGAGTTGTCAGACTGTCGACTTGTCCCGACAGACAAGTTGTCTGAACTCCTATGGGCCGCCGTTATTGTAAATAACAATGGAAAATAAGTCGCGTACGAACATTGGACAGACGCTTTTGTGACAAATGTCTATCCACGTTTGTACGTATAAATTTGTTTGTAAATTTCTTACATAGCCTGGGAGAAGCTTTCTTATCTTTGACTGGTAACTCTCCCTAAGGCTCTGGAGAATTGGTATCTGGACAATCTGGGACAATACATTTATTTTAGTACATAACTTCATGAACTTGTACCAAATTATAACCAAAATGTCTGTCCTCGTTCAGTAGGTATAAATCTTGAAGATTTATTGCCTCCAGTTTCTTAAATACTCATTCATTCACCTTTTTTTTTCAATTAACAATCCTCATGTGCCTTTGAATGTACACAGACTGACAGACATACATACATGAGAACATATTTCATGTTGTTATTACAATCCCATATTCCCTTCGAATGTCACACATTGGTGCCCATGTGTGTCCTAGTCGGCTGCTGGCGGCCTAAAGCTTAAAGCATTTACTATTGATCGAGTTAAAAATAAGTTACCTTTGGATTTCTGCCTCTATCTATTTTCATTTCTTACCACTTAACTGCTTCCGCCACACCGTTTTACCTGTGTATGTATGTTGCATTATCATGTAGCCTTCGAGAAAGACTCTACCACTTGGGGTCAAAAGGTCAGGTCATTAACTTTATATTTGAACTTTGGATTTGATACAGTTTGTAAAGTCTAAAAGTGAGATCGTAAAAATGCACATGATAAATGGTTTGTTACATTAAATACCCCCATTTTTTCAATGCCCCCCCCCCCAAATTTGGTACATCACTCGCAATAACTTAGCCATAGCCATAACTTAGCCCAGAATGAAGTTCATCTACTCCAGTCTTAAATATTCAACTTAAAAATTTGTCGACAGAGTTCTCCAAAGGACACAATGGCTTACAGTTACTTGATCGATCAATTCCGAAGGAACCAGGTGACCTCAGAGAAGTACTGTAAAGCACACAATGAGATGCTTCACCAGGCGCAGACGTATCTATGCATGCTCAAGAGTACAAGAGAACATGAGGTATTACTATTTTTAAATTATCTAACCCTGGTAAAGTTTTTCACCAATTTGTTATTCGCATATTACAGGGGCGTGACTTCATGTCTTGCAATACATGTTTAAACCTAATTTTAGTCCAGGACCCATGCAAGGTCTTCTTTAAGTTTATTTTGGTCTAAACATGCTAAATGTGTCTTTATGAATCAATTCCTCTATCTTTGGAGAAAAAGATGGAAACCTCTGAACCTACACAAAACTCAAAATACATGTAGTTAACAATTTTGACATGCTTGATGTGAGAATGCAAGTAAATATTAAAAAATTACAGTCAGGGTAATGTAGGTGTAAACTTTACCCCAACTTTTTTTAGACATTTAAAACACTAGACAGCCTGCTTAATAAAAATTCTGAAAGGGATGCTGATGCAGACTCTAGTCACGATGGTCAATGACTCAGACTCAGACTGGAACTCGGACTCGGACTAATTCACATCTGGACTCAGGAGTGAAAAGCAAAATGTTGATTATTTTTACATAGTAGTTTCTTGAAAAATGAATGAAATACATGTACATGAGTTTTTCGTATGTGAATTGTCTGTTTGAAATGGCTGCCACTGTTCAAAGAGTTGTTAGCCTCAGGTATTTTGTTGTTGTTTTTTTAAAGTATGTTTTACTTTAAATGAGTCAGATTCAAGACTTGGATCCAGACTTGTCTCAAATGACTCAGGACTGGGCTTATACTTCCAACTGAGGACCCAGACTCAAGCCGAAGATTGAGGATTAAGGACTTGGTTTCTACTCTGTACTGAGATGCCGTTTCTTGTCTCCATTTGTCATTCCAAAGTTTCGGACAACCCTGATGGTAGAGAAAGCTCTTTCCTTGCAATATTTTCTCAAACTGATAACATTTCCATATCCTTGTCTCTTTTTTAAAGGCACTCCAAGCTGTGTATAGGAGGGGAGAGAGGACAGTGGAGGAGAGTGCCAAGCTAGTGGGATTGAAACTGCCCAAACCTCCTGGAGAGTAGACTAGATTGAGCCTCTTTGTAACCACGGCGTAGCCAGGATGTTTTCACTGGGGTGGAAGGCATTGCTATCCAGTAGGGAAGGGTGGGGGGGGGGGGGGGCAGGGGCCACTGTTCATAACCCTTATCACCCACCAAGTAATCCAAAGTGAGATAAAAGTGTAGTTTTCTGTTGGCATCGCACTGCCAAATTAACTCTGCATGATATGGGCCACACTCACATTATCAGCTGCATCAGAGTCCAATGCTCTGAGAGTTGATTTACCATATGATTATGATAAATGATTCTAGTGGATGTGTCCTTAATAAAGGTACGCGTGCTAAGATATCAATTTGTGTACATACACATGTATTAACATTATAACAGATATTAGGTAAAAGATTGACAGTTTATTTGTAACAGAAGGGACTGGCCTGTGAATGACAAGATGATGTTGTTCCTTGCAAAGGGAAGTTTCACATTTTGAAAAATGTTGCGGAAGAAATGTTTCAAATAAAACTTTGCAAAGTCCATCAATTCATGTTACAGTTGACACAATTTATCAACTGAAACAGTCTTTGCCATCAGTATTGTTGTTGTTTGTTTGTTTGTTGAGGTGTTTGTTTGTTTGTTTGTTTGTTGGGGTGTTTGTTCGTTTGTTTGTTGGGGTGTTTGTTTGTTTGTTTGTTTGTTTGTTTGTTTGTTTGTTTGTTTGTTTATTTGTTCTTTGTTGCTGCTGTTGTTGTTGTCGTTTTTTTAGGAGGGAAATTTTGAATTAATGCTGCCTGTTTTTAAATAACTGCATGGGAAATGGAATGAACTACACACTCTGATGATCAGAAACACCATAGCTTGATTCCAGTGGGATTGAACGGTCGGTTCTTTGTATATGTCCAAGGTTGTTGTCCACAAGATCCCCAAGTTACCCGAAAAACCTCCATAAATTTAGCCTGGTCTCTGTTTGCACAACAATCGGTTATGGACTTTTGTTGTTGTTTATATTTATAATACCGAAATTTCCCTTGTTCTTATGTACAAATTAAATTGCTGTCTAAACAAGTAAGGTGTTATTACCTTGGCACATTGACTGTAATATCAACCGTGTTTATTGTGTTAGACGTCAAAACATATTTCTGTAAACACAGAAAAATCAAACTTGTTTATAAATTGTTCACTTCTTTATGGTTATATTATTGCAATAAAAAAATAATTACTAAAAGGTGCGATGATTAATTATATTCTTTCTTCAAAGTTTGTTTCCCGTGTCTTGAATACCACTTAAGAATTGAAAAGCAAACCAGGAATGTTTTACCAGATTAAAAAAGTACAAGCAAATTGTGTCAAATATATAAAAATAGACTGGCCTATTTATCCCATTGATACGAAATCCTTAAAAGGACATATTAAGAAAAACTAGACCAAGTGATTGACAAATATAAGTATATAATATATGTATACAACAAAAGTAGTGGAGGAGATGGCCTTAAAAAAGACCTGACCTTCGTCAGAGGCATAAAGCCTGGTTCATACTTCCTGCGAACTCGAATGCGAAGCGAATATTGACGTCACAAATTCGCAACGAATAATTCGCAGCAGTTGAAATGTGCTCAACTCCTGCGAAACATTCGCTGCGAACACGGCCCTGTGACGTCAAAATTCGCTTCGCATTCGCATTCGCAGGAAGTATGAACCGGGCTTTAATAATCACAAACCAAAACATATCAATTTATAGCAAAAAAGAGGAGCAAAGAATTATGGAAAGGCATCCACAAATTATACAGATATCATGTTTAAAATTTTTAGTTTTTTGTCAAAGTCATTTCATTTCCTCGAAGTATTGTTTCGCTTCCTTGAAATATGATTGTTTCGAGGGAACGGAATACTGTTTTCAAGGAACGAAATATCTCGAAGGAAGGAAGTAGTGATATTTGTGTTTATTTTAAAATCCTCATTGGCCTTCACCAGTCCCTTTACGAACTCCGTATGTTTAAAATGCCTCATTATAAAAAATATATAAAAACAGTTAAAATATATAATTATTTTTATTGAAAATCTAAAATAAGATATATATATTGATTTAATGTGTAAAACACACAGAAAACACCATTGGACGGATAGCTGGCATCAAATGCAATTATTACCATAATATGTAAATAATACGGCTAGGTATAAATGTCACCCTGTCCGATAAAATAAATAACACAATATGCGACATTCTAAAACACCCCTGCCAAAGTCTAACGCAGCCTTCAACCGGAATATACACTCTCCTAAATAAGTTTTTAAACTCCATTAAGCATTTTGCATTAGTTCTTTAGTATACTTTTATATATTAAAAAAACCCTGTTGCCCTTGATGCGTTTGGGGGGACTCAACACAATTGCTGTTCATACATTCATAACAACCGGGCGTTTTATATGATCATAAAGGACCATGCAACCCAGACTCCAGCATGACCCGATACGCATTTCATGCTTCACATAATATCGCGCTCTACGGAGCTTCACAAATGCCATTCTGCTTTCTCGGATAATGCGTATCTCACGCAAAGTCGACATCTTTTAAGACATAAGTCGACATGCCCTGACAATTTGTCTCGCCAAGACGACTTCAGAAGTTCACTTACTCCAAGTTCACGGAGCAGTACAAAATTCGAATGCGTTCTAAAAAAACTCCGGGTCAAACTTGACCCGGATTGCTGGTCCTAGAGGTCCCGATCATCAGGTTCAGGCTGACTTGGACAGTGATTTTAAAAATGGGATATTAACTCGGATTCTGCGTCATTTTGTTTCATTTGTGAGTCACTTTTGACACAGATTCTGGGTCAGCCTGACCCGGACATGGGTCGGGCCCCGCAGGAACCCCGGAATCCGGGAAAATAGACCGCTCTGGGATTCACCTCGAGAGTCGTAGTTTTAACTATGGCACTCGAAGCGGTCAATATTTGTATTATACAGCACGAGTAAAAAAAACCCCAATCAAACAAACAAGCCAACAAACACGTGCCCCAACACCACAAACAACAACAACAAACAAACAACAAACAAACAAACAAACAAACAAACACCCCAACAAACAAACAAACAAACAAACAAGCAAACACCCCAACAAACAAACAAACAAACAAACAAACACCCCAACAAACAAACAAACACCCCAACACCCCAACACCCCAACACCCCAATCAAACAAACAAGCCAACAAACACGTGCCCCAACACCACAAACAACAACAACAAACAAACAAACAAACACCCCAACACCCCAACAAACAAACAAACAAACAACCCCAACAAACAAACAAACAAACACCCCAACAAACAAACAAACAAATAAACACTCCAACACCCCAACAAACCAACAAACAAAAAAACACCCCAATATTGTTTTATAACACCCCGTACGATACACTGCCATAGACGTCTGTACCATGGAAACTGCCGTACTAGTAGTACACTGGTTGCTGTGGGTCAATAGTACATTTTGTTGCTTAGGGTATAACATGGAGGAAGGAATTATTTCCTTCCTCCATGCGTATAGCAATACATTGGTTGCTGTGGGTATAGTACATTGGTTACTATGGGGCTCAAGCCTCCCTCTTACTACCCTTGACAACGTCACACTGAACCATACTCGGCGGCTTACTGAGAACACTGTTTTAAAATGCTACGCTTGTCTGCAATGTTAAGATATCGCCCACAAGTCAAACATTTCAACTACACTTCCAATTGACTGATTCAAATCATACCGAGTTTGATTAAACAGATTGTCCTTTTCCGGGGGGGGGGGGGCAATGCAGTGTTGCATGTTTCCATTATATTCATTCAAATTTAAAATGGTGTAACGAACTCAAACTGGTGTTCTTTGAGATAGGTTCTACATGATGAGACCCCCTTACTTATTTTCATTAGGATCACTGGTCTTGTCTGCCTTCATTCGGTTGTACGATTCCTTGTACAAGAGTAGAAGCGGCAAACAGACGCAAACAGCACCGAGGAAAAGCCAATTCATCCAAAGCACACCTAACGGGAGAAAGAACAACCAACATGTTCTAGATGGCCCTTTGAAATGGTTATTCATCAATGGAAACCATTAAATGCCATTTGTTTCAGACCTGGGGTTTATTGCATTTAGTGGTTTGTTTTCCTTTCTTTTTTTACATTCTAGAAATAGTGGGTTATCCAGAGGGGTGCAGATCCATTTGCGGGACAGTATGTTGAGCCGTTTTTATAATTTTATATTTAGCCTTATTATGTATACATTTTTGTAACCCAGAATATGAGTCAGAAACATGTCACTGGCCAGGAGTCTTGTTGAGCACGACGGGAAAAGGGGTTCAGCCGACCTTTGACCTTCAAGCCCGGGTAACGACTACATGTATATAGACTGTAGTGTCGTAGACCCATTGCATTTGGCCGCCATCTTTGATGTCAAACAATATAAACGTTCACACGTGTACGCGCTGCCAAGCATGCGCGCTGCGCATGACTCCCAGCAAATGAGATAGCTCTTCATTGACCTCATAGAGAGGGGACTGTTTTGGGGCTTGTGACGTCATATGAAAGGGGTATATTGTAAGTCCAGGCCCTATTGAAAATGTCATACATACCAATGTTAGGAATCACAAGTAACACCAAAAAGATCAGAGAAGCTGCGTTCATCACGAATACCATGACCATGTTGACGTTTCCCTCGGAGACGGGATACATGCCCTCAACGGCAATCTCAAAATAGACTGGTACCGGTGCATTGACAAACAATCCAATGCAGACACACGCAAAGCACACACTCACTGCAGATAACGGCATTATGTTGAAACATTTTATGTTGGAACATAGAATACATTTATAAAATGCACCATGAACAAGCGAACAAAATTTGCAGTATTGTTAAAGCAACACAATATCAATTGTTTTTGTTTTTTGATCATTTACGGTATCCTCAATTCGTATAAACCCTGGGGAAAAACTATACACCTTTATTATGGCGCGGCCATCTTGATTTTCTCCAATTCAAATCAATGTAACCAAACCGAGGCTGGAAGGGGAAAAAGTCTGGTTCCTTTTTGTACAATGACTATTAGCGTCCATTACCGTTACATCGTGCAATGAACATAACCATATTAGTGACAGCACGATAAAGGTCTATAGTTTTTGTCAGCCACCACACCCGCCAGCCACTGCTGCAAATCCAATCAGTGTTGCTTCCAAAACCCCAGGGTAATTCTTGGCTCCACATTGGGTGAAGAAGTGTATTTGGGCCATACCTGTGCTGCATGCAATATACTTCATAGTGATAAGCACACACCATAAACAGCTCAGGGCAGCTGCTATTAAGAACACAATCAAAACCGGCTTCATGTGACCCCCCATAGCATCCACACACCTAGACATAAAGAAACATAAAATTGTGTGAGGTTGTAGTCCTACCGAGAAATAATAATAATCAATCTTTTATAATGCGCATTATGAATCACAGATCCTTCAGTGCCTCTTCAATAGAACCAAAGGTAAAAATCATGGATAAAATCAAAATATACAGGCTTACATTATGTTATAAAATACCCTACAGTTGAGATTCTACGTTAAACAAACAAATATTTGATTAACATTTAAAAAAAAGACCAGCTGCGACCATTACTTTATAACATAGCACAGGAATGGGTGCCTGTAAATTATACGAAAATAACCGCAACCAGTGATCCATGTGCACCGTAAAAATGATTAACATTAGATAATAGTTGTAAGTACGTTTAACACTATACATGTACAGGGACTTTTTCCAAACCTTGGCTTTTGCTCCGTCTCTGGCTCCGGGCTCCGTGTGAGTGTTTGACTACACTGTGCAAAGAGTTCACTGCTCCAAAATTGATGACGGAGTCCAAGCCGAAGCCGGAGCCCACAAGCCGGGGTTTGGAAAAGGCACCATGATTAGTAGTTATTGAGTAAATCAATAATTGGTTTCAAACAAAGAGCTTACTACTGACGATAAAGTTTGTAAACGGTTCCTTTCCATTGGAGAAATGTTGCCTACTGCAACTAATCAAGCATCCCCAAAATGCACAAGAAGACCCTTAAAAATCACCGTTGCTTAATTTGATATTTAAAAATAAATAAATAAATAAAATAAATAAAAATAATAATAATAATAGAAATAATAATTAACAAAACATTGTCTTTAGTGCATGTCTGTCAGTAAGGTACTCACGGCGCTTGATTAAAGAGAAACAATTTTAAGGCAGGTTTCGACATTTTGGAGTTAGGAGACCCATTTATGTAGCACGTTAAAGGCGTTTACAAGGTGTTGCGGTGCATTCAGTAGCCATTGCCAGAAACATCGAGGCAACCCCTTCTTTTGAGTAAACCGGGCTATTTTAAGTGCATTGCACAACAAACAGGGACTTTAAGGCTTTACGTCGTTTGGTGTTTTACATGGAAATGTCACAATAATTCACATACCTGCCAGTTATCAGCCCTCCTAGAGTCGCTACCAAGTTCATGATGACTCCAATCCACCCCACAGTTCTCTTTTGTAAGAGTACAAAACAATACAATACAGTACTGCTGTTAATCTGGACACACTACGAAAACACACAGCGTCTTTGCGACGGGGGTGGGGTAGGCGAGGGACAGGTAGAGCATGGGCTGACAGTAGTGCTGTTAGCTGGTGCTGAAATCGTTACCATCCTGTTTTGTTACACATTGATTTCTAATGTTTTGAATTTTTTCTATACAGTTCGTCAGATTTTTTTTTTCGATTGGTAAGAATTATTCTCTAAGAATCGCTGGCTACAGCATGAATAGGTTTTTATATCGACATACTTACAACCATTATTCAACGAAGGAAACTCAAATAATTGAATCCCTTACTGGTGACTATAATTGTCTTTTTCGATAGTTGAACCTTGAGATTTCAAGATGAAAAAAAACCACTCGTGGAATGTTTGCGTGGAATAAAGTTTAAAAAGTTGTTACATTCCTACTTTTGTCAATATATAAGGGTTTTTTCTTACCCCGCTTCCTTTTCGTTTATAAAAGTGGTTATTTTGTCCTTTTCTAAACTATGGATTCAGCTTGGTCTCCGGACAGAAACGCACGCTGCTTTCGATTCGTTGCTTCAAACAGGCAGATGGATCCTGAAACGGATCCCAAGACCCAAGCGAAGTTTCGAAAAGACCCAAGCGACGTTTCGAAAAGACCCAAACGAAGTTTCGAAAAGACCCAAGCGAAGTTTCGAAAAGACCCAAGCGAAGTTTCGAAAAGACCCAAGCGAAGTTTCGAAAAGACCCAAGCGAAGTTTCGAAAAGACCCAAGCGAAGTTTCGAAAAGGACTTGATTATGCGAATGACTTATACCTGTTTGACATCTACAGAACTCTTAAAGATGACGTCAAGTTGCGAGGACCATCCCTGGTAAACGCCTGCTGTTAGACTGTACGCAATCACTGGTATCCAGAATTGGGGAGTCCTTTGAATGACACAATAATACGGATCGTTGTAATCTAAGTTCGTTTTCATATGAGCGGCTACCAGCTACGCCTACGGCTTAGATTTCAGCGTCACCGTGCGTTTTACGTAAAGGGCGTACTTTAGCAACACCCTTAGTAACAGTTTTAGCCGTAGCTGTAGCCGTCAATTCAGATTATGACCTTACAGCACACTTTGAAAATATGTTTGCTTCATTTTCATTGAATATCTTGCGATCAGTTTAATGGCAGTGGTGTAAATGGTAGAAGGCCTTCTCCTGGACCCCAGAAATCAAAATGCGAATGAAAAATAACCATAATTAACGGACTGGTGAATTTGCTAAAAAATAACAAGAACTGCTCAAGGATGTTAGGACAAAAGGCAAAAGACGCACCAAACTTGGGGGAACTAAAGACCGTTTTTTTTTATTATTAAAGGGCAGTACAAAAAGTGATGGGCTGTAACTTTCACGAATTGGGGTGGTGGGGGTCAGCCGGCAGCCGGTGACCTGCAGTGGAAATTGAACAACATGAGGGTACAGTGTAAACAAAATGGAAAACAACGCAATACAAACTAACAAGCAACACAACAACAAGCATTTTATTACTTATACAAATCTTGCCAACTCGTCCAGTGTTTCACCTTTGGGTTCTCTTCTTGTCCTCTTATTGATATTGAAGAAAAACGGTTCAAATTGATTGTAAAACAGGGAAAAGTGAAACCTAGCTGAAGTCTCGGAAGAGGTGGAGAATCTATAAAACTACTTTTTTTATTATCTTACTTGATCATCTTGATCACTCCTGCCTTAAAACTCTCCCGGTGTTTGGAGGCCGTAACGCTCGGTGATGTTGGAGGTCTATCCGGGAAATATAACAGCGCAGCTACGACGAAAAGAGCGGTGATACCACACTCAATGTACATGAGTCGCATGATCTCGTTGAATAACTGCATCCGCATAGCTGGGTCCAGCACCTCCACGTTGGGAGGCACCGCGGAAACCACCAGCGGACCGAGGAAATAAGACACAGCAACACCAATGAAGTACGCCATTGCTGCGACGGCAGTAGATGTAGTTCTCTGATGAGACGGGAACCAGGCGGCTGACAACTCGGTGGGTGCGGCCATGAAGATGGGACAAGCAAATCCTATCACAATTTGACCAAGGTGTGCGGTCCTGTTGAAAGAAATGTGATAATCGAGTCTGGAAACTACAAGTCTTTTTATCGAAGTGCACACAACATCGACCAATTTCATTGCCGGGGTGCTTTGGCATTTCTTAGTAGTCATTCTGGTTTCAATGGCTGCTTTTTTCATTTATTTCATTTCATTTCATTTATTGATTCTGGTTGTGAAGCCAAGGACTCTCAGAAAAGCGAACTAAATCACTATACTAGCCAAGAACCCAATGGAGAGAAGACAATGAAGGAAGTTTCAGTTTTAGACGTGGGAGGAAAACCCCAGAGAATTATTCCAGGGAAAACCCACGCAATCAGGCAGGGACTGAAAACCCAATCCACATAGTGCCCCCGGTGGGATTTGAGCCGGGGTCCCAGAGGTGAAAGGCAAGGCAAGATACCACTACACCAACCTGACCGCTTTTTACATGCATATTCATGAAATTGATGTTTTGTCAGCATAAAGCCGGTCTGTATGAAATATCCCCGACTGGTGTAAACTATTAAATTTAAGTTACGGTTTCTGACGGTTTGGTTCATCGGCCCCAAGCTCTGGTGTCGTCAGCAGCAGAGTGTGGGTTCGAATCCCGGCAGTGACAAACAAGGCACTTCCATAATTGCTTCGTAAAAAGTTGGGAAGGTAGTGCATTCTGCTTGTAACCAACCAGGCTCCTAGTGGATGATACCCATGCCTACATCCTTACAGACTGTGAAGGGGGTAACCCTGTTTCAGCCCCAGGACTAGGTGGCAACGTGCCCTTTGTGACAGTTGATCTGGGTCGACAGCCCAAATCAGTTAAGTGTAACCCTCACCTTGAAGTGGCCGTCCGGCCTTGTGAATTGGGCGATATATCATTTTAAAAAAAAAAATAAATAAAAAATGGGGGGTATAAATGTGTAATAAAAACAATCACAACAGTCGTGGTTTGCACAGGTTGACTCATTGCTTTGAGTCACTGCTTCCATTTTCTCAATATGACGACATCTTACCATCTGACGTTGTCTATACCGACGGGGAGGCATCGTATACCAACCCCAATGAGGAGTAGCAGAGCACTGCCCAACACGGCAAAGCGAAGACCTACAAGACAAGAAGAAGAGGAGCCACGTGTACATCTCAAATCCGAACCCGACTACATCGATCTTCTTTCTAGTCTAGAAAGTTCGATGTAACGCTTACAAAGGCGTACTAATAATAACCAAGTTGGGCATAGTGCACTTCTTCCTGAGTCCTAGAGGATTTTGTCACCTTGGCCCAATTTCATAGAGCTGCTTAAGCAGATTATTGTGCTTACTAATTTTGTGCTTCGCAACATTTAGCAGGGTACCAGTCAAATATTGTGCATGTGACATGGTACTTTGGCTGGTAACCTTATTCTGGTAAGCATTTTTTGGATCAATTAAAGCAGTTGCGATAATCGGATTTTCCATTAAATCAATGACCGTCTTCTTAAATGGATTAAATAGTTGCGTGTGGATTAAACAGAAGGGTGGGAGGACGTAGGGAGAGTGTTAGACGCCATTTTTGGCCCGATTTTACAGGCTCCTTCAACGCTGCTCCTTCCCTACAAAGACAATAAAGCAAAGGAATATTGATAAACGAATTTCATGGAAGGGAAATAAGGTATAGGGACTTTCTCCTCTTAGAGTTTATTTCGGTGAATTCCGATACCAACCTTTAATAAGTAGCAGGTAAGAGAAGATAAATGCAGTCAGCACGAATGTGATTGGTCCCCAGTTGGCCAAGAGGCCCAGTTCATTATCACTCCAACCAAGTACAGCCTGAACTGTAAATACAAACAAGCATACCTGTCAAGTATACGAAGCTTTGGAAATCCCATCCAGCACCTTGTCTTTGGCACAACCCCCCATGGTCTTGTAGGTAGTGCGCCATGTGTCTCTTCTTTCTCCATCTTTTTTTATACTTTAATTTCAATTTTACATTTTTTCCTATGCTTGTGAAAATGAAAGAAACTTGAACAATACAGAACAAGCATTTAAATAACAAACAATCACAAACTGATTGAAATAAATAAATAGATAAACAAATAAATATTGAAATGGACAAGGAGCAAACCATCACGGGGCATTTAAAAAAAAAATGAGGCTTGCCTTAAAATGGCCACTGACAAAAACATACCCAACAAATTATTAATAACAAGTATAAGAGAAAAATAATTATTGTTTTCTTCTGATATGTTACATTCTCCTGATTTAATGTTCATGTAAAGTTCGAGTTAATAATATAAGCTAAGGAGATTTTAGCTGGGATTCAGCGTCAGTTTGACCCATTTCTGGGTCTTTTTGACTCTTAGTCTGGGACATACTGACCCAGAAATCGGTAGACCCCCGGGACCCGAAACTGGGTCAAAATCTGACTTGGGAGATTTTGAGCGTAACCAAAGAGAGAAAGCTCAAAAGAACACTCGGCTACTAGGCCTATATCTCCTTGAAGATGATAGGTCCGATTTTTGGCCGATTTGACCCGAAAATGTAAATTTGAATTTGTAATAGCTTTTTTTGTTTATAGTTTCATGAAAGTTACAAGCTTTTCTGCAAACAATTTTGCATGTCACATGTATCTTGTACATAAACCACCCCCCAACAAAATTTTGAATAAAAAAATAAAGAAAAAAATTATAGTAATTATGAGGTATGTAGACGTCCTGAAGAAGTTTCCCGTCATCCCGTGATAAGTATAATGGGACGACGGCATCCTATTAACAAGATGTCATTAACTCCCAACGTGTTATCTCATGCTCATGTCCTTTCTGTTTATGCTCATTATTTATAAAATGTCACCATTCCGAGAGAAGTAACCTCGGGAAGTCGACACCCTACTTTCAAGATGTCCTCATGAACCCGAGTTATTTAATTTTTCGGTGGCACTTGCAGGGCTCCATACTAAGCACTGCCTCTAAACACTATGTGTGTGCGCGCGCATTCGCTCAATTTCCTCGCTAAAACGATCCCTCGATTAATTTTTCAGAGCATCTCATTTTCACTGAAAAAACAAAACAAAAACAAATTCAAACCACTCCATGTCATTCGTTTCTGGTTTCATACAGATCAAAACATCTTGAAAACGTCAGCGTTCCAGATAAACACAATTTTATCTAGAGTATTGATACAGTACTGCACAATTACAAGTAGGCCTACCACACACAATTCTATGCAGCAATGGTGTTTTCTCTTACGTTATTTTCTTGCAACGTTGATGACCAATTGAGCCAAAATTTTCACAGGTTTGTTATTTCATGCAGAGTTGGGATACACCGAATGAGGAGACTGGGGGTCGATTTCATAAAGAGATAAGACTAGTCTTATCTGAAGTTAGGACCAGTAACTGGTCTTAACTTAGGACTAGTCCTATCTCCTAGCATTGCCTAGGACTAGTCCTAAGTTAGGAAGGATTTTGTGAAATTGACCTTTAACAATAATTACCAAAAGTGTACCCTGCCTTGAAAGATCAGCCCAGCTATGGTTTATTGTGTTTCTTTTAACGTACTCTCTTTTGTTAGTTATAAAAAGTACACTCTAAAAGCTGCTCGGTCAGATTATTGTTCCGGATTCGGTGTGCCAAGGGGCCTGACCCATCAGCAATTTTTATTTTTTTTATTTTTTGGTTTGTTTGGGGGGCACGTTGTTCCGTGTACTGTCATGTAAGAGAGAGCGAGGGAACACCCGTTCTTGGTTACAGCGACAAACTAAACGAGACGGACTGTACTCAGCATTAGGCCTACAAAACCATTTCTTCGAGCCTCCATCCTAAAACCAAAATCACTTCTCTAGAGACAAGTGTTTCTTTATATAGTTTAACTCATGCTTGCAGGTTTAGCCTGAAATTTTAGAGCTAAGCAAGTTAAACAAAATACAGTTTGGAAACTTCTCCGACTTTGTTTCACTTGTAACAGAAATTATTATATTTTACTATTTTTGTGATGAACAGAAAAGAAAACTGATTTCCCTAAGAAAGAAATTTGGAGATTGAAAATTTTAGATTAAGATAAATAATGTGAGTATTTAGTCAAACATTAAATATATTAAATATATCTTTAAAACAAACAACATAAAAAATAATTTTTTAAAGTAACTTTACCACTCATTCTGAAATTTTTAGTAAGAGGAATTCTTTGTTCCCAGAAGCTACCCTTTGGCTAAATTCTTATAAAACTTGGTACAGTTTGTGGTACGGTTATAATGCGGGCATGTGGTTATGGATACATATGCCCCATGGCACATGATTAGCGACGAGTAAGGAGTTGGCCAGAGACTAGTGAAGTAGAGATCATAAACAATGTCTTATTAATCTTCTAAATTTGACTTGTTGTACTCGTAGCCAACTTAATGCTTAAATTCATTGCAGCAGGGTCATGTTGGTCACGAGTGAGCTTGGTCATAAGTGAGATTATGTCGAATGTAGGAGTATGTCCTAATGAATGTCCTAAAGTTTGAAGATATTTAGAGCCACATCAGATCATAGTCGATATGGAAGTTTAAAAGTTTGTATTATACTATTAATAAGTGGATATTGTTCGAGATTTCAGAAAGTTCATTTAATATTCTTCTTTGCTTCACTTTTTTTGTTACGGTGTGCCTTAAAAAAACCACAAATAGGGTTAATCCTTACGAAAGCCCATTAGTGCCATCGCAAGTACATATTCAGCCAATCTTGTTTTTTGGAAGTACATATTCAGCGAATCTTGTTTTTTGGAAGTACATATTCAGCGAATCTTGTTTTTTGGAAGTACATATTCAGCCAATCTTGTTTTTTGAAAGTACATATTCAGCAAATCTTTTTTTTTGGAAGTACATATTCAGCCAATCTTGTTTTTTGGAAGTACATATTCAGCCAATCTTGTTTTTTGGAAGTACATATTCAGCAAATCTTGTTTTTTGGAAGTACATATTCAGCAAATCTTGTTTTTTGGAAGTACATATTCAGCAAATCTTGTTTTTTGGAAGTACATATTCAGCAAATCTTGTTTTTTGGAAGTACATATTCAGCAAATCTTGTTTTTTGGAAGTACATTAGCAAATCTTGTTTTTTGGAAGTACATATTCAGCCAATCTTGTTTTTTGGAAGTATATGTTTGGCGATGTTCATGAGGGCGCTGTTAGCCATATGTTTTGGTCTGTAAATGCAGCCATGCCGATAGCAGAGAGTAACGAATTAATTCGTCATTACTTTAATTTAGGGCTTAATTACGATGAAATAATTGCATCGCTTCTTGCAAACAATAACATAATCATAAGCAAACGGCATCTTAACCGGAAACTGCGAGCTCTTGGTCTCTTTCGGCGAAAAAATCATTCCGATATTGTAGACGTCGCTACCTTTATTGAAGGAGAGTTGCAAACGTCGGGGCAACTGCATGGTTATAGGTGGATGCACTTGCGATGCATTTAGAATGGTATCAGTATTGACAGAGAAACAGTGCGCCTTCTGTTGGTAATACTAGATCCAGAAGGCGTTCAACAGAGGGCAAGGAGACGGCTTCAGAGACGCAGATATCACGTAAGCGGTCCAAACTTCCTATGGCACTTGGACTCGTATGATAAACTGAAACCGTATGGAATTTGTATAAACGGCTGCATTGATGGTTTTTCCAGAAACGTGCTTTGGGTAGAAGCTTACGTAACAAACAGTGATCCTAGTGTCATTGCTGGTTATTATATGAAAACGGTAAGGGCAAAAATGGGATGTCCGAGAGTAATTCGGTCAGACTTTGGAACTGAAAATGGTACAGTTCGACAAATGCAACACTTCATGAGAACCAATTGCCAAGATGCGTTTGCAGGAGACAGGGGTTTTCTTCAAGGTACCAGTCAAAGCAATCAGCGCATCGAATGTTGGTGGAGTGTATTTCGGAAACACTGCACTCAGTATTGGATGAACTTATTTGAAGAACTTAAAGATGATGGTCATTTCAGTGGCGATTTTCTGGATACATCTTTAATACAGTTGTGCTTCGTGAATCTAATCCAGGTACTATAATGATTATAGGCATTCCTAGTTTGACAAAGCCTCAGTAATTTGTAAAAATCTGTATGTGACATCATTGGAAGACGTTTCACTTTCTGACTTTGTGAACAACAAATAATTAAACTACCTCAACAACTCATCTCCATTTCTAATACAGGATGATATTGACACTACCGTGAAGGAGTGGAACTCTCACAGAATAGCTTCATCAAGAAATCGGCATGGTCCCTTCGGTCGACCTATGGTGATGTACACAGTGCCCAACTGTATGGAACGCAAGACTATACTGTTCCTGTACAGCATGATGAAGTAGAAGTATATGTGAAACTGAGTGTCAGTTTAAAAGCCGATTTCCATGTGACAAGGATGTGTATAAACTGTGCACTCTTCTGATGAATGAAGCAGGCATTGATAAGCCAAGTAATGCTGAGCAAGGACTTCATCTATATCACTTCCTTAGAAGAACTCTACTGCAACAAATATAACATTAATCATGCAGGCGAATGACATTTGAAGACTTCGGTTTGTTAAAATAGCCCATAATCTGTACTGTTATGAAGACAAGGGACAGAACTATCAAGATTGAAATATTAATACTTTAAAATAGTGTGGCATGGCATCGATTTACTCTTTTAATTTTATTTTAAATTCATTGTTGTGTTATACCAGACATACAGCATAAAGCCAATCTGGATACGTACTCATTCAGAGTTTTGGTCTTTGCTTGGACCTAACAACACAGGGTGTGGGGATTGTTAATGGAAAGGACAGTCCTTGGATAGAGTAGACATTCATATTAAAACCATTATTTTTTTTAAATTTTTATGCATTGATATTTTGTCTTGCTTTATTTGTCAATTTCCATTTTGAAAGCAATTCAATTTTATGCCTGTGCAGTTTCTTTGAAGGTGTCTTTCAAAGTAATGTTGATCATAAATTAAATAAATATATATATACACAATTCCGTAATTGAAATTTGCCTCATCACTGGTTCCATTTTTTTACGCCTACCCCCACCCGAGCACTTTTCCAAGTTAACAGTAGGCTCCACAATTCATCCCTTCCGAAAAGAAGGGATATTCATAAAGAGACAATACACAGCTGACTTTATCTTCAAATGCGCCCCACACGTCGTGCACCCGACGCCGCGCGATGTCAGGATGGGGGGAAAATATCCAAAAAACAAGATTGGCTGAATATGTACTTCCAAAAAACAAGATTCGCTGAATATGTACTTCCAAAAAACAAGATTGGCTGAATATGTACTTCCAAAAAACAAGATTGGCTGAATATGTACTTCCAAAAAACAAGATTCGCTGAATATGTACTTCCAAAAAACAAGATTTGCTGAATATGTACTTCCAAAAAACAAGATTCGCTGAATATGTACTTCCAAAAAACAAGATTGGCTAAATATGTACTTCCAAAAAACAAGATTGGCTGAATATGTACTTCCAAAAAACAAGATTGGCTGAATATGTACTTCCAAAAAACAAGATTGGCTAAATATGTACTTCCAAAAAACAAGATTGGCTGAATATGTACTTCCAAAAAACAAGATTGGCTGAATATGTACTTCCAAAAAACAAGATTGGCTAAATATGTACTTCCAAAAAACAAGAATCGCTGAATATGTACTTCCAAAAAACAAGATTCGCTGAATATGTACTTCCAAAAAACAAGATTCGCTGAATATGTACTTCCAAAAAACAAGATTCGCTGAATATGTACTTCCAAAAAACAAGATTTGCTGAATATGTACTTCCAAAAAACAAGATTGGCTGAATATGTACTTGCGATGGCACTAATGGGCTTTCGTAAATCCTTGGGGATTTCTCAACTTACGTGTATCAGCGATGGGCCCCCAGGTATTCCACGCAGCAGTCTGGATGCAGTAGAGCAGAGAAAAGATTGCCAGTATAAACCATCTTCTGCTGTACACCACGAGATCTCCCGGGGACGACGAGATCTCATCCTCCGTTGACTGTGTTTTCATTCCATTTGAATGAACGCTTTCTTCAAGGCCAGACAGTTCACTTTCTTCGTCACTTTGGCCTTTACTGTATTTGTTGTAGCCGTAGTTTTTGGAGGGAGGAGTAATGCCATTGTCGAAGGGAATAAGTCGGTCTTTCTCCGACATCGTTCCGGCGAGCGCTGCAATCTGAACATGAAAAAACACAGTTTGGAAACTAAACTTAAAGTCAGGTATACCTTTGGTAATTGTCGAAGACCAGTATCCTCACTTGGTGTATGTCACAGGAAAATCTAAGTGCTGGAATTGTATATGAATATTCATTCCTTTCTTTCAGACCTTGCATAAATTTTTTAGCAATGTGTAAATATTCATGAGATGGCTTTGTGCCAGGACCCATTTGGCCATGGTTGTATAGGGTCATTATTCATAGTGTTCACCTAGGGAAAACTCCCAACATTGGAACAGTGAACCTCAAGCTTATACCCCTACAGTTAATTGACATATGTGAGGTATTTGACTATGAGGAAGCGATCAGGGTGTCGGCTGATAAAGGGTACAAAGAGTTGTGTGTGGGGTGTATGAGAGGGTTTGGGGAGTGGAGGTTTGGAAAAAGATTCAGTGGAGTCACCAGTTGTGAAGTGTAGATGCCAAATGTTCTGTTGCTCTGCCGCTAAATAATATTGTACAGAGATAGATACAAGCTGTTCCTTAATCTAATAAATAAGGGAAACTTTTCTGCAAGCCAGTTTCTATTTTTGCAGCCAAGTTGTATGTGATAGACGAGCGCTGAGGGTTTTATTTAACAACCCGGTCTGTTCGGACTTTGGTAATGGAGGCAGGTTAGACAACCCGATCATCAACCGTAAGTTAATTCATTTCATTGTTCATCTTATTATTTTCATGGAAAATTTTTGGTTGGGTTTGATTTAAGTTAAAGTAAGACCAAATTAAGAATAAGTTGATAAGTTTGATGCGATGTTGAGCTAGTTGGAATGGAGGTGTCGAGAGACACAGTAAAGTAATAAGATCCACGATCTTGAACACGTGTATATATTGGAATATACAAGCTCTGCTTGAAGTTGTTTATGAATGGTGGTTTAATATTATATTGGCCGAAATTATGGCAAAGATTTGTCTCGTATGATTTTTCAGATGGCCTTTATTGGAGTGTAAAGGGCGAGCGCAAGAAGGCGCACCCACATATTATTTAAACGGTGTTTTAACTGAGGAACATCAAAGAACCGCATCCGGCCGGCTGGATTGGAGGTGAGACTGTGCGGTGAGATGATTACGGCGAGGGGAAAATACACGCCCAGCGTCACAGAAGCCAGATCAACTTGACGGGAAAGTTCCGAATATATTCAGCACCGGAATAAACTGTGAACTAAATCGATAAAATTCTCATCGGCCATGTATTTTGTATTTGTATACTCTTCTTATTATTATGTGCACCTACTGAGTTGTAGTCGTCAGTGGAGTAGGGTGCGTCACAGGGGGCGTGAAAGAAAACGAAGAGGATAGTTGATCAGCTGATAAACGACGTATATTTAAATTGAGTACCGGTGGCGGGTGAATGTCATCCCCGGAGTTATAACAATGAAGGGTCAAACACATTGAATATAGTTATACTGCTACTTTAAATATTTGCTACTCTGCCTTTAGTGATCAAGCCTTAGTAAGTTTACGAATAACAATTGTGTTCTGCTCGAGCTGGAGGAAAGTGTTGGGGTTATAATTAGTTAATACACGTGTAAATAATATAGAGGCATCCCAGTCGTAGCCACTGCCGAAGTAATCAATGTGGATTTGGGTTTTTTTCTCTGTGCAATTAATGACTGCCAAAATGGCAGACCATGAGCAGAGAGTAGCTAGCTGCGTGCAACGTTAACGTACAAGGGTACACTTACTGTTTGTGTTTCCCAATGGCCTTCATCATTGTGTTACCCTTGTCCCTTACGTTCAAGGGTAAACACAATGACTTGTATTAAGGGGTCGCATACGCACCATCCTATTAACTGCGTTTAACTGCGATTTATAGCAAATCGTCGCGCATGACTTAGGCCTATACACAAAAAACAGTATGTCACTGGTGAAAAAGACAAAGGCCGATATAGTCCGGCAGCCAAGGGGGGGGGGGGGGGGTGAACCATGTTTTGTTGGATATATATTTTTTGTATTGATATATCAATACCTATGGTGTAAACACAACAAATACAAGCTTGTAAACCCTCAAATGGCATGAAAAGCATACATTCAACTAGCTTGCCAAGAAATATTGTGTCATTTTTTTTAAAGTGAAAAAACGGACGAGACAGGGTGTAGGGTGCTGATGGGGGCGTGGCTAGTGGGATGGTGGTGGTAATTGTATCATAACACACATGATATTAAAAACTAAGAACATTAATTTGGGAAAGAGTTTTTGGTAATAAATCTTTGAAAGAGATTTATACATTAATGTATTTAAGGATGATGGATGATGGGAGGGGTAGGATCCATCAAGGGGCGCGGTATAGTATTGTACAAATCCAACCTGCCTACGTGTATGTGCATTGACCAATTAAGGTTTAAAAGCATTTGATCAACATTTGGACCTTTCAGGAATGTTTTACTATCTTAAAAATCTAATTCAAAAGTGTCTAGGGTGTGTTTTGCTACAAATGTGTAGACACCATCACTCTTTTGGTAATCCTCACCCCCCCAAAAAAAACAACAACAACAAAACAACAAACAAACAAACAAACAAACAAACAAACACCCCAACAAACAAACAAACAAACAAACAAACAATAACAAGCTTACTCATCGCAGAGCAAAAAACCCTGTCTTGAATTTTGTCGAGCCATATAGGGCCCACGCCACTGAAAGGCCTAAACTTGGAAAACGCGTTTGTTTAACCACACCTATTCCAGCGATGGTTACTTTCAACTGTTTAGACAACGAATACACTGCACTGTTCTACAAAAAAACTAATACCATATAATGTGCGCAAATTATACATTCCCTGTTTATCTATGACATGCTTCCACACATTGTCAAACTCGCAAAAGTAAGCACAGCATCGCTTAGAACTGCACAACGTTCTAGCCAACTTTCGAGCTTACATACATTTTGACGGGGGGAAAAGTACTGTACAAGCATTCCTAAGAGCACCACCACAATGGTTCCATTATCACTTGGCAGGTGATGGTATTATGATTTTTTTGCAGTGTTTCGACTGGTATTGTCCAGGGATGGTAGTCGCGCTTTGCTGGAAACTGTTTATGAGTGCAAACAAACCAGTTGTTTTCACAGAACTTAATATAACGAAAACTATGCACGGATTTGCTGTCAAACGTACTCGTGAGAAACGGTGACTCGTGAGAAACTCGTGAGAAAGGTGGCCCGCTGCGCAAAATTTGATATCCATTTAGGCACTAAAATAATTACAATATATATGTACAGAAGATTCAAAATAATAATCAGCCAAATAAAACAAAAAACAAAAACAACCCCCAAAACAAAACAGAGGAGTATGTTGAAATACAAAACACAAACAGCAGTCCAGTGATTACCGAAAACAAACTTAATCACCATAAGAGTGTTGTATTTGCTGGTCTTACCTATAGTTAGTAACAACGGTGAGTCCCGCTCGTGAGTCCCGTTGGGCCTCGACGGCGATATAGAGCTAAAAAATAGTCTGCTTCTTCGGAAGTGGTGGGCAACGGACTGACGCATGGCCGGGCCACAGGTAGCCTTTAGTCAAGGCGCACCGCGGCACCCCAGCCTAGTTATCACGTACGAAAAAAAGACTAGCGCGAGCGGCGAAGCCGCGAAGCGCCTTTACCAACTCGTTTTGGGGCTTTATGTTTTTCTTTACTTTTTGCTACCGATTTTGGTGGGAGAAATGTAATGCATAATGCATTAGCGTGATGAGTTGTTGGCCAATAAGAAAACACAATTACTTGCATGACGTCACAAGAACGACGTTCGATGCAACATCTAGTTGCCGGTGATTGGGTACAAGAAATTGCAATATAAATATTTCATGATCATGAATAATTGATTAGCTGAACGAGTTGGTAAAGGCGCTTCGCGGCTTCGCCGCTCGCGCTAGTCTTTTTTCGTGCGTGATACCTGGGCTGGGGTGCCGCGGTGCGCCTTGACTAAAGGCTAGGCCACAGGACGCTGCCCAGCCACCGGTCACGCCCGACTGGTTTATTCTATTGCAACGGCGAGGAGTTTACGGAGTGGGGTTTTCGGCATAGACGGCATTGTCCGAGATTAATCGCACCCACAGTTGAGTGTTGCAATATGTTTGTGGGTCACAAAAATTGGCTATGCAGCCCAGAAAACCACCCGATTCGCAAACGGAATCTTTGGTGCTTAGGTATTGGCTCAGCGTTCAAGAGTAGTTGGCACGAGGTAGTAGCCGATACACGTGGCAATGAGAATCAATGAATGAGCCTTTTTGAACTTCGTGGATGCGTGGCTGATATACGGAGCCCGGGAAGGGACAGTGGTAAACAAAAATTTTGCAGGGGCTTATTCGTTCGCGCGGTTTAGTAATCCGTTCGAAAGAATTAATAATCTGTTCGAACGAACTTCGGTCTATGATTGGAGGGAGACCGAGGTAAGCATCATAAGCACTTCAAATGGCTAATTACTCCTCTTTGAAGGATGAAAAACTATCCCCTTAATTCATTTGAGACACAAACTAAAGTAGGTCATCCGACGATTTTACACCTGTTAAGGTGCGAAGGTATGTGACAAACCCCTCAGCCAAGAATACTAGTTCTGGAAGGAAGTGATGGGTACAAAATTGGCCATGTGTGCGGCCCCTAAATGTAGCCCGAGCCCTAAATGTCACCCTGACCTAAATGTAGCCCCAAGCTTGTACCTAAATGTCGCCCTGACCAAAATGTAGCCCAAAAGTTGTACCTAAATGTCGCCCCGACCTAAATGTAGCCCCAAAGTTGTACCTAAATGTCGCCTCGACCTAAATGTTGCCTCAAAGTTGTACCTAAATGTTACCCCGACCTAAATGTAGCCCCAAAGTTGTACCTAAATGTCGCCCCGACCAAAATGTAGCCCCAAAGTTGTACCTAAATGTCGCCCCGACCTAAATGTAGCCCCAAAGTTGTACCTAAATGTCGCCCCGACCTAGTAGCCCCAAAGTTGTACCTGAATGTAGCCCGACCTAAATGTACCTTAACACTTGTACCTAAACTTAAATGTATCTCATTGTAACTCACACTTAATTTAATACTAAAAATTTGCCAAATATATGAATTTGTTATGTTCACTAAAGCGATTTCTGTCCGAACGCAATTTTGGTAGTAAAACGGGGGTATAAATTTGCCCTTTTTCACACGTTTTAAATCATAACTTGTTAACCGCTCAGCCTAGTTCACCGGAAAACGGTTTCATGAAGTTGTATGCATTGTCCAGCTCATGGATGTAATTTAAAAAATTGTATTAAAGAAAAAACACCGTATTTTTCGGTTTCAAAATGGTGAGTTTGGCTTGTTTCCCTGTGCCGAGGCGCATTTTAGACCCCTCACCGCGTTGTTTGATTGCCGTATTTCCTTACTGGAGTATATATTTCAACTGGGTAAAGGACCATCAAATAGACCATAGAGCAAGGACACTGGGACAGACTAACTTACTAGCATTTCACATACGAACAGTACTGTTAGGGAGCGAACACACTGCTGTTGAATGAAGTTTGACACCAGAAGTCCTTCTTCATCTTACCATGATCTTACAGATACAGGAAAGAGTGGGGGGTGTCCAAACAACGGGGCAAACACGCGATTGGCTTGTCCTCGGCGGCGTAGCCAGGAGGGAACTGGGCCGATGTTTGTCCATGCCACGCCAACTAAGGGGCCACAATAAAGCGTTCTGATTTGTCCGTTTCTTCAGAGGTCGTGTATTTTAAATAAGGTAAACCAAGGAAAGCGTTCAGGGCGGTAGCCTTGGAGCGCAGCCTGGTTTATCGCATACGGTGCGTGGGATGTTAATACAGCGGCACTCGGTACATTGTGTGCGTAATCGGTGTCGCTAGCGTTAATCGGTGGTAGTAAAAATAGAGGCAAGAGGTATAAGAAAACTAAACAAACTTAAATGTTATCTCCTGCCCAATTTTCTTACTCCACTGATCTATTTTCTTTTAAATGTATCAACTTGATTTTAATGTATCATAAAATAGCCTTTCTTAAGTTCCTTCGCATGGAAACGGCAGTCATCATGACTGAAACATCAGTCATCATGACTGATAAGTCATGATGACTGATGTTTCCATGGCAAAGGTATAGATAAACGGTTCTAATTGTATAGTCATCACTTCATGGTGTCTAGATAAAACCAAACATTTGTTGCACAATTCTTGTATTTCGTAATGCCGGATGAATTTTTATATGAGAAATGTATGGTCCCATGTCATTGTTGTTTTTGAGTCGTGTAAACGAACACAATTTAATGCAAAACACTGTCGAATCACAAGTCACATTCTTCCCCAATAATTATATACGCCTACACACAGAGAAAAAATTACACAGCTTGTGTAAAATTTTACCTAATTGAGTAGTTGCAGGTGAACCTCATAACTGTTATGTAAAACTTTACCCAACAGGGGTTGGGTAAGGTTTTAGTTAATAGTTGTGTGAAACTTTACCTCGATATTGGGTAAATTCATTTACTGAATTGTTAGGTAAACCTCAGTTATGTAAAACATTACCCAATTATGAAGTATGGCTTTACCTCGTTACAATGTAAAAGATAAGATCTTAGTAAATAGTTGTGTAAAACTTTATTTCGGTATTAGATACATTTATTTGTTGTATATAATACATTGCTAAAAATAATTTGGGAAAATTGTACCAAATCAGTGGGTAAGCAGGTAAGTTAGTTCTTGCGACATACACACAGAAAAAAAAAATACTCGTAGCAATAGTGTAAAAATGGGGGGGGGGGTCAGCCCGGCAGACAAGGTAAAAAATCTCTTCTGGAAAGAGGTGCTGGCTCTGAAAAGAGCCGGTTGGTTTAATCAGACCTTTTCCGACGGTTTAATTTGCCCCAGTGCTGAAGCCTTCGTGTTAAAAAAAGTCTTTGCAGCTAGTACGCCATGGTTTTCCTGGATGAGTCCTTTCCCTCTTCGACAGACTGTTGTTCCACGACGACCATAAAGCCAAAGTCCCCCTTGCAACTTTGAACACGCAAACTCCAAGCATCAAAACCCTGCAGCATCAGCGTTCTGTCCACCCCCGTCCATCTTGGATTGTTATGTGTGCCTGCGACTTGCTTACTCTATGCTTATACATGCACGAGTGTATTACATTTTGCATTATGGGAAAATGTTTTCACGTGGACCAGTTTACTTCAATTTCGGTTACTTTTTACCACTTCCTTGTAAAACTTACAAATTACATGTAAAGTTTACTCTTAACTTTGGTAACTTTACAAAACATAAAGTAAACAGTAAGTTTATTCTTTGATTATGTTTTTATTTTTTTACAAAACAACTTAGTATATTGTTTTCGTGGCTTTTTACTTCAATTAAGTAATTTCTTACACAACTTTTTTTACATAACTTTTTTTTACCTTTTGTTCTGAGTGTGTATGTGTCAATGCCTCATACGCTGTTATTTGAAGGTAAACATAACACACCAAACATTCTTCAAATCCCCCAGTTCTGACCAGCCCCTGTTGGCCACAACCTTGCTCCAGGAAATGATGTCATCTTTCACTCTGATTCTCTCACACACCTACGACCTAGGTTTAGCACTCAATATGCCCTACCACTTCTATTATAATTTTTGTTTATTCGGCCATTAATTTCTAAACGTTCATATAGTCTCAGAAAAAAGAAATCAAGAAGAAAAAACGGCAACAACAAAACAACAATAATAATAATAATAATAACAACAACATGGGAATTTACATAAAAAACAAACTGCCCATTTCAAGTTGACCAGAATTAATTTAAAAGTGTACGCATAAAACACTGTGACTCAAAAGTTTGCAAATCTCAACTAAAACATGGGAACATTTAGGGCCTACTATATAGGAAAATGATATAAAGAAAATATACAAGAACAAATAAATTCACCTTGAAAAAAATAGGCCTACTGAACAAACGGTAAGGTAAGGAAAGCAGAGAGAAACATTAGCTCTACTACCATGTATAATAGAAAAGGTCAAGAATAGAGAGCAAGTGGGATTGTAACATTTCGCTCGTACTCGCTTGCACCAAAGACTGAGCCCGAGTGAATTGTAAGTTGTACACGTTATACACTCTGTCATCGATCCACACACACATACCCTACATGTAGGCCTACTTCTCGCGCGAAAAAAGTTAAAACGTGACCTACAGTGACCTACAGTGACCTACATGCATAATGCATTAGTAACTGACCAGTCAAAACGCTTTACTGTGGACCCATAGTTAGCGCGTGGTATGGAACAAAAACAAATCGCAGCCTTGGGGGCCTCGCCCCCCCCCCCCGTGCCCCCGCGGAAAACATTGCGATAGTTCACAAAAAAGAAAAGAAAAATAAAGGGGTAAAAAAAGAAAAATGCGTGTTTGTATAATCTAATGTAGTGAACGATCGCGATCACGATCGCCACCGCGGCCACAAAATACTAAGAGCATATTAAAAGAGGATGGTGGCCCCTGCAGCGTCCCCCTTCCAAAACAAAAGCATGACCCCACCACTGACAAACCCCATTCCCTCTGCCCCCCCTACACACACACTTAGAAGCAATGCCCCCTGTGCCCCCCTCCTCCACCGAAAAAGTCCTGGCTACGCCGCTGCTTGTCCTCAGTAAAGGTTTGTAGTAAATCTCAGACTGAACATATATATATGAATCAACAAACTTCCTGCGACGAATATCTAGTAATAGTTTCGTTTTTGTGGCTAAGAACAATGTAAGAATGCAAGCTTTCGCAGCCCGTTTTCTAAAAAATAATTGTATACACTCTACCTTCAAAACAATTTAAAAGGAAATCAGGGTTGGCATTACAATCGCTTACCTTTAAAAGCCGGGGCTACATTTTGGTGCAACTTTAGGGCTACATTTAGGTCGGGGCGACATTTAGGTACAACTTTGGGGCTACATTTAGGTTGGGCGACATTTAGGTACAACTTTGGGGCTACATTTAGGTCGGGGCGACATTTAGGTACAGCTTTGGGGCTACATTTAGGTCGGGGCTACATTTAGGTTCAACTTTGGGGCTACATTTAGGTCGGGGCTACATTTAGGTACAACTTTGGGGCTACATTTAGGTCGGGGCTACATTTAGGTACAACTTTGGGGCTACATTTAGGCCGGGCGACATTTAAGTACAAGTTTGGGGCTACACCTAGGTCGGGCGACATTTAGGTACAACTTTAGGGCTACATTTAGGTCGGGGCTACATTTAGGTACCACTTTAGGGCTACATTTAGGTCGGGCGACATTTAGGTACAAGTTTGGGGCTACATTTAGGTCGGGCGACATTTAGGTACAAGTAATGCTACAGATCGTCGCTTCTTAAATGTTATATGCTCAGCAATGAGACGCACCACAATTGACCATATTTTTGACCACATGAGGGCGCTGTCGTCAGGGAATATCTTGCATCACAATAGCAGTTTTAACTTATCATAATTGCCTGTTTGTAGTTTTCTTGCACCAATGAAGAAATACCTAAAAAATAGCGATAAAAAAGTGAAAAAACCCTGTTTGTTTACTTGTTTTTCATCATGTGAAATTTATCTACATACGCCCTCACGTGGTCAAAAATACGGCGAATTACTTTTCAAACTCTTTTTGTTGTTCTCGATCACTAACATTAGGTGACAATTACTAGGTGGCTAGTAGTAGGTGGCAGTAGCTACGTAGGTGGCTATTGGTGACTAATTGTGGTGACTTAGGGTGAAGGTGGTTCGATTTAATAAAGTAAAACAAAATAACAAGTTGCTATAAAATACATGAACCCAAATCACATTCCTTAACCTTGGCAATGCATTGAGTTCAACACTCACCCCTGGCAGAAAAATACTAGGTCACTAAAACAGCGCCCTTTAATGGAACTGTTAAAAGGAGAGTCTTTGCACTCGGTGAGAAAAAAATTAAAATAAATGAGTATATTCTGGCGGCTACAGTAAAGGGTTAGGGTAAAACTTAGGGTTAGGGTGTGGGTTAGTGGTTAGGTTAGGGTTAGGGTTTGTGTTACGGTTAGGGTTAGGGTGAAGGTTAGGGTTTGGGTTAGGGTTAAGGTTGGGTTTATGGTAAGTGCTAGGGCTAGGGCTAGGTTTAGGGCTAGGGCTAGGGCTAGGGCTAGGGCTAGGGCTAGGGCTAGGGCTAGGGTTAGGGTTAGGGTTAGGGTTAGGGTAAGGGTAAGGGTTAGGGTTAGGGATAGGTTTAGGGTTAGTAAAAGGGTTGAGGGTTAGTGCTAGGGCTAGGGCTAGGGCTAGGGCTAGGGCTAGAGCTAGGGTTAGGGTTAGGGTTAGGGTTAGGGTAAGCGTTAGGGTTAGGGTTAGGGTTAGGGTTAGGGTTAGGGTTAGGGTTAGGGTTAGGGTTAGGGTAAGGGTAAGGGTTAGGGTTAGGGATAGGTTTAGGGTTATAAATAGGGTTGAGGGTTAGTGCTAGGGCTAAGGCTAGAACTAGGGCTAATACTAGGGCTAAGGATAGGGGTAGGGTTAGGGTTAGGTTTAAGGTTAGGGTAAGGGTTAGGGTTAGGTTAAGGTTAAGCGCTAGGGCTATGGCTAGGGTTAAGGCTAGGGCTAGGGTTAGGGTTAGGGTTAGGGTCAGGGTTAGGGTTAGAGTTAGAGTTAGGGTTAGGGTTAGATTTAGGGCTAGGGCTAGGGCTGAGGCTAGGGCTAGGGCTAGAGCTAGGGCTAGGGCAAGGGCTAGGGCTTGGGTTAGTGCCAAGGCTCGGGATACAGTTAGGGTTAGGGTGAGGGTATGGGTTAGGGTTAGGGTTAGGGCTAGGGCTCGGGCTCGGGCTCGGGCTAGAGGTGTAAGAGGTGTTATTTAGGGTTAGGTTTAGGGTTACAGTATGGGTTAGGGTTAGTGTTAGGGTTAGGTTAGTGTAAAGGTTAGGGTTCGGGTAAGGTTTAGGGCTAGTGCAAGGGCTCAGTCTAGGGCCAAAGCTTGGTCTAAGGCTTCGGCTAGGGCTAGGGCTAGGGTTTGGGCTAGGGCTAGGACAAGTGCTAGGGCTAGGGCTAGGGCTAGGGTTAGGGCTAGGGCTAGGGTTAGGGCTAGGATAGAGTTAGGGTTAGGGTTAAGGTTAGGGTTAGGGTTAGGGTTAGGGCTAGGGCTAGGGCTAGGGCTAGGGCTCGGGCTCGGGCTCGGGCTAGGACTAGGGCTAGGGCTAGGGCTAGTGCCTTGAATAGGGCTAGGGCTAGCGACAGGGCTAGGGCTAGGGCTATTGCTTGGGATAGGGTTAGGGTTAGGGTTAGGGTTAGGGTTAGGGTTAGGGTTAGTGTTAGGGTAAAGGTTAGGTTTAGGGTTAGGGTTAGGCTTAGGCTTAGGGTTAGGGTTTAGGGTTAGGGTTAGGGTTAGGGTTTAGGGTTTAGGGTTTTAGGTTAGGGTAAGGGTTAGGTCTAGGACTAGGACTAGGATTGAGGCTAAGGCTAGGGCTAGGGTTGGTGCCAGGGCCAGGGCTAGTGCTTGTGTTATGGCTAGGGCTAGTGTTATGGCTAGGGCTAGGGTTAGGGCTAGGGTTATGGCTAGGGTTTGGGTTAGTTTTAGACTAAGGGTAAGATTAGGGTTTGGGTTCGGGTCGGGGTTAGAACTAGAGTGTGGATTAGGTTCTATCATTCAGAGTTAGTGAATTGGTGAATTGTTTCCTCTGCCGATTGCTCATGTATTTTAGTTGTTTAATAATTATTTTGATTTGATTTTACTAAATAGGGATAGCGTTAGGGTTAGGGTTAGGGTTTATTGTTTATAGTTTGTATGGTTAAGAAAATGGTAATTGAGATCTTCTGGCGATTGCTGATTTATGTTTTTATACTTTTGGTTTGTTTTAATTTTATTAGATAGATGTCAAATGCTTTCTTTTTTATAAGACGAGGGTTAGGGTTAGAGTCAGGGTTAGGGGTAGGATTAGGGTAAGGGGTAGGGGTAGGGCTAGGGCTAAGGCTAGGTCTAGGGCTAGAGCTGGGGTTAGGGATTGGGTTAAGGTTAGAGTTAGGGTAAGGGTTAGGGTTAGGGTTAGGGTAAGGGTTTTTTGTTTATAGTTTGTATTGTTATGGAAATGGTGAGTGAGATCCTCTGGCGATTGCTGATTTATTTTTTTAAATGTTGTGTTTGTTTTAGTTTGATTAGATATATGTCAAATGCTTTTTTTATAAAACAAGGATTAGGGTTAGGGTAAGGGTTAGGGGTAGGGTAAGGGCTAGGACTAGGGCTAAAGCTAGGGCTAGGGCTAGGGCTAGGGATAGAGATAGGGTTAGGGTTAGGGTTAAGGTTAGGGTTAGGGTTACGGCTATGACTAGGGCTAGGGCTAGTGCTAGTGGCTTTGCTAGGGCTAGGGCTAGGGCTAGGGATAAGGCTATGACTTGGGCTAGAGCTAGGGCTAGGTTTAGGGCTAAGGCTAGGGCTAGGGCTAGGGCTATGACTTGGGCTAGAGCTAGGGCTAGGGTTAGTGCTAAGGCTAGGGCTAGGGCTAGGGCTAGGGCTAGGGCTAGGGCTAGGGCTAGGGCTAGGGCTAGGGTTCGGGTTAGGTTTAGTGTTAGGGTTAGGGTTAGGCTTAGGGTTAGGTTTAGGCTTAAGGTTATGTTTTAGGTTACGGTTTGGGGTTAAGGTTAGGTTTAGGGTTTAGGGTTAGGGATAGGGTTGGGGTTA
This sequence comes from Pisaster brevispinus, assembly GCA_023634235.1. Lineage (NCBI taxonomy): Eukaryota > Metazoa > Echinodermata > Asteroidea > Forcipulatida > Asteriidae > Pisaster > Pisaster brevispinus. The sequence goes on along the minus strand of JAMKCF010000006.1, from coordinate 18,271,110 downwards.
GGGTAAGGGTTAGGGCTAGGACTAGGACTAGGATTAGGGCTGAGGCTAGGGCTAGGGTTAGGGCCAGGGCCAGGGCCCGGGCCAGGGCTAGGGCTAGGGTTATGGCTAGGGTTTTGGGTTAGTGTTAGGGTTAGGGTAAGGGTTAGGGTTTGGGTTCGGGTCGGGGTTCAGATTAGAGTTTGGATTAGGTTTTATCATTTATCATTTAGTTTAATTAGATAGATGTCAAATGTTTTCTTTTTTACAAAACAAAGGGTTAGGGTTAGGGTTAGGGTTAGTGTTAGGGCTAGGGTTACTGCTAGGCTAGGGCTAGGGCTTGGGCTAGGGCTAGGACTAGAGCAAGGGTTAGGGCTAAGGTTAGGGTTAGGGTAAGTGTTAGGGTAAGGGTTAGGGTTGGGGTTAGGGTTAGGGTTGGGTTATAGTAAGGGTTTAGGTAAGGGTTTGGGTTAGGGTTAAGGTAAGGGTTAGGGTTAGGGCTAGTGCTAGGGCTAGGGCTAGGGCTAGGGCTAGGGATAAGGCTATGACTTGGGCTAGAGCTAGGGCTAGGGCTAGGGCTAGGGCTAGTGCTATGGCTAGGGCTAGGGCTAGGGTTATGGTTATGGTTAGGGTTAGGGTTGGGTTAGGGATAGGGTTAGGGTTAGAATTAGGGTTATTTTTAGGGTTTGCGTTAAGGTTAGGGCTAGGACTAGGGCTAGCGCTTGAGCTAGGGCTAGGGATAAAGCTAGGGCTAGGCGTATGGTTAGGGTTAGAGTTAGGGTTAGGATTATGGTTAGGGTTCGGGTAAGGGTAAGGGTTATGATTAGGGTTTGGGTAAGTGTTAGGGCTAAGGTAAGAGTTACGGTTAGGGCTAGTGCTAGAGCTAGGGCTAGGGCTAGGGCTAGGGCTAAGGATAAAGCTAGGGTTTGGGTTAGGGTTAGGGTTAGGTTCATGGTTAGGGTTAGGCTTAGTCTTAGGGTTAGGGTTAGGTTTTAGGGTTAGGGTTAGGGTTAGGGTTAGGGTTAGGGTTAGGGTTAGGACTAGGACTAGGTTTAGGCTGAGGCTAGGGCTAGGCTTTGGGCCAGTGCCAGGGCTTGGGCTAGGGCTAGGGTTATGGCTTGGGCTAGGGCTAGGGTTAGGGTTAGGGCAAGGATTATGGGTAGGGCTTGTGTTATGGCTAGGGTTTGGGTTAGTGCTAGACTTAGGGTAAGGGTTATGGTCTGGGTTCGGGTCGGGGTTAGGATAAGGGTGTGGATTAGGGTTTATCATTTAGGGTAAGTTTATTGGTAAATGGTTTCCTCTGCCGATTGCTGACGTATTTAATTTGTTTCATTATTATTGTTTTGTTTTAACTTTTCTAGATAGGGTTAGCGTTAGGGTAAGGGTTATGGTTTATTGTTTACAGTTTTTATGGTTAGGGAAATGGTAAATGAGATCCTTTGGCAATTGCTGATTTAATTATTATTATTCAATTCGAATAAATTTCCCGCTAGTTAAACTACAGACAGAGGCATTGACTTTACTTACTGGCATCATGATGGTAATGTGTTGGCAGGCCCATAATTATTTCTGACAAATTACTTCCTTGTTTTGGTGCAACACCTTAAAAGCTCAGATTATTTTCTCGAACCCATTCAAATAGCTTTTTCAAGTTACATATATCACCTTGTGGGACAAATCGTCAATAAAATCTGACCTAACAAATGTAGCAGCGCAGTCACACAACATTATTAAATGTAATTAAATGTAATTAAATTATTAAATGTAATTAAATTATTAAATGTAATTAAATTATTAAATGTAATTAAGTTATTAAATGTAAAGTCTATTCGCATTTCAACGCAAACAAACAGGAAAAATTTCACTTGTAATTGAGGAACCTCGTTCGTCTTGTTCAGTTGTTTCAATGCTTCGCCCCAATGCCTTTGGTTTACAATTCGCTAGGGCATATACTCTAGAAAACAGTTCGCCTCCCGATATGAAATGAAGTGAGAAAACAACATTAATGCTTGACATCTACACACGCTTAGAAGAGAAAATAACTTCAAGAAGATGTAAACAAATGTATTTGCTTAGTGGAAACAGCGCGTTTTTCTTCTGACTGTCATTAGAAACATCTACTTTCCCGATGTGTAGTGTAATTTGATAATGTTAAGCTTCGGGGATCTTTCACAATGAAGTTGTTTTTGCCCAACACTAGGTGACGATAAAAGATCTTTGCGCTGTTCCTTCTTTAGTCCCCCCCTGGAGAGGAAAAAAGGCCAAGGCTGCCGTGAGCGAGAATCGAGCCTCCCGCATTTTAGAGTGATATCCTCTCATCAAGCACAAGTAAGAATCAATGTGAGGCAAAACAAATCGCAAAAACATATTGTTGTTATTTCCTTGGTGCAAGAATTTCATCGTTCTAATCCCAGGTTTCGTTCGGTGACTGATAAACGGCACCGCCCGAGTAAGGCAACAGGGTTGTTCTATTATTCATTCGTGTTGAGATTTTCTCTGCGTTTAAGAAATTCCGCGCATTGTTATTGGACCATCTTGTTACCAAGCCAATTTAGGTGTATGCGAATCCCTGTGTTATGCAAATTTATTGTTTCTGCGCTTTTTGTTGGAAAAAGACGCAGCAAGCCCGCATGGTACAATAGTGTTCCACGGGACGGCAGACGGACAACATGGTGACTCTTCATGGCCGGATTTGGACTTCCTTTATCTGATGAACTTTATCATAGTTTCACTCTCTTTAAGTGAAACAAACTGTATTTCTACCTTTGAGTAGTCACTTGTCACATTGAGGACTATACCTATGAAGTTCTGAAGGTAAAATGTACTTTAAACTTCAGAAGAAAGTGACATACATGAGGACTTTTGGTCAAGTATTTCACCAAAGCCTTACATGAGCAACTCTCACAATGTTCAATTTTCGAAGTCAAGTTTACAAGTTACAACCATTGAGAACTCCCTTGGAGTTTTTGCTGGCTTGAGACTTCCTGCAAGAATAACTGAGACCGGCGTACTCAACCAACACACTGGTGTCATGGACCGACTTTGATGTTGAGCTTGCGAGTAGAGCTGGAGAGTTCCAGGAGTTTGCACATTCTTAGACGACAAGAACTGTAGGAAATGATCATTTTTTCAAATGGACTCGCATTCTCCTGTTGAACTTTCGCTTTTGCTTGCGAGCTCCGTCAAGTTGGCGTGAGAAGCTCTTCCCCTGGACCGAACTGATTTAAAAGGGGATTTGGATTTCAAAACTGAACACTTTTAATGACTGTTGTCAGAACTTAGAAACTTTTAGGCCCAAAGGGTGAAGAAAGAAGATCCATGGATTGTGTGTTATGGGTGTGGCCAGAGGTCGTCCAAGTGGCCAGAGGTCGTCCAAGTGGCCAGAGATCGTCCAAGTGGCCAGAGGTCGTCCAAGTGGCCAGAGATCGTCCAAGTGGCCAGAGGTCGTCCAAGTGGCCAGAGGTCGTCCAAGTGGCCAGAGGTCGTCCAAGTGGCCAGAGGTCGTCCAAGTGGACAGAGATCGTCCAAGTAACTAGAGGTCGTCCAAGTGACAAGACGAGAACTTTAAAAGTGACTTTTGGTTTTGAGTTTCAGAACTGTGTACCTGTGTACTTTTGCTGACTGTTGTCAGAACTTTAAAACTTGTATGCCCACTGGGTGAAGAAAGAAGATCTATGGATTGTGTGGTATGGGTTTGGCTAGAAGTCGTCCAAGTGGTAAGACAAGATCCTTAAGATGGCATCAACTGGTAAGCGAAGATTTAATAACCCCATTCCTCCCTAATAACTAGCAGGTTACTTCTCCCATCTCGGTACTTGTTGATGTTGTCTACTATTTATTGTCAATGGTGATGCCATCCACTACTTTTCTGAGAGGGTTATTCTTGATTTGAGGGCATTTTGGTCGTGGCCAGAGTGATGCCTTTTAAAGTAAAATAGTTTCTCTTGGAATATTTCCCAGTGTTTGGAAGAAGCCGATTTTGTTGTCATTTTAAAATTATACATTGGCATGGTTAATTCGCTGATATTTTAGCATAACAATGTTTAGTTAGAGACCCTCGTGCATTTTGCGATATTTGCTGATACATTCAAAATATTGAATGAACTTCTAAATGAAGTATATCAGAATATTTTACATTGCCAACACGCTTTTTTCTCAAAAGTAATACAAGTCAGCCCCATAAAAGCATAACAAACTTGTTTGATAACTCAGTATGTGCCTGATGCACAAACTGACTGAACTTAGTGTTTTCTTACTACACTGTTTTTTCAAGATGAATTTGGCAAATATCAAAATCCCCTTAAATTGCTCCATATTAGTGTAAACCATGGAGCATTTACAGTTGGCAATAATTAGTTGATAAATTATTTCAGTTAGGAATATTTAAATGGTTAATTTAGTTGAGGTAAATTAATCGTTTAATATTTCTGACGAATGAATTTTATCAATTGATTGTGAGCGAGTAAACGTAAGCAAAGCAAAAAATTAAAACATTTGAGTTTTTAGAGCTCTGCAGAGCAGGCAGGCGATGTATTGCAAAGCCAGCAAAAAAAACAAAAACAAAAAGGAGATGAAACAAGAAAAAGGAGGAGAAACAAGAACAAGTAGAGACAAAGAACAAGATTCAAGAAGACATCCCCTCTTGATGTTTTAGGTGATTTTGGTAAGTATAAATGGTAAGTTGATTAGAGGGACATAGATTAGGCCTAGAAATTAAGTGTTGTTTGTCAACAGGTGCATGACCGTTTTAGAGATGAAGAAGACTCATTGGCTGGTGGTGTAAGGTACCAGACAGAGAGGTTTGAACTACCAGAAGTACACTGATTGCCAACAGGTTAAGTATCAACTGGTCATGGGTAAGGTCAGGTGAGGTCAGGTAGGGTCAGGTAAAAATAGGGTTGGTAGACATACTTAACAACAATTTTTCCTTCCACAGCAAATAACACATTTTCATTCCACAGCAAATAACCATATTTGTTTCCTTCCTCCCAATAACCATTTTTCCTTCCACAGGAAATAATACATTTTCATTCCACAGCAAATAACCATCCTTCCTCCCAATAACCATTTTTCCTTCCACAGCAAATAATACATTTTCCTTCCACAGCAACTAACCATATTTTTTCCTTCCACCAAATAACAATTTTTTCTTCCACAGGAAATAACACAATTTCATTCCACAGCAACTAACCATATGTTTTCCTTCCACATTGAATAAACCTCAGTTTTCTCCCACAGCCAATAACGCTGTTTTTTGTTTTGACAGATTGCAACTTGTTTCCATCAAGCACATAGAACTTCTACCTGGTGGGTTATTAGACAGATAATGATTGCTAGTCAGTCATGAGGTAAGATTATGGTCTCACTAACCCATCTTGTTGTCTCATTCACTGCCTAGAAACTTCCTTCTCATCAGAGGACACATCTGATAGTGGCATCTCTCAGACACCGTGTATTTTAAGTGTGGGTAAGTTACAGGTAACTTCAACTAAACTTGGCTTATAAATGCTAACTTTTCTTCAGATCTTTTTTTTTCAGATACCAGAAGTGGTGAGCTGCTTTTCGTAGATGCAGTCTGGCAGTTTTAACTTCAGGCATGGCAAGGAATCTGGTAATGTATCAGTATAAGTTTGACTGGAAGTGAATAACCAAAAGAGAGCTTAACGAACTGTCTCTTAGCCCAAGGTGCTTGGATCTATAATACAAACAGTTAGAAACAATAAGTCATTAACAGTATTAAATCTCCCACACATTGGACTGATAAGATTTTCAAAGGAGCAACTTAGCTGAAATCACTTCCTGAAGATGTTTGAGGTTATTAGCAAAGTCAGTTGGCTTGAATTTTAGCAGTTCTAACATGTTTGCTTTCAAACCTCTCAAAATCTGGAAATTGTCATACAAGCTGTCTGTGATCTCAAGTTGTTTGGATGTAATTGATACAAATAATTGGGAATAAAAGTCAAAAATTAATCTTACAGGCATTGGACTGAAAGTCTTTACAGTAGCAACTGGTCCGAGTTCAACTTAGTTGGTAAACATGATTTATAAAATAAAATGCTAACTTTCTTGTTAACATTTTTAGAACTTCTTCATTAGCACGGATACAAGATATGATGAACTACTCTTCGAAAATGCATTCTGGCAGCTTTAACTTCAGGCATGGCCAGGAATTTGGTAATGTATCAGTTTAAGTTTCAAGGTAAAGTGTGACTGAAAGTGAATTACCACAAGAGAGCTGTTAGGAACTGTCTCTCACCCCAAGCTGATGGATATTACTTGTACAAACAGCAATTCGAAGCAATTATTCACAAAAACATAATAATCTCCAAGACATTAGACTTGAAATCTTCAGAGGAGCAACTTGGCTGATTTCACTTCTTAAACATGTTAGTCTGTTGCTGAACAAAATTGTGGATTTGATGTTATCAGTTCTAAAATGCTTGCTTTCAAACTCCTCAAAATCGGGAAATTACTGTACAAACTGTCTCTCATCTCAAGTTGTTTGGATATAACTGATACAAGCACTTGGAAATAATTGTTAAAAATTTATCTCACAGGCATTGAAATGAAAATCTTAATAGTAGCAACTGATCTGAGTTCAACTTAGTTGGTAAACATGGTTTATAAAATGAAATGTCAACTTATTAAAGTTTTTAGAACTTCTTAATTAGCACAGACACCAGAGGTGATGTACTCTTCTAAGACGCAGTCTGACAGTTTAAACCCAACGTATGGCAAGGAATTTGGTAATGTATCAGTTTAAGTTACAAGGTAAAGTTCGACTTGTAGTGAATGACCACAAGAGAGCTTTTAGGAACATTCCGAGCTGTCTCTCACCCCACCTGGTGCAAACAATTGGAAGCAGTCATACACAAAAATTACAATCTCCCACCCATTGGACTTGACATCTTCAACGAAGCAACTCAGTTCACTTCTTAGAATGTTTGTTGTTAGAAAAGTATGGACTGAATTTGATCGGTTCTAAGATGCTTGTGTTCAAACTTCTCAAAACCTGAAATTTATTCTAAATACTATCTCTCAAGTTGTTTGGATATAAGTAATTGGAAACAATAATTCCAATTTATTCTCACAGGCATTGGATTGAAAATACTTACAGTAGCACTTTCAATTTAGTTAGTAAACATGGTTTATGAAGAAAAGTAAAAGCTAACTTTTGTGTTAACGTTCTTAAAACTTCTTCACTAGCACATGTACCAAAGGTGATGTACTCTTCGTTGATGCAGTCTGGCTGTTTTCACTTCAGGCATGGCAAGGAATTTGGTAATGTATGGGTTTAAGTTACAAGGTTTAAGTTTGACTGGAAGTGAATTACCAAAAGAGGGCTTTTAGGAACTGTCTCTGCCCCTAAGCTGCATGGATGTATTATTAGTACAAACAATTAGAAGCAGTCATGGAGACCACATGGAGACAAGCAGAGTATACTGTTTTGAGGACACACCGGCTCTTTTCAGAGCCAACACTGCCTTCAAAAGAGACTTTTTACATGGTTGTACCCACAAGTTTACTAGGTCTAGTCACTTCTTCAAAAATTAAATCTCCCTCACATTGGACTTAAAATCTTCACAGGAGCAACTTAGCTAATTTCACTTCTCACAGATGTTTGTTGTTGAACAAATGTTTGGATTGAATTTGATCAGTTCTAAAATTCTTGCTATTAAACTTCTCAAAATCTGAAAGTTACTCTACAATATCGTAAAACCATTTTACTTTGTTTCTTTGCGCTGCAGTTTTGTTGGTGCATGGTGGTGATCTAAGTAAACATGACTAATGTGCATCTATGTTTGTGGTCATAGGACAAACACCCACTACCGGGTCACACTGGGTAAGTTCAAGGGTGATGACGGTGCCTGCAGCCTTTGACCTTCAAGTTTCTACAAAGTTTTCAAGTACCGGTACATAAATTCATCTAGCTCATCATCAGTACATTTCGTTTTTTTCACACTTTGTCATGAAGATTATCTGTTTGTAGACTACCATGCAGAAGGTTTCCCAAGATGACATCCACTTATTAAAAATAAAAAAATAAAGACCCCCCCATAGTAGACGTCTTTCTGGAACACACAATACAATTTATAAATTCATTTAAAGTTTGTGGACACTTGTGGAGCCATAAGTCTGTGGAAAGAGTTGAGAAAAAGTTACAGTGGGATGTTATCGTGAACATTAGCTTCTTCATATATTGTGTGTCCCAGAGAGATGCCGCCTTCTACATTGAGGAGGAGGGGGGTCTTTTTATATATATTATTCTTAAGTGGATGTGATCTTGGGGAAAAACCTTTTGAGTGGTAGTCTACAACAGAGTATAACCTCTTTGACAATGTTAGAAAACAAAATCTACTGGGCTAAATGACGATAAGGTGAATGTACCTGCCCTCCTGATGATCTGATGATGGAGGCTGGTACATTGATACACACAAGGTTTAGTGATCCTACACGACTGTTAAAGAAGAAAAATCTCCAAACTTTATAACAGACTATACATTTTGTAAATTTATAAATCCTAATGTGCTTTCCAGACTAGAGATACTCCCACCACCCTTAATGATTTAAGGAGACAGTTCTTGCTAACAAACAGTTACTAAGTTTTCTGTTCATGGTGTTAGGACAGTCCGAGTAAACCATTATATTAATTCAATGAAACTTCAACAAGTAAAGGATCAATCCAGACATAGAAGACAAGATTTTACATTAGCTAGAACAGTATCCTTTGGGTCAAAATTGATATACACACATGTACGTAGCTTCCCAAAATGGTGACTCGTACTCATTAATAATGAAAACTGGGTGGGGGTGGTGATATGGAGGAGGTACGTTTTAGATTCTTGTTATCGCTGACCTCGTTGAAAACATTGAGTGAAAGAAATCAAATAATGAACAGTTTCATTGTTTCGATCCACAGATTGGAAGAGTCTTAAAGATGACATCAGAGATACAAGGATGACCCCAGGCTGGATTGAGGATCATGCGGACAAGAGCTGAAGACGGGCTGGAGCAAGTCTAATCAAGATGACGATCAATACCATCCATCACTCTCCTGAAGTGACAACCAGAGCTTTTGGCCATATTTATACGAATTGGCAGGTACAGTTACGGCTATGACTGTCAAGGGTGTTGCTAAGGACGTCCTATACTTCAGCGCATGATGACGCGGAAATCTAGCCGTAGCTGTAGCCGCCAATACGGACATGGCCTTGTAGACCTATAGACTTTTATCAAGCTGCGACCATCTTGTTTCTCCCCAATTCAATTCATAGAACTAGCCAAACAGAGGCTTGGATGAAAATAGTCTGGCTCCTCCATATGTAATGAGAATTAGACCTTTGATAATTATATTGTGTATACAGGGGATGGTCAAACCATGATAAAAGTCTGTATGTTTTATGATTAGGTTAAAATGGTAGTTATTTAAGTATTATATTAGTGTTATAGTATTTTGGATGTTCAGGCTTGTAAAGTGCATTTTATGGGAGCTTACAGAAAATGTCTTTTCAAGAATGATTCAGAGAGATAGGGCAACTTGAATTCACTAGTTTATTGCATGCTGCTAATTTTGCATTTTCTTGCATTTCCAATGAGTCATGGAATGATGTACAAGGAAATTAAAATATAAAACTTTTTCTCAAAATTATTGCGTTTTTGAAAAATATTTTGCGAGACACTGCAGGGTATGAGTCGAACCTTTGGAACCTGTTTTCTCACAACTCTCCACATTCAAAATTAATAAAACCTAGAGACTCAAAAGGCATAATTTTCATACTTGTTTATTATTTCAGCCAATCAAGTACACTTATCAGATGAACTTCCCCGCTTGCATTATGCCGCTTTGTGCTTCCTCACATAAAGCAGTGAGCTGTAACAGCGTTGATCAAATGATTTCAGATCATTTACAAGAATCAGTAATCACTTGGTGCTCACATTTCACAAACAATACTTGCACCCAAATAACTTCTCTTTTGCACACTAATTTCTTTACCTACATGTAACACTTCACCACAACTAATAAATCATTAATAGAATAGTATTGTACACTATGTGATTACTGATTCAATAACATGACAAAGAATTTGCTAAACTTCTGCAGCACTGCGATTCTTACACAGGTATCCGACATGTACCTGATGCTATCGATATGTACATGTTTACATATAAAAAAAAACCTCCCAAGTTCTTGACTGATACATACTCGTTGGCTGAAGTGTTTGATTAAGAAAGTAATCGGGAGACGAGGAGTGGGAGGGGGTAGGGGGATGCGAGGGGAGAATAGTATTATTTAGTGCCTACTTGAAATACTGTACAGTAGTTTATACCTGATGAGACTTGGTGCAAGACCTTGTTCCTTATTACTCGATTATCACGATCCCTGCTATCTGTGCACACTGTAAACACTAGAACCACGATAGGGGGCGCTGAAAGGAAACCTGAACTGTTCACTGACTGGTTTGTGGCTTCTAGCGAATGCTTAAATTGGTGAAATAGTTGGGCCAGGTATGCAGTGTTGAGTCGCTGACAATAAAAGTAAGAATCTCTCGCACCAAGATTACCATCTGGGCCTAATTTCATAGTGCTGCTTGCACAAAAAGTAGCCTAGTATTAGAAACTACCAGTGTAAGGTTACCAGCCAAAATTTCATCCCACAAGTATCATTTATGACTGGTATCTTGATTCCTTTTGCTCAGCTGAAAATTTCTGAGAAATGTTTGCTGCTAAGCAGATCTATGAAATTGGGCCCTGGTGTACTTATGTGATGTTATGTATTTTCTTATAAATTAAACTTAAATGCTGATCTATGAAGTTATAAACTTGATTGCCATAGAAATTGGGGCCGGATGGGAATTTACCAAAGTTTTTCCCATGGAATGGTTTTTGAGGGTTTCGCCCATCCCGTAATCAGCAGTTTAACCACAGACATAATTGAACATTATATTATGTTGTAGTAATAGTAATTATTAAATAATCTTTTCAAATTGAATGAGGTGTGACTTTGACATTTTATGGAAAGTTTGCTCTTCCCTACTTTTCCTTGAAAATTAGGTAATGAATTTCTTTAAATATCCAGTAATGCTCAGAATAGACAGACTGCGAGATGTTTGCCTACAAACTGACAAAATTTGCTTATTATATCTATGTGTATCTTCAACAAGAGAGAGAGAAACAGTAAAATAATATAAATTACCTTATGTTGCAAGTAGATTTGAGTACATGAGTGCAAACCGATAGGAGAGGGGGCATGGTCACTTCATCTTGCTGTTTCACTGAGCTTAGGATCAGATCAAACACTGTACATCCTCGTTTACTGTCGGCACACTGTCAAGACTAATGTCTAGATATTCTTACACTCCCCAGGAAGTGGAAAAATAAACCACCAAGCAAACCCTTCAATGATTGATCTTCTTCGCCTTTCAAACACTAGCTGTGCCCCCCCCCCCAATAGATACATGTGCCCCCAGAGGAACCCCCCCCAATCCAGAGGAAACCCCCCACCCCATTTGAAATCTGGACTTTTGGGGATTGAAAATTTCCAGAGTTTTAATGTGACGTTAAAAGTATGTTTCCATCTATGCTAGCACCAGATTATCTTATAAAAATTAGTATTGAACTACATAAAAAGGACCCGCGAAAAAGACAAACGGAAACTTGGCCAGAAGTGCCCCTGGAAAAAATGGTAACCCCTTGTGCCCCCCCACCCCCCCGCAAATGTTGCCCTAGTTACAATGCTGGGTGTTCTCCATGCTAGTTTTGAAAGCATTCCTTTTCAGATTTAAATATCCTAAATGTTCCATGTTATGATGACAGGAATTGGCCATCAAAAAGGGACCACATTTCACACACATTCATTTTTTGTTCCATATGCTTCCATTTTTATAAAAAAGTAAAATTGCACTAAGTTGAAATATTCCTCAAAGCTTATTTCAAACAGAACCAAGATGATTTTTCAGGAGAAAATGTAGGTGTTTTGTTGGAAATGATGTGAACTCCCTACACTTTCCACAAAACTAAAGTCAAACATCTCCATCAGAGAATATATTCTCCACACAGGTATCTTCAGGCCTACAGGTCGCAGTAGTCCGGTGGCTTAATGAAAAAATCGTGACACGCCGGATTAAAGCACCAAACTTTGCACACTTGTTTTAGGGGTCCCATAGAAGCATATTAGGGGGGGGGGGGGTTGCCCGGTCTGTCATCTCCAGGTCAGTAAACGAAAGGGATCAACTTTTTCCACATAAGTGCCTGAAAAAGAATCTGCATGGTCATTTGTTATAAGTTTTAATGTTATGCGGAAGCAGCCCTCTATTGGTGAAAAACTGATAGACAGTATTATAATACCACATGAATTTTGCCCTCAGCCTGACCTTGACCTAGGTCACCCAAACCGGGCACCTCCCTCTAGAATGATTCTATGGGACCTATAAAATAACTGTACAAAATTTGGAGCTTTAATCCAGCGTGTCATGATTTTGCCAAAAATTTGCCCTAAGCCACTGGACTACAGTGCTAGTCCCTTTTCAGGCTCCCTTGGTTTGATTATCAGAAAAATAAAAAAGATGTGTGCCATGGTACCTTGTCCAAATGCCATGTAAAACTTTATAATATTAACAATGAATAGCTGAAATTGAACCTGATACTATCCCCTCTATATACTTTGTAAAATTTATTTCGTTTAAAATAATGCTCTCCTGGAATGACCAAAAAAAAAAGAAGCTTTGCTCATGATGTGACATTACTGATCAGGGCTCGAATTTGGGGTAAAATTCCGCAAGACTGCAGGGCTTGTAGCTCAAAATGTTTAACGGACCAGAACTTATTTCACAAGACCAGAATCTTTATGAGAAAGCTTTCTACACAGTTTAACATGTAAATTGTAGATTTTTCTTCATGTATACATACCAGACTCAAGGTCAACAACTGAAGAATCATTTCTTTCTGTTAAAAATATTAACAGTCGCTATTATTTAATTGAAAAACACAAGACCGCCGGACTTGTCAGGTCATGAGTTTACTGGCCCCGAGGCTAAAATCACTGGCCTCGGGCCAACGTCCAATTCGCGCCCTGCTGATTGACCAAGGAACATACATGTAAGCAAAACATCTGAATTTCATTCTTACGACACAGGCACTTTGTAGTAGCGCAAGTATTCCACTAGTGAAGTCACATGTACATTTGTAGTACATCAATCAATGAAAAATGCAGACAATTGAAGCAAGTTTGCTGTTGACAAGCGCTACATTTAATATGAACAACTATCAGTAATCATTAACAATTTATTCTGACATTACTTATGAATAACTATGCTATACACTACATGGTAACATCTCTACAATTCTTTATGTACATGAAATTTCATACACAGTAAGGACTGTACAAGTCTAGCGCGTATTAAGGGATGTGAGTTTGTATCCTTGGCGCATTCAAGCATTGTACACGAGGACCCAAGGTTCCCCAAAATATTCAAATTCACATTAACCTTGCACGGTCTGCTGAGATAAACTTCAAATATTGTAAATTTTAAAGGTGCCATACAAATAGTTTGAAATCTTCCCAATCATGGACATTTACCCAATTAAGAATCTTGGAGTGGCTAAAATTTTCTCATGTAATTTGACTGAACCAATTTGAGGCCTGGCAGTAAAAGATCCTTGCCATTGTTTGCCGTAATACAGAGCTCTGGAAGTGCCGTCCAACTCGTTGAGATCCTGTGATAATTTACTGCAGGATGATGACACCATAAACGTAAGATGTTGCCATCCCGAGATGATTTACCTTGGGATTGACGACATCATGTAAGTAAGATGTCAACTTCCCGCGATAAATTATCTCGGAATGATTTCCTCGATAACATCCTGAAAATGTCAAGAACCCAAGATACATTATCTTGGGAAGACAATATCATACTTTCAGGGTGTTGTCATCCCATAATAAAATATATCTAGAAGACGACATTCTTATTTAAAGATGTCGTCATCAAGAGAAATTTATCTCGGATGTCGTCATCTCACGTTTATGATGTCATCATCCTGCAGAAAATTATCTCTGGATCTCAACGAGTTGGATGGCACTTCCAGAGCCCTGTACCGTAAGAATATATGACATCATGACCTTAATACAATACGTGTTCAGGAACCTATCCACAAAGTATCACCTTAAAGTCCAATACAACCAATAGTGTGTCAAGGTGTCCAATAACAAACTTTACAAATATATAATAAACTTGTTTTTAACCACATTTTATCGTCCCCCAATTTATTAGAAGATAACTGAAAAAATTTGCATATAATTTCTTTATGTCCAATTGAATTTGTTTTTCATTACAAGTGTACATGTACACTGACCTATCCTTCTCCCGACAAATAAAAATAAAAATAACAATCTAAATAAATAGAGCATGGGTAATAAACAATGATAGTTAACCTCAATTTAACGATGTTCTTCATAAACCAACAAAGAACAATGAGAATGAAATACCAAACATTGCCAGCTTTTCTTAATGTGAACACACCTGCTAGTCTCCAATGATCCATAGCTGAAGGTATCATTCTTTCCTTGTATTGTTATCACATTACTGAAACCAATTTTAAATATATATTCTTAAATCAAGATTAATTTTAATAATGAGATACTTTTCCCCATAATGGAGTTGGTGTGCAGCATTTTTTGTATTATTAAAATCATTTACACATTCAAACAAAAATACACTCAATATACTTTTTGCTGAGAACATTAAATTCAATTAAAAGTTTGAGAAAATAACAGATGTTAAGATGAAAAAAATGTCTTGACATTTCTTTATTTGTGTTTAAATTTGCATGGCCCGATTTTCGCTGAAGGAATAAAATTGTATTTATGCCAGAGACAATGCATCAAAAAAATGTAACAAGTTGTTTGTACATGGCTGAAGGACGTGACATAATGTCTGGATCCCAACAATAATTCATTGTAAGTTTTTAATCACAAACCACTTATCATTGGTGGATTGTTTCTTGCTTTCTTGAGTCTATAAAAATTAGCTGTTTGAAATGTAAATCTCAATTTTTGGTTCAAATCAGCCAAAAAACAGCCAGTAAATTTACAAACAGCAGAGTGAAAAATATCATGGGTTAATTCTCTTCCACTTTTTAAATTTGTTTTCCTTTTTTCATACCATGATTCTATACAATCAAAATTAAATGCAAAACTTAATACAAGTAACTAAACTAAATTAAGTATGTACACATTTGTAAAGTTTATTTTAAAAAGGGGAGCAAGAAACTTAAGCTTCTTATTAGACTTAATGAGAGAGGAAAACCATGGCTAGAAAGATGGAATAAAACCATTAGGATTTATTCTGACTTACTCCGTTCATGGTTCTTCAAAAGTTGTCTTTACTCTTGTAATTAAAATAATATAATTGCGACAATGAAACAAAACATGGAATGTGTTTTTATTTTCATTAACACTAATCTTTCTGAAATGAAGTAGAAACCCAAATGACAGTTTTACCTCGGACTTTGGACATAATAACCACTTGGTACATGTACATATATACACTGTGGTTAAGTGGTTAGACTGCAGGACTTGCAATCACAATGTGGGGGGTTCGAATCCGGCCAAACAAACTGCTGATTTTACAATGACTAAAATGGGTATTGTTGCTTCGTTACTGAATCACAAGTTATTGATTTGTACAATTAATAATCATAGATGTTTTAAACACCATTTTCCTGTTTGGCACTATTTTAACATAAGTGTATACATGTAGTTCACATTGAAAATTAACACGTATCAACGTAGTTTACATTGAAAATTAACATGTATCAACACATACGTTGTTGTTTGTACATGAAATTTGCTTTAAATTATAAAATAAATAAATAAACAAATTTCAAATGCAAAAAGAGGTTTGTATTTTGCATAACAGAATTGAGAAAGTGTTGATGAGGTGATAGCCAAATTATCTCCCTTTTGTATAACGGCTGTAATTTTGTTCATTTCGAAAATGATTAACATCAGCTAAGCACCAAGCAAATGTTCCACCTTGGAAAAAAATATGTGTATAAATTTCAAAACTATGTTCATCATGGTAGTTTTTTCTTCTTCTAATAACTCCCCCTTCCAGCAAAGATTTGGCAGTAAGATGGAGGATTACAATCTCACCTGAAAACTTTGTTTTTATCCTCTCTAGTTTCTATGTGCTGCATGGCCGAGCGGTCAAGCCCACTGGACTCAAGCTCTGGTGTTTCTGATCAGCAGAGTGTGGGTTCGAGTCCCTGTCTTGACACTTCTGGCCTTAAGCAAGACACTTAATCATAATTGCTCTGTCCTTCGGATGGACTGGAAAGCTGCAGGTCCCGTCCGCTGTGTATTGCAGGTAAAAGAACCCAGTTACACTTGTTGGTAAGAGCAGGGGGTTCATCCCGGTATTTCTGTCAGTGGCCACATCACCTTGTAAGCCATTAGAAGGTGCTACACAAATAGGTCTCATAATTCATAAAAACCTCAAAACCTGTCTTCAAAAGTGTAAAAGCGCTTTGAGCACCTTATACATGTATGTGGATACATGCGCCATACACATGTATAACTAAAATATCATCCAATATTTTAACAACTGTTCAACCATCAGTTTTGCTTTTGACCAATTTATTTTTAGGGGAAACAGTGATACATGGGTATTAAAAACAACCTTACTAATTTTAGTATCTCAACTACTTATACAGTTATTATAAGTTACGGGTTCAACCCCACAATGCGACAATGACACATGTACATGTACTATAAGCACATGAATTCAAAAGAAAACAAGAATGAAAAGCTTGTTTTTAAAAAATATGTTGTTACTTACAAAATGCTGTCAGTGCAATTGCTCAGTTAATTAATACAAAATCTTGCAAATTTTACAATAAAAAAATCTACAAGAGCAAAGCACAGACTTGCAGCTGGACTTTACTTTACACAATAACTACAAATCCTGATTTTTAATCAGTTTGGGCTGGTTTACACTAACATGCTTCCTTTATGGAGACACTCCACAGCAGCTTTGCCTTAACTCGGGCTGAAATGTAAAATCTGCACTGGACGCCATTTCAGCAAGTAACTTTTTTGAAGCGACAATAGATCAGTGCAGACAAGGGCCGTTTCTATAAATGATTCTAACAAAACAGTTGCGTGCTGAAATGGTGACCATGTGTATTTCACATTCTGACAATAGATGGCACTCCAGTTTCCCACGTTGTGCTTTTGGCGCTCTATAATCTTAACTGGTAACCACACTTGTCTTGTAGGCAACTTCTGTGTATTCTCAAAATTAAAGGCACCTCATGTACAAAGTACATGTCGATGTGTATGCAACTTGACATTCTGCACATACACGTACATGTACATGTACACACACAGAGTTCGAACTTGGGGGTGAAAATCCACAAGACGGCAGGGCTTGTAGCGTAACATTTTTACTGGACCAGAATTTATTTTACAAGACCAGAATCAAAATGAGTTGAACAGGCACCAAGAAAAAGATCTATCTCATTTGTCTTGAAAGATGTTTATCAGATTCATGGCCAACATATTGTTCACTAAAGTATTACACAGTTAAGTATCAATATTCAATTGAGGTAATCTAGCCCCACCAAGTCATGAGTTTACTGGCCTGTCAATACAATCACTGGCCTCGGGCCTGCTGTTCAGTGTTAATTTCAAGCCCTGTTCAAGTACCTGAACTTTTAAAAAATACATCAAGCATGTTTAAGTGTGCTACCACCGTAGTAGTGGTGTTGTCATGTAGTGCTACCAAAGACTATCTTCTTTGTGACAGAATTAACCCTTAGCAAATACTGTCATTATACTAGGCCATCCTTAGGGGATTACAATGGGAGGCTAGTCAGGACTCTAGGTGGCAGCAGACTTGCACAAGTACCAGGGGCCTTTTCTAAACCTAGGCTTGGGCTCTGGCTTGGGCTCTGGCTTGGGTTCCGTCATCAATTTTGGAGCAGTGTGCAGTTTTGTACTGCGTTTCCAACATCAAACGAAGGCCAGAGACAGAGACTAAACCAAGGTAAATCTGTTGTTTTTGGAAGCCTGTGCATGATCAGAATTACGTAAACCATGGAAAAATACCCGGTCAGTTTGCAGCCACCTGGCGTCCAGAGGCCCCCGTTGTACAAGCAACTTGTAAGGGGTTGGAACCACTGATTTTACCACCAAATGACAGTCAGGGTAGCTGCATGCAGCACTCTACATGGAGTCTACATACTAAAAACACTGATAGGAACGCTACATGATTCAGAAGGGTTACATGTACATGTAACTGGACATCTATCCAAACAGTTTGCATTAGTAGAACCCCTTCAATGGGGGCAGTTTATGTAAAACTTTGCGTCAATGCGTAGCACGAACCACCATCAACACAAAATGTGCTTAATTATACACTACATTTACTTCATTTCAGACAACCACATTTCATAGAGCTATAACTCTCCGCAAATAGTCAACAGTCAAAATTGAGCAAGTAAATAAAACATTTGTTTTTGTTTGTAAAATTTTTGAATAACCATAATCTCCACGAAGCAGTTTGTGAATCAACAAATTGAGGTACATGTAATTGTATGAATACATTACGGTTAAGTAATGACCAACTTCTATGAATGTACAATAGTCAAGATAGCTAATACAGCTTATGTTATTTTGTTATACATTCTGTACATTATACATTAATGCAGTCTGTTATTTACACGTGACTTTAGCTTCTCTCAAATCAGTCCAGAAATGAGGGGGAAATTAAAATGAAAATATATGACTTTTGAATCCAGCATGCTCTCTCGTTCCTCTACTGACTAAATTTTGGCAATTTTATATGAAGGTATCAAAAATCTTCATCGAAGTGTACATCAATTTGTTGTGTAAAACTGATACAATTTTATTGTAACAATAATCTTGAACAGCAATTTTGTATATTCAAAATCTTTGTCTGAATAACTGAGACTGAACACTTTGAACACAGGTACTTTTGCTGTGAGAGAATTATAAAACGCATCCAATGAAGGACCGTCCCAAATGTTCAACGTTTTCACGGTCGTATGACAGGGTAGAGGAAGGTCAGAAGCTGTGTGTGAATTAAAAGGTTGCTTCGAATTGTTGATGTTTCTACAGTAGAATGAACAGTGAAAAACTTTTTACTTGAAAATCTGTGTTGAAAATTGTTTGTTGTAAAGGGGGGGGGGGCGTTACTGCTATGAACATTATAGTAACGCACATCGATAGTGACATTAACAGGGTGCTTTAGCAAGTACTTCTTTGTGTGTGTGGGAGGGGGGGGGGGGCCTTACAAAATGGTTCTCTCTGTCTCCCTCTCAACCTTAAAAAATAGCCTTCATTTTAGCCTTCGAGAAAGACTCTGCTAGGGTCGAAAAGTCATGCAACTAACTATTTTTTTGCACCATAGAAAATTATGAACACTTTGGAGGACCCTAAGTAATCTTGAACAGAGGCATTGACCTTTCGGACAATCTTGATAATGCATAGGTCAGGAAAATAACAGATTACGCCCTAAATAGGATTTCACCATGTTTGCCTGCCGGAGAAATCCCTCCGGTGCAGATAGATCTTAAGAGTCTTCACCTCTTGAGATCCTGAGCCTATGCATTTCTGAGAAACCTCATCTAGAAACCTCATCACTAGAATCCACCAGGAGATGTTGGAGTGGTGCAGAGCACCTTCATTACTTGTGTCAATATTGAATCTAACAGGAAGAGGTCCTTACATAGTACGGATAACTTCAAGACTGCATTAAAAGCTTGGACTTGGATTTAAGTCACTGTGGACTCTTAGCCAACAGTCAGTGTAAATGGCAGTAGAATATTCTACATGAATTGCAGGAGGTTACAATTGCCCTTATGCACTGACGTCATCACGCTGCTATCTTAGCGGCAAAAAGATGATAAAACAATGGAAAACGAGCAGCAATTTACGTGCGACGCACAGGATTGGCTGATCAGCAACCTCCTTTTGACCTCTAGCCGAGGGCGCCCTATGCAAATGACGTCATGTGCATACGGTCTATTGGTAGATGTAACTCCATCATTGTGTACATGTATTTTTTGTGTACATATTATTTAATTCTTTATACAGTTGAATGTTACATGTACATTATAATATTTGAAGACATCTTATTTAAAATACTTCAGCTATTGAGTAAATCAGGTGATCAAAACCCAAATAAGAAATCCTGAACTGACATCGCTCTTCAACAGATATCTTAAAACTAAAAAAAAAATTAATACAATAATGTATACAAAAAATGTTACACAACCAAAGATAATGCATCCACTATATACACTATTTTCCATCCCAAAGTATTTTCTTGTTTCAAAAGCTTGGTTCTTATCAAGATTGAATGACAAATCTAAATTTAAATTTCATACTATTTTAAAATTTATTCAGCACTGATGATATACATGACGATAAAGTACAATTAGGATTCCTATCGGTTTAACTTGATATTTTGTAATAAAATGTTATCGGCACTAAGATAGTAGTGAGGACAATAGGACATGTAGGAACTTGATTTGTGACGCTAGCAAACTCTCTCTCTGTCACTTTTGATGCACATGGATTCTCTGCTTTGAGCTTTGAAACTACAAATTGACAAGGTGGATTTGTTTGTCAAACAATCAGAGTCCAACAGCTTGGGTGTTGAGCAACTGACCGTAATACGGTGTTGGATTTTGTTCAAGTGAGAAAGGGTCCCAGTAAATCACTTAAGGGAGTTAGGGTTAACCCAGATGTGTAAAGTCAGGATAATGGCCTCGGTGTTGGGTCTACCTTTTCATGAATACATTGAACCCTGTCTTAATGCATAACTTTTCTTGGTCACTCATGATCAGACGCAAGACACCTGGTAATTGGTACATGACGCTGCATCAGCTCCGGGGATACAGGGCCCACCCCAAACCATGCTCTCATCGTCCAACTGGAAGGTGTTATCTGTGATCCCTCTCCTGTGCCCATTCACAATCTTACCTGTTGGAGGGAGGGATGTTTCTCCATTTGTGATGTGACTGTTGGGGTGTATGGCATGACCGTTCTGAGTCAGATGAGGTCTGTTGTTACACTGGTCGCCTGAATTGTTGTTTGCACTGTTCTCAGATGAGCTGTCCGAAGTGGCACTGTCGTTACTGGATTCTGGAGAACACTCATCAGATAAGGAGCTCCCGTCGCTCTTACTCTGGTAAACTGAGAGTTTCTTAGTGCCACTAATTCTGTATGGTGTGACCTTTCTTTTGGTCTTCTTAAGGTCTATATTTATTCCACAGTCTCTAGATTTGGAGTTTCCATTGAGAGGACTGCTGGTGTCTGATTCTTCACCTGATTTGTCTCCCACTGACCATGATAATGGTCGAGTGTTAGGAACTACCTTCTCAGATGGTTGTACCTTTTCCCTTAATGAAACTAACGGTTCTTCTGCTTTAGCCTTGTAGTGTGTCCCATTTGTGGTCACCTTAACTGGGTGGCACTGGGTGTTCACACTGTCCATTTTAGCAATCCCTGTTTGCACCTTAGTAGTGGGACCTGAATCAGGGATGTACACGGCTACTAGTTTCTTCTTTGATCCGTGCCCGTTACTTGGCAAAGGAAGTGTGTTCGGTCGCCGACTGTGATTGGAATCAGAGCTATTGCTTGACCCCTCTGATAAAGTAGACTGGAGGCTGCTGCAGGATCCTTTACTGGAGAAAGAGTGCTCAGATATGGATGATTCCATTCCCTTTGCAGGGTAGTTTTGTTTGGGGCTTGTGATGTGCACTTGCTCTGCGTCTCTGGCCTGCTGTCTCTGCTTGTTGACATCGGGCTTGGCTGGTTTGCTGGATCGTTGCTCAGCTGCAAAGTCGGCCAGGGAATGATTGGGATGCGAGCGTGCTCTTGCTTCATTCACTGTGAGCTGACCCCACACTGGTAGGCTGGTGGGTCTGTGGAGGTTATGCCTCTTGCTCCATACACCTAGATTGTCAGTCATCTGATCACCACCTAGGCTGGGTCTCATCTCATGCATGACAAGCGGCTGGCTTGGAGAGGTGGTTGGCTCGCTGTATCCATAACCATCATTGGAGCTTTCTGTAGGTGTGCTGTACGGTCTACCATACTTCAGATCTGAGGTGAACCTCTCGATGTTTTCGTCTGAGTAGTGGAGATTTTTGGGGTCGACGATCGGAGCAATGGCTGAAAGATCGATCAGATTAAGATCAGACTGGGCTGAGAGACTTGTACTGATGGTATCCGGGGACAGGAGTCTCTGCCGCTCATTTTTCTCTACGATTGCACTCGTCGGCATGTACCGCGTCCCAAACTCTGGACCATCTGACGAAGAGACTTCACCCTGGTGAGGTGCATGAATTGAATCTACTGTGGTCACCCCTAGAGGGCGCTCAGGCAGACTACGAGACTGAGTACACGTAGCCACAGTCATCCCCTCTGAAGTTGGGTTGATGGTGGGGCTGACCGTGCGATGTTTATCCCAGAGTATCATCAGCTCAATGATGCGCTCTTCAACACACAGAGCAGTGAGGCGAGCCTCCGAGTCATGATCCCAACAATCCTCGATAGTTTCTTTCAACGAACGAAGCGCCTGAAGATGCAAAAAAAAGACAGAACAGGCTATAAAAGACAATCAAAGCACAATCCAAACCCACTCTCTAGAGCGAATGTCTCAACAATCATTGACAGTTACTTTTAAGGAGGCGAGTGCTTGGGGGTAAAGAAAGCAAAGTTTGAATGATAGAGCATCTTAAAGGGCCTGAACCCACTATCTAGAGCAGTTTCTTATGAGGGACATGGGGCCAGGAAGCAACGTTTTATTGACAGCACTCCAAGAGCAACTTAAAGGGTCTGAACCCACTAACTAGAGCGGATGTCTCAACAATCTTTGGGAGTTTCTTTAATCTTATGAGGGACATGGGGCCAGGAGGTAAAGAAAGCAAAGTTTTAACACTTGACAGCACTCCAAGAGCAACTTAAAGGGTCTGAACCCACTATCTAGAGCAGTCTTTTATGAGGGACATGGGGCCAGGAGGCAAATAAAGCAAAGTTTTAACACTTGACAGCACTCCAAGAGCAACTTAAATTAAAGGGTCTGAGCCCATGAGGGTCTAAACCCATGCCCTGCAGTATTTCTAAAGCAGCTGTCTCATTCGAGCGACAATCCAGAGTTGCACAATATCGGATAAAACATTTCATTTCAGAGGTCACTTTTTTACCTGGTTGTTTTCTTTCCAGGCGTCAGGGAAAGCAGGTCGCTTCCTCCCACGGGATACGTGCACCTGCATGTCTTCAAAGGTGGGATGTTGGCACAGCTCATCAGAAAACGGCAGCTTGAATGGTGGTACATCACCGCCTGAAGGAAAAACAAAAAAATATGTTAGAAAAATGTACCATGCAAATTTGATTCCCTGGAAATGATTAATACCTCCGTCTAGTAAGAGGTGATTGTACATCATCTTCTGTAGAGAACTACAAATAACATGGCAAGCAAAGTTTATCAACAGGATGGATTTCAGGCCTGAAAGTCCATCTTTAACAGCGCCAGGCTGTTTTCATTTTGCAAAGGGCACTTCTATTGGGAGATCTTAAAGTCTATGGGAACTTTTTGAAGGGGCAGCAAGGCCAAGACTGGGGGCAACAGATGCCATGGCCTCAGTGGCCTTAATGTAATTCTAGGCCTGGGGTTTACAATTTTTTACCACTTCAGTCAGCAAAAGAAAACAACACCTCAAGGCCTGAACACAAGTTCACATTTATGGTTGGGAAAAAGAAATCTTGACTAAAGATCATCAGTTACTTTCTCCCCCAAATGCTTGTCTTACGTATTACATGTATACATGAACATTTCAGAACGTCTAAAACCCCTTACAGATTGTCAACTAAAATCTTTCTTTAATACATGCATGGCATGTATTCAAGTGAAAAAGGTAATATTTACTTTGGCTTGCAGGCATTTGTAGATAGTTAAAGTTGCAGGCAGGTTTTTTATGTTTTTATGCCCGAGGCTTATATTTTATAGACTGCAAATAAAAATTAAAAGCTAAAATTGTTTGAAAACGGGGCTTACATGTATAACATATGGTCTGATGGTCCTCCAAAACTATGTTTTTATGTGTTTTTTTGCAGGTTTGAGGTGGGAAGTCTGAGTGATAGCCAGATGTGCTCATACGTATGTAATATGTACATGTACATGTGCACACATTTTGATATACATTTGTACAACACTATAGTGAAGTACACTATAGGGGTCAAGCGCACCGGACTCAAGCTCTGGTGTTCTGATCAGCAGAGTGTGGGTGCGAGTCCCGGTCTTGACACTTGTGTCCTTAAGCAAGGCACTTCACCGTTATTGCTTTGTCCTTGGTTGGTTATTTGTGTTGGGTAATGCATGTACATATATATAAATAAGAACCCAGTACACTTATCCCAAAGAGAAGGGGTTTGCCCCGGTGTTTCTGGCAGTGGCTGCTGAATGCACCTCAGCACTTTGTAAATCATTAGAAGGTGCTAAATAAATGGGTCTCATAATTCAATAAAAATTCAAAAACCTGTCTTCAAACATTTCTCTTTAGTCAAAGCGCCTTTGGTGTAGGCCTACTGTGTGTATATAAATTCCCTCTGTAATGTGTCATGCATGCGTGCATATCAAATGAATACAAACATGACAAACATAAAATGTTTACTCGATAGACATTATTGATCAATAAATATGACAAGAAGTTTGAATGATACATGTATACCGTGTGTCTGCATATTTTAAGCAGTCAGCAGTCAGGATAATACATACATGTATGTGTACATTGTACGTGTACATGTAAAGTATGCATGTAGTGTAAATTATGCTCTGTGTTTGTGATGCCAGACTATGTACATGTAGGTCATGTATGTACGCTGGATTTCACAAAGCACTAAAACAACATCTTTATCCTCAAACCAATTTCAACCAAACATTTTTTTGCCAGACCAATCAATCAGTCTAACAAACTGTTTTGCAAATACATGCAAGTCATCCAACCTAAAAACATGTTATTATGCACGGATAGACAAACCCCAAAACACTTATTTTCATTCAACAAGTCTGTAGAAATTCAAGATTAATTCAAATCCCATTTAAAAAAATTCTAGGAATATATAACTGCTCATTAGCCAGTCATCCATTGACAAAATTTTCAATTATTACAAATCGTTTTTCAATTTTCTTCAATGACAGCCAAGAAATTGTTTACCTGCACTGGAAACTCAGCGGTAATACCTTAATCTGAGTTAATTAGAAATAGAATGACCTCAACAGGTGACTGTACAAGTATACAGGTGTCTTGTTGATAAGCTGGCCAGAGGGGGTAACACAGTAGTGCAGGACTATACTAACGCCCATGCCCGTGTGTGCTCAACTCACTGACATGTAGTTGGTGTCATCTCCGGACATTAGTCAGAGGCTGAGTCAGAGATGCAGTAGTCGTCATGCAGGTATTCTTGAATCAAACTCTGTGGTTTTTATGCTCATGTATGTGAAGGAAATGAATGAATGAATGAATGAATGAATGAATGTCGGAGATGAAATGTCCAAGTGCGAATGACATCCTAAGGCTTTTTCGTAGCCGGTACCCTGCTGTGAAACCATCTGGAATTCTAGGTACACATACATCTACATGTATGTACATAGTACAGATCATTGCAATGATGCACAAAAGACAACCATACAACCGCAATAAGACCAAAGATGCTGAACACAATTTGCATGAATGATACAGTGGGTATTTACACACATACAGATTGAAAACAACTCCATTGAATGAAATGATAAGTAGAAACACACGGCCTCTCGTAACATACAGCATGAGTAACGAGACAGGTTCTTAATTATCAGAAGAGAGGGGACAGCAGAACAAAGGAACACAGAAGAAACAATGCTGTCCTCACATTGGAATCCTTTGTATTTTTGTGTGCTCACCTTTTTTTGCACTTAGTCTAATTTTATGCGAGTGTTAAGTAAGAGGGACAAAGGAAAGTCCTCACATTGATAGCAAATTAGCAATATTGTACATTAAAAAACACACACATGTACAGGTACACATTTAGGTACACTGTTTACATGTATATCATAGTTCATGCATTATACATAGTACACACCTACTGTGCACCTACTTACACCAATGTTATGTGAATAATACATACATGTAATAGGGCCTTTACAGTCATAGCTTTTGTCTTAGTCTCTGGCTTGTTGGCGTGGAGTGTGTTTTTAAAATAACTGATGAGCCTGAGTTATGGCTTTGAAAAGGGCCATGGTGTAATGTACATGTACATATGCAAAGTAAAGAATTGTCAGTTCAAAGGAAAACAACTTTATTCTGTTTATACTATTTTGGTTCTACACTACATGTACATGTACATCGGTGCCAAGGGTTATGGGTTCAAGTCCCACCCCAGTACACAGTAAGTCATGTGTGCCTTCATATTCACTACCTTATGGAGACCGAGAACAAAACAGAAAAGGGAAAACAAAGGGTCTCCATAGGGAAATTCTAAAGACTGGGTTGCTCCACAAGGAATTTTGTGTACAAAGTCTATGGGAGGTTCTTAACTACAGGGACAAAGGAAAGAACAAAAGATGTCTCCACAGGGATGCAAAAACAGGAATGTGTGTACATGTATGTAATGTGTGTACATGTATATTTGTAGTTACATGTAAAGATATTACAGTTGAAAACAACACTTTTAAGTCTGCTGGACTTAAGTTTGCGTTAAGTTACGACTCGGGTCGTACAATGTAAGTTTACTGGCTTGACATTTAAATCACTAGCCTCAGGCCTGCTGTCCAGTGTTAATGTGTAGCTCTGGTGTTCACAGATTCTGTTGTTTTGAACTCTAACTGTACATGTACATGGACAAAGTTTAATTATTCATGTTCCATTGCTTCTAATACTTGCATGCATTGTGTACTCTGTCTGCACATCTACACCTGTACACAGTGCTGTAGAAACATGTAGAAACATTTGCTCAGTAAGACATTCCCAAACCCTTATACTGTACATACATGTACATTGTAACATGCATGTATTGTGCATCTACACTGCATTGGCTGGTTACACACGTATGCAACGTAGGCTTTCATTGATTGGATTGAGATCGGTGTGATGCATTAGACTAAGTCTACTTTGAAAACACTTGGTACACACGTGCATTAGTCACAGAATGAGGTGCATGCTGGTATAGCTAGCAGCCCGAATTTGTCACTAACAAGACCAGCATGCACTGCATTCCATGGCTAACGCGTGTGTTTGCAAAGTATACACTTACTTTGCTTGCTCATTAAAATAATGAGTAAATTATGAAAAAAAGGTTTGGCAATTATTTAATGAAGTAGAATTCAGGATTTTTTTTTTTTTTTTTTTTTTTTTTTTTTGGGGGGGGGGGGGTTTGAACATTGAGTGCCAATCAGAGTGACTTTTTGTTGTCCTGGTTGGTGATACAATTGCTGGTGCTGATTAGCGCTGACCAGCATAGCTGGACTCTGCATCCACATGTAAAAATGTCTGTGTATGGTGTAACTGAAGATTTATCTAACCTCATGCACACGTGTACAAAACACCTAAAGATCCAGCACTTTCTACAAGATTTTTCCCCCGACTGTTCTACAGCTGTTAGAAAGCTGCAAGCCAAGGGATGGATACCACATGACAGTTTGCTGGGAACACCCTAGCACCCAGTCCCAAACTGTCAATTTTCTACTGACAAGCTATGTCAGTACACCATCCCCCCTCATAAAAAAATTAATAATATGAAAAATGAAAAGTAAAGGAGGCAGTGGGGCAAATTCTGAACTCCAAGTCTGCACCTTGCCTCTTTAAAAGTCAAAGCAATAGTTAGTGGCCTGATGTTTTGACCCTAGCAGATTCTTTCTGGAAGGCTAAATGACAACACAACACACACAAACAGGTATACTGGTGTAACAAAAGCAGTCAAGTGGAAATAGATGATAGACATGAAAGCACAGAGAGAAAGAGCAGGGGGATGACCAGAGAGGAGGGTAACAAACATGCGCACACATGTAAATGATGATGTAAATTGTAAGGTCGACTTGTATTTATAGCAAATGGCTACGGGTACTTCTATTTTCGAGAATTTCATATCTAATAGAGCTGAAAAAGATTTATAATTAAATATAGCCTTCGAGTTATTTTCTTGTTTTCGTTACGTAAATGACGTGCACAGTTTATTGGCTAGATGGCTTCGGGGCTGCAGCATGGAACTTCACACCGTCTTTTTCATGATATATATCCCCACCTTGGAAAGCCTTTTCACATGTACTGGAAGTGACAATACGATAGTTGTGACTGTTCAACAGGAAATGGTACAGCTCCTTTAACTTTTCAAGTGCATACATGTATCTACCCTTGAAGGTCCCAACATGTTTAGTCTTTGCCACAAACTAATTGATGTTTTGTCAGTCAAATGAAAGTTCATTAGCAAAGGGTCCTCATAGCCCTGATATATTTCCGATATTAACGTTACAGTATCCTACTGTAAACATCCCGAGGGTGGGAAATGAGCTTGTTTACTCCAATATCGGGAATTTCCTGTCGGCCTGTGGGTTTCCAAAACAGATTTTGCTTCGTGGGTTTGCGGGAGAGGGTATCAACCCAAGTTTGGAATCCGAGACGGAAATCAGGTTTACAGTGAATGATGGGTTGGTGACGGGTAAGCGGTTGGATTGAAAGGATAGCTTGGCGGTCAAGTCAAATGATAGATGTATGATGCCGTGAAATGTCACGCTAGGGGGAGAGTGGGACAGATGTTGTTGACATGGTGTCAGAGTGCGATTTTTATCACCTTATAAAGAGCAATGCTGTTTTCTAAAGAACAAACACACTAAATATCCCTTGCACCTCTGAAAACTTAAAATAGACATGATCCTTCATCTATTAGGTTAACAGACATAGATCGAATTGATAAGCCTGGCCAAAGGAAAACAAACAAACAAACAAACATAAAATGATAAATGAGGTTTTAAGTTCTGAGTCCTGTTGAGATAGATATCTTGTAAAGGTCAATTATTCATATATTGCGCATATTATCTACATGTACCTGGATAGAGGTCACTGCATCTGGTTCCCATCTCCCACAGTACCAGTCCTAAGGCGTAGATATCCACTTGCTTCAGGGCAGATTCACAATCTCTTAGATTCACTGCCCCGTCCAGGACTTCAGGAGACATGTATCGTACTGTACCAACCTGTAATTTGACAGAAATCATAATTTAAGCCATAAGACAATCTACATGTAATACATGTACATAAGGCTGAGTCTGAGTTAACTGCTTCTGAAGTGGCTACAGCTGGATTGCTGAAAAGGTGCAATCTTCAACATTGTCTTGGAAGTCATTGCTCATAGCCATAGCCAAAGGTGCAATCTTCAACATTGTCTTGGCAACTTGGAAGCCATTGCCCATAGCCATGGCCAAAGGTGCATTCTTCAACATTGTCTTGGAAGCCATTGCTCATAGCCATAGCCAAAGGTGCATTCTTCAACATTGTCTTGGAAGCCATTGCTCATAGCCATAGCCAAAGTCGCTTGGTTTGGACACATCTTAATACTCAGATCTTATGTACAGCGCTTTAGCTATTGGTGTCTCAAAGTTCTCATTATTGTAAAAACTAGAATGAAGAGCTATTATTAAATTATGAAACCCATCTTATATAAAGCAACTTGTAAGGGTTTAAAAGGTGATGCACTGCAATCTGCAGTCAACCATGCCAGGCACACCAGGGCAAACCCCTTCTCTAAGCGATAAGTATACTGGGTTCTTTTCCACATGCATTAAACAACACATGAGACCTATGGCTTAACATCCCATCTGAAGGACAAAGAAATTACATGGTCAAGTGTCTTGCTTATGGAAACAAGAGATAAGACTGGAAACCAAACCCCCCACACTGACAGTGACAACACCAGAGCTAGAGTCCAGCATGTCCAGTGCACAGAACCGCTTGGCTATGACACTCCACAATGTACACAGGCCTGATGCTTCATTTTTGGAAGGGCAAGGGCACCAAGGCGTTTTCTCCTTTATGAGAAAATTGTACACTTCTATTGGGACATTTCAAGGGGCACCAAGACAATAACCAGGGGCAACACAGGCAATTGCCTCCGTTTCCTCTGTGATGTATCTGGCCTGGTGTACACATGTCTGTTATGGAATACCCCGTTTGAACTTTTATGAAGTTTTTGTTGTTCACATTGTACATGTACACGTAGTGGCAATTAATTTGATGCCCTATTTTTTATTATTTTATCATCTTTATTTTGAGAAGGATCGGACACTTCTGAATATGCAGAACTTTTTGTGCATGTCTTGATGTGATTTATGACCAAGACAGTGAGCAACACCATCCTCAAAAATAAACCAAACAAACAGAAACCAAACAAACAAACAAACAAACAAAAACAACTCAGACAGTCCATACTGAACATTGTACTGCACTTGTTTGTTGATTCAGTTACATTCTATTCTAGGGCAGACAGTCGTGACAGTATCTCACTAATCAATGTCTGGAGATATCAGTACACCAAAGATTGGTCAAAATATACACGTACGTGTGTGACCGACATCACGGTGCAGTCTCATCCAGTGAATATGTTCTCAAGACTTGTTGAGTGTTTCTCAAGGAATGTTGATTCCTTGTCCTCTGATTTTGGATAACACTTATGACCGACTAGTAGGTCATGTGACGAATGCAGGTGTGGAGAACAGGGTTTGCCCTTAACTTTTTCAGCGCCTAGCCAGCAGGACCTGTTAGCTTTTCATTTCACTGGTCCGTCAGCTTTTGCACTAGTCCATACCTCATATTAAATAGGGATGCTTTTCAGAACGGAACTAGCCAGCCGGACGACTTGGAGAGAATTTTGACTGGTCACCATGTGTTTAAACCAGTGTTTGGTCAGCAGACCACTGTTAAGGGAGAACCAGGGTGAAGCTTATTTTATAGGTAACCAGTGATGATGAATCAGCAAGCATGATACAGGTGCATCATTGCAACAACGCCCTCCATCGATGACCAACTTATTTTAAACAAACAAACAAACAAACACCCCCAACACCCCAACACCCCGCAAAAAAATCCAAACAAACAAACAAGCAAACAAACAAACAAACAAACAAACCATCAAAAATCAAACTAGATGTTTCTTGACCCAAGTCACCTGACGTCATCACATGATCAATCTTTTGCACCAATTGGGGAATCAGTTTCCTAGTGAGTTTATTGTGTAGTAAGCATTTTTACATACAATTTGACTCCCAAATTGGCAGACCATGGGCAAACAGTGTGTGAAGTACACATGTACTGTACATGTACAGTAAGTGCAATGGGTCAAATAACAGAGCGATGACAAAAGGGCAAAGGGGGCCAAATAACAGAGTGATGACAAAAGGTGCCTCTCGTATAAATGTAGAAATTTACAAGTACCCTGTAGGGTGTCATGAGCCCACAGAAGTACTCACTAGCCACCAATATTTTTCTTGTGGGGGGAGTTACTCCCCACTCCCCCCCCCCCCCCCCCCCCCCCCCCCCCCCCCCGCAGAAAGGGACAATTTTGATAGATGATTAGACTGACTAGGAAAGATTCTTTACCCTGATTCCCTTGAGCGATTTACAAGCATCTTTCCTCACTCAATCGAAACCAAACACCATTTGGTAGTTACCCAATACCCAAACTGATGGACTCTGATTGGGGTGGTACATGTATGCCTGATCCCATTTAGTTAGTGATGCAATCATCAAAATGACCAAAACATGTACATTATGTAGTTGGTGGATTAGGGGTTTAGGGGTTGAGGAGCATTGGAGGTCAAGACCAGGGCAGTAAAGGCAATAGCAGAGCTACCAGCTTTTGCATCTTGCAATCAGGGGGAAATTTAGAATTACTTGTACATGTATATTTCAACATAATAGGGTCAATGTTTCCATAATCAGGGAGATGTTCAGATTTGTTCATCAGACAATGAACAGAGCGGTTGGTTATTTTAAGGGAACTTTCAGCAGAACCACGGAGAACTGGAAGCTCTGCAATCATGGCAATAGCAGCTGTCCAGCCATGGACACACATGCCAGAAATCAGCCACTTATAAATATTCAAATATTTGACACCTCCTGTACTGTACATCTACATGTAGAGATAAGTATATCTACATGTATGTACAACTAGAGATAAGAAAACTAGTTTCTGCAAGAAAATACCTTTTGATGGTAAGAAAAAGATCAAATTTCATTTCTCACGTTATAGATTTTTGTAAACTACATGTATCAACATACATAGATTAAGCAACAGTCAACCATCAAACCTTGTGCTGATAATGTGATACCACCAAAGAATTTCAGGTATGCTTTGATATAAACATGATAAATGAGGAATGAACCCCAATGGGAAACCATGGAATGCTGGATGACAGCAGATATACCATGTCATTTTCAAATGTAACATACAGCACTTAGTTTGGCGCAAGTGGTAATTTTGTTAAAACAATGGCTTTTTGGCTGGAGTCCACGAAAGTGTCCCAATGCTCTTCTGATATGACTGGAAGGATTTCAACACCCACCCTACCCATTCTTTGCTTCATTTTCTTGGAGAACAAACAAACACTCCCAGGGACATCTCTTACACAACTTGACTGCTTAATAATTGATGACTTCAAACGTTCAACGTGACAAGTAAACTTACATCAGTGATGGTACTGTTGTCTTCATCTCCCTCTCTGACTACTGATGACCCGAAGACTTTCATCGCGAAGCCGAAGTCTCCAATCACACACGTCAGGTCAGACTTCACTAGGATGTTGCGGCTGTTGATATCCCGATGAACAATTGCTGGCCGATGTGAACCTACACCACAAGTGCAAAAAATATAACGATCAGTTCAGACAAACAGCTCTCCATTATCAGGCCCTAATTTTGATCACAGAAATATCTGCCGTGGTCATTTGGGCCAAAGGCATCCTGACTGCCTGAGAAATACCTACATGGATATGTACGTAAACAGAGGATTTCTGTTTGTTCTCCCATTGTCCATTGGTTTTGTATACCAACTGACCAAAGCGAAGCGAGGATGTCCTCACTCTGTCAAAATACCTGAACCCCTTTTTGTTAAAGTCATAGTTTCAACAGGTAGACGGGTACCCACCCTCATGTACATGTACATGTAGGTAAAGACATGAAAGAGAAGCATTTAGGGTACATGTAGAGTGGCATAGCTTGCTTCAAACCCACATTCTGATCATACAGGAATCATGACAACTTACAATTGTACATGATACAGGACTTGAAATTTACACTGGCATGACTGGACCACAGACCCGAGGCCAGTTTAGCATCGGGACAGTAAATGTTTGACTGGACAAGTCCAATGGTCTTGTGTCTTTGGATAAATACATTGTATACCTCACTGTGATCTTCAATTTCAAAAGTTATGTTCAATTGTTGACTTAGAGTCTGGTAAATTTCTTTCAATTCTTATTTAAGTATTGAAGTTATGTCAATAAGCACGATAATACAAATGAGATAAATCTTCTCTAACATGTCTTAGTGCTTGTTCAAATCCTCTATGAGGCAAATAAAATCAGTTCAATTGTGACAATGTGTAGACACTTTTTTTTCTTCTCATTTTCATTCTGTTCTTGTAAGAAATTTTCTTGTCCAGTAAAATTTTGAGCTACAAGCCCTGCGGTCTTGTTGTTTTCCCCCAAAACTCAAGCCCTGATACAATGTAAATGTAGCTACTGAAGTGATATTTAAAGGGACTTGAATTAATAATTAGGAATGGCCATGATGGCACTCCATCTTAAAGGATACAGAACGATCAATATGCATGTAAATTGCACCTGTCCCTTTACAATTAACATACATTGTGTAAATATGTTGAAGTTGATCATTAGCTGGATGCATGTTTCATTTTCTCTCTCGTTTGTCTCAGAAACAAATGTAACGGTAACGTTCAAGAAAAGTCTTGCGAAAAAGTAAAAAAAACCATGTATGTCCTACACATTTGTTTCTTCCAATTATAAGTTTAAACTGTACATGATATGTTCCTGTATGAAGACTTGATTAAATGTACGCGTGCACATGTTGTGAAAAGATACACAACTTACAAATGTACATGTACAGTATGTCCACCATTTTTATTACATCAGGCCTGAAATTTCATCTTTGTGAGGGCAAGGCCATTTTCATTTTGCAAAGGGCACTTTCATTGGAAATTCTTCACGTCTATGGCATATGGGACACTTTTGAAGGGACACAAAGGCCAAGACCAGGGGTAACAGTAGAGGCCTTCATTCAATTCCAAGCCTGATTAAATTAGTAGCATGCATCACAACACAGAAAATTCTGTCTCAACAACAACAGACATTGTGATCAGGCCTGGTATTGTGCTCTCGTACAGTCGTAACTTTTAAGGGCAAGGCAAGTAATTCATCAGTACAGGGCACCTCAATGAGGAAAATTTAAATTTCTACTGGAACATTTTCAAGAAAGGGCACCAAGACAATTAGCCTTTTTGAAATACGGTGGATACTATAGCAGTACACTGTTTGGTTTGGGTGTCGAAAATAAATTTACACAAACCTAATAGTGTCATAGTATTGTGTCCACCATATCTCAAAATGGCTTATGACCAGGGGGCATGGAGGAAATTGCCTACCCCTGTTGTACCTAAATGTTGTAGCCTGCATAATGTAGAATGGGTCATCTTCATCTAAGATTCCATTTGTATTTAAATACATTTATTTGATATCAAAATGTTCTACCTTTAATTTAACAATATTATAAAACAAAAGCAGCACTGTTACCACACTACACTGTGCGCTACAAACTGCAGGCACGTACGTACTACAAGTGGACAACATGTATGATTTCTTCCAAGCCTCGGTTTGGTCTCCATGATTTGGCTGTACAAGTTTACAATGTGTCTGCATGATGGGTACTTATAGACTATGTACAGTGTTGTGTAGGTGAACAAGTCAGAATGACAATCATCACCTTCATGATACATCGTACATGTAGGTTCACCTTACAATACATTCACTAAAATGTAAAAAACGTTTCAATAATTTGATAAAAACGAAAAGGTGACGATTTCACGGATCTCCATTGTTGAGTCATGACTATGGGCCTGGGTGTTACTATGGTTACAGGCACGAGTTGGTTGTGCCCAGACTCATTTGGTACGCTGGCTTGCAAGAAGTACAATGAACATACATGTACGCATATATCATGTACATACATGTATATCATGTACATGTACAATGTATGTAGGTCAATATGATCAAAAGAGAGAGCACCGTCTGGAAAAAATGTTTAGTGTGTGGGCAAAAATTATGCAGTTGATGCATGCATACTGTACTGTAAAACTTGCACTTAAACGGCTTAACATTTTCATGCTTGGAAACCGTTTTTCTTTGTTCAGCCACGTTCCTTTTTTCCCACACTGTACAATTGTTAATGTTTTGCTGATCTTCCTTGCATTTTTTATAAAGTTATGAAAAACAAATATTTTCTTGATGTTCATACTACGGTACAATTAACAGGCCTGTACAAGGTACATACATGTATAGAGTACAATGGCCTCTGTTGTCCGGTTTTGGCCTTGATGTCCCTAAAAACCAACGGATTTTCTTATGAAACATTTCTTCCCACACAAGCATGAAATTAACATGATTAAAGTGTTCACATGTCACAGCAGGCCTGACAATTAAATGTGATGAGAGCCATGGCCTTTGTTACTCAGAGCTTGGTCTTGGTGCCCATTGGCATTGCCCCATGTAGACTTCAAGACTTTCTAATCTGGAAGTGCCCTTCATGAAATGAAAATGCCCTTGTCCTCTCAAAGACAAAATGTGTAATGTTAAGATTTACAGCACGCATGCGTCAAAGTCAGTGGCGTACATTTGTAACTGCCCCCCCAAAAAAAAACAAAAACAAAACAAAAAACAAAACAAAAAACCTAAAATATAAAAACAATTTAATAAAATATAAATTACATTAAAAATTAAAATTATGTCCATGCCCGGGGTGCCCCCCGCCCCCCCCCCTCCCCATTTGAAATATGAACCTTTGAGATTAAAAATTACTGGAGTAAAATGTTTAAAAATAGTACAAGCTGTATAAACTAAAATGTTGTTAGAGCAATTTTTCCATTGACTTGCAAACAATTGTTTTTAACACTCATGCCAGATTACCTAAAATAGTACATATGTAAATGGCATGACAATAGTGCAGACAGTAAACAAGCATGACAAGGGGCTTGTTTACATGTAGGAGAAATGCAAACGGAAACTACATGTCAGTAATACAAATGTAATTGGCCAGAAGTACCCCCCCTAGAAAAAAAATGGTACACCCCCCTTGTGCAACCCCTAAAATGTTACCCTAGTATCGGTGCTGGTCACAGTGGATTGTAAATGTAGGTCAGGTGCGCAGTATGTTATTTTATCTGCACATTAAAAACCATAAAAATTTGTCAACAGAGGCATTTTTAGGCGGGCTCCTGCAAAACACTTATGCCCTGCCATCCAGGGTTCCTCTCAACCTACGATACTCCAGGAGTCCCTACATAACCCCTACATAGATTCAACACAGTACACGGCCTTTCCAAATGTCACATTTTCTGGAACAGATGCCGCTGCCAACTATATTCCTTTAGGAATTCAAGCAGTAGGGAAAATTTATAAACATACGAGTGTGTCTATCAGGCCTATTTGAGATGTTTGTATTAAATACAGTTATCTACATTGGATGCCCGCCATAAATGTAAATGTGTCCACAACTAGAGAACCGGCACTCTGGATGATTCAGTGATTCAGGACTGGGCTGAGTTTTCTGGTTAAAATCATTCCAACAGTGGGGTCAAGGGCAGTCTCCAGATGCTGCTTCTTTCAGTGATTGTTGGAGCATCACCTGACACCTTGGATGCACATTGTACTCTAAACAAGTTAAATCCATGTTTACAAAGTATGTAAATTCATATGCCATGTTCTTCGACCTTGATCTTGAAACGGCAATGTATTTCTTTTTGCTTACATTACCCCCCTGGTGTATGCATAAGTTCTTTTATACAAGTTCTCAACACTCCCAAATGCCATTGTTGTCATTTGCCATAAATCTTTATTCCCATAACCATGATAACATACATGTACCCTTGAAAAAAATAAAAATAGAAATGTTATTAAGCATGTTGAGTGCTTGCATGTACATGTAACAAACTTGGAGGGCTCGAGGGATCTCCCAGGTTTTTATTTTTAAACTGCAGGCTTCTGGACCAAAATTGTGGAAGTTTGACCTAACCACACTGATTTGCAAACGAAGTCCTGCGAATTGTTTTCATTTCATCTTTGGTTTTAAAAGGCCTACTGTGCCATCTGGGAATTGGTTTTATCTTTCTGATTTTTGTGAATTTGAACTTGCGTCAAAAAAGAAGAAAAATATTTATTTTAAACGTTCGTTTTGAAGTAATTTCAATGCTTTTAAAACTTAAAAAAACAATTTCGGCCAACAATTCTCTTGTTTATCAGCCCCATACACTAGCTTTTCTTTTTATTTAAGGCTATTTTAAAATAGTCTTACTAAATTTTGGAGCAAAGGAAAAATTTGATTGAATTAGGAAGAATATCCAAGTACAAAAACTATAAACTCTTTTTTTTTTCATAGAATGCAACTGCCGAGAATTCTGTTTTTATGATTCAAGCCTAACAGAAAAAACAACAACATGCATATGAAATTAAAGTTGCTCTATTTATTTATTATAGATCTACGACGCTAAGCTCCCAGTCTCTGGAATTCTATTACACCCCATGGGTAAACATGTAATTTGGTAACTGCAGAAAAGGCCAATCATATTGCAGTACCCTGGGCACAAACCCAAGGCTCTCCTCCACTCCCAGTCCCAGTCCCA
The DNA here is from genome assembly GCA_023634235.1 of Pisaster brevispinus. Classification (NCBI taxonomy): domain Eukaryota; kingdom Metazoa; phylum Echinodermata; class Asteroidea; order Forcipulatida; family Asteriidae; genus Pisaster; species Pisaster brevispinus. Next base: position 18,233,171 of record JAMKCF010000006.1, on the reverse strand, counting down.
ATGTAGCCAACTGTGTACATTGTACATAGCCTTCTTTTCCCGAATAATTGATATTTGCCCCAAGACCTAGATACTGATACAAGAGGATTGGTGTGCTGAGCTGCTTGGTAATTACAAACTGAATCCACTTGTGTTTAAGGCCTGAAACAATTTTCCAATCACAATGTAGGTCATTTCTATTATGTAGCTGGATTGCAATTTAGTCTCTCAAAAAGTGCGTCTTCTCAACGTTTTCTCATTGGCGTCCAAATTTATTTTGTTCGTAAACTTTGGGGTTTTTTTTTCCTTCATAATTTGCATGCATACAGGGCCCAATTTCATGGCTCTGCTTACCATCGAAATCTGCGCTTGCAATCACCATTCTCCGCTTACTGTGCAAGTGCTGAATTTCTGCGCTAGCTGTCATGGCTGTGCAAGCGAAGAATGCCTCGTAACGTGGAGTACGCACACGCACATGCAAAAATTATCTGCTAACCTGTGAAATACCCTTGGCGTAAGCAAAGAATTCCCTGCTTCCGTAAGGGCCGATTCTTTGCTAACGGTAAGCAGAGCCATGAAATTGGGCCCTGTACTTTGTTTGGATGGTTTGCCATGTAGTCTTTTTCAGTGACTGGCTGGCTGGAGCTAGACCATTTGTAGACCAATTAGCTTACATATGAAATACATAGGGATGCTATTCAACACTGAACTAGCCAGCTGGACCACTTAAAGTGAATTTTGTCTGGTCCTTACTATATAGGTACATGTAGGTTCTTAGCCAGCATCTGGATATCACTGTTAAAGGGAGACTGTTGTCATGGGGTGTCATGTGGCCGAGCGGTTTAGAGCATCGAATTCAAGTTTCGATGGTTAAGTCATCGGGGTGTGGGTTCGAATCCCGGTCATGACACTTGTTTCCTTGAGCAAGATACTTTACTATACAACATGCTATAATTGCTTCTCTTCACCCAGGGGTATAAATGGGTACCTGCGAGGGTAGAGGTTGATATTGTGTTTGAAAAAGCCTTCGGAGCGCCACGGCAGCTCGGGGCTGTATACTCCCCAGGGAGCTGAGAAAGATTACAGGAATGTTATTGGCCCAATGACCAGGGCACTAATGTAAAGCGCATTGAGACGTTATTGTGAAATGCGCTATATAAGAACTAGTTATTATTATTATTATTATTATGATCATATCAGGCCTGTGGCTGTACATGGAACTATGAACCCAGTCGCTGCTTGCGCGTGCTTGCTGGCCCTAAATTCACAATCTAACTATAACGGCGCGTGCTTGCTGGCCCTAACATCACAATATAACTATAGCGGCGCCCTTCGAAGTGACGGCCAGCAGCACGCGCGCCAGTGCAGTAACCTGCTTAGAGTTCATTCCACGTAGAGCCAGGCCTGCTATGATCATGACGACAGTCCCAATCTAAGGGAGCATGCTGGTAATGTACTGGGAAAACCATTAACGGTAAATACATGTCTCATGACATGTACAATGTATGGTGTCCACACCTCTTGGCAACATTTCTTTCTTTTTTCGTAAAGACAAATCAACGGTGTTGCATATTGATCACCAAACACTTTCAAGAAGCATTGATTTTTTGGTTTTTTTTTCAACACCTTTTGTCACAAATCTTTAACCTTTTGGTGACTTGTTAGCTCACTATGTTTGAGTAGTACAACAGCAGCCTACCTCCTTTGTCAACTGCCTGATGAAGGTGTGCTAATCCAGCAGCAGCTGTCTGAGCCAGACGACACATCCCATGCCAATCATAGGTGTTTTCCTTCAAGTAACTAGACAATGCCCCGTACTGCATGAACTCTACCACCAGTAAATACTCCGGCCAATTGTCCTCTCCCATACGCTCGCAGCTACCGATGCACTTGAGAACGTTCGGGTGCTCCACATGCGCTAGACTGTACATCTCCACCTCGTTCAAGTAGCACTGGCGAGACGCTCCGGCAAAGATCTTCACAGCGACTTCTCGATTCTCCAGCAGCCCCCGGTAACAGTTACAGTAGCGCCCCTGTCCAACCAGGTTTAAGACTTTAAGCTGGTCTAAGTCCACGCTGGGCTCTGGTGGCGCGGCTTCTATCATATTTAGATGGTCTTTGTTGGCTTTGAGGCTGCGCGTGCGATAGAACCGGATAACCAAGAATATGATGGGGATAGAGCACAGGCATAGAATACACAACATGACCACGATGATGGTAGTCCAACTTTCATCATTCTTTGGTGGTAAGGTAACAACTTCTGATGAATGAAGGGAGAAAAAAAGAAATAAATAAACAGGTGACTTCTTTACCTAAGCTGGTTAAGTATCTTCATTATTGATTTCCGATACCTCATAATGAGACAAACACACAAAGAGGGTTTGTTCTTTACTCTTTCGGTGACTGCCTAGCACTGAGTAGGACTAGTCAGCTTGTCATTCATGTCATTTCACTAGTCCACCAACTCTTTCACTAGTCCGTATTTCATACTAAACAGAGACACTTTTCAACACTGAACCAGCCAGCCGGACCACTTGGAGTGAATTTTGACTGGTTCTCAGAGTGTTTTACATGTAACTAGCATTTAGCAATCGGACCCCTGGTAAGGATGAATGCCGAAATAATAACAAATTCACAAACAATCAACAATCAACAATCCCGATTTTAAAATAACTTTTCCATTCAGGTTCTTGTACAATGTAATCCAGTCATTGCTACTAACAGGCCTCCCATCCTTAACACTAGCCAAGCGGAGTGTCTAGTAAACTTCATTTGACCATTAAACTGGTTGTGATCGCTACCATTAATACATCAGAAAAATACATTTATGACAATACGTGTTTAAAATCTGGGCTACTAAAACTTCCATGGGGCAAGTAAACTGCACAGTTTACTAGCACGGTGGGGTACCTTACATAAAGCTTAAATGCAAGGCTTGATAATAATCTTGAACTAACCCAGTGGACTGTAAGTTGTAGGTTCGGTTGACGGTTGAGGCACATAGCTACTACTGACGTTGACATTGCAGAAGTCGCCTTTGCAGCAACAGAACTGGCTAGTGACGTTGTGTGCTTTCTGCACAATGTAGATGGGAGGTTCAGAGGAATTGCAGACATTCTGGTTGCAGCTGTTGTCGTATTGTCTTGCTTCAGACATATCCGATGTCCAACAACCTGTGGTTTAATTCAAATCATGAAATTCGTTAATTAATGTGATCACGGAAGTTTCAACCAATTACAATTAGATTGTCTGAACACTCTATAAAGCAATATTGATTGATACATGATGCGGCATGTACACATGTACATTGTACATAGTACATGTACATGTAGTTGTAGATAAATTATGCCAGCCTGCAATGTGAAATGATATCACTGTCATGCGTGTCATGTGGTGAATGTTTGGGCAGTAAACACAGTCAACTGTCACACCATTTGACATCATACACTGTCATACTCTGTACACTGCTGGTTTTGAATGATAGATAACTTAAACCAGCTCGTAGATGTATGGGGACCGGTGAATGCAGTACACAGTCAACCCTCCTTCGTACATGTACATGTACATTGTACAATCGTACTGTCTGAACATTCAATATCATCCATTCGGTTTAGAGTGATTAAGCGATAAAAGTGTGCCATCCTACAATATGCTGCACAGACTTTTATCTCTTACAGTACAGACACCCCATGTACAGTTGAAACCCTGCACAGTATCGCCACCATCATGACCATATACAATGCGTGCAGGTAAATAGAGTCTTGAATCTAGTTGGTCAACTCACTGGACAATGATGTTACCAAGAGTAGGAGGGTTACATTTTATAGGTCAATAAAAAAACACAAACATCCGAATACACAAATTCAGAAATATCAACCTGTGCATCTTACTGTACAATGTACATGTATATACATTGTGTACATGGTGTATGTACAATGTATACAGTAGTATAATACATGTATAGTGAGATTTTGTACAACAATCAGAGAGAAGTTGAGATTCACATTTAACATAAAGGGAGGAAAAGTTTCCATAATCAGGAAAATCTTCAAATTTGTTCATCAGTACATTTAAAAGATTTCATTGAAGATTTCTGTAGAATCACATGAATCAGGGAGAGTTGGCAGCTCTGTGTGCTTGTACTGTAGACATCACAGTGTTCTCCCCATGCACAAGCTAGCGTATCGGGCCGATACCCCCAAATTGCGTGCTGATATGCACACATTTTCGGCCGACACGCAGAAAAAAAGGAGGAAAATTTTTTTTCTTTTTTTTTTTCTCAAAAAATAAATCATGAGAAAACCATAAGTTACACATGTACATGTATGCTCCAAATTGCACAGTAGGGCTTTTAAAACTAAGATAAACACCAAGTAAAAAACATTCCGAAAACGTTTCAATTTAGCGTGCTTCGGCCAAACATTTACAAATATTTGGTCCAGAATGCCCCACAGTTTTGAAAAAAACCTGGGGAGAACCCTGCATCATACATTTATATTCAATGTGTAGATACATCCATGTAAGGTACACGTACATGTACATACAGTGTACATCATTTTATTGCTACAGTGTATCTTTGTGAGGACTTTCCTTTGTCCCTCTAACTTAACACTCTCCTTAGACTTAGCGCTTGAAAAAATGTGAGGACACAAAAATACAAAGGATTCCAATGTGAGGACAGCATTGTCCCTTTTGTTTTCCTTTGTTCTACTGTCCCCACTCTTATGGTATAACCATAACAGTGTACATGTACAATGTACATGTAGATAAATGTATACAGCATGTAAATCTACAGTACAGGGCAGGGCTTTAACATGATTATGTTGGGCCCTCAGCTAAAGATAGCAAGCTGAACCAACTGTTATTACTGTCAAAACACTGGCTGAAAATAATGCCAAGGGCTGTTACTATAAATACAGTAAATTAGCTTTTGAAATAGTTACTGTACTGTACATGTGCCCTGTACCACCATGTATTATGCTATTGCTATACAACTGGTTTCAAATATATGTAAAACATACATTTAATACAGGACATGATTGTACAAAGAATATTATTTTTTTATACAAAATATTTTTGGGACAGTCACTAAATTACATTATCACATACAATCTGTGTACCTGGAAAACCCTGAATCGAAATTTGGTTTACATGGCAATTGTTTTGATATCAATTTCTATTTTGGGTGAAAGTTGGCACAGTTTACACACAGTCGGTGCACAGGTGGTATGGAGTGACACAGAAATGTTGATAAGAATTTTGGAAAGAGGCCAAACAAAACATGTCAGGTACAAGGTACATGTGGATACATTGTATGTTAAAAGGTAGATGTCATCAGTTACAGGGTAGGTGAGTGAAGTTTGTATTATGCTGGGGAAAAAAAACAGGGCCTACAAAATGAAACAGTTCAGAGTTCACTAAATTTTAACTACATTACAACCTGTACGCGAGAACATAGTACTCTTGATTAATTATAACAGAGTAACTGTAGCCTACAGGTTGTGCCATGGTGTTTACTAAAGTAAGACCCATGCTCTATAGTAAAATGAACTACAATTGGCAACGATTGGTATGAACCACTCCTGAGTCATCAGATCCTAACAATCATCAGTCACTAAATTATGCGGCACTACTAGGCTACGGTTCTACGAATACTTCCATGATGCAGGACTGATACTTCATCATGGAGGCAACCGTGCCCCTAGCCATTGCCTGGGTGCCCCTTGAAATATTCCAGTTGATAGAGATGCCTTTTAGGAACAAAAACTGTCTTGCCCTTGCAGGGATTAGTATCAGACCTAATGAAATTGTCACGCAGGTTCTGCCTGTGTCCACTTTTCACTATTCAGGGTAGAAATTAGCATTAATTTCATCATAATCATGGCAGCCAGAAAGGTCAAGTACATGTACATGTACAGTACATGACAATCATGTACATGTAACACGTAACGCAACATTAAATTTAAAAGCTTAAAACTACATTTTCCAGTAGACAATCCACAAGATAATCAGTAGGCTTAGATGTTGTTTTTTCAAAAAGGAGGCAAAAAAAGATCACAAAGAACTGAACCTCACTGTCAGCAAATTAAATGAATTGTCTTATGACAAAGCATCTATTTTTCCATTGTGTATTTGTTGTTGTTAAACCCCCACAGCAGCCCGCCGAGCTCTGAAACCTGACTCATTAGCAGTGTTCTCCACATACTTTTTTTTTGGGAGGGCGGCATGACGTCATCAAAATGGCGCCCGTAGATATGACGTCATCAAAATGGCGCCCATTGGTATATGACGTCATCGGACGTGAAAGCAAAAAACATTTGAGATATTCCTTATCGTAAAAATAATGTTATTAACCCCCTAGCCCCGACACTATCTAAGGAGAATGATTGACATCTATTTCGGTCCAAACAACCTCATTGTAAAACTACTACAACTAATTCAAACCTACAATTTGTTGTACATTTTGCTTTGTGTGCCGCGCCGAAAACATACACACAGGATATGCCGCACAGTGTGGGGTTTTATTATTTTTAGAAAGCTGGCTATGCGTTGTAAAGAAACGTTTAAAAAATTGCATTTTTGGACGATCTTATCCCGTAATATCTGCCTAAATAATACTTTTTCCATCAACAATCATTTTCATGGATTCATTTTTTTAGGATCGGTTGTTTAGAACTTCGTTTGGAATAAAATCATCGAGATTAATTCAACGACCGGTCGACAACGCAAGTTGAGGAAATTCCATGAACTTTGCCCCGCATCGCCCTCATCGGCAAAAGTTGTTGTTGTTTGAACAGCCTTAATCCAAGGCTGTACATGTTGTACCAATCTGCAGGCGTGCGGCAATTCTTTACTTGGCCCGTGAACGTGTACTGCGTTGGAGACTAGCCAAGCTCTCTTATGAATATGGTAATTACAGCGGCCATCAACGGCCAATCACAGCGTGCAGAATGCTGGTTAGCTTGGACTTTGGACCCTGCTGTTGCAGACTACATGTATACACGTTGTGGGGCCCGGGCCGATGCACGTGCGGTGGACACTCGGCAGTCAAAACCATGTGGTTACATGTATGTGCGTCGTGCATCGTGCATCGTGCATAGTGTACGTTGTATACTGAAATGAACGATCGCAATTCAATGCTGCGGTTTGGAAGTTGGCCATGGCTCGTCGGCTACTCGTTTGATCGTATTAAGTGAGGGCGAAAAATAGTCTGTGTGTGAAGGAAGCTTCGGTGCTGCCGTTTAAGTTGCTTTCGCTCCGTGATTTGTCATTTTTTGGCAGGGCGGCCAATTATTTTAGCAGGGCGGCCACTTCTTTGGCAGGGCGGCCTTAAACTTTGGGAGGGCGGCCCGCCCTCCCAAAACCTATGTGTGGAGAACACTGCATTAGGATAGCTCTTCTCCAAGTTTACACAGGTCTTAGGCTAGTAGTAGTAGTGGGATAGTGCGCAAGTGTCAATTTCAATCCCTGCTATTCTTTTCGATCATTCATTGCTCATTGAAAAATTCAAAACCATGAAGTAAAGTGCTGATGACAGATGGCTGTTTGAGTACAAAAAATCAACAGCGTTTGTAAATGTTGGCAAATCAGATTGTACATATTGCAATGTGTCAAAATACATCATGCAGTGTACGTGTACTAGTGCAATGTGTTGCCTTTGACAATGACTAACGTTCGTTAAAACTAACGACCAGTACATATTTAATTAAGTAGCGAGTACATTGTATAAAGTCATTTAGCCTACTGTCAGCATGGGTTCAATTCAACAATATGTTTACAACAATATTTGTTTTTAAAATATGAAAAAAATGTACGTGAGCTGTACGCCTCATGAATTTTCTGCAGCTTGTTTTTATGTGCATTACATCTGTACAGTAATGTTCAAGAACTCCCAAAGAATACATCCTTTATGTCCTTGTCAGAATGTTAGTTCATTTGCAAAAGTAATGACTGAAAATACCCACGAAAAAAGGTCCATGATGATAAAAAACAAACAAAAAAATACTAATATTACATGTATTTATGTGTGACCTTGTGACCTAAAACTAAGAAACCTTGATTGGTCAGAAGTTTAGATATACATGTACATGTACCATGTATACATGTATTTTTCAATTCAATTCAAGAAGGCAATTACTCCATAACTCTTGGAGAAAGTACCTTGATAATTAAAAACAATCAGTACATAAGAAAAGTAATAAAATCAATTTACAAGGGAATAAAAGAAAATACATGGTACTTTAAACGTGTTTTAAAAATGTAGCGTTCAAGTGTACCGTCTAGTGGTAAGATATCTGAGGGGGTGTGTAGGTTTGAATTCCACCCGAGTAGGACTGGTATGCCTAAGTTATTTTGCAGGAGTCAGGAAAGTACTTAGTACAATGTATGGTGTTCAGTGCTTAAACCACACATCCTGTAGTTGGATAAATACTTATAAACCTACATTTAACAATAATAAAATAAAAAATCAATTTATTCATTTTTAATCTAAATTGAACTGTTTATCAGTTTTCCTAAGTAATGAAAACACTTTTGACATTGACTTGACACTTTATTGTAAAAACTGAAATATTCAATTAATAAATGTACATATATATGTATCTTATTCAAAGTTCAAACAGTTCAATTGTCCTGTGACTTTGGACTTTCAACTTGTCCTCAAAAGGCACAAGTGATGAAAATTGGCATTGTATGAAAATTAGTCGTTGATGTGTAAACAACATATTGTTTAAACAAACCCAAATGATTTCAACAAATGTAAACATTATTACCGCAGATCACATAGCCTTTAATAGTCAAAAGTCCAAGCTCATTTTCCTTGAAGTCATCAATCAATTTTGTTTTCCTTTGTGAAAGAATAACATTACAGTACTTGAGAAGTTCCTGATTCTGGAAACCCTTATGATATATTTTTACAAATCAGATCAATAATCACACTGTAATCTTTCAAACAAATAATAATTGATACAATGTACTTCACAAGAAAGCTGAACATTTCAATTCTTTTACTTCACAAAATGGCGGACCGTGTTAGTTCACAAAGTAAAAGGAAACCACATAATTTCGAGGCATATTTCTGTGGATCATTATATTCTACTTTTAAAAAACATCTTTCCAACCATATTCATTTCATAACAAATGCTTTTTTGTTTAGCCCAAAGCGCCCAATGTAAGGCAACGCGTCCCTTAAATTGTGATGCAAGTAAATTTGCTTCGCTTTCGTACATGTATTCCACAAGAAATACATGTATATGTTCAAACCAGGCTAAAGGGTTTGGTGAAAAAATAAAACCTATGGTGCAGAGGTCACTTTAAGATGACTAACTTGCTGAAGACACAAGTAAGATGTTTACTCCACCCACTCTTAAAGAAGTCTAAATTGTGCTTAACTTTCCCTTTAAAAACCCTAGCCAACCCATAGCTCAAAATTCCAACAATGTAATATTTTGCTTGATTCTATTGGACCGAGGACTGCAACAGTAAACTGATAATTCTTTACATGGGATCAGGAATGTTTGGATGTTGAGTTATCTTGTGGTGGTGTGGTGTTGGATTTTGTGAGGCCATGTCCGAATTGGCAGCTATGGCTACGGCTACGGCTGGATCGCCGCGTCAATATGCGTTGAAGTATAGGACGTCCTTAACAACAGCCTTAGCAACAATCTAAGCCGTAGCTGTCGCCACCAATTCTAATACAGCCTGAGAGTAAGGAAGGATCCTTGTAAATAACTCCAGGGATTTAGGGACTCATGAAATGTTCCTCGACATGGATGATTTACTTCAGGCTTTTCTGTCTTCCATTTATCCCTTTCAGCCCCAATGGCAAATTTAGTCGACTGTGCACTACACCCTGCTTGAGCCCCAATGGTGACTTAAGTCGTCCAAGATAACGCACACAAAAAATCCTCAAGCCTAAGCACATGAAGCACAAAGGCCATTTGTTAAAAAGCTATAGTTTTGTCCATGTTCACCCTCCATACTAGTCCGAACCCAAGCTTACCATCATTGGAAAGAGAAAGATTGGGTCTCTCCAATAATGATAAAATATACTAGGGTTGTTATTATGCAATCACTTCAAATTGGAGTAGAAAGATCTGAAATGCCAAACACCTACGGACCGCCTGAGGTTGTGTGCAAAAAAGTATTTGGGTCTACAGATAACACATTGTGGATACAATGTCCAGAGAACTTGTACATTTAGGTTGGCTGATTTCAATGTTTTTTCAATTAAAAAGGAAATTCAAAGTAAACTGTAAGACAATTGTTATTACTTGTTATGCTTTAAAAAAAAATCTTAAAGGGAATAAATAATAGAGATTTGTAAAATCGAACTTTGAACACAAGCTTCATGCTGTGTGAAAAACCATTCAAACCGGGGACCTACATTGTACATGTACCAAGAGGATATGGTCCCGGTTGGGTAAAGGTCCCCAGTTGGAAATTGTGTACAAAACCAAGGGGAGCTGTTGCCAAAAAAGTTAGTCCAAACAAAAGTGGGACAATAGGAGGTCCCCATTGCAGGTGTTTACACACTTACATTGTGAGCGTCATGCTTGAGTGGTCAAACAATGTGGGCACCAAAACTAAAGTTAAACCTGAACCGGTTTAACTTAGCAGCAGGGGGCGGTCGTAAAAATAAAGCTACTTTGCGTTCAGACAGCTCAAAGTTTTAAGTGGTCAAATAGCACCATGACCCAACCACCAACACAACATCTGGTTTAACTCATTCGGGTTCAACCCGATTCGGTTAAGTTTTAAGAGCGTTCAGACACACAAAGTTAAACCCGAATGAGTTAAAACCGCCTTAAAACCGACTTTAGTACTGTGTCTGAACGACCTCTATGTCAAAAGAACTTGGGGCTAAAAGGGTTAACTCAAAGCGAGCAAAATGAGGCTGGAAAATCAAATTAGTCAGGTCCCTTATATGATACAGTTTTGAACCTTTTATTCAGAAAACAGTGCACCTGACAACGGTGGCTGCAATCTGATCAGTATCCACACTTATAGTTCTGCTTACTGTAAGCGAAAAACAGAGCATTTGATAGCAGCAAAAAACACATATTTTGTGTAACTCATAGGTTATCAAGGCATTTTTACTTGTGCCGTGCATTCTGTATTTCATGCTACTATAGATGCAATCTTACTTCACACTGCTCTAGAGCCAGAGTGCAAAAAAAAAATTGTGTTATCTCTGGAAAATGTTGACTGTAAGTGCAGAAATCTGCAGTGAGCTTGGCACAGGTCAAGTCACTGTACTTTTGACCTCGTGTGTGAACCGATATCGGGCGATGCAAAACAAGTAAACAAACTGTTTTTTGAGTATTTCATCATTGATTATTTTGATGCACAGAAACAAAATACAGGCAGTTTTTTAAAATGAAAAAGTAGGGGCCTAAAACTGTGATGCAATAAAACTCTCTGTTGAAAGCGCCCTCATGTGGTCATAAATATGGTCAATTGTGCTCGAATTCTCAGAGAAGCAAATAACAAAACTGAATTGCTTCTTTGTGACTTCTTCACTCATCTATACCCATTGTGTAAAAAAAATAAATAAATAAATGTTTCACTGTAAGAATCGGTACCTTGTTTAGAGACGATGATCTCATCGTGACCTGGTCGACTGTACCAAAAGGAGAAACACCAACCCTTTCGTCCATCACACCTGACGCTCTTATTGTCTGATTGCAGGACTCCTATGACCTCATCTTCGTCCGTCTTGACAACATCGTTGACCCTCTCGTTCTTGTATGCACAGAGCGTACCGCTCAGCCCATACGTCACTGACACCCCTGATTGACCAGTAGGAAAAATAGTAACAAATTACTTATCTTTGAAAAGTTTTCTCAAAAATAAACTATGCAAAGGCGGTCTTCAATTAGCATTTTAGTATCATTCAACACCACCAATTTTAACCACAGTTTATCCTATTGGCTGTTGACATGATGACCCTTTTGAATCTTGGCAAAAAAGGTTAGGCTATAATTTGTAAACTGTATGCTTTTTTGAATGCGTGAGAACTGTACATGTCAGGTTACAAAAAGAAACGTTTGAACAGCAATATGTAAAATTGGGACCTGAGGCTGGGAGCTTCCGTTCCTTTTATTTCACCCTGCCATGTAATTCCACCCACTTAAAGCAAACAGAAAGACGTTAATATTCTTCATAATGTATCATAGAGTGACTGTGCTGTACCAGACTCTTTCTCACCTCATAATGGTATGCCTAGAGTGGGTGTACCGACATGACTGACCAATGTGTTAACCAATTAAAGTATAGTCCTCAGTGCATGGAATGATTCATGAATTATAATCACAGGTGCGCATTAGACAACTGAATGGTCTTTTTCATCCAAATCTCAAAGGAAGTTCTCAAAAAAGTGTACACAAAACGGGTCTATTGCACTTTTTGTGGCAGAAAATTCACATATGTGTTGATGTACAGTGGCATCAAGTGCATAAATCTTCTAATAATTGTCAATGAATAATTCATTGTTTACGCCTCATTGAATGGTTTCCTTATGTACACCATAGCAAAGTGTTACAGAAATTAGAGTAGACTTTGCCACTCAAAAGTCATCATTTTGCTACTTAAAATTAGCAATCAGAGTGCACAAAACATTTTAAGTCTAACAAGTCTAAACACATGCAGCCTCGTTACCATGGGCAGCGTGCTGATCGATACCTCTCATTACTAACCCTTGGTAGGCCTACACATCAAATTAATGAATCATGTTTTTACAGTTAGATGCATCACAATATCAAATATTAGAACAAGAGGGGACCAGTTGCTCCATGACTTGATGTGTTTTTTGACAGCGCACTCTGCTTATAGTCTCAGAATGGATCAACCACAGCCACGACAGCACATTAAAAAAATATCCAATATATTTGGATATTTCAAAGCCACACTTCCAGGGGGGTTATGATCGAGCAAGGCATTCAGGGAAAGAAACAAAAAATGGCATGGCGAGATTGTACAAGTACACCACTGGGAACGAGGTTGAAACACACACATATTATGCCATGCAGACTTATTGAATCTTGGATGAAATAATTCCCTGGTTGTATGTACCAAAGTGGAACACATTGAGATTCAACGGATGGTTAACCTAGGCTTGATTTCAAAAAGCACTTTTAAGATTCATCTTAAGTTGAGTTCATCATGTGCTCTGAAGAAGGACGTAACAAAAGTTTTACGGAGGTAAAAGGGCATTCAAGCAGTTAATGTGCAAAAACTGTGTTCATGTTCCCAAAAAAATTTAATCGGTTTTCTGCCATTCATACATTGTAAATAATTATACAAGGTTTAATTCCCCATGGAGATTTTGGGAAACCATTGGGGTAATTCCAGCAACAAGGGGGGTATGGAACAGTTATGCCATGTTTTGACGCCAGTAGTAATTTTATTGCTTACGACCTTCTGTCACTCGGACAAAATAATTTGTGTGCCTTGACGAACACGTAGACTCTAAATACTTTTTCCAGGCATACGATGAATTGTCAGTATTACCATAGTGATTTGTATTGTGACATCACACTTTGCTAGGCTGCTACGATTGAATCGCACTTATGATCAATCGTAGCTCTTTGCGAAATTGAGCCCACGTCTTTTTCAATACTAGGATGCAACTATAAAGTGTACTATGCTCTCTTACAATACTTACCAAATAATAGAATGTAAAACAGCGATGTGCTAAACATTGTCATTTTTTTAATTCCTTGATTACTTCAGCAACTGAAACAAAGACAGTACAGAGACTAAATTTACACAATTGAGATTAAAATATCAATAAATCAAAGAATTGTTTTGTTTTATAGTCTACAAAAACAATGACAATCTCTGCTAAAAGGTACATGTACATGTAGATCAGTCAGCTCCGCCTTTTAATGCGTAATTGACCAATCACAACTGCACCCAAAAGTCTGACACTTTGAGATTTCAGCCGAAGTCTAGCCAAACAGGCTAGTCTGCGAGGGGTTAAAAACCCATAAAAATGTAAGGTTTCACCTGCATTTGGGTTGCCGTCATACATAACATGTAAATGTGTGTAGCATTACCGCGTGGCAGAGCAAGACGCATTATGCTAACCTCAAGAGCGTTGTTGACAGATACAGGTCTGTAGTTGCTACATGTACATGGTGGGGGGGGGGGGGGGGGGTAACTGTAAGTATCACATTATTTGTCTACAGCCCTGATCCTTGATCGATGTTTCACATTGTATAGCATCATTGAATAGTTGGAATACAAACACGAATACAAATGTTGTTTTGGAATTCGGTGCTTTTTTAAAAAGCATTTTGGTCTTTTTTAGTCAACACGTCTCTCTGCCACGTGTCTGCAGTTGAAAGACATACAATGTAGAATTGTTCGACATCAATACATACATGGACGTATCAAACAAAACTATAAAGTAGACTGAGAATTTCCAATGAAAATGTTTGTAAATTCAACAAAATTTAAGCCATTTATTAAACAAATTTCTATTGAATCTGATGTTTGGACAACGTTTAAGAGCTTTCTAATGTTTACGTGTAGAAAAAAAGATATTGTTTTCAGTGATAAGTTATTTGTTCTGGTTAAGATTGTGTATGTCGCAGTCCTACACTAGTTTTTAAATAGTGTTGCAATTTGTCACAATTAATAAAGTTCACTTTAACCAGATTGTACTTTTTAAAGATCATGCCACACTAATTATTGGTGCTGAAGATTGCTAAGAGTAAGGGTTACATATTTGACAATTGATTAACAACATTGTTTATCTTGAGCATCACATTCCAAATTCTCAAACACATCATCATCCATGTCATCACTGGGCACGTTCACACGAGTAGCTAACTTCACTGCTAACTTCGCTGCTAAATATTCGCAGCGGGGGATCCTCGTAAAAACGGACTTAACTAAAAAATGCCTTACGTAAGTTACGTTCACACGGAGTGCTAACTGCCGATAGCTGTCTGCAAAGGTTACACAACCATTACGTCATCTTCCGGTTGTTTTCGCGCGCGTGCACAAGAAAAATTACGTAACTCCAACCTTTTCCAGCTAGCTGAAGATGGCTGAAGTGAGTAATATAAACAATCAACGGAAGTGGTCTAAAGTGGTTAAGGTCAGTTGCGTTCACACGGCAAAATAGCGCTGTTAAAGTATCAAGTTTCACTGCTAAGTCGTAAAACTGAAGTTAGCAGCGGAAATTTTTGCTGCTAACTTTTGGAGTTAGCAGCGAAGTTAGCAGCGAAGTTGACTATTTTTGCGTTCACACGGTCACAAATTTTTCACTGTTAGCTAGCAGCGAAGTTAACAGCAAAGTAAGCTACTCGTGTGAACGTACCCATTGACAATCCATAACATTTATTGTTCCAGGGATTAACAACTGATTAATTAGCAATGTAAATGGTTTATAAATATTATACAGAATTACAAATTGCCAAATACTGTATAGTTTCAGAAATTTAGCTAGTCTAAACAGCCCGTAGCATGCATACCAGAAGGGGCAGTAGATTTGTTTTTCTACAATAAAGAGGAAGATAATGACCAGAGATTACTTTAAAAAGAGATCATGTGAATATCTCAATCTCATTTTTGTTTTTATTGATACCCTTAGTATGATACATGTATGATTGATGACCTCCATCCATGCCTACAAATAAAAAAAGACCATGTACGTATACTCCTAGAACTATTCGGTTCGTTCCGCTATCGTCTCCCCGACCCTCATGATAGGTCATCATGTACAAAATCCTATTCGAAACTTTTTCCCCATCACGTTTATGCACTAGGGGTAGGAGTAATGTACGTACATCACATCTTATAACTATTCAATCTTGTTCTTATCTTAAAATTTGTAATGTACTACTACTTTACTAGACTACACACTGCCTGTGTAATAGACATGGTAGAGACATACAGTACGGTTGTGTTTGTACTGACTGTTGTTGTTATACTTTTTGTTTGTCACTCAGTCATCACTCTGACATTTCTGAGTCTGACTCAGCTAGAGACTTATGTCGAAATGTTATCCTGTGTCTCTACTGTCTGGAATACACGCTTTATCGGTTTACAACATGTTTGGGTTTTACAATACAAATACAAATTGCAATATAACAATACTAAGGAGCTTATGATTTTAATTCCAGACCATAGCAAACTGTGTATAAATTTAGCATCGTTGATTGAACAACCACACACAGCACAGTAGTCAGAGCCCATTAAATAGCCTCTGCTCTGTACAATATAATGACAATGTGAGTTATCGATGACTTACCAAAACCAAAGTTGATCTCATCACATGCATTTTGTTCACATTATCTGCGGTCCCCTACATCATCTGTACGCATTCTATTCCAGTAAAATGCCTCCATTTACAAACCACATAAACAGAAAGGATGAAAACTAACTCACTCTTCTACAAAAAGCCAGCAGCATTTTCGTTAAAGTTCCTTCGTTGCGATCATCTCGTACGATTAGATGCGTAAGCGTAGTCTGCTCTATGCATTATCAATGACCCAAACTAGCCTTGACTGACGAGACTGTATTCAGCACAGCACAGCGGGTACATCGCTTCGACGACATGACAGACGACTAACAACCAAATTACTCATTATGTCTAGCACATGTGCATTTATTATGGAGAAACGGTGGGAACTATATTCTCTGTAACCTTTTCTGTAATTATTTATCGAATTCAGTGACATTTTGAAAATATTTAGATGACATGAAGTTCATGAGTAAATAAGGAGTATAATTAGAATATCAATTGTATTTCATGTTGCAATTTTTTGTTAAATGCCACTGGCGTCAAAAGGACACTTCACTTCGCGGAACAATAATGGTCCACAAAAAGTAATGCATTCGTCAACCCCGGCACTCTTTAGCATTACTTATGTGTGTATGGTTGTGAGGCTCGAGGTTGAACATACAATGCAGGATTCGCGGGGCCCGAATGTACTCAGTTTTTCTTTGTGTGTGAGTTATATTTTAAAACACAACTTTAGTTTTAGACTTTATAGTGTATTAAAATAGCATGCTTAATTATCCCGCATTTGCTATTTTTGATGACAGTTTATTGCATGAAAACTTCAATTCGCCAGCACGTTCAATGACTCAATCAAAGAAAAGTATGAATAAGTTATTTGGGTTCCTCCATCCAAAGAATTCTTTATTCATTTCTTTCTTTCTTTCTTTCTTTATTTTTTATTTTTTATTTATTTATTTTTGGGGTTGAAAAAAGAAAAGAAAAAAGGCAAAGGCAAACAACAAACAAACAAACAAACACCCCAACAAACAAACACCCCAACAAACAAACAAACACCCCAACAAACAAACAAACAAACACCCCAACAAACAAACAAACAAACAAACAAACAAACAAACAAACAGACAAACAAACAAATAAACACCCAAACAAACAAACAAACAAACAAACAAACAAACAGCCCAACAAACAAACAAACAAACAAACAAACACCCCAGCAAGCAAGCAAGCAAGCAAGCAAGCAAGCAAGCAAGCAAGCAAGCAAGCAAGCAAGCAAGCAAGCAAGCAAGCAAGCAAGCAAGCAAGCAAGCTAGCAAGCAAGCAAGCAAGCTAGCAAGCAAGCAAGCAAGCAAGCAAGCAAGCAAGCAAGCAAGCAAGCAAGCAAGCAAGCAAGCAAGCAAGCAAACAAACAAACAAACAAACACCCCAACAAACAAACAAACAAACAAACACCCCAACGAACAAACACCCCAACAAACAAACAAACAAGAAAGCAAGCAAACAAACAAACAAACAAACAAACAAACACCCCAACACCCCAACAAACAAACAAACGAACGAACAAACAAACAAACAAACAAATGAACAAATGAACAAACAAACAAACAAACAAAAACAAACAAACAAACAAACAAAACAATTCGCAAGAAGTGCAAACGAGCCTTTAGTGTATGACTGACCGTATTGCATTTCTAAACAGTCTTTAGTTTTTAGGCCTACTTTTCAAGACGCAAAATCAAAACAAATTTTATAAAACAACATTTTAATTTTAGAAGATATGTACGGTGTAAGCCTTTGACGTCATTATCAAACTACACCCATTCCAAAGTGTCGAGCAGACAATAAATAAATGAGTATTCTAAGAAGTAATTGGGTTCATCTTCAATAAAAAAAGAAAAAACAGTCAGTAGGCTTAATACATGGTCTCCTCGCTTTGATGACAAAATGAATTACTTTTAACTCTAAAATTCAGCGGCAATTTACAATCGCAAAGTCGTAGGCCTATTTTACTCGGCTCTTGCTGGCAAAATTATTCCTGTTGTCAGACGGAGTCGATATAGTCTGGTGAGCATATTGGGTCACACTTATTACGTAATTCTCCGGAACCGTCTGCCTACTTCAAAACCCCAGCATCAAAAACGTAATCTGATAGCCTAGCTATAGTCGCTTCCTTTACTCCGTATTTGTTTATTATTTTAAAAGTGCCGGCGCGTGATTTTCATACAGTACTACTCGATATTCATATTTTGTATCGTAGAGGGGGTTGGGGAGGGCAAGTGTTCGGGGGGGGGGGGGGTAACAGCTGAGCTGGATGAAACTTTTTCACCCAGAATTGTTTTTTCTTTTTTTTCGCAGCATCCGTCTGTAAATCAACTCTGTTTTGTTCGCACACACGAATGAGGAAGGAAATACTTCCTTCCTCCATTGGTTCGCATAATGGCACTTCGCCGAAATAATGTTTACGTTTTTCAACTTTTTTTTTTTTAGAACTATATATAATTACAAGAAGTCAAAACTTTACGAGTGGCAACATTGTTACAAGGGATTACCGATTTGATTAGCTGCGGCGGAAAAATTCGTATCGAGATAATCCCCTCAGGCAAACTTCATCACTCTGTGCGACTTTCTTTTTCTTTTAGCGAAAGTGTTGAGCGCCCCCTTTAGTTTAACGTCTGTACATTTCATTCGCCCCGCCCCTTTTAATGTTTAGTCTGGTGGCAATTAAAAGGGCAACTTTTTAAGTGGTTTACTTACGATGATACTTCCAGGGATATGACGTTATACACTTAAATAAACATGGCGGCGATTTCAAGTGTATTTCGTGCTGGTCTTTTCGCTAACAAAGTTGCAATTGTTACTGGAGGTGCCTCTGGGATTGGGAGAGCCATAAGCCAGGAGCTGCTTTATCTTGGTATGGTGGGGTTTTAAATTACTTATTTCTGTATATATTTCTGAAAAGGTCGTAATTTCTGCAATTTTTGTCGTCGGCTCCTCTCATCATCAGCAGCTCAATCTGTCAATCCAACAATTGAAATAATTTTAATAGTATTATTAATATTATTAGTACTAGTAGTAAGTACCTAAGTAGTAGTACTACTACTACTAGTCATGCTAGTAGTAGTAGAAAGATAAAAGAAATACAACAACTACAATACAAACAAGTACAACTACACTGTAAATAATGACAAGGATGATGACAACAAGTTTGCAAGTTTACAAGTTTACAGGTTTACAAGTTTTTTGTACCATGAACCATGGCAAGTTGTAGCTGTTGTACTTACTACTTGTAGTTTTGTAAACTTGTCATGGTTGTTGTCAATCATTACTCCCGCCTACGGTACGTACCTAACATGACGTACCATGATGTACTCCTATCCTAGTCCTAAGGCTACTATCTGACTATTTACTAAGTACATGTACTACTACTACCTAGAGTAGAAATTATTATTATTACATTTGAGGTTCGTTCCGCTGTCTCCAAGAATGTTATCTTCATACATTATAGACCTGTAGACATCTAATCATCTACGAAATCCTAATTCGCAACTTTTTGCCCTTTGGCTTCAGTCCTTCACCTTTTTATGCACTTACTTACACTCACTCTACAGACTACAGTCTACACCTTTTGAAACCGGAAATTTATAAATAAAATAGGCTTTGACTCAAAGAATTAGACTTTAGATGATTGAGACTATCATGCTATTAATGTATTCCTTGTTCTCACAGTTACACACATTGAGTGAGGTCAGGGTGGGTCCAGAAAGTTCACTCCGCAAAAAAAAGTTTAATCACAAAAGTCGATAAATTCTCAGTTCTCACCGCCATTCAGAATCCTTTATCTGCAGCACCTTTTGGGTACAAACTTTGGGCTAGATTTTATGTATTTTTCCAATACTGTTAGTATATTCAGCCAGTCGATGTGCAGGAATGAGAAATGCCAGACTTGTACACATGTATCTGAATTCAGACCTTATTTTACATCTACCTGGTGAGCAAAGTACATGTAGCTAAAATCTTTAGACTTAAAGAAATCCTGCTCTTTGATTTTCTTCTCTAGTGCTGAGAATACTGTTCCCAAAAGCTCATTGAAATCTATAACTCCAGGGGTTATCAAAAGGTCAAAATTATACCAAGTCTGTTTCAGTATGCAGATCCCAGTTTCAGACTTTCTTGTCAAAAATTACTCTCACCTCTGACTGAAGTGGTACATGTAGTTATAGTGTTAGTGTTAAAACTGTTAGCGTAAGTGTTATTTTTAGTCTTTAGTGTTAGTCTTAGTCTTAGTTTTGTGTTGCATTAAAATGAAAGTGAATGGTTGACATATTCTTGTAATGTTAGTGACTACAAGTAATGCCCTTCTAAAAAAAGGATTTACAATGTACTACATGTAACAACATTTTCTTTTACACCAATGTGTATTAAGCACTGTATGTCCGATGACTAGAGGCGGGCTCGAATCCTTAGCAAACAGTGCTTTACACATCGGTGTAAGGGAAAAACCAAATTAAATTTCTTCACCTGACATGCCTGATGCAAATGTTACATCTATTAAATCGTTGCAGTACCCGCTGCTAAGGATTCCAGCCCGCCTCTAGCCATTGGGCTAGCTCGGTGGTCTAGTCGTAAGACATCTGCTCTAGCAATGCAAAGGTCATGGGTTCGAACTTCGAATCCCACCCGAGTGATTGCCTGTGGATTTTTTTCACAGAGCTCAGGAAAGCACTGAGCAATACACTTACAGTGCTTATTAATACACATTGGTGTAAGGGAAAAACCAACTTAAATTTCTTCACCCGATGCAAATATTAAATCTATTAAAACATTTTCTTTTCGTCTTGAAGGGTGTAAAGTTGTAATTGCCTCCAGAAATCAGGAAAAGCTTCAGAATGCAGTCAGAGAGATGAAGACACAAATACCAATCAAATCCACAGCCGACATTAAACAAGTCAAATGTAACATCAGAAATGAGGAAGAGGTAGGCCTAAAGTGTTTGCATTCAAAAAAAAAAACATACAAAATGTTGCTGTGCTGTATTGGATCCATCAAAATCAACAATACATTGACTATTTTTATCATTTACATCCCTTGCTTTTTCTGTGTGCTTTCTGCCTCTCTTTCTTTTAATTTATTTCCACTTGACTGCCTTTGTTACTTTTACTTTACACCGGTATACCTGTTTATGTGTTGTGTTGTCATTAAGCCTTCAAGAAAGACTATGCAAGGGTTTAAACGCCTGGCCTTTTTTTCATAATTATTTATTAAATAAAGCTACATGTAAATCAGCTAAATTTGTTATTCTTTGTATTGGCTGATTTTGATGGATTCAGTAGTTGGTATTGTGTATAGATTCTTGTGTATAGCTTGCTGTTTGATTCTGATGGATTGAGGACACTTCTCGTTAAGAATTCCCCCAACTCTGACAAGGAAAGTTTAAACATATGAACAACATTGATAATTTTTGGGGTGAAAATCAAACATTTTTGAAACTTTATTCAAATACACATGTTGGTTGTGTTTAAAAAACAATTGTTGAAAGCATGCGGACATATTGTCATAGACCATTATCTGCACTTTATGTGGTCCAACACTTAAATAAAATAACAAACCTGTGAAAGTTTATGCTCAATTTGGTCATTAGAGTGAGTCACTAGAAATGAGTGAAAAAAAGCTTCTTCAATTTCAAACATCAGGTTCTGAACTCGAGATCGAAAGTATTTGTTGTTACTTTTAATCGTTTTTCATAAATTACAGCCCATAGCATTTTAAGCAAAAATATTTTAAGGGAAGTTGTCCACCATGATCACCTTTGTACCGATTAAAAACTGTAAACATTAACATTTTCACTTTACCAATGTTGAGAACACCCTTTAAGAAGTATTTTCTGCTTGTATGATGAGTTTTTGAGGGACAAACTTGACGTGATGTTTGTTCTAAAACTTTTAGCATTTTCCACTTCTATTGTTGCAGGTGAAAGCATTAATGGACTCAACATTGAGCCACTATGGAAAGATAGATTATCTTGTGAATAACGGCGGTGGGCAGTTCCCGAGTATGCTTTCTGATATAAAACTGAAAGGATGGAATGCCGTTATTGATACCAACCTGACTGGCACATTCTTGTGTAGCAAAGAAGGTAGGCACAATTTTCTGCCAAGCAAAAGTAAGCAGGCTACCAGTTACAAACAGTACATATAACATGCATTTTGGCTGGTAGCCTTCTTCTGGTAAGCACAATTTGTTTTGTGGTTAGCAAATTTTGGTGTTTAAGGAACTCTATGATAGAGCAAAAGTGCTTACCAATTTTTTGCCAAGCAAAAATAAGCAGGCTACCAGTCACAGATGGTGCAGGTCTGCCAGGTATTTTGGCTGATAGCCATATTGAGATAGGTATAATTGTGTTGTGCTTAGCTACATGTTGTGCTTAAGCAGTGCCAAATGTTATAGAGCTGCTAAATGCAGACCACACTGCCCAGCAAATACCAGTCTCAAACAGTCAATGACATGGTAGTTTGGCAGGTAACCATTTTCTGGTAAGCAGAATTGTAAATTCGCACAATAATTCTGTTTGCTCAATTTCAGAGTTTGCTGTTAAGCAGCTCTATGAAATTGGTCAGAGATGGTTGCAATCGAAGTGGCTGTAGTGTAGACTGGACGTCCTGTTACACAAATGTGTGTGGTGAGACAGGGGCTTGATGTCAGTCTGAGAGGTGTTTCTGAACACCTGTTCTCAAATTCCAGCTAAAAGTTTCAGCTAAAATTTCCTCCTCCCGGGTTTTAGCCTAAAACCCAGGGAGTGAGGGAAGATGGGGAAGGAGATGGTCTTTTGGTATCAGACCCACTTGACTGTACACTCATATTGAACAATCAAATGAGCTTGATACTTTTTTAGGTAAAAGAGACTTTGGTGATGAATCTCAAAATATCTGCTGGAACTTTTCAAGGGGCACCAAGGCGTGGCAAGAGGCAGTAATGAGGCAATTGCCTCTAATGCTTGTGTGAAGTATCAGGCCTACACTGTGTGATGTAATTGTGTTTTGTAGTTTATTCTGTCATCAAATTTAAGTTTCACTTACTTCTGACAGCTTACAACAAGTGGATGGTTGATCATGGAGGTGTCATTGTGAACATCATTGTAGATATGTGGAATGGCTTCCCTATAATGGGGTAAGTACATGGTGAGTTTTAGAGTTGTTGATATGTGGAATGGCTTCCCTATAGTGTGGGTAAGTACAGGGCCAGATGTAGAGTTGTTGATATGTGGAATGGCTTCCCTATAGTGTGGGTAAGTACAGGGCCAGATGTAGAGTTGTTGATATGTGGAATGGCTTCCCTATAGTGTGGGTAAGTACAGGGCCAGATGTAGAGTTGTTGATATGTGGAATGGCTTCCCTATAGTGTGGGTAAGTACAGGGCCAGATGTAGAGTTGTTGATATGTGGAATGGCTTCCCTATAGTGTGGGTAAGTACAGGGCCAGATGTAGAGTTGTTGATATGTGGAATGGCTTCCCTATAATGGGGTAAGTACAGGGTGAGTTTTAGAGATGGGGCTTTAGAGGGGGAAGACCTGAAGAGTCATGTAGTTGGGGGTTTCGTTGAACATTTACATACAACATATGACATGTATGAAAAGGACTCATTGGAAGTAAGGCTGTATCAGATTTAGCAGCTACGGCTGTTGCTAAGGATGTCGTATACTTTGATGCATGACGACGCGGTGATTGAGCCGTAGCCAAAGCGGTAGTCACCAATTTGGACATGGTCTTAATCCTGGTTTCATTTCCTAACAGGCATGTAGCTTTTCAGCTGATCAGCGTATTTCCTTGAAAATTGAAAAACACACTAAGTACTTATTGCTCTGATTGGGACTTTCCTTTTTTTGTTTTTGACAAACTGCAGTTTATGAAAGCATTTAAAAGGTTTTTTGACTTGCACAGTGAGATTTAGCATCCTCTAAACGCTCTACGCATTTTTTTTTTGAATTCAGAATGAAAAAGCCTCTCTTCAGCTACAGCCTCCAAAACATTATCCTTGTCTGAAGTTGGTATCAGGCTGGCTCAGTGGTTTCTTTCCCTGCCTTTCACTTCTGTGGACCCCGGTTTGAATCCCACCTCAGACCGGAGCCTTGCTAGTGGATTGGGTTTTCAGTCCTTACCTGATTGTGTTGGTTTTTGCCAATTGGGGTTTTCCTCCCACATCCAAAAACTGAACATTTCTTCTCGTCTCCAATTCATCCTGTTATTGGTGCTAATTGTGAAGTTTGTTGTGTTATAAAATATAAATAAGTAACAGTAAAATTCTCACAAAAAATGACAACAAGCACAGAAATTTTCTCAATAGGATTGTTACCATTACTAGCATTATTTTTTACAAAGTTCAGCATCCTTATGATTAGTAAAAGTTTCCCATCACCTCAACAGACACACAGGGGCAGCGAGAGCAGGAGTAGAAAATCTGACAAAGACGGCATCCCTGGAGTGGGCAGCAAGTGGAGTGCGCATCAACTGTGTAGCTCCTGTATGTATTCTTACTTTAGTATCAGACATCTACCCTGCCTGGATTCAACATGTGCATTGAGTCCAGTAATTTTGTCCTGTTGGTATGGTTCACAGACTCATCAATGGCATTGTGCATGCTTTATAGGGACCGTGCTACAAGCTTTGCCTTATAATGGATCCATCTATATTTACTTAATTCTCATCTCTGTATATTTCAAGTAATAAACCACAAGGGAAACTGACTGGGTGAATTTAAAACAATTTGGGGTTTGAACAACAAATAAAAATTGACTAGAGTAGGACTTGAACCTTCGACGCCCGGATGAACGTGCTAGCGCTCTGCCAACTGATCAATCTAGCCCTTAATGTTGGCGGTCTCCCTATTTTGTCAATGTCTTTGTTCTCTGTATATTTCATTTAAATATGTAACATTCTGTGATTTACTTTTTTCGGTGCAATATTGTGGAACAAATAAACGTGAAGTACTTTTTTTTTTCTGTGTGTACAGGGGACAGTGTACTCTGAAACAGCTGCTGCCAACTACACAAGCCCAGAGATCTTTGAGAGTGCAATTCCTTCCATTCCTGCAAAACGGCTCGGCAAAGTAGAAGAGGTAGGACCAATTATTCAAACGGATCAATTACCAAGAAAAAAATTTAGTGTGAAACCCGTAACATGATGCCTGAAACCATGACCAAGGCAGTGCACAAATTGGCTGCTACAGCTACGGCTACGGCTACAGTTAGATTCTTACGTCATCATTCCTATCTGTCTTGATAAAATCTTGATAGAACAGTGGTTACAAACACAACTGAAGTTTGACAAGTTGTCTCTAGATGAGATTGCTGATCTTATCTGAAGCCAACTGTTTTTCTTTTACATGACAGGCTTGCCTGAAAGCTGCGTTGTATGCTGAAACCAAAAGAAACTTGAGCTTTTTTTTCTAGGATAATTGTTTCACACCTATGATCATATAGGTGGGGACGCAAAATTAAATCCTAGATGTGTTAAATACAGCGGTGGCAGTTCATTAGCAACAGTCATAGCAGTAGCTGTAGCCATCACTTCGGATACAGCCATAGTCGGGTATCTGATGACCAAATCAAATGTGCCA